>CM040427.1:24995005-26195005 GCA_022702705.1 Papilionanthe hookeriana x Papilionanthe teres
GGTCGAGGCCACCTTCGTGAAAAGTTATTTATTTTTCAAATGCATATTGCTGTTTTGAGTGTTTTAATTCCAAAAATTAGCATGTTGTGAAATAAATTCTAGGAAAATTTGGTGATGTTCCTTATGACCGAGAGAACCCTAGGAAAAATAGGACTTGAGTTAGTTCACTCAAAATAACCCTAATCGGCTTAAATACCCAAAATTTGACTTTAATTAATTAGAGTTAACCATAGATCAAATTGACTTGAAATCAATTCTCCACTGACCTTTAGGATCAGAGGAACCCACCATAAAAGTTTGAAGTCAATTGGACTTGGTTAGCCCTATTAATTGGTTTGATTAAGCCATTTAGTCATTTTAAACTTTAAAAATTCATAACTTCCAAAATATCTTTCAAAAATTCACCAAATTGGTTTTGGAACCTCTCTGATATCAGGGAAATTTAAGAAAATTAAAATTTCAATTTTCTAAAAAAGTTGATTTTTAATATTATTTTAATATTTTTAATAATTAAAAAATAATAAAAATCACAAAAATAATAAAATTCACCAAAATGTCACATTTTGAATTTTAATTACTTAGGAACAAACCCCATATTTTTCTTAGGCCTATTTGGTGAGATATTAATTTTTAAAACTCTAGGGTAATTTTAAAATTAAAAAATGTATTTTCTAGCATTTTCACTAAAATAATCATAATAAATCATAGAAAAATCAGAAAATTGCAAAATTTGGTTCTCTGAAATCCTTGATATCAGAGAGATTTTTGAAAAACATAAAATTCATTTTTCAACATTTATTTTATTTTTAAATTAATTAACACTCCAGAACTTAAAATATTTATAATAAAAATAATATAATTCAAAAAATTACCAAAATTGGTCCAAGTGGTCCCCTGGTCATTAGGAATGTCCCCTAATTTTCTTAAGGACAGAAACTTTCCCTTGGTCATGTTATTAAATTTTCCTTGGAAATCTCTATTTTCTACCAAAAATAATTATATAAATAAATTAAATACAGAAAAATCACATTTTCTCCTCTCATGTCTTTATTGACATATGAGTGAAGTCACATAAAAATTTCAAGTTCATTTGAGTTCAATTTAGTGAGTTATGAAATTATTAAGCTTAAAGGGTAAAGTGGTAATTAAATTTCTTTTAATCTTTAATTAAAACTTTAGGTTTAATAAAAAAATTAACAAGTAAAATATTTGATCCTAATCTGATTTGGATGATTGAAATTTAATAATTGAAGGGTAGAAACCCATTAAGCAATTTAAAATGATTAAACTTTAATTAAATAATTGATTAAATTTGGAAGAATAATAAAATTGGAATTATTAAAATAGGGATATTATTAGGAAGAGATTTATTCTTTAATTAAAAAATCCCTAAATTAATCATTTCATTAATGTTTAATTCCTAATTAAAATGATAATTCAAATTTGAAATATTAAAAGACTTAATCATTAAACTAAAATTAAACTATTGAACTCTTTTAAGATTTTAATTAAAATTAAATTAAAAATTAAATTAAATTAAAAATCAAATCAAATCAAATTAAATCAAATTAAAAATTAAATTAAAAATTAAATTAAATTAAAAATTAAATTAAATTAAATTAAATTAAATTAAAAATTAAATTAAATTAAATAAATTAAATTAAATTAAATTAAATTAAATCAAATTAAATAAAAAATTTTAATTAAATTAAATCAAATTAATTCAATGTAACATCAAATCAAACTAAATTGAATTAAATTGAATTAAATTAAATTAAATTAAATTAAATTAAATTAAATTAAGTTGAATTAAATAACATCACCTAAGACATAAAGAAATAAGCTTAAAATAACTTGAACACTATTCCAAATTTAAACCTTTCAATTGAAATTAAACTAAATCACAAACCATTTGAACACCAATTTACCCTCAAAAGCTTTAGTTATCATAACTCCTAAACAGAATATTAAATGAAATGTTACTTCACTTATAGGACATTCAAATATCCTAGTTCACTGAGCAAGCTAACAAAACTTGAAGACCTCGGACGATCGATTCATTTACATAATTAAATTCATTTGGACTTAAAACAATCCTAGAAATATTGAAAAGATGTTTAAGATTCTTCTTAAGCACTTCCTCAATATGATAGGATATTTATAAGAACAATTGAACTTAGTTGTTCTTTGATGAAGAAAATCGTCTTCAAACCAAAACACAAGGAACTTAGACGTCATAGGAAATGACTAGCTATAGGATTTGGAATTTGGTAGAAAACCATAACCCTTACCTTAGCTTTACCTAGGAACTTGCTTAAATATTCTAACTGTGTTTTAAGTGCAGCTTGGGATGACGGGAAGACCCACCAGGTACGCTTTTATTTTATTGCGATTTACTTTACGATAATTTATTTAATCGCATCGCACTTATTTTTCTTGCATGATAAACAACGATTGCATGAAAACCTACACCTTTAGGACGAGAAACCAAAACCGAAACCCATAACTAAATTAAAAGACACTACAAGATAAAATTCACCTCCACAACATTTCAAAATATAAGACAACTCAAAATTTAATCACAAAGAGAACAACAAAACTACAACTACAACTAAATTAAAACGTCTTGTTGGATGATCGGGAATACCTCGGATGATGTAACCTACGTGTTGCTAACGGGATTTCCCACGGTCTAAATGAAAGTGTGGAACTCATTCAGTTGAGTTTAGCAAATTCATCCGGACTAAGTGAATCCGATAAAAATAACGATGCCGGAAGGATGGAACCGTGGGATCTTAACCGGTGTTGTTATAATCAACTTTAAGATTTGTTTTAATTAAAACACAAAAAACACTTGGAAATTAAGACTTCTCTAAACCAAACACTTTTCTCACCCCCTGATTTATGATTTCTAAAACTAAACCTCTCGCAACAACAAGGAGCTCGAGCATGGTGGGCAAGACACGGCCATCGTCGTCGACAGAAACTCGAACCTACTTCAGCAAAACTTTCCTAGAATTAAACAACAAAGCCATAGGACTTCGAGGTAGCTTGCCTAGGGCAACATAAATCCTCAACTTTTCGTTAGGCATTTGCATGATCATATCATGTAAATTAAGTCCTAACCGGTCTTAGGATTCCGAGGTAGTCGTCCGATACGACATAAACCCTCATATCTTCCAGGCTATTTGTATGACTCTATCATATAAATATAAGCCCTAATTAATTAAAATTGGCAAGATTAAAACATTAAATAAACATTAGGACTTTCCTAAATCCAAGCCAAACAATAGGGTAGTCGGGAAATTATCGAAGTTCACTTCGAATCCGTAATTTCTCCTACTTTTCTTCCTTTGAATTCCCAAAATAAAATGTTCCAAACTTGATCCATTCCCTATTGAAATTCAAAAATTCAATTCTTTGAAAACTTAAACTTTGAAATTCTTGAGAGCAGAATTATTGATTATTATCGAGAGTTTTCTTAGGTGATTCCCGTCACTTAAGATGTAATTAACTATAGGGGCTTGCCCTTATAGGGAATTTTAAAGAACCCGGGTAATATAAACCCCGTTTAATGTTTTCATATTAAGCGAGGGAATTTGTCGGCTTATAAAATTGGTTCGCAGACCAAACGGATGTCACAAACCTTTCTAGTTTATTTAATCGAGCCCCATTATCAAGCAAAGGTGTCTATTCTTCGGGATAGATACACGGTTTGTGGTGCGGCGCTCGTTTATATAAACTATTCGGGATGTGAGATCGGTTTGATTTCATATCTTAAAATCTTCAAATTTAAAATTATTTTCAAAATCAAATACTACTTTCTAAATTATATCTATATTTAAATTAAATTTAAAATTCGCCGACAATTTCTGTAGGCGATCCCCTTTTCAAAACACACAACCTAAAAATAGGCCGTACACCGAGATTTGGGGAGGTCAATGTCCTTGAAAGGAGGGTGCAAATAAATAGGGAAATATTATTTATCGGGCGTAGAATTGGAGATTTTAAAGTGACAGGCTAAAATCCTCAATTTGGTCCTATCATTTGGGTGCTGAAGTGTAGATGTTAGCCCTCAGGTGAGGGGAACGTGGGAGCTCCGAAGTGACAGCCGGTATCCTCCCAACCTAGCCGCAGATTCAGTAAACAAACATAGGATTATTTATTGTTCTTTATGCCTGTACCAAAGGGTAAAGAATAGGTATGCTCCTATTTGGCACAATACAATTAAATTAATTTGATTTATTTATTCACTTAATTCTCTTAACAAGGGGAAAGATACTTTCTTATATTACATTTTCATAATCAATAGTAGTAGTAGTAGTTGATAAATTTTAGTAAGATTCCATTTAATTTACGTATATTCGATAGAAATTAGTTGGTTCGTAATCTCAACTTCCCTGTGGGATCGATAACCAGGACTCCACTAGAGCCCTGTATTACTTACACGATACGTATACTTGCGTTGATAAATGGTAGCTTTAATTATAATTATTTACGCATATATTGAAAACTTAATTGCACCTACACTAAAAATTCTTATTAAGCTAACCACTGTCAAGTTTTTGGCGCCGTTGCCGGAGAGGTAAAGTAATTATTACTAGAGTAACAGACCATTTTTTGTAGTTTCGATTGTGTATGCGTAAATTTGGACCTGAAAATCTAATACCATACGATTCAGAATTAGAACGCACTATAAGAAGGATTAGAAAACAAAAAAAGAAATTATAAACATAAATCAAATGGCAAATAATCCAGTAAATGAAAATCAACCTAGACCTTTAAGAGACTAGGCTAACCCTACATTAGATGAAATTCACTTAACCATCCAAAATCCTGATGTAGCAGTGTCGACTTATTTTTAGGTTTTAAATTTAATTTAAATATATAGTTTAAAAGATAACATTTGATTTTGAAAGTAATTTTAAGTTTAAAAGTTTTAAGATATGAAATCAAACCGATCTCACATCCCAAATAGTTTATATAAACGAGCACCGCACCACAAACCGTGTATCTATCCCGAAGAATAGGCACACTGCTTGATGATGGGGCTCGATTAAATAAACTAGGAGATTTATGACATCCGTTTGGTCTCGCGAACCAATTTTATAAGCCGACAAGTTCCCCGCTTAATATAAATGAATTAAGCGGGGTTTATATTACTCGGGTTCTTAAAGTTCCCTATAAGGGCAAGCCCCTATAGTTAATTACATCTTAAGTGACGGAAATCACCTAAGAAAACTCTCGATAATAATCGGTAGTTCTGCTCTCAAGAATTTCAAAGTTTAAGTTTTCAAGGGATTGAATTTTGGAATTTCAATAGGGAATGGATCAAATTTGGAACATTTTATTTTAGGAGTCCACAGGAAGAGAAGTAGGGATGTCACGGACCCGAAGTGAACTTCGGTGACTTCCCGACTATCCTAATGTTAGGCTTTGAATTTCGAAGTGAATTTATTTAAGTTTCAATCCCGCCAATTAATTATAGGAATTACATTTACATAATCACCTGATTATACAAATAACTCCGAAAGATAGGAGGATTTACATCGTATCGGACGACAACCTCGGAATCCTAAAGCGAGTTAGGGCTTATATTGCACGGCAAAGGCTGTACAAAGGCCTAAAAGAACAAGTGAGGATTTATGTCGCACTAGGCGGACTACCTCGAATCCTATGGCTTGTTGTTTAAACTAAAGAATAGTTTTGCTGATGTCGACACAGGTTTTGCTGTTGACGATGGTCGTGCTGCCCTCGAAGTCGTGCTCCGTGCTCCACGTCGTAGCAAAGTTGCAGTTTAAACTTAAATCTTAAGTTAAAGTGAACATGCAAATCGTTTTATTTCATTTTTATTATCATTTTATTGCAACAGTGAGTGTGTGCAACAGTGACAGGTGTAGCAAAAGAAAGCAGGAAAACAAGTAAGCAGGAATATGCTATAGCAAACAACAGGAAGCAAGTATCACAAGCAGGTTATGCTGAGCTAAACAGGAATAACATGCTACAACAAGCAAAACATGCTAAGCAAGTATGTATACTGAAAATAAGCAGGCTAGACTAGCAAGAGTATATGCTGAAAAGTAAGGCATGCGTAACAGGTATAAACTGAAAGTAAACAGGCTAGACTAGCAGGAGTATGTACTGAAAAGTAAAGCAGGTATAACAGTAAAGAAAGTAAAAACTGTGTCACAGGAATACCGTATGCTCTGCTCTATCCGCGGTGCATCGTTACTCCGTTTATTATTTTCATATTTTTCTTATATTTCCGCGATAAGAGTCATTAGCGCAGAAAAAAAAACAAGAGTACAAGTAGTGGGCAAACACATGGCTCAACAGAATACTACGGTACGTACGAAAGTAGCGAAGTACAAAAACCCAACAGTAGAAACAAAAGAAGGACGACGAGGGAGCGAACAAAATCACGAGAGAAAACCGGAAAATCGAGAAGGAAAGAAAAAGAACGTCCGTAGAGAACTCCGAAAAAGGTCACGAATGAAAACAAAACAAAGTCGTAGAAAACCGCAAAGAACACCGGAAGAAACTCACAGATGGCCCGCTAAACTTACGGCAAACCGTAAGAAAGCCATGGGCCTCTGGAAAGAAAGACCCGTAAGCACGGTGGTGTTTCGGACTCGTAGCCGTGCTAATGTCCGGACTTGAGTGCCGACTACTAGACCGACTTTCTCGCGAAGGCCAGTCCTAATCCGACTCGAATAGCCAACCGTGGACCTTTATAAATTTTCACACATTTCATTTTTGGTTTTCATGCAAGCAAGACTGTAGGTAAGTAGGCTGTGTAGTAGTGGAGGTAATTTTGTATTTTTCAAACATATGTATTTTTTTGTTTTAAAACATTTCAGTCCACGGGTTGACTATCCTAATAGGACTAGGTCTACGAATATTAGACTGTCGGTAGTAGAAACCCCAAGGACGGTCGAACGGTTCCGTGATTCCTGCTCTACTCTCTACGAAGCTTCGAGTCGGCGGCCCCATTCTATGATTCTCGTAATTTTTCTTTTTGCAGCCTCATCAATGTCCCCACCGCACTTACAGCCTTGCTTGATGGCCCCACATATAGCCTAAAGGGGCTATATGTGCACACCTACACGTCCCCTGTAGGTGCGGACATTGAACCAAGAAGCAAGGAGAAAATCAAGGGACGAGGGAGCAAGACAAGGAGAGAGGAGAAAACAATTCACCGAACTCAGAATCATAAAACGAGGTGAATTGGTTCTCAAAAATCAATCAACTCAAGTCAATTACCCCGGACTCCTGACAATCCTCACTTGTCCTAAAGAAAAGACCTAAAAGTGTCGCCACGCTCGTGAAGTGACCTAGACCACTAAGGTGGTGTGTAACCCTTCCCAAACATTCAAGTAATGGCAAAGAAAAGGGAAACATAAAACAAAGCTGCGGGTAAAGAAAGTAAAACGGAGTGAAGTAGAAATGAAGTAGAAAAAGAACAAAACCAACCAAGAAAAATCGGGCAGCATAACGGCATAAAAATGAATTTTCCACACCTGCAATTTGCATAAAAAGAGATGTCGCAAGCATATGTATATGTGACAACCACAGTTTCCATCCATTCCAAGCATGTATAAAGCATGCTAGAACTCTCAAAACCATAGGACAGCTTGCATGAAAAAGAGAACTTCAAATCCCTACGTGTGAGGCATACTTTTATGCTTGGAGTGAGGTGAGACATGTGTGCAATTATAGCTTTGATGTTGTATATGTGAATACATGTTGAAATAGATGAAAAGCAAGCATACATAGCTTCAAATTTTGATGTTTCATGAAGGGACATGTTTGAATCCGAAAATCGCAAATACTTCCCCAAGTTGTTTCATGTGTATGCAAACCAATGCAAAGCACCATAAATACATGGAATGAAGTGAGATATGTGTGGAAACCAAGTTTAGATGTTATACATATGAATGCTTGATGAAATAGAGGAAGAACAAGCACTCATGAGTTCAAATCTTGGAATTTATACATGTGCCTATCTCCAAATCCGAAAATTGCACATAATGAATATATCTTTGTGTTTCAATATGCAAGACTTCAAAGCCACAACATGTAAGAGATGTAAACGATACATGCTAACTTCTCAAATAATGTTTTTCGAACTTAAGGAAACATGCAAAGCACATCAAACCTTTCAAGCCAAAAGCGACAAACATTAGATCAAATAAGGCATACTAAAACTTCCACATAACACGGTTAAAGAGGCACATGAAGTATGCTAAACCTTTCCAAAGTGGCACATATCAAATTTAAAGTGGTAGATATAAGGTAAGTTAAGCCCTCCAAGCAATTACATCCCAAGCCTCTTTTTTTTCTTAAAGGATGCTTTAAATTCAATGAAGCATCACCACTCATCACTCAAAAGTCACATGTATGTGATGCCACCACTTTCATTCCAACACACGGTAGAAAGGAACAAAAAGTTACAACATGAGCCATTATCTTTCATTCACACTCATGAATAGGAAGCACAAAATTCTAAAAGCATGTATCACCATTTTTATGCCCATCCGAGAGTGTATAAGGAAGTTAATAAATGCCATGAAAAACAAGTTAGAATTTGAAACCTCCTAGCATGCTTCCTAATCAATCAAAATATGCAAGAAAAAGCACTTAAAAGTCCCATGATTCCAAGCTCTTAAAATAAGGCCCCCGGTACTTCCAATTTTATGAAACAAAATCCCGAACGTCACATGCATTTCAGATTTTTGAAATATGAAGGCCAACGCATCTCAAATATTCATGGACCAAATGAAGAGGAAAGGCAAGATTCATGAGTCCGCATATGGGGCTCAAACCCTCCAACGAACAAACATGTTTCTCCACTTTTCTTTTGCTGTAAATAAAAGGGATTGAGTGGCATGTATGTAGAGATCAAAGTTTGGGTGCTATAAATGTAAGTGTATATACGAGTTGAGTGGCATGAAAGTAGAAGGCACAATTTTGGGTGTTAGAAATGTAGGTGTATAAGAGCTGTATGGTATGCATTTAAATCTACAACCTAATTTCATCTCACATCCTCTTCTTGAATTTGAACTGATATTTTCAAAAAAAGAGCAGCATTGATACAACAAAAATGCCATGGTAAATGCTAAACATTAATCAAAACAGCATAGAAGGGCTATTACCATGGTAAATGCTCAATACGGCAATACAAACATTAATCCACCTTAGCACTCCACCTGGTTGCTTCATGGTATAGAAAAGTCAAAAAGAAAACAGGTATTCTTGGCTCAAATTCACCTTAGTTCTATAAGGAAAACAATTCCTCCCATTATATCAACATGCAGCAAGCTTTTATTTGCACCTTTTGTGAAATATATATATATATATATATATGTATATATATATATATATATATATATATATATATATATGTATATATATATATATATATGTATATACACACACACACTAATAAATTCTTTATCAGGGTTTCATGTAAGCAACGGTTAAGTTCAAAAACCAAAAACCTTCAAAACTGCTTGCACATGTATAAGAATCGGGTGGTATATATGAAAAAAAAAAAAACAGAAATTAAAGTTTATATATATATTAAATACATATGATTGGATGCTGTATGTAAATTCTCCTATAGATTGCTACAAGCATCATGATTAAAGCATCACATTACCCTGCAGAAAACGAGAACTCCTCAACCTAAAATCTGTTTTCAAAACCGGGTGCATTTGATCCCCATTTCAAGAGGAAAAGAGGTTGCAAAAATTGCAACGAAAGAAAAAAAAAATGCTAAAAGGGCTAGCTAGTCTGAATCTTGCCACAAAAATTCCTGACCAAACAATAACACTAAGCCATGAAGCAAAGAGACCATACCTCAATAGTCAAACAAGCAGCCAAGCAAAAATATCGAGTGACCTGGCAAGAACGTCGAATAGAAATTTTGGCAGCACCTCCCCTCTAAAATTTCAGCCAACAAACCAGATCGACCACCAAATGACGCCACAGGATCTGAAAATCGCAAAGAGACGCACTACTCGAAAATTTGGCAGAACCTCCCCCTCACACCAAAATTTCAGCCCCTCTCAAAGAGCTCCCCAAGTGGGGTTTATATAGCCAGAGGAGAGGAGGAGTGTATCGTCGACTTACCCAGGCCATGAGGCAAGCCAAGAGAAGCGACAAGAGTCACGTGAGGGAAGTGGGAATCGAGCCGCTGAGGGCGCAGGAGGCGTGGTGGCAGAAGGGGAAGCTTTAGGCAGAGCATGCGTACGAGGAGGGGACCACGGCCGAAGCTCCGCGACAAAGAAGAGGAGATGGGGGGGGAGGGGCTCGGTTCGGCTGGGGCTCGCGACGGAAGGAATCGCGAATGGGGGCGGGCGCAAGAGGCGTGAGGGAGAGTCGTGGGTTTAGAATTAGGGATTTAGGTTTTTTTTTCTTTTCATTTTTTTTTATTTTAATTTAAAACAACATTTTATTCAAATTTTCGCCGATTCGGACAAAAATCAATCCCGCACAGAACGATATCAAAATTAGTGTCCTTCCTAGGTAATCTCGACGTTCCGGACGCAACGGCGCAGTCCGTTTCGTCATCCGAGGCCGTTTGGACAACCTCGTTATCAAAACGAGTCAAAAAAGATCAAATTTGGAAATTTCGCGATTAAATCGATTTGGTTGAAATTCGAGGTTGAACTCGGTAGCGATCAAATGTTGCGTTCAGTTTAGGGGAGTGTGTCGAAGTGTTTAAAATTTAAATTGAGAAGAAAATGGCTAGCGTCGGGTCAATTTGGGTCAAATCGGAGCCTAGGTCGGGCTTAGGTCAAAATTGGGGTTTTTTATGAAATCGGCTTAAATTGACAAAATTGAGCTGTGGTGTAGTTGAACAAAATGAAATTGAGAATATTTGGGATTTTTTGGGATTTTCTGGGAATTTTTGGAATTTTTGGAATTTTGGGTTAAAAAGGGTATTTTGGGTATTTGGAGGTTATTTGGAGGGTATTGGGGTATTTTGGTGGGTTTAGGGTTCAGGATGTGTGTGAGAGTGTGATGTGTGCAAGCTAGACCTCACCAGACCAGACCATCCAGGTACTCCTAAGGCCAAAGCGTCCTAAAGGAAACTCATCCTTTAAACCTCCACATATTGGTCTTAACCCTCCAAGTGCCCTGGGGGTTTACAATCAAACATGTAGGGTTTGAAGGGAATCAAGAAGTGTTTGGAATTTCTAAGTGGTGGGTCCCATTTCTAGTCCTCTAGGATTTGTCAAAGGAAAAGCCTAAGGCTAGATCCTAAGGACTAAAAGAGAGAGAAGACCTCATCAAAAATGAGGTCAACAAATGGACCCCCAATAAGTGTGGTGTGCTAACCAAGCACACCGCGCGTATTGGCGTTGACCGAAAAGATCAACAAAACCAACACAGATGTCCAAGTGACAAACTTAGGACGAAGTAGAAGAATTTCCGCTGGGGAGTACGAGGTAAATCTCCAAGACTGAAGATTCCAGAACTCTCGCTGGGGAAAAAGGAGGTGAATTTCATATCACAAGATTTTAAGAGATTGGATCTTAGATTCGTTTCATTTTTTTATTTCAAGTTTTAATTTTGAGTTTGAATTTCGATTTGGGTTTCAATTTTGGTTTTATGCGGAGAAAAGAGTAGGGCTAAGGCCCACCCGAATGCATTTGTATGCTGAGAAGAAGGCAGGACTGAACCTATTCCATATGCTGAGGAAGAATAGGACAAAGCCTATCTGAAATGCAGAGTGCTTTAATTTCAATTTCTTGCTGAGAGGATAAAATATTGAGATTGCTGAGAAAGGAGTAGGGCTGTGCCTATCCTGAGTACTGAGAATTGCTGAGAAGGGAGTAAGGCGGAAGCCTATCCCGAGAGCTGAGAATTGCAGAGAATATGCTGAGATGGGAGTACGGCGGAAGCCTATCCCGAGTGCTGAGAATTGTTGAGAAGGGAGTAGGGCGGAAGCCTATCCCGAATGTTGAGAATTGCTGAGAATTGTTGAGATTGCTGAGGATTGCTGAGAAATGCTGAGAATTGCTGAGAAATGCTGAGAAGGGAGTAGGGCGGAAGCCTATCCCAAGTGCTGAGAATTGCTGAGAAGGGAGTAGGGTGGAAGCCTATCCCGAGTGCTGAGAATTACTGAGAATGCTGAGAATATGCCGAGAATTGCCGAGAATGCCGAGAATTGCTGAGAACTGCTGAGAATTGCTGAGAATGCTGAGAATTGCCGAGAACTGCTGAGAATATGCTGAGAATGCTGAGAATGCTGAGAATTGCTGAGAATTTTATTGAGAATGCTGAGACTGAAGAATTTTGCTGACTTATGCTGAGACTGAAGAATTTTGTTGAAATTTATTTATGCAGAGATTGAGGGAAATTTTGCTGAGGTCCATGGGGAATTTTTGCTGAGATTCAGTTTATGCAGTGGTTGTGAAAAATTTTGTTGATATTTGATTTATGCTATGACTATGAAGAATTTTACTGAGATTTGGCTTATGCTGAGATTTGAGAAAGATTTTGCTGATATTTGGGAATGCAGAGTTTTATGAATGCAGAGACTGAACATATTGCTGAGATTTATGAATGCAGAGATTGTGAAAACATATTGTAAAGTGCAGAGAATGTTTGTAGAAGTTCATGCAGTGCTGAATTTTATCGAAATGCTTATGCAGAGATTTTTGAAAATTCACAAGGTGCAGAGTTCTTTTGTTTTGTTTAAATGTTGAATTTTATTTTGTTTGATGCAAAGTTTTATTTAGTTTCATTTGTTTTAAGATCTGGACCCAGTTTTAGACAAGTGCGGCATCAGTGCTTCGTAGGACAAGAATTTGTCTCTGAAACATCACGATGCGCAGTACTTCTGAGGGTATCATCAACTGATTGAAATCAACTGTAGATAATAACTCACTCTTTAAGTTGCTATCGAAATTTATATTCTTTCAAGCACCTATAAAGATGTGTTATCTCTAAGGATGTCGCAGTTTAGGACGCTGCAACTCCGTAGCTTTGTTCGTAGCAGTTGTCATTTGATTTTGTCACCGATTTCGTAAAGGGTGTTCACACTGTCTTCGAGAAATTACTATGACGTTCTTTGAACTGACGTTGAAGTTGTATTTGCTGGAAGGATACGACTTCATGGTCGAATTTACATTAACTCGCTAATATCGTTGTCATTTGTTTAATTCTTTCTTCCGTGGCTTAAGCAGATTTCAAAATTTCTATTCATGTGATTAAAATATTTTTCACCGTCCAAAGATATTTCTGAGCCAATTAATGACCGACCAAAAGGCATGGAATCACTTGACTCTTTTCAAAGCATAATATCGGAGGAAACTTCTTAAGGTTGTCTTTCAAGTTTTATTAATCAGGGGAGGATTAAGACACCAATTTTTGATTATGTGCTTGCCTCAAGCTTCTTCTCAGGGAGCATTCTTTTCCTTTTTCATTTTTTTTTTCATTTTTTTTTTCATTGAGCTTTTCGTTCTCTTTTTTTTATTGAGGATTACTATATCTGGTGGAGCACATGTTAAAGATTTTGAATGTCTTGATTGAGGCACCAATTTTTGATTTTGTGCCCACCTCAAGCTTCTCCTCAGGAACTTTTTTTTTTTGCTCCTTTGTTTTCTGAGAATTACTGTATCTGGCAGTGCATATTTTTGTTAAAGATTTTGAATGTCGAAACTCCCCTAATTAATAATTCCAAAATGTTTCTTAACATGAATCCTGGGATATTATAACTTATTCGAAAGTCCGGACCCAGCCACATGGCGGGAAATTAAAAGGCTCGTGATATCCCGAATCAATTACTCGTATTTCAACCACACTACTTCATTTTGAAATCAATTTAGGACCCAGTCCAAATTCCTTAAAGTAAACGACTCAGTTATTAGAGCATTAATTTCATTCTTCCCTGAAACCATAGTCTTAGCAAAATATCCAAATTTAAGCTTTTCCAAATATAGAGCAATTCTGGACAAAAACAAACTCCTTTTCTTTCATTCATTGCCGTGGGAGGGATGGGACAGACTAACATCAATTCCGCTAATGTCCCTTTTACACTTATTGTAGTATTAAAACAATAAACCCTACATTCTTCCGATGGAGAGGTCTTGAAATCTGCCTTCTAACTCGTACCGAAACCGCTCTGGATCCGGTTATTTTCCTTTGTTTCCTTTGAAGCTTTCACTCGCACCGTGTCATTCGACCTCGACTCGCGTAGGAATCAATCGAAACAACTCGGATCGACCGAGATCATATTGATAAAACCACTTTCGTGCTCTCTCAAATATTCTTTCGGGATTGTTATGTTCCCCTTCTTAAAGTTCTTCTCGAGCCATTCTTTGAAACTGATGCAATTTTCTATGGTGTGCCCAAGCAGGCTGTGATATGGGCAATATCTTAGGTGATCCTTTTTATCAACCTCATCTGGCTTCTTTGGCTCGTGCAATCCGAACTCGAGCCTCTTAATCAAGTTCCGAAACATCTTTTCCACCGCCTCATCTTTGAAAGAATATACTCGCTTAGTTTCTCGGCCGTAGACGGACCCCGTCTTCCATCCATCCGAAGCGACCACCGTTGAGACGACCGCCGATAAGTATCGTTGTCGAGGCTGTTCAATCCGGATCCGCATTGGTCGCTTGCCTTTACCCACCACCGCCATTGTCTCGTACTCCTCAAATGTCTTCGACTCGCTCTAGCTTTTTCGAATTTTCCGGAAAACCCAACTCGTTTGCTTCCTCTTGCAAACTTCCAGCTTTGCAAAGTAGTTTCTCGAACGTTTTGATTGTGAATCCTTTGAGGAGAAATGCAACCGGTCCATGGATGCTCTTTAAGAGAATTTCAACCGCATGTTGCTCCCGGAGCCGTGGCTCACACTTCGAGCTTAAATTTCTCCATCGTAAAATGTAGTCTACCAATGTTTCGGTTGGCTTCTGTCACTCCACCACAAGATCACCGATGGTGATATGGTGTCTAGCTCCAGCGAACCGCTTAACAAAGAGGTCTTCCAATTCTACGAACGTTCTCACCGAACCATTTAGCAGCTCTCGTACTCGCCGAATGCAACCCCCGAAAGGCTATTCACAAATCGACGACACAACAATGCATCGCTACCCCCGCGTTGCAAAGAACTTGCTCGAAAGTGTGCAACATGCCGTCGGGGGTTTCCGCACTCATCAAAAATCTCGAACCGAGGTGATACGAAACCTCCGGGATATCGGACAAGATCAAACTCTTCAGGGTATGGTCTACCCTTCAGAATCGATGTTCGTTCTTTAGACTGAGCCAGGGCTTCTCTCACCTGCTGTTCCACCATTTGCTTAATGTCCTTTTCTGGTACTGGACCATGAATGAATCCCTCTTCTATTGTACATCGACGGTGAACTCCCTTCTTTCATCTGTAACATTAATGGTCTCTAGTTGGTTTGTTTCTGGAGGTGTTATTCGCGGTGATTGTGACTTTCCTTGAATTGTGGCCATAGCTGCCATCACTTCTTCTAGTTGCTTCTTCAAATGATTGATATGTTCATCTCGTTCTTGAATGGCCCTTTGCCAATCCTCTGCGGCGTTCTCTTCACCAAAAGACGGAGTGTCGCTCGCAGATAATGTTGCTTGGGTCTCGACGACGTCGATTTCTGCGAATTCACCTTCCATGGAATCTGCTAGTTCGTAATCTTCCTCTTCAATGTTGTTTTTCTGATCTTTAGACAGTTGTGCAATGTTAGCTCGAAGCTTTTCCACAGCCTCCTCAATGAACTTTCCTTTGATGACTTTAAGGTCAACTGGAGGTTTTCGAGAAACATCACTTATTTCCCCGAGCACTGGTGTCGTCGCGTAGAAGTCAATTGAATCATCTGAAATAATATTTACAGAACCTTTTTCAGGTTCTTTTAAATATTCTTCCAGGATTACCACCTTTCCACTTCTGAAATTCTCCTCAAGCCAATCCTTAAAGCCGAAGCGGTTTTCTATAGTATGGCCGAGCAACCGGTGGTATGGGCAAGTACATCGGGTGATCTTCCTCGCCGACCTCCTCTCGGCTTTTTTGGCTCGAGTAGCTTGATTTCGAACTTAGAAGTAAGTTACGGAATATCTTTGACACTTACTCTTCTTTGAACGGGTATACCTTATTTAATCCTTGACTCAATGTAGCTCTGTCCGTAAGAGACAGTCTTCTTTTTCGTGCCTTTGTCGCTTGTATGGTCTTTGAATTGGACCCAATATCGAATCCGGAAAATGGTAGGTCATAAACGCCGCTAACTTTCCCTCGTGTAGAATCTCTTTTCCTTTAGTTAACGGAGCGACCGGTACAGCGGTGGTGAATCCGACGAAGAAGAGCGGACACAACTCCGAGAGCAATCCTAACATTTTTCGTAGCGGACCTTACGACGAAAAGAAGAATTCATTCCAAACGACATCCTTTCCGGAGGGGAGAATTCCGTAACGAGCTTCAAGTTGAACTCTACCACAGTGCTTAACGAACTTGCTTATTTCGGACTTCATCACCGTGACGACCACATCACCGAACATTGCTACAACATCGTCGAACCCTTGTCCAAACTTAATGACCGCGGATCGAGCAACTCGTCTCTATTGATAGCGAATTCTTCTCCGGTAGCGAAAGAGAAGATCAACTTCGGTGAAGACATTGTCCCCGTCATTCGAAGAATTCCCGAAGTCGGTGACATCCCGTGTCTTGCGGCTTCGAGTGAAAGTACTGAAGTTAACGCACTCGTCTTACAAACTGGACGCCCTTGTAAATTTTTATTTCAAATTTTGCGCATTGTTTATTAGTGTATTTGCTGTGTTTTTTTTAAAAAGTTTTATTTTGCTTTTGAAATTTTGAAGAAATTTTGTTTTAGTTGAAATTTAAATGGAATGTTGTGAGAGCGAGATTTAGGTTTAACTTGTTTACAAAAAAAAAAAAAAAAAAGTCAAACTCAAAGAGGAATGAAGAGTAGGAACCGGACTGAAATTTGCAGGGGATTGATTTCACATCGAATTTACTTTGATAGACCAATCATAACCCACCACACCTATCGGGGGTCCACCCCACCTCAGAAAAGAGGTAAAAGGATCTCGGAACCTCTCTGTTTAGGGGTGTCTAAACAGTGGCTCCTAAATCCGAGAGAAATTGGCTATACTCGTTCAAGACGTAAATGAACGGGGTATTCCAACGGAAGAATGGTAGTTTTGGTCCACTAGGGACATGGACTCACTATCGATTTATGAAAGCAAAACCGTCTAATCAAAAAATGGAGAGAGGAACTATTCCCCAGCGGAGTCGCCAGAAATTGTCGGCTTATTTTTAGGTTTTAAATTTAATTTAAATATATAGTTTAAAAGATAACATTTGATTTTGAAAGTAATTTTAAGTTTAAAAGTTTTAAGATATGAAATCAAACCGATCTCACATCCCAAATAGTTTATATAAACGAGCACCGCACCACAAACCGTGTATCTATCCCGAAGAATAGGCACACTCGCTTGATGATGGGGCTCGATTAAATAAACTAGGAGATTTATGACATCCGTTTGGTCTCGCGAACCAATTTTATAAGCCGACAAGTTCCTCTCGCTTAATATAAATGAATTAAGCAGGGTTTATATTACTCGGGTTCTTAAAGTTCCCTATAAGGGCAAGCCCCTATAGTTAATTACATCTTAAGTGACTGGAAATCACCTAAGAAAACTCTCGATAATAATCGGTAGTTCCGCTCTCAAGAATTTCAAAGTTTAAGTTTTCAAGGGATTGAATTTTGGAATTTCAATAGGGAATGGATCAAATTTGGAACATTTTATTTTAGGAGTCCAGAGGAAGAGAAGTAGGGGATGTTACAGATCCAAAGTGAACTTCGTTAACTTCCCGACTATCCTAATGTTAGGCTTTGAATTTCGGAAGTGAATTTATTTAAGTTTCAATCCTGCCAATTAATTATAGGAATTACATTTACATAATCACCTAATTATACAAATAACCTGAAAGATAGGAGGATTTACATCGTATCGGACGACAACCTCGGAATCCTAAAGCGAGTTAGGGCTTATATCGCACGACAAGGCCGTACAAAAGCCTAAAAGAACAGTGAGGATTTATGTCGCACTAGGCGGACTACCTCGAATCCTATGGCTTGTTGTTTAAACTAAAGAATAGTTTTGCCGATGTCGACACAAGTTTTGTTGTCGACGATGGCGCGCTGCCCTCGAAGTCGTGCTCCGTGCTCCACGTCGTAGCAAAGTTGCAGCTTTAAACTTAAATCTTAAGTTAAAGTGAACATGCAAATCGTTTTATTTCATTTTTATTATCATTTTATTGCAACGAGTGAGTGTGTGCAACAGACGGGGTGTAGCAAAAGAAAGCAGGAAAACAAGTAAGCAGGAATATGCTATAGTAAACAACAGGAAGCAAGTATCACAAGCAGGTTATGCTGAGCTAAACAGGAATAACATGCTACAACAAGCAAAATATGCTAAGCAAGTATGTATACTGAAAATAAGCAGGCTAGACTAGCAAGAGTATATGCTGAAAAGTAAGGCATGCGTAACAGGTATAAACCGAAAGTAAACAGAGCTAGACTAAGCAGGAGTATGTACTGAAAAGTAAAGCAGGTATAACAGTAAAGAAAGTAAAAACTGTGTCACAGGAGTACCGTATGCTCTGCTCATCCGCGGTGCACTGTTACTTGTTTATTATTTTCATATTTTTCTTATATTTCCTGCAGAAGAGTCGTTAGCGCAGAAAAAAAAACAAGAGTACAAGTAGTGGGCAAACACATGGCTCAACAGGAGTACTACGGTACGTACGAAAGTAGCGAAGTACGAAAACCCAACAAGAAAACAAAAGAAGGACGACGGGGAGCGAACAAAATCACGAGAGAAAACCAGAAAATCGAGAAGGAAAGAAAAAGAACGTCCGTAGAGAACTCCGAAAAAGGTCACGAACGAAAACAAAACAAAGTCGTAGAAAACCGCAAAGAACACCGGAAGAAACTCACAGATGGCCCGCTAAACTCATGGCAAACCGTAAGAAAGCCATGGGCCTCTGGAAAGAAAGACCCGTAAGCACGGTGGTGTTTCGGACTCAGAGCTGTGCTAATGTCCGGACTTGAGTGCCGACTACTAGACCGACTTTCCGCGAAGGCGATCCTAATCCGACTCGAATAGCCAACCGTGGACCTTTTATAAATTTTCACACATTTCATTTTTGGTTTTCATGCAAGCAAGACCGTAGGTAAGTAGGCTGTGTAGTAGTGGAGGTAATTTTGTATTTTTCAAACATATGTATTTTTTTGTTTTAAAACATTTCAGTCCACGGGTTGACTATCCTAATAGGACTAGGTCTACGAACATTAGACTGTCGGTAGTAGAAACCCCAAGGACGGTCGAACGGTTCCGTGATTCCTGCTCTACTCTCTACAGAGTCTCTGAGTCAGGCGGCCCCATTCTATGATTCTCGTAATTTTTCTTTTTGTAGTCTCATCAATGTCCCCACCGCACTTACAAATCTCTGTTGATGGCCCCACATATAGCCTAAAGGGGCTATATGTGCACACCTACACGTCCCCCGTAGGTGCGGACATTGAACCAAGAAGCAAGGAGAAAATCAAGGGACGAGGGAGCAAGACAAGGAGAGAGGAGAAAACAATTCACCGAACTCGGAATCATAAAACGAGGTGAATTGGTTCTCAAAAATCAATCAACTCAAGTCAATTACCCCGGACTCCCGACAATCCTCACTCGTCCTAAAGAAAAGACCTAAAAGTGTCGCCACGCTCGTGAAGTGACCTAGACCCCTAAGGTGGTGTGTAACCCTTCCCAAACATTCAAGTAATGGCAAAGAAAAGGGAAACATAAAACAAAGTCAGCGGGTAAAGAAAGTAAAACGGAGTGAAGTAGAAATGAAGTAGAAAAAGAACAAAACCAACCAAGAAAAATCGGGCAAGCATAACGGCATAAAAATGAATTTTCCACACCCGCAATTTGCATAAAAAGAGATGTCGCAAGCATATGTATATGTGACAACCACTCGTTTCCATCCATTCCAAGCATGTATAAAGCATGCTAGAACTCTCAAAACCATAGGACAGCTTGCATGAAAAAGAGAACTTCAAATCCCTACGTGTGAGGCATACTTTTATGCTTGGAGTGAGGTGAGACATGTGTGCAATTATAGCTTTGATGTTGTATATGCGAACACATGTTGAAATAGATGAAAAGCAAGCATACATAGCTTCAAATTTTGATGTTTCATGAAGGGACATGTTTGAATCCGAAAATCGCAAATACTTCCCCAAGTTGTTTCATGTGTATGCAAACCAATGCAAAACACCATAAATACATGGAATGAATTGAGATATGTGTGGAAACTAAGTTTAGATGTTATACATATGAATGCTTGATGAAATAGAGGAAGAACAAGCACTCATGAGTTCAAATCTTGGAATTTATACATGTGCCTATCTCCAAATCCGAAAATTGCACATAATGAATATATCTTTGTGTTTCAATATGCAAGACTTCAAAGCCACAACATGTAAGAGATGTAAACGATACATGCTAACTTCTCAAATAATGTTTTTCGAACTTAAGGAAATATGCAAAGCACATCAAACCTTTCAAGCCAAAAGCGACAAACATTAGATCAAATAAGGCATACTAAAACTTCCACATAACACGCTTAAAGAGGCACATGAAGTATGCTAAACCTTTCCAAAGTGGCACATATCAAATTTAAAGTGGTAGATGTAAGGTAAGTTAAGCCCTCCAAGCAATTACATCCCAAGCCTCTTTTTTTTCTTAAAGGATGCTTTAAATTCAATGAAGCATCACCACTCATCACTCAAAAGTCACATGTATGTGATGCCACCACTTTCATTCCAACACACGGTAGAAAGGAACAAAAAGTTACAACATGAGCCATTATCTTTCATTCACACTCATGAATAGGAAGCACAAAATTCTAAAAGCATGTATCACCATTTTTATGCCCATCCGAGAGTGTATAAGGAAGTTAATAAATGCCATGAAAAACAAGTTAGAATTTGAAACCTCCTAGCATGCTTCCTAATCAATCAAAATATGCAAGAAAAAGCACTTAAAAGTCCCATGATTCCAAGCTCTTAAAATAAGGCCCCCAGTACTTCCAATTTTATGAAACAAAATCCCGAACGTCACATGCATTTCAGATTTTTGAAATATGAAGGCCAACACATCTCAAATATTCATGGACCAAATGAAGAGGAAAGGCAAGATTCATGAGTCTGCATATGGGGCTCAAACCCTCCAACTAACAAACATGTTTCTCCACTTTTCTTTTGCTGTAAATAAAAGGGATTGCGTGGCATGTATGTAGAGATCAAAGTTTGGGTGCTATCAATGTAAGTGTATATACGAGTTGGGTGGCATGAAAGTAGAAGGCACAATTTTGGGTGTTAGAAATGTAGGTGTATAAGAGCTGTATGGTATGCATTTAAATCTACAACCTAATTTCATCTCACATCCTCTTCTTGAATTTGAACTGATATTTTCAAAAAAGAGCAGCATTGATACAACAAAAATGCCATGGTAAATGCTAAACATTAATCAAAACGGCATAGAAGGGCTATTACCATGGTAAATGCTCAATACGGCAATACAAACATTAATCCACCTTAGCACTCCACCTGGCTGCTTCATGGTATAGAAAAGTCAAAAAGAAAACAGGTATTCTTGGCTCAAATTCACCTTAGTTCCATAAGGAAAACAATTCCTCCCATTATATCAACATGCAGCAAGCTTTTATTTGCACCTTTTGTGAAATATATATATATATATATATATATATATATATATATATATATATATATATACACACACACACACTAATAAATTCTTTATCAGGGTTTCATGTAAGCAACGGTTAAGTTCAAAAACCAAAAGCCTTCAAAACTGCTTGCACGTGTATAAGAATCGGGTGGTATATATGAAAAAAAAAACAGAAATTAAAGTTTATATATATATTAAATACATATGATTGGATGCTGTATGTAAATTCTCCTATAGATTGCTATAAGCATCATGATTAAAGCATCACATTACCCTGCAGAAAACGAGAACTCCTCAACCTAAAATCTGTTTTCAAAACCGGGTGCATTTGATCCCCATTTCAAGAGGAAAAGAGGTTGCAAAAATTGCAACGAAAGAAAAAAAAAATGCTAAAAGGGCTAGCTAGTCTGAATCTTGCCACAAAAATTCCTGACCAATCAATGACACTAAGACATGAAGCAAAGAGACCATACCTCAATAGTCAAACAAGCAGCCAAGCAAAAATATCGAGTGACCTGGCAAGAACGTCGAATAGAAATTTTGGCAAGACTCCTCCCTCTAAAATTTCAGCTCACAAACCAGATCGACCACCAAATGAAGCCACAGGATTTGAAAATCGCAAAGAGACGCACCACTCGAAAATTTGGCAGAACCTCCCCCTCACACCAAAATTTCAGCCCCTCTCAAAGAGCTCCCCAAGTGGGGTTTATATAGCCAGAGGAGAGGAGGAGTGTATCGTCGACTTACCCAGGCCATGAGGCGAGCCAAGAGAAGCGACAAGAGTCACGTGAGGGAAGTGGGAATCGAGCCGCTGAGGGCGCAGGAGGCGTGGCGGCAGAAGGGGAAGCTTTAGGCAGAGCATGCGTACGAGGAGGGGACCACGGCCGAAGCTCCGCGACAAAGAAGAGGAGATGGGGGGGGGAGGGGCTCGGTTCGGCTGGGGCTCGCAACAGGAAGGAATCGCGAATGGGGGCGGGGGCAAGAGGCGTGAGGGGGAGTCGTGGGTTTAGAATTAGGGATTTAGGTTTTTTTTTTTTTGCTTTTCATTTTTTTTTATTTTAATTTAAAACAACATTTTATTCAAATTTTCGCCGATTCGGACAAAAATCAATCCCGCACAGAACGATATCAAAATTAGTGTCCTTCCTAGGTAATCTCGACGTTCCGGACGCAACGGCTCAGTCTGTTTCGTCATCCGAGGCCGTTTGGACAACCTCGTTATCAAAACAGGTCAAAAAAGATCAAATTTGGAAATTTCGCGATTAAATCAGATTTGGTTGAAATTCAAGGTTGAACTGGTAGCGATCGAATGTTGCGTTCAGTTTAGGGGAGTGTGTCGAAGCGTTTAAAATTTAAATTGAGAAGAAAATGGCTAGCGTCGGGTCAATTTGGGTCAAATCGGAGCCTAGGTCGGGCTTAGGTCAAAATTGGGGTTTTTTATGAAATCGGCTTAAATTGACAAAATTGGGCTGTGGTGTAGTTGAACAAAATAAAATTGAGAATATTTGGGATTTTCTGGGATTTTCTCGGGAATTTTTGGAATTTTTGGAATTTTGGGTTAAAAAGGGTATTTTGGGTATTTGGAGGTTATTTGGAGGGTATTGGGGTATTTTGGTGGGTTTAAGGTTCAGGATGTGTGTGAGAGTGTGATGTGTGCAAGCTAGACCTTACCAGACCAGACCATCCAGGTACTCCTAAGGCCAAAGCGTCCTAAAGGAAACTCATCCTTTAAACCTCCACATATTGGTCTTAACCCTCCAAGTGCCCTGGGGGTTTACAATCAAACATGTAGGGTTTGAAGGGAATCAAGAAGTGTTTGGAATTTCTAAGTGGTGGGTCCCATTTCTAGTCCTCTAGGATTTGTCAAAGGAAAAGCCTAAGGCTAGATCCTAAGGACTAAAAAGGAGAGAAGACCTCATCAAAAATGAGGTCAACAAGCAGCTAATTCATTTGAGCTTAAACCTGCAATTATCCGATTGGTACAAAATAATCAATTTAGTGGTTCACCAAATGATAATCCTAACTTACATCTTGCTAGTTTTTTAGAACTATGTGTCACATTTAAATATGATGGGGTATCTAATGATGCTGTTAGACTTAGACTTTTTCCTTTTTCGTTAAGGGATAAGGCTAAGATGTGGTTAAATTTGTTAGCACCTGGATCTATTAAAACTTGGGGAGAACTACACAAAAATTTCTATCCAAATATTTTCCTCCATAAAAACCTGTTAAACTTAGAAATCATATAACATCTTTTACTCAGTTTGATGGGGAATCAATATATGAAGCTTGGGAGAGATTTAAATATCTTCTTAGGAAATGCCCACACTATGCGTTACCAGATTGGTTAATTATTTAAACTTTCTATAATGGATTATTAGGATCTCTTAGATCTATTATTGATGCTACCGCTGGAGGTTCTTTAATGTCTAAACCATTTGATGAGGCTTATTCATTAACTGAAGAAATGGCTACCAACAATTTTCAATGGACCGCTGAAAGGCTAAATCCAAAGAAAATAGCTAGTATCCATGATTCTGATGCAATATCTATGTTAGCTTCTCAGATTGCTACTATATCTAAGAAATTAGATAACTATGGAATGAATTATTCTCCTACGATAGTGGAGGAGAATTCATGTGGGCAATTTGTTGATGTTTAACCTACTTATGAAACTTTAAATGCTATTAATAATAAACCCAATAACCCATATTCAAATTATTATAATCCTGGTTGGAAGAATCATCCTAAGTTTAATTGGAATAATAATTTTACTAATCAACAATGGGCAAACAATTCAAACCCAATAGGAAATTCATCTAATCAAGGAAATCCTAATTATAAAACTTCTTATCCACCTGGATCTAATAATAATTCTCAATATAAGGAAAAGAAGTTATCTATGGAAGAAGCAATAATAAATATAGGTCAACAATTACAGAATCAAGGAAATCAATTACAAATTCAAGGAAATCAATTACAAATTCAAGGAACTGCTATTAAAAATATTGAAACTCAACTTGGACATATAGCTACTGCGCTTAGTAACAGAACTCAAGGAACTTTTTCTAGTAATGTAGAAATTAATCCTAAAGACCAAGGAAAAGAACAGATAAAAGCTATACAGTTGCGAAGTGGAAAAAAGTTAGAAACAAAAATTTAGAAGGATATAGAAAGTCAAAATGAGGAAGTGGAAATCGAAAAAGAAAAGATTCAGCCAGATAAAAATTTAGAATATCCATTGATACCTATGAAAATTTCTGTAGAAAAACCACCACCACCATTTCCTCAATGACACATAAAAAAGATAAGCAATTTGCTAAATTTCTTGAAATTTTGAAGAAATTAACAGTAAATATTCCGTTTGTAGAAGCACT
Source organism: Papilionanthe hookeriana x Papilionanthe teres (assembly GCA_022702705.1). Taxonomy (NCBI): domain Eukaryota; kingdom Viridiplantae; phylum Streptophyta; class Magnoliopsida; order Asparagales; family Orchidaceae; genus Papilionanthe; species Papilionanthe hookeriana x Papilionanthe teres. Next base: position 25,020,178 of record CM040427.1, read on the forward strand.
AGAACAAATGCCCAATTATGTAAAATTTATGAAAGATATTTTAAATTAAAAAAGAAAATTCACAGATAATGAAACTGTTGCACTTAGCGAGGAGTGTAGTGCAATTATTCAGAAAAAACTTCCTGAAAAACTCAAGGATCCTGGTAGTTTCACTATACCTTATGCTATTGGTGAAAAGTTTTATGGGAAAGCTTTATGTGATTTAGGAGCCAACATTAATCTTATGCCTCTATTAATTTTTAAAAGACTAGAATTGGGAGAAATTTCACCTACTTCAGTAACTCTTCAGTTAGCAGATCGTTCAGTTACTTATCATAAGGGAGTTATTGAAGATGTGTTAGTAAAAGTGGATAAATTTATCTTCCCGGTAGGTTTTATTGTTTTAGATATGGAAGAAGATAAAAAAATACCCATAATATTAGGAAGACCCTTTGTAGCTACTGGAAAAGTTATGATTGATGTTCAGAAAGGAGAATTAACTATGAGAATAAACGATCAAAAAGTAACTTTTAATATTGCTAAATCAATGAAATATCCTGCTTTAGAAAAAGATGATGAATGTTTTCGAATGGAAATACTTGTACATTTGCAAAATGAACATTTTAAAGAATATTTTGAAGAAAAATTAGAAAAAGAAAATATAAAATTAATTGAAGAATTAGATAATGAAGAATTAGAATATATACAAGAAAGATTTGAATTGTTGGATAATACAGAAAACATTGAAAAGAATATAGTTCCGTCAATTATTAAACCTCCTGAACTTGAATTAAAAATTTTACCTAACCATTTGAAATATGCTTATTTAGGTAACTCTTCAACTTTACCAGTTATTTTATCAGCAGAATTAAATTAATCACAAGAACAAAAACTTTTGGACACATTAAAAAAATATAAGAAAACTTTTGGTTGGACTTTAGCAGATATTAAAGGAATTCTTCCTTCAATCTGTATGTACAGAATTATTTTAGATAATGAACAAAAGCCGAGAGTAGATCCTCAAAGGAGATTAAACCCAATAATGAAAGATGTAGTCAAGAAAGAAAAATTAAAATGGTTAGATAATGGTATTATATATCCTATTTTGGACAATGCTTGGGTAAGCCCAATTCACTGTGTTCCTAAGAAAGGAGAAGTGACTGTAAAGGCTAATGAAAATAATGATTTACTACCTATAAGACAAATCACTGGTTGGCGTATATGTATTGACTATAGAAAATTAAATGCAGCCACCAAGAAAGATCACTTCCCATTACCATTTCTAGACCAAATGTTAGATAGATTAGCCGGACATAAATATTTTTGTTTTTTAGATGGATATACCGGTTATCATCAAATTCCTATTGCTTCTGAAGATTAAGAGAAAACTACATTCACTAGTCCTTATGGAACTTTTGCTTTTCGCAGAATGCCTTTTGGATTATGTAATGCGCCTGTAACATTACAAAGATGTATGATGTCCATATTCAGTAAATTAATTGATGATGGAATGGAAGTATTTATGGATGATTTCTCTGTATTTGGAACATTATTCGACGCATGCTTGAATCATCTTGAAAAAGTATTAGAGGTATGTGAGAAATCTAACTTAGTTCTAAATTGGGAGAAATGTCAATTTATGGTTGCAGGAGGAATTGTATTAGGACATAAAATTTCGGAAAATGGCATGGAAGTAGACCCTGCAAAAATTTAAGTTATAGCTAAATTACCACCTCCAACTACAGTGAGAGGGGTAAGAAGTTTTCTTGGACATGCTGGATTTTACAGACGTTACATAAAAGATTTTTCAAAAATTACTAAACCTCTATGCCAACTTTTAGAAAAGGACAAGAAATTTGAATTCACAACATAATGCTTAAATGCTTTTGAATTAATAAAAGATAAATTAATCACAGCACTTATAATAGTTTCCCCTGAGTGGGAGAAACCATTTAAACTTATGAGTGGTGCTAGTGATTAAGCTATAGGAGCAGTTCTCGGACAAAGATATGATAAAATTTTCAAAGTTATACACTATGCTAGTAAAACTCTTAATAATGCTGAAATCAATTATACAGTTACAAAAAAAGAGCTATTAGCAATTGTATATGCTTTTGATAAATTTAGGTCTTTTCTAATTGGAACTAAATGTATTGTGCATACTGATCACTCTGCTAGTAAATATTTAATGCAAAATAAAGATTCCAAACCAAGATTAATTAGATGGATATTATTAATGCAAGAATTTAATTTTGAAATCATTAACAAAAAGGGAACTGATAATCAAATTGCAGATCATTTGTCAAGACTAGAATATAATGAATTATCTGACATTGATAATGAAATTACAGACAGTTTTCCTGACGAACAACTTTATAATATAAATGAGTGGAAAATACCATGGTATGCTGATAGTAAATTATATTGTAAGTGATATTTTACCACCTATGTTAACTTTGCAACAACAGAAAAAGTTCATTCATGATGCAAAAGAATATTTTTGGGATGAACCATATTTATACAAACAATGTAAGGACCTTATTATCAGGAGATGTGTGCCTTATGAAGAGACTGAACTAATTATTCAGAAATGTCATGATTCTGAATTTGGAGGACATTTTGGGACTGATTAAATCGCACATAAAATTTTACAGGCAGGATTCTATTGGCCTACACTTTTTAGAGATGTTTACAAATATTTCAAAACTTGCGATAGATGTCAAAGATTAGGCAATATATCTAAAAGAAATGAAATGCCTTTAAATTTTATGTTTGAAGTTGAAATCTTTGATGTTTGGGGATTATACTTTATGGGACCTTTTTCTCCTTCATTCGGAAACTTATACATATTAGTTGCAGTTGATTATGTTTCTAAATGGATTGAAGCACAAGCTTTACCTCGTTGTAATGCTAAAAGTGTTTTAAAATTTTTAATGAAAAATATTTTCTCTATATATGGAATGCCTAGAGTAATTATCACTGATGGAGGATCTCAATTCAGGAATAAATATATTCAGAGATTGGCAGAAAAATTTAATATTATTCATAGAATTTCAACTGTTTATTGTCCTCAGACTAGTGGTTTAGCTGAAGTTTCTAATCGAGAGATTAAGCGAATATTAGAAAAGACTGTAAACCCTTATAGATTAGATTGGTCTATAAGATTAGATATCGCATTATGGGCTTACAGGACTGCTTATAAAACTCTGATTGGAATGACTCCTTACAGACTAATTTTTGGAAAAACGTGCCACTTACCAGTTGAATTAGAACATAAAGCGTATTGGGCGATTAAAGAATTTAATTATAATTTGAAAGACACTGGTGAGAAGAGATTATTGCAGATGAATGAATTGGATGAATTGAGAAATGAATCTTATAATAATGATAGAATTTATAAAGAGAAAATGAAATTATGGCATGATCGAAAAATTAACCAGAAAAGTATCGAACCAAGACAAGAAGTTTTGTTATATAACACAAGGTTAAAATAATTTCCTGGAAAATTAAAATCTCGATGGTTAGGACCTTTCATTGTGACTCAAGTATATACATATGGAGTTATTGAAATTCAAGATCCAAAGACTGGGAATAGATTTAAAGTAAATGGACACAGATTAAAACCATATTATGAGGGTAAGAGACCAAATTATAAAGAGGTTTTAATGCTCAGTCAACCTAACTAACACCTTAAATAGGTCGGGCTGATGACGTTAAACCAAGCGCTTTATGGGAGGCAACCCATATTTATCTTTATTTTTATGTGTTTGCTTGCTTTTGTTAATTTTTTTTTATAACTTCTTTTACTCGTATAATAACCCATAGTCATAACAAATAGAGACCTTGCGAAAAAATTAGAAAACATTCGAACCAGAGCGAAACAAGACAAATTTTGCCTTGGCCGCCGACGGCAAGATCGAGCCTGCCGACGGCGAGATTACTCGATAAGAATTGGTTTGAGTAGTTATAGAGTCCCGCCGATGGCGAGATCGTTGCCCGCCGACTGCGAGATAATTTAGAAAAGTGATAATGGGGTAGTTTGACATTTTTTAGCAGTTTTTAAAGGTATAACTCCTTTAAAACTTCTATAATCCAAATTCTAAGTGCTCTATCTTCCAAAAACAAGGTAATTCATCAAAAACAAGGTAAAACTTCTATAATCCGACGGCAAGATCGAGCCCGCCGACTGCGAGACAGTTAATTCTTCACAGATTCATCGAATCAAGATGCATTTTGAAGAGGAGCCGAGGCAACCTTTGGCGAACTTCCTACATCTATAAATAGAGACGAAAAAGGGAGAAAAAAAGGAGTCAAAGAGAGTCCAGTAGAAGAGATTCCAGTAGAAGAGAGTCCACTAGAAGTCATTAGAGAGTCTATTGAGTGTTATAGTAGAGTTTTATAGTGAGTTTAGAGTTTTTAAGTGTAAAAATTGAGTGTGAATTGTACGAAAAGGAAGTGACAAAGGAACTTCAAGGAGTCTGCTGGGGGAGAAACTCGAGATAAGTTGTGTTTTTGTATTATTTTATATATGAAATTCAAGTGTTATTGTGTTCTTCCCATGCATTTTGAGAAGTTCTATTTTCCTTTTGTTATGAAATTATGTGAAATGGAAAATTAAAATTAATGTGCCTATAAAATTAAATAAATTGTGATAATCTTTAACTTAGATCTTAATTTACTATCAATTTGGCCAATTGAAATGTTAAAATCTGTTGTTTGCAACTAAAAGTAAAGATTAAATATGAGATTTGGGGAGGTCAAAGTCCTTGAAAGGAGGGTGCAAATAAATAGAGAAATATTATTTATCGGGCGTAGAATTGGAGATTTTAGAGTGATAGGCTAAAATCCTCAATTTGGTCCTATCATTTGGGTGCTGAAGTGTAGATGTTAGCCCTCAGGTGAGGGGAAAGTGGGAGCTTCGAAGTGACAACCAGTATCCTCCCAGCCTAGCCGCATATTCAGTAAACAAACATAGGATTAGTCAATGTTCTTTATTCCTGTACCAAAGGGTAAAGAATAGATATGCTCCTATTTGACACAATACAATTAAATTATTTTGATTTATCCATTCACTTAATTCTCTTAACAAGGGGGAAGATACTTTCTTATATTACATTTTTATAATCAATAGTAGTAGTAGTAGTTGATAAATTTTAGTAAGATTCCATTTAATTTACGTATATTCGATAGAAATCAGTTGGTTCGTAATCACAACTTCCTTGTGGGATCGATAACCAGGACTCCACTAGAGCCCTGTATTACTTGCACGATACGTTTACTTGCGTTGATAAAGGGTAGCTTAAATTATAATTATTTGCGCATATATTGAAAACTTAATTGCACCTGCACTAAAACTTCTTATTAAGCTAACCACTGTCATTCATCTACTGTAGGGTTAACATAATCTCTTAAAGGTCTTAATTCTTGATGGATGCCAACATTTTGATTTTGATGATTTGCCATTTCTTGAATATTTTTTTCTTTTTCTGTATTTTTAATTTTTTTTTTATTTTTCTGATAGTTCTTTCTAATTCAGAATTGTAAGGCACAAGTCCTTCAAAACATGAACTACGCATACAATAATAAAACAAAAAAAAACACACTAACAAAAACAAAGAAAAGTAAAAATTTATAATTTCTTAATTCTCTTTAAAATGCAATTTAAATTAATTTCCCCGACAACGACGCCAAAAACTTAGTACCGTCCGATAGATATAAGTGCAATGGATGCCAGAAACTTGGATTCACTGGATAAATGCGCTGATGATTTAAGATATGGAAATAATGATTTTATAATATGGATACTACGCAAGTATACGTATCGTTTATCAAGTAATTTATGACTTTCTGATTAAGTTCTGGGATATCGAACCCACAGGAAAAATGTGAAATCTTTAAAGGAATCAGAGAAATTATCTTTTTACTTTCTTTAATTGTTTTCAAAAAAGTATATCTTGATTTTGAAAAGTTTTAAAGGTTGATATGTCTTTTGAAATTTTCTTAATCAAATGCTATACAAGAAATTAAAATTACAATAACTAGTAACACTGGATGTAAAATACTATTAACTAGAATATCTTTTTCTTTTCTTTCATGAAGTAGTAACAATTCTTAAATTATTGTTGCGGAAGTATTTAAATTTTTGTTGTGACAAATAGAAGCAAATGTGTTCTTTACCCTTACTTGGTTCTATAAACAACATAAGTTAATTTGAAATTTATATTATTTTGAACATGGTTAGGCAGGGAAGATACTGGTCTCTCACTCTAGAGTTCCCTTGATTCCCACCACCTGGGGGACTAACTTCTCATAACAAAACTCAAAACTTCAAACCAAATTAGGGGGTTTTAGCCTGTCACTCTAAAATCAGCTAATTTTACTCCATTGTATAAAAATATCTTCTAATATTACATTCAATTATATGGACTACAGTTCTCACCCATATAATTTCATGTGATTCTTACTAACTTTTATGAGGCAATACTGCATTGGATCTTACATAATCTAAAGAAATTTTACAACTTAACAGGCCAAATTAACAAGTAAACAAAGTTTTTAGAATCAATCTTCACAACTTCTTCCAACTTTTAAACACTTATACTTTCCACAGCAATTCTCTTTAAATTAATTACTTCTCCATTTAAGAAAGAAAAAAATAAAGTAAACTACTCAGAATGCATTGATCAATTATAAAAACATATTGATTTGAAATTAAAAACAACGATAAGAAAAATAATAAACAAAAACAAGTATTAATAAACTAAATAAAAGTAAACACTTATATGAAAATCCTCTCCACAAGACTAAGGAAGTTCCTCTGAAACATTGACTCTTCGCTAAACTACTTCTCAGAGAAAGTCTCCCAACTCCGTTGACTCAGAATACATACTTCAGAATTCAATAAAAACTAATCTAAAAGAAAGAAAAGAAGTTGGAAGAAGAATATTTCACTCCGACCCTTTTCTCCTTTCTACTCTCTACTCCTACTCTAAATAAAAACTTTTAAAATGTAGTGGAAGAACAATGGAAGTACTCTTCAAAATGCAGTGTAAGAGTCTCCTCAAATTGCCTCTCCTAAATCTTTCCTAAGACTCTCTTTAAATAGTAAACCAAAAGGTGCCTTGGTGTCTCTTCAAAATGTGTCCAGATTCGATGTATCTACCAAGGAACACACCCTTTCATTCAAACTTGCCGCCCAAAGGAAGTTATGGATGTTACCACCAAGAGTTGCATCCCATCCCCTTTGAAATTGGTGCCAAATCTATTGGAATCTCGATTTTTAACTGTGGCGGCTAAGCGCCGGCCCAGCGGCGCTTAGCTGCCAGTGCCAAATTTTTTATTTTTCATTTTTTTGCTCCAAATTTGATCCAATTTTGTTCCTTTCATCATGACCATCCATTTTCATCATACCTGCAAGAAAAACACAAAATACCTTCCATTAAAGTGTATTATCATTAAAAATAGGTATAATAATGTGCATAAAAATACAATATATTTTAGGTGTATCAACCTGCAGCCCATGTTTGGGTTTCAATTTAGAGAACATCTATAAGTTAGGTTTTCATGTAGGGTGACATTATTTTTTATCATGCAGAGAAGTAAAGTACGGTGCGAGGAGTAAATAAATCGCAATAAAATAAACGCCTACCTGGTGGGTCTTCTCGTCATTCCCGATTGCACCAAAACACATGTCGGAAGCATTTAAGTATTCCAAGGAAAGTACCTAGGTAAAGCTAAGGAAGGTTCGGTTGTCTACAAAATCCTAATCCTATTGCTAGTCAATTTCTATGACGTCTAGGTTCTTATGTTTGGTTAAAGATGATTTTCTTCACCAAAGAACAATTAAATTTAATTTTTCTTCTAAAACATCCCATCATGTTGAGAAAGTGCTTTGGAATGGTCCTAAAAATCTTTTTTCAAAGCGCTTAAAATGTTGGAGTCAAATGAATTTCCTTGTACGGGTGAATTAATCATCAAGGGAATTTAGTTGAGTTTTGTTTCTTGCTCGAGTGAACTTGGATATTTGATTAACCGATAAGTGAAGTGACAGTTGTGCACCCGTGAGCATATTCCCTCGTATGCTCATAGTGAAAGTTTATGCCCCAGTTAGGCAAGCTATTTCGGGCCTACCTCGTGATATCCATATGTCACCGTGCATCACATCCCTAGTGTTTGCATTCTCACTCTTGCACCTTCACATGCTCATTTGCATAACATCTAGTATGTCAATGACTTGCATGTCTAGGTTTTCACTTGAGTTACCTCTTCTCGCGCACTCATCTTCGGCACTCATGTGTCTCCCGCGAAGACGGCCTGGACATTATGCATACCTATCATGTTATTCTCCCCTAACGAAAATCACATTCTTTTTTTATCTACCCACATCACCGTTCTGAACTATCGTAGGCATTTTCTTGAATCATTGTTCCTCGCACTCTCACTTAGGACACTCATGTGTCTCTTGTGGAGACAGCTTGTACATTAAGCCTTCCATTGTGTTATTCTCCTCTAACGAAAATCACATTCTTTTTTTACCATCGTACAATATTGGTCCAGACCGACATAGGAATTTGCTCGATTCATTGCTCCTCACAGGCTCACTCTCAACCCTTATGTGTCTTTCTCGAGTCAGTATTCCTTGCACGCTCACACTCAACTCTCATATGTCTTTCTTGAGTCACTACACCTCGCACATTATTTCACCTCCCACAGTGCGGCTTTAGACTGTCGATTGCATCTTTCTTGGATGCAAGGCTCTCACTGAGCTCGATTTAGGCTCCTCAACCTCCAAATGTGTCTGGCATATGAGTTGTCTTGCCCATTCTCCCCTTTAGCAGCACCTTACATTGTCACGAGCACGTTCCTTTGCATAATTCTTATGTTTGTTTGCTTGTTTACATGATGCACCATACCATGTATGTGCTTGTCATTTGCATGTATGTTTGCTCATTTTTGGGGCAAGATGTAATTCTCCCCAGTAGCATCTTATACCCTAAGCGGCCAAGCACAATACCACTTGTGCGTTGTGCCCATGTGCATCTTTACAGTGTATGCATATTCATCGCTAGTATATGTCACCGCATACTTGTGATGAATACTTGACATTGTGATCTCTTCAACATATATAAGGCGGTCACTATGCACTGGATCGTGTCGCATCTGCATAAGCATTCCTGATCGTTTTGTTGACAAATCTAGCTCATTAGCAGAGTGACTTCCTGTTAGTCAGGATGTGACAGCTAGTATTTCCTGGAAGGATGTCTTGATGGGCAATACTAGCCATCACACCGTAAAAAGCATGTGTATGTTGTGCGAAGGTTCTATGGCGTTTAAGAGGTGCCACTTAAGCTTTTTCTTTCATAAAGCTTGATTTAAAATATAAAAATTTATATTTATATTGCATATGCATCATATTTTCAAAAAACCCACATTGAATTTACTTAGCATATTTAGCCTATATCATACATGAGGTCAATTTTTCAAAAGCATTTTCAACACCTTCATCTAGTGACACCTCTTAGAACCCATGGATCCATAGGATGGGGCTGGAGAATGTGACCCCGTCAAAACGTAAGCCAATCCTCTAACTAAACCCTGCACTCACTTAGATGTTGTGATAGGACACTACATTAGATGGTGTGTTAGGCTAAAGACTAGTGTACTAGGTAGTCATTTTAGATGTTCTGGCTATAGTTCTCTGCTAGTTTGGTTGCCCTAGACAGGCATCACTTTTGTGCTGCTTTATGTGTTTACTGGAAGTGAGACATGTGCACTAGTATGTTATGAGCAGTTTTCTTGTCGGGAGCAATGCCTAAAACACACACATACATGTTTAATAATGATGAGAAAGTAACGATTTGAATGACTAAATCTTTTCTACAGACACCACTAAGCTACGCCCTCTAGGCATGGCTGATATGTGTGGCATGTTGATAACTTTTCTGATAACCTTTTTTTCATGTAGGTCGAGTCCTTTTTTTTACTTTTCCTATATACTTTTTAGAGTCTTTAAGAGAGTCTTGTATTAGAAATAAGGTAAGGACACAAGTTCTGATGAGCAAGACAGACAGAACTGCGTTATGGGGATCAGGAGCTGTTTGCTTGTGTTTCGTAACTTACTTCTAAATTTCATTAATGTATAGAATTAAGACCAGGTGTGTACTTATGTTGTTCCTGACCACCTTTTTCTGTTTTTGGGAAATGTTGTAGACCTAACATCACCCAACCTTTTATTATCCTTTGATTTGGCTTGTTTCTTGTTTTCCTTGCATGTGATTGCTAGTTTCACTCTTTTTGGCTTGTGATTTTATATGACAATCATGAAGATAACTTAGACTCTCTAAGACCTAAAATTTTATATAAACTTTCTACATTGTTTAAAAATAAAATTTTGAGACAAATTAAATTTTTAGCTTAAAATATTCAGGATTTTTCAAAATATGTACTTTATTTTTTGTGTGGCTTTTGGACCAGATTTTAAATGGGTTGCATAGCATAACCTTCACCAAAGTCATAATTAATAGAGCCTCCACTCTTAGGACTTATTAGGCAATTGCATCATACTTTCATGTTCCAAGGAGAAGAAACTGTGCTTCTCCAATTTGACTGGCCCAACATAGAATTCTACTTAGGTGCACTTAGTGCTCTTAGGGTGTTAGAGGCTTCCTTCACCAGACGGGGAGTATGTCCTTTGTTAAGAACATTTTCAGCATTGTAGCTGAACTTCATTTTTCTTTTCCACTCTAGTGGCATCCTCACCACTTTGGCGTGTATAAGTCTCACCTCTGCTCTTCCTACCTACATAAGGTCATAGTATTAGATTTTCTTTCTTTTGACCTTAAGACTATCAGGTCCCCTTGGATGACACAATTCACATATTGTTGATAAGGAGGTCTCCGATTATGTTATGTTGACCACCTTCATGACTAAGTAGACTTGTAGTCCTAATAGTTTGGGATGACTGATCTGTGGTGTCCTAACCCACTATCTCAACCCAATTAAAATTACCCTACCCTTATTTAGTGTAACTCTTTTAAGCTCTGTTTCTCATTTTTACATTTCATTGATGTCATCTTATAAGCTCTGATTGCGGATAGACTACTGCCCATTTGAGATATGGTGATTCACTATCTACCTTTATGGTCAGGTTAGGCCTTGGAAACATAGTGTGGACCCTATGGTATGAATTAGTTATTTCATAAGCTACGGTGTCCAACACTGTTTGGAATATGTTGGTCGCTTTCAAAATATGTTTTAATATATATATATATATATATATATATATATATATATATATATATATAATTTTCTTAATTTTAAAATAACGATTTTAATTTTAAAGGAAAATCAAACTAAATATATCTCATATTCTTAATAGTATAAGTAATCAAGCCTAACACCGTGAGTAATACACAATTCCGAGAGATAGGTATACTCCTTGATAGTGAGCTCGATTATATAAACTACACAACTTATGACATTTGTTTGGTCTGTGAATCATTTATGTGGATCGACAAGTTCTCCTATCTAATATTAAAGATTAGATCTCCTACCTAATATTAAAGATTAGGCAGGGATTATTTTACCTTGGTTCCTTTGTTTTCCACAAGAGCAAGCCCTTATAATTAACTACATCTTAGATAACTGAAATTACTTAAGAAAACTCTTGATGATAATAAGAGGTATTCGTCTTCATGAATTCAATGTTTAGGGTTTCAAGGTCAGACACAAAAAAGTCAAATAAGAATAGTTTAAAATGAGAATAATTATTTGTTGAATCAAAGAAGTGAAAGGTAGTGGTCATCACAGATCGTGAGACAAACCTCTGTAACTTCCCAAGTTATTTTATTATTTGGCTTCTACTTCAAATGTTATATATATTGTTTCATCCAGCCAGTTTTACTATTTAGGGCTTATACTTACATGATCCTGATCACTCAAATAGCCTATAAAGATAGAAGGGTTTACGTCGTACATAACGATAACTTCAGAACCCTAAAGAGAGTTAGGACTTATATTACATAAAATAAGCGTGCAAAAGCCTAATGATAAATTAAGGATTTAAGTCGTCTTTATACGAACAACCTCGAGATCTAATGGGTTGTTGTTTAAGCTAAGAAGAGATTTGTTGATGACAATCTCACTGCTCTCTCAAACATGTTCTTCTGCATGTCCTTGTTGTACTACCCACGAAGGTTGTTTCAAGCACCTTATCGCTATTATTCCAGGTTTAAGGTTTTATGATTTGCAATTTATATGTCATGTTTTAGTTTGCTTAATGTTTGTTTCCAAGTGTTTTGGGTGAATTTTAATTTAAGTTGAGCGACACTGATTAAGATCCAATGATTCCATCATCCTAGCATCACTATTTCCTTTTGAGTTTACTTTGTCTAAAAAAATTGTTAAGCTCATTTAAATCGGATAATTCTCGTTAGAAACCGTAGTTTACCTCATCTGATAAATCCTCGTAAACAAAAAAGGAGTGGATTAAGTGTGTTCTAGTGGTTTAAAAGTGCGTTAATATTTTTGAAAATATTTTTTTTAAAATTTTTTTTGCAAGTAAAGTATGCATGCTAAAGTAAAGAGAAAGTAGAGCTAAGTACTAAAGTCTGCAGTAAAGAAACACTAAATACGTTCCTGGGCCTCTTTTGCCGTTGTGTGGCTAATATCATAAAGTATAATATAGTTGTAGGAAATTTAAGTAAATTATGAAAAATAAACAAGAAAAACAAGAAATCCAATACGAAGAAGTCAAATAACAAGTCATAGGAAAATACAAGTAAAATAAAACCCGTAGTCACATATGAAAGGCCGGGAATAGGTGTAAGACCTTACTGAAGGTGGGGGCTCAGAGCTGGACTGTGTGCGTATATGGACTCATCTTCATATGCGAGTAAAATTGGTTATATCATTTCTAAGCTTAATTGTTTTTAAGGTGAATAATAATTAGCCAAGAATTTCTATGCTAATTCTCCCCAAGTTCTAATAGATCCAAGTGCTAACGAGTTTAACCACTTCTTAGGTTTATCCTTTAAGAAAAAATGGAAAAAGTTTAAGTCTAATAGCTTACTTTGATACACAATCATATTTAAATGTAGCACATATTTCTAGAAACCTTGCAAGGTGTAAGTTTGGATCCTCAGATGGTGTTCCCCAAAACTGATTTTTTTGTATCATTAGTATAATAGCTGGCTTAAGTTCAAACAAGTTAGTTGCTATAGCAGGGGTTTGTATACTTAAGTGAATTTCATCTGTTGTAGGCTTTGCATAGTCCCTTAAAGGTCTTTGTATATGTTGATGTTCATTTTTAATCGTTTGATTATCAAAATTATTTTGTGATGTATTCGTCATTTCTTGGAAAATTGTGAAATTCTTTTCTTTTTCAAAATTTTCTTATGGATCATTCTAATTCAAAATCGTAAGATACTAAACCTTCTGATCCTGAACTACACATACAAAAGGTAAAAATTTTAAAAATAAAATTAAAATAAAACAAATCTCTTAAATAAAAATTAGAATTTTTTTTAATTTTTTCGGTTATTTTTATTTTTTATTTTATTTTTTCAAATTTTTAATGTTTTATGATTTTTAAAATTTTTATAATTTTAAGAAATAAACAAGTACTTATAAAGAAAAATTAAAATACAATTCTCCTAAAATAATTCTACAGTTCAAATAAAATTTTTAAGTCAAAAAGTTATGTCGCTTCCCCGGCAACGGCGCCAAAAACTTGACCTGACCCTTAAATGCACTGTTAATTAAGTTCCAAAAAATGACTGAAAACTTGACCAATTTATATTTAGCGGCTAGTGTGCAATATACATAGGTTATAGAATTTAGAATTTTTATTAATGACTTACGCACTAGGGATACTACACAAGTATACGTATCGTTTCAAGTAATATAAACTTTATTTTAAAAACTCAGCATCGAACCCACAGTGAAGCTATAACTCTTTATAATGACTTAGTAAAATTTTACATAAAATTGCAGATATTAAATAAGGAAATAAGTTCGATAGTTTATGTGATAAAACAAAATAAAATGTAATCACTGTCTATAAATTCAGTTTAAAAGAAAACACAAAGTGTTTCTAAACTAGCTATAGGTAGAAAAGTTCAAATTATGTAAAAAGTCTTTCCTTTTGCAATGAGTTCATAATTAATGTAGGAATCAAATTTCTAAAGATTTAAATGATGTTTTGTGACAAATAGGAGCATACATATTTTTACCCTCTCCCAAGTGCATAAAGAACAATAGCTAATCTAAAGTTTGCTCCTTAAATTCTTGGTTAAGCTGGATAGATTCTAGCCTCTCACCTCTAGGATACCCACTGTACCCTCTCTATAGGACCAACATCTAGCCTTAAGTCTAAACTGTAGACCAAATTGGTAAAGGTTCTAGCCTGTCACTCTAGAATCACCAATTCTACTCCCATCAAAACTTATCTCCATATCTATGTGCACTCACCTTAGAACTTGGTACCCCTCAATCCTAAGGTTAATGTGGCATTCACTAGTTGGGTGAAATCATTGCCCTCTCGAATCTTTATATTTCGCAACAGATTTTAACATTATAAATGGCCTGTTTGTAAAGTAAATTAAGAAGTGGTGAAAATAAAATCACAATTTTGGAATAAAAGAAATATTCAAACCATTAAAATCCCACACATGATTAATTCATATTGCAAGGAGAAAAAAAAAGAAAAGCTACTCAGAATTCATGGGGATAACACAATAAAACATGATTTATATTAAAACTCAAGTTTACTAAACAAACATAAACAAAAATACAAATACTTATATCAAACCCTTTTCCAAGCAATCCTCTGAAGTTCCTTGACTTTTCTGACTCCAATAGACTATCACAAGACTCATAAACACACACACTCACAAAGAATCATGACCCTTACAATAATGTGGTGCCCACTCCAATGTTGGTCTAATCGAACCCATAAACAACCCCTTTTTATTTGGAAATTCTTTCTTTAAATAAAGCTCTCAAAATCACCTAGAGTCATTTCAGACACCTCTTCAAAATTCGTCCAAATTCAACGATAAAAGGTCATAACTATTTCTGGCTTCAATGCGCCCAACTGTGGTGCCTAGGTGTCAGCCTTCTAGAAGACATGTAATGACCTAGAACTTAGGCACCAGATCCTGGCGCCTAGGCGCCAGGTCACCTTCTTTTGTTCCTTTGCTCCATGTGTTCTGTTTAACCGCTTTTTGCTTGTTTTTGCTTCTTTTTCTTCAAAACTTCATTTCTTGCACCTGTAATAAAAAATATATATAATACATTTCATTAAGGCATAATATCCTTAAAAATTAATATCAAAAACATATATAAAAATGACAAATTATAAGGCATATCAATAGGCTACCCCCCATTTAAGATACGGTGATTCACCCTCTACCCTAATGGTCTGGTTAGGTCTTAGAAGCATAGTGTGGACTCTATGGGACAACACGGTTATTTCATAGACCTTGATCACCGATAAGCTGTTATTTATATGGGATCTTGAGAGATTCACTCTCTGGTTGTGTGGATCGACATGAGATTTAAAGGCATTGGGACGCTTCTGTGAGATAACCATCTTTTGTGACACCCTTTACTAGTAGTTATACAAGTGTAAGCAAGATCCCTTTAATCGACAGTATTCCTGGGCAGCCCGTATGACTTAATTAACCAAAGAGATATATCCCTTTGGGAGTTTCTCTTGAATCCAGAATAACACACACACTTGATTCTCTGATTGCGGGTTGCTTTCGTAAGGTCATCTTGGCGAATACGTTCCAAGACATTTTTGATCCAATCTAGTTTTGAGCAAACACACTTGAGCTATTGATCCACTAAAAAAGTATCTATTTTTATGTCTTATTTATGATTTAATTCTTAAGGATATTATGTTTTAATGAAAGGTATTTTTATGTTTTTGGATGTAGGTGATAAAAAAAGAGTTCAAGAAGGAAAAAGGAGCAATAATAGAGCTAAAAGTAAAGTTTTCGAAATTTTAGGTCTGGCGCCTAGGCGCCAGTTTGATACATAAACAGATAAGATTTTTGACAACTTTGGACAGTTATTTTGATGGTGTTAAGCGGTTATCAGACCTTCTAGAAGACTGGAAGTTACTCCTAATACATAGAACATGTGATACAATGCATCTGGACACAGGAAAACGGTTTTAATCGCGAAGAGGTCGATCCAAAATGAAGAGGTGCGAAGACTTGGTCATGGAGTCCGGCACCTAGGGGCTAGATTCCGGTGCCTAGGTGCCACAGTTACTTTCTAGAAGATACATTGTATTTGGATGAATTTTTGAAGAGGTGCCTTAAGCAACCCCTGGCCATTTTCAGAGCTCTATAAATAGGAGACTTTCTACAGAAAAATGTGCCCCCAAGATCTCTAGCATCCAGAGCTAGATTTAGAGAGCCACCACATTTTCTTCTTAAGTATTTAGTGAGTTTATTTTAGTCATTTTGAGTGTTCCTACTCAATTCTTTGAGTAGTAAGTGTGAGTTTGCAATTGTTGTTCTTTGTTGAAGTCTATTATTTTTACATTGGAGTCAGTAGGAGTCAGCGAATCACTTGAAGGAACAATCCAGATAAATATTTGTAACTTGGTTCAAAGTTTTATAAATATGTTTTATTGTGTGAATTCAATGTGTTCTGAGTAGTTATTTTTCTTTCCCCTTTCAACTATGAAGAGATAATAAGATAATTTAATTTCGTTAGAGAACTTAAACTTAAAATTTATTAAAAATGTGATGAAATTAATACCTGGTCTTAATTTACTTTTTAAACTAGCCATTTAAATTGTTAAAACCTGTTGAAGAATTCTGAGACCTATCCGGAGATGAGTTCTTAACTAGTAGATATCACATGAATCCTTGGGTAATCGAAGGCTAAATGCGGGTTATTTAAGGTGAAGTGCAAATAAATAGGGAGATATTGTTTATTAGGCGTAGAATTGATTAGTTTTTAGAGTGACAGACTAAATTCTAATAATTTGATTTCTAGAAAGGGAACGGGTCACTAGTAGGGCCGACCAAAGCCACCCTTTGACATCTAGAAGTGTTAGCCTAGATTAACCCATTATACTAATAATACATCATGAATCGATCTATAGATTAGCCAATGTTCTTTATACTATCGAGTGAAGGCAAATAATAGTAATTCTTCTATTTGACACAATACCATAATTTCAAGTTCTCAACGAATGATAATTATTCTGAAAAATCTTGGATTAGTTGAACAAGAAGAAAGTTGTTTTTATACTTGCATTAACATTTTACTTTATTGTTGTTTATTTGCATTTAGTAGAAATTTAATTAAACTTAAAAATCTGAGTTTTGAAAAGAAATAAAAATAATAATTACTTTTAAATTTGAAATCTAATATATTTCTTAAATTAATTTTCACTTAAATCATCCCTGTGGGATCGATAACCAGGACTCTAATAGAGCCCTGTATTACTTGAAACGATACGTATACTTGCGTTTGAAATTGTGACTTTTACAAAAAATTATTATAAATATTTAAATATAAATTCATAAATTCTTACAATAGTAAAGGTCGGGCTACATCAAGTTTTTGGCGCCTTTGCCGGGGATTATAAGAAAGAAAAGTGAAAAAATAATTTTTAGATTTATCAAATTAAGAATATTTTATATACTTTTATTTCTTTTAAAAAAATAAATATAAAAATATAAAAAATAATAAAAAAAACAAAGATACCAAAAAGATTTTATTTTATTTTATTTTATTTTCAAATCATTTTATTTAATTTTTATGCGTAGTTCTGGATTTGAAGGATTATTACCTCTTGATTCTGAATTAGAAAGAACTGTTAAAAGAATTAGAAAAGGAAAACAAATTCAAAAACATCAGGAAATGGCTAACTTACATAATAATAACCAAAATCCAATAGAAATTAATGAACAAAATATTTATAAACCATTAAGGGATTATGCAAACCCTACAGCTGATGAACTTCATATTAGTATTCAAATGCCTTATGTAGATGCTAATTATTTTGAGCTTAAACCGTAAATTATTCAAATGGTTCAAGTTAATCAATTTGGAGGAACACCAAATGAGGATCCAAATTTATACCTTGCTAGTTTCTTAGAACTTTGTGCTACCTTTAAATATAATAATGTTTCTGTTGATGCTATTAGGCTTAGACTCTTTCCTTTTTCTTTAAAAGATAAAGCAAAGATGTGGCTTAACTCATTAGCAACTTGTTCTATTAAAACTTGGGCAGATATTTTACTCCATCTAAAACTGTTAAATTAAGAAATGATATTACTTCATTTATACAATTTGATGGAGAAACAATTTATGAAGCATGAGAAAGATTTAAAGAACTACTAAGAAAATGTCATCATCATGCTTTACCAGATTGGTTAGTTATTCAAACATTTTATAACAGACTTATTGGATCACTTAGATCTATTACAGTTGATTCTGCTGGTGGTTCTTTAATGGCTAAGACATTTGATGAAGCTTATACTTTAATTGAAGAAATGGCTAATAACAATTTTCAATGGCCTCCTGAAAGGGTTAATCCTAAAAGAGTGGCAAGTATTCAAGATAATGAAGCCTTATCTATTTTAGCTTCACAAGTGGCTTGGATAATTTTACTATTAATACGTCGCATGCAAGTGATGATAATTCTGCAAATACTAATGATTCTAAAAAAATGGAAACTTTACAAGCTATTGCTAGCTTTATTCAAATTATTATAATCCAGATTGGAAAAATCACCCTAATTTTAATTGGAATAATGGACATCAACAATGGAGTAATAATCAAAGTAATCTAACCGGAAATTGGAATAATCAAAGAAATTCAAACTTTAGACCAACTTATTTTCCTTGTTTTAACAATTAGCAGAAAAAGTTATCTTTAAAAGAATTGATCTTGCAACTAAGTAATCAGTTACAAAGTCAAAACACTGATATTCGAAATATCGAGAATCAGATGGGACAAATTGCTAATTTTATTAATTATAGACCTCAAGGAATGCTGCCTAGCAACGTCGAAATTAATCCTAAAGAAACAGGAAAATACCATGAACAAGCAAAAGCTGTTTAACTTAGAAGTGGAAAGGAATTAAAAGAGAAAATTTAGAGTGAAATTGAAAAAGAGAGAGAGGTTGAAGAAATTGAAAAACCTAAAGAAACTCTTTCTCCAAGTAAAGATCAAACTGTAATTCCTATTGAAGTGGAAGTTGAAAGACCACCACCACCTTTTCCTCAAAGACTAAAACAGCAGAAGCTTGACCATTAATTTTCTAAATTCTTTGAGATTTTTAAGAAACTTACCATCAACATTCCTTTTACTGAAGCTTTGGAACAAATGCCGAGTTATGCAAAATTTATGAAGGATATTTTAAGTAAGAAAGGGAAATTTGAAGCTTATGAAACTGTTGCATTAAGTGAAGAATGTAGTGCAATAATTCAAAAGAAACTACCTCAGAAACTTAAAGATCCTGGAAGTTTCACTATACCATGTGCTATTAGATAAAACTTTTGTGGAAAAGCCTTATGTGATTTAGGAGCAAGTATTAATCTCATGTCATTTTCTATATTTCGAAGGTTAGATTTAGGAATGATTTCTCCCACCACTGTAACCCTTCAGTTAGCTGATCGATCTATCACTTATCCTAAAGGAGTTATAGAGGATGTTCTTGTTAAGGTGGATAAATTTATCTTCCATGTGGATTTCATTGTACTGGATATAGAAGAAGATAAAGAAATACCTATTATTTTAGAGAGAACTTTTCTAGCTACCAGACGTGCTATGATTGATGTGTAAAAAGGAGAATTAACAATGAGAGTTAATAATCAAGAGATAACATTTAATTTTATGAAATCAATGAGGTATTCTGACAAAGAGAAATGCTATCGGATGGATATTTTTAATTATATAATTGAAAAACATTATCAAGAAAAATGTAAAGTCATTTCTGAAGAAGAAAATGATGAATCTATGTTATATAATGAGTCATTAACTGAAGAAATTGAAGAAGTAAATGAAGAAAAATTATCTGAAGAAACTCATTATATTCATGATAATTGGGAAATTTTAGATACAACTAAAAATGATATACTTTTAACCTCAGTTGAAAAAGCCCTTGAACGAAATTAAAAATGTTACCTGCATAATTAAAGTATTCATTTATTGGAAATTCATTAACTTTACCTGTGATTATATCTTCAGAATTAAGTAAAGATCATGAAGAAAAATTAATAGGAGTTCTGAAGAATTATAAAAAAGCTTTTGGTTGGACTATTGCAGATATAAGAGGAATAAGCCCTTCAATCTGTATGCATAGGATTTTAATGGAAGAAAATTGTAAACCAATTATTTAACCTCAAAGAATATTAAACCCAATTATGAAAGAGGTTGTTAAAAAAGAGATTTTGAAATGGTTAGATGCTGGAATTATTTATTCTATTTCGGATAGTCAATGGGTAAGTCCTATTCATTGTGTTTCGAAGAAAGGAAGAGTAACTGTCATTGTTAATGATAAAAATGAATTAATCCCTACAAGACAAGTTACTGAATGATGAATTTGCATCGACTATTGATCCATGAAAATAATACCTATTTGTATGCCTTATTTTTATCAAAACTTTAAGGATATTATGCTTTAATGAAAGGTATTTTTGTGTTTTGGATGTAGGTGATGCAAAAAAGTCCAAGAAGGAAAAAAGATGAAAAAGGAGCAAAAAGGAGCAAAAATGGAGCCAAAATGCAAAATTGTCAAAATAATTGGCCTGGCGCCCAGGCGCCAGAATCCTGCGCCTAAGCGCCAGTTCGATACGAAATTCTGTAAGATTTTTGACGACTTTTGGACAGTTATTTTGACGGTGTTAGCAGTTATTGGACCATCTAGAAGATTGGCAGTTATTCCTGGATTATAGGACATGTGATACATTGTATTTAGACACTTGGAAACGGTTAGGATCGCGAAGAGGTGCGACCCAAAGTGAAGAGGTGCGAAGAACTGGATGCAGAGTCCGGCGCCTAAGCGCCAGATTCCGGTGCTTAGAAAATTCATTGAACATGGACACATTTTGAAAAGGTACCTCAAGGCAACTCTTGAAGCCTATAAATTGGAGGCTACTCCTTCAGAGAAAAACGCCCAATCCCACAATCAAGCTCAAAAAGCCCAGGCTCAAGCCCATAAAAGCCCAAAAACCCACATCCCAACCAAAAACCACCTAGTCCAATAGTTCCATTTAGAGAGAGAAATTAGAGAAATATTTTAAGGGCCATATTTATAGTTTCTTTTATTATCTAGTGAGTTTATTTTAGAGTTTGTATTAAGAGTATTTGAAGAGTCGGTGCTTTTGAAGTCTATTTACTTTGGAGTCAGAAGGATTCAGAGGTTCAGTTGGAGAAACACTTGAGATAAGTATTTGTATTTTGATTCAAAGGTTTATTTATATGTTTTGTTGTTTAAATTCAATGTTTTCTGAGTAGTTACTTTACTTTCTCCTTTCCATTATGAAAAGATAAATTAGATAATTAAAATTAGATGGAGAATTAAAAACTATATATATTTTTTAAACGTTGTGATGATATTAATACTAGATCTTAATTTACTATTTAAATTGGCCATTTAAATTGTTAAAATCTGTTGAAGAGTTTTGAGACCTAGAAGGAGATAAACTTTAGGATCCATTTTGAGGTCGAATTTTTAAGTTTTTAAGCTTGGAATCACTTGATCTCTTCATCTGGAGGTCAGATCTACCTTCTAAACCATTTATTTTCAATTTTCACCATGGATTTTGCTCTCTTTGAAGAAAACCAAAATATTGAGAAAGAAAATTGATTTTTAGAGTTAAATCCATGGATTTTTAAGCTTTTTCAAGTTTGAACAGCTTAAATTAGTTTATTTTCTTTTATCCTATAAATTTATTTTGTGTTTTTTACTTTCACGTTTAGATGGAACCTAAATCTAAGTGAGGAAAGGAACGAGAAAATTTTGATCGTAGCAAGTTTTCCACTGCTGCGGCACATTTTCGTTACAACAATTTTGCTACGACAAGGAAGTTTATCTCGAAACAAAGTTTTTACAATCCTGGAGGAAGGATTGACGATACAATCGTTGCACTCAACTGACAACGATTCTGCTACTTTACTGTTGTTGCTGTTATCCCTATCGTCAGGGAGTTTTATGGAAATTTCTTGGATGCCGAAGATTTTGAGATCTTCGTAAGAGGAGTTGGAGTCAGATTTACTCCAGAGCGAATCAAGATTTTCTACGGCCTGCCACCGAATATTGAATGCTATTACTCTGGATTATCTCCATCTGAGGGAGATCTGGAGATGATTATTGCATACTTGACAGATGGTACTGGAGCTTGGAAGATCCTGAATGAAAAACGGGTAAATTTTTCCTCTTCTAAGCTAGATGGAGTTTCTAAGGCATGGCACTACTTTATTTATGTTCGCTTCCTTCCATCCAACCATTTGAGTGAGGTTACCAAGGACAGAGCTATCCTCAACTACTGCATGCAGGAGAGGAAGCCGATTGATGTTGGGAGTATCATTTATGATTCTGTAGAGGCCACTGCTCATTCTAGCACTTATGTGGGATTGGATTTCCATCTTTGATTTATTCTCTGTGCGAGAATGCTAGAGTTGTTGCTGAGCTTTAAGAAGAAAAGCTCAATTCTATGAAGCCCATTGGACGAGAAAGTGTTAGTATCTATGATCGACTCCGAGGTAAGAGTTCTACTGTACATTCTAGTTCATTACCTACTTCTGGTAGACCTTATACTTCTGGACCTTCTACTTCTGCTGTTGAGCCACCATCTAGTTTCTGGGAATCTATGCATGATAAGTTTATGGAGCAGCAAAATGAGTTATTTCTAACTCATTGTAGAGTTGATACAATCGATAAGAAGATCGATCATCTTTCTGAGTACACACAAAGGAAGAGTGATTATGATGCTGAGTATTTTGAGTCTCTTGTTAGATTCCTGAAGGGTGATCATGATGTTCAGTTCTCTACCTATCCTAGATTCTTACCTTATGTAGATCCGAAGGATGTAGAATTTTCTTTTGACGATGACGACGAGGCTACTGCTAATGATTAGTAGTTTGATTTACCTCCTGAGATGTATTGATTCTATTTTTAATATTTTATTTATATTATGTTAGTACTGATGAGTCTGATTTTATTGTTGTTTGTTAGTATTTATTTGTTTAATTAACTTTGTGTGGACTTTTGATGTTTAGACTGTTTTAGATTAACTTATGTGTTATGTATTAAAGACTGAAGTATGGATGAATTTTTATTTTCTATGATGAATATTTGCTTATGTTTCAGACTACTATTTAGCATTCATGAATAATTAGTAATTTTGCATGTTTTAAAATAATAATAAAAAAAGAATAATTATAAAATATATATTTTAAAAAATCTTTTTGTAGAAATTAACTCCTGCTCTGTAAACCTTTTTTATATATATGCTTAATTATTTCTGTTATATACATATTAAAGCATGTGTTGAAGTAGAAATGAGTTTTTTCCTTACTACATCATCATTGTACCTAGATAAATTCCTATTTTATTCTTTTTCTCATGCTCTAGAAATTTTATGATTCATTTTTATACTAAAGCTAAAGTTTGGGGGAAGGAAAAACATTTTCAAATTTAAATATTATTTGTCCTTAATGTACTCATATTTTCTTTAAAACTATATTAACATAACATAAGGAATGAAAAATCTATTTAAGATTACTTAAATTTTTTAATTTATAAATAATTTAGTAAACTTAACTAAAATTTCAATAATTTTGATTGATTTTAAGAATAAAATTATTTAACTTAAAGAATAATAAGATTAAGAATTTTTCTATTTATAGTAAAGAGAATTGTATTTTTGAAATACTAAGGAATCAAGATTATTACTTGAAAAATAAAAGATTGAAATAATTTTTGAAAAATACTTATGTCATATTTATTAAGTAAAAATGTATAAGTTTTTAAATATAAGTTAAGGATAGTGAAGGTCAAAATCATTAACAGGCTATCCAGATATAGTAATCCTCACAAATTATAAAAAAAAGAATTGTGAGGAGAAGCTTGAGGAAAGCCTAATAAAAAATTGGCTTCACTTTAATTATCTTATAGGAAGAAAACTAATCACATTTTTTTAACTTAATTTTTATGTACATGCATCTTTACTAGAAAAGTTTTTCATGAAATTCTTTTTCTTGTAAATTATCTATATAACGTTAATATAAAAAATTACAATTATTCTTGAAATAAATGAAACATTTAAAGTCTTATGATCTGGTAGTTAAATATTCTTTAAATTCTTAAAATTAAACTTAATATGTGAAATTTAGTTAAAGATTTGCTAAAGCATTTATAAAACCAAAAATTACAAAGAATCTTAAATATTTAATTTCATTCCAAATGTTATACATTTTATGTAATAAAAAGAGTTACTTGAGGACAAGTAACATTTAAGTTTGGGGGAATTTGATCCACTTAAAAAGTACCTAATTTTATGCCTTATTTATGATTCAATTCTTAAGGATATTATGCTTTAATGAAAGGTATTTTTATGCTTTTGGATGTAGGTGATAAAAAAAGAGTTTAAGAAGGAAAAATGAGCAAAAAGGAGCAAAAATAGAGCTAAAAAGCAAAGTTGCCGAAATATTAGGTCCAGCGCCTAAGCGCTAGTTCGATAAAGAAACATATAAGATTTTTGATGACTTTGGGCAGTTATTTTGACGGTGTTAAGAGGTTATCAGACCTTCTAGAAGACTGGAAGTTACTCTTAATACATAGGACATGTGATACAATGCATCTGAACATAGAAAAACAGTTTTAATCGCGAAGAGGTGAGATCCAAAGTAAAGAGGTGCGAAGACTTAGTCACGGAGTCCGGCGCCTAGGCGCCACAGTTACTTTCTAGAAGATACATTGTATTTGGAAGAATTTTGAAGAGATGCCTTAAGCAACCCCTGGCCATTTTCAGAGCTCTATAAATAAGAGACCTTTCTACAGAAAAATGTGCCCCCCTAGATCTCTAGAATCCGGAGATAGATTTAGAGAGCCGCCACATTTTCTTCTTAAGTATTTAGTGAGTTTATTTTAGTCATTTTGAGTGTTTCTACTCAATTCTTTGAGTAGTAAGTGTGAGTTTGCAATTGTTGTTGCTGTTAAAGTCTTTCATTTTTGCATTGGAGTCAGTAGGAGTCAGCGGATCACTTGAAGGAACATTCTAGATAAGTATTTGTAACTTGGTTCAAAGTTTTATAAATATGTTTTGTTGTGTGAATTCAATGTGTTCTGAGTAGTTAGTTTTCTTTCTCCTTTCAACTATGAAGAGATAATAAGATAATTTAATTTTGTTAGAGAACTTAAACTTAAATTTTATTAAAATTGTGATGAAATTAATACCTGATCTTAATTTACTCTTAAAACTGGTCATTTAAATTGTTCAAACCTGTTGAAGAATTCTGAGACCTATCCGGAGATGAGTTCTTAACTAGTAGATATCACATGAATCCTTGGGTAATCGAAGGCTATATGTGGGTTATTTAAGGTGAAGTGCAAATAAATAGGGAGATATTGTTTATTGGGCGTAGAATTGATTAGTTTTTAGAGTGATAGACTAAATTCTAATAATTTGGTTTATAGAAAGGGAACGGGTCACTAGTAGGGCCGACCATAACCACCCTTGGACATCTAGAAGTGTGAGCCTAGATTAACCCATTCTACTAATAATACATCCTAAACTGATCTATAGATTATCCAATGTTCTTTATACTATTGAGTGAAGGTAAAGAATATGAATGCTTCTATTCGGTACAATACCATAATTTCAAGTGCTCAACGAATGATAATTATTCTGAAAAATCTTGGATTAGTTGAAAAAGGAGAAAATTATTTTTATACTTGCATTAACATTTTAAATTATTGTTGCTTATTTGCATTTAGTAGAAATTTAATTAAACTAAAAAAATTGAGTTTTGATAAGAAATAAAAATAATAATTACTTTTAAATTTGAAATTCTAAAATATTTCTTAAATTAATTTTCACTTAAGTCTTTCCTGTGGGATCGATAACCAGGACTCCAATAGAGCCCTGTATTACTTGAAACGATACGTATACTTGCTTTTGAAATTGTGAATTTTACAAAAATTATTATAATTATTTAAATATAAATTTATAAATTCTTACAATAGTAAAGGTCGGGCTACATCAACTATCATGCAAGTTTACTTTATGAAAATTCTCCACATCCTTTCTTTTATTTTTTTCATTCTCGTATGCCCTTACCTTTCGATTCCTTTCTTCTCTAGATCATTCATATGATCCAGAAGAGTGATTACTCGAAAAAAGGAATTATACAATAACAAACAAGTTGACAACTCCTCCAAAAAAGAGAGAAAAATAACAAAAATAAATTTGTAGATTTAGGATTTTGCAAAATGGAAAATTCAGAAAAATTCAAGAATTTACGAAACATTGACAGTTTAACGAGATTAGTGAACTAAAATTTTTACCCTTTGAGAGATTAACTTGTTCTTTATGAGATAGATACACAGACTCAAAAAATTTTATACTACTTAATCGATATGTATACACCTGTGGTATCATGTGCTTCATTACATTGTAGTATTATGATTGTATTATAAATATGGTACAAGCGTGAGTCTTGAGAAGCTTGATAAGTGGGGACCATGTGGCAAGGACTAGGATCATATGCTTATGCCTCATAGCTTAATTGCAAAATCAAATTTTTGTATAAATTTAGGATTGGTAATGTCGATTGTCTTTTTCTTTTTTGGGATATGTTGCCCCCAAGTGACACTAGATAGTTATTTATTTATGTTTGATTTATTTACTTATTTGCACATGTGTTGTTGATTTTTTCCCTTTTTATTATTTTTTGGCTGGTGTTGACCTCATTTTTTATGAGGTCTTCTCTTCCCTCTTTAGTGTTTAGGATCTAGCCTTAGGCTTTTCCTTTGACTATCTTAGAGGACTAGAATTGGGACCCATCCCTTAGAAATTTAAACCACTTTTTGCCTCCCTGCAAACTCCACAAGCTTGATTGTAGACCCCTAATCACCTAGAGGGTTGAAATCAAAAGTGAAGGTTTAAAGGATGAGTTCCCTATAGGACTCTTTGGCCTTAGGACCACCACAGGTGGCTCAGTGCAGTGAGGGTTGACTTACACACTCACTACACTCATACTCTACACTCTCACACACACAATCCAAATCCTAAAACCACACCCATACTCAACTTGACTCCTTGACTCATGTAGGTAATTCATATGGATGGACCTTAACCCATAAGCCCCTGGTTAAGAGGGTTAGGAACAACATAGTGAATGCCTCAAATGAGTTCTCTCATGGCTCATATAGGCTTAATATGGCTTCATGGCTCAATAAAAATGATTCCATTTCACTCATATTTGATCAATCTTCATTCTTCCAAAATTTCAATTTTTGGCCCCGGGACCCTGAACCTATCAAACCTACCAAAAGCGCCTTAAAATTGCCCAAATCCTCCAAAATTTCCAAATCACCCAAAATTCCCGAAAATTAACCTTGAACATTTCCTCACCAATAAAATTGATCATTCATAGCCAAAAATACCAAAAATTCCAAAAGTATCCCCCAATACCCTCCAAATTACCAAAATGCCCCTCTTGACTCAAAAATACAAAAATTCAGAAAATTCCCAGAAAATTTCAAAAAATCTCAAATATTCCCAATTTCATTTTATCCAACTAGACCATGGGCCAATTTTGTCAATTTACCCCACTTTTACCAAAACCCCCAATTTAGCCCATTCTTAACCTAAGTGAACCCAATGTCAAACCAAATCCACCCAATTGACCCCAATTTTGGTCCAATTCAATTCTAAACTTCAAATTAATATCCACAATATCAATCTAGACCAAATCCAAGTCCAATTTGATTAACATTTGAATCCAATTTCACTTTTGACCTTAAAGCCCAATTTGGACTCATGACCCAAACTTAGCCCAAACCAAACCAATTCAACTCCAATTGACCCCAAACCTTTTCTAAACCTTCCCTAACATCCCCACAAACAAAACACTAACATAATTTATCCAAAATTTGGACCCAAACCCCACTCAAATTCAACCCAAAACCAAAAAGCCCAATTTTGACCTAAGCCCAAACCTAGCCCAAATAAGCCCAAGTCCCAAAACCAAAACCCAACCAAAGTTGAAACCTCTTTGAAACACTTCCATAAATATTTCCTAACATTAATTTTACATCAATTTCAACCCTAGCCCAACATTGGCCCAAATTAGCCCAATTTGACCTACATTGGCCCATTTACCAAATGAACCCAAATTCAACCCAATTCAATTCCAAACTACCCCAAAATTTGCTTCAAACCATTCAAGACACATCCTTAAACTAAACTCAACATTTATTTGGCATGGCCCTTTGCAAAATTTTTCATCTAAAAGCCCATTGCTAAACATAAAGGCCCACTCCCTTAAACCTTCCTAAAAGCCCACTTCTACCAAATTCATAAGCCCAAACCCATCCTAAAGCCCACATTACAATCACATCTCATCCTCACTTAATTGATATCATTACCTAAGTGCTAAACCCATCATGAAAATCAAACCAAAATGGTATTATGCCAAATCCCATCAAATAACCCCAAAATTTCCAAAAATTTCTAAAGCCCTTTTCCATGAAAGTTGACCAAACTCTTGCCAAGCCATATGTGAGCCAAAGACAAGCCTTGTACAAGCCATATGAAGCCATGGGATGTTTGACATGTGACCATACCCAAAGTAGAAAAAGGAGGGCCCCCTTTCTCAAACCTTCATTAAGCTTTTTAACCCCTTCCATGTTACACACTAAACCAAGATTAGCCACATCACCTTAGATGGGGACTTCACCACCCCTTTCTAGCTGATGCAAATGATCCTCCCTCGGCCCAAATCGGCCATGGGGAGGTGAACCTAACCCAAAACCATGGCTTGGACCAAATCAAGCCAAAATGGCCTCTCCCCATGCCATTTTAATCCGGGCTCTTTACACATGGCATTGGCCGATTGCTTGCACAAACCTCCGACCTTGACTCAGCTGAACCTTAGGGTGACCCATGCTGCCGGCCGGCCCGCCCGGATCGCCGAGAAAACACCATGGCCGAGACCTTGGGAGGAGCCAAATTTTGGAATTTCACCTTGCTCGAGCTGCCTCACTCCAAATGGCCATTGCAGATTGTTCTTCTCCTCACCAGAGCAGGTGATCCCAACCCTTAAACCCCCCGGGAGGCCCTCCGGCCTCTCCTATTTAAACACCCCCTCCTCTCGGCCAAGAGAGGTCTTGAACCAAACCTTACCGAAACCCCGCCAAAATCATCCCGAACCACTCTCTACACATAGAGAACTTGATCCCCACCGAAATCCCCTGCCATTTCCTCTCTGTGAGCTCGATTTCGGAGTTGAAATCCAAGCCCAAAACCGAGGACACTTCACCACGGTGAGTCGATCCTCAAATTGATTGACTCTACACCTTCACCGGACTCAAGAGGAGAAGTTTCCAAGCAAAAGCCCCCTCACCGAGGCCGGCCATTGCTTCCGACCTCCAAGCTTTGTGATCGGCTGTGGTCACTTTTATACCTAAGCAATTCACCAGGCTAAGGGACTTCATCTGGAGCTTGCTTGGACCCAATCGAACGTGACACAACTCTCAGATCGAAGCTTCACTTCTCTAAGCAAAGGTATGGACCCACTCTTCCTCCCGAGCTTCCGAGAGATTCTCCATTTAGTTTGAGTCGATTTCAATGCATGTTTACCGTATGGATGTGTTCGTCTCTTCAAGACGAATCCATAGAGCATAAGAACACAAAAATCTGTTGAGAATCGAGTGAGAAATTAGGGTTAGAAGGTCAACGGTCACGGGTTCACACCAGTCGTAGATGATGACTGGGAGCCATTGGATCGCGCGTGTATCGAGCGGACGGTCGGGATCGAGCCGGACAACGCGATGGTACATGAACCGTGGGCCCCTGGAGCGCTGAGTCGGATGGCGGCGTCGAACCAAAAAGCGCCGCGTGGCTGTTCGGAGATGCTAAGGTTGACGCGGCGCCGATTCGGATAAATAGAAAAATAGGGATTTTTCTTATTTATTTAATTACCAGAACTTAGAAAATCCATAACTTCGTGTAGAAAATCCTAAAAATAAAATAAAAATACCCACTTGCTCAGTGAACAGAGGAGAATAATGTGGAAAAGAAATCAAATAATTTCATTGAGTATTTTATTTTTAATGATTTATTTACTCCCTGCATTGTTTTAATTCTCCATTTGTATAGGCAATTCACCATGACATAAGACCATAGGGCTTTTGAAGCCTCTGAACTTGGGAACATTCCCTGAATGTTTCAAGGTCAGAGGCCATCCCTATGAGAAGTTATTGATTTTCCAAGTTCATGTTACTGTTTTGAGTATTTTAATTTCAGTAATTAGCATGTTGAGAAATAAATTCTAGGAAAATTTGGTGATGTTTCTCATGACCAGAGGAACTAGGAAAAATAAGTTTTGAGATAATTCACTTGGAACAACCCTAATTGGCCTAAATACCCAAAATTGAACTTTAATTAATTAGGGTTAACCACACATTAAATTAACTTAAAAACAATTCTTCACTGTCCTCTAGGGATAGGAGAACACCACATAAAAATTTGAAACCAATTGGACTTGATTAACCCCACCAAATGGGTTCATTAAGCCTCTTAAGCAAAAATGGATAAAATTAAACTTTAAAAATTCATAACTCATAAAATACCTTTCAAAAATTCACAAAAATGGTTTTGGAGCTTCTCTGATATCAGAGGAACTTAGGAAAATTAAAATTATAATTTTCTAAAAAAGTTGATTTTTATCGTTATTTTAATATTTTTAATAATTAAAAAATAATAAAAATCATAAAAATATTAAAAATCACCAAAATGTCACATTTTGAATTCTAATCATTTAGGAACAAACCAAATATTTTTCTTAAGTCCCTAGGGTAAGATATTGAATTTTAAAGGCTTAATGTAATTTTTAATATTAATAAATATATTTTCTAACCTTTTCACTAAAATAATTCTAATAAATCAAAGGAAAATTAGAAAAATATAAAATTTGTTTCTCTGGACTCCTTGAGGTCAGAGAGATTTAAGAAAAATATAAAATTCATTTTTCAGCTTTAATTTTATTTTAAAATTAATTAATACTCCAAAAGTCAAAATAATTCTAATAAATAAAATATAATTTAAAAAGTCACCAAAATTGGTCCAAATGGTCCTCTAGTCATTAGAAATATCCCATAATTTTCTTAAGGATAGAAAAATTTCCTTGGTCATGTTATTGAATTTTCCTTGAAAACCCCTATTTTCCATTAAACATAATTACATAAATAAATTAAATACAGAAAAATCATATTTTCTCCTCTAATGTCTTAACTGACATGTGAGTGAGGTTACATAAAAATTTCAAGTTTATTTGAGCTTAATTTAGTGAGTTATAGAATTATTAAGCTTGAAGGGCAAAATGGTAATTAAAATTTTCAACCTTTAATTAAAATTTAAGGATTAATAAAAAAGGGAGGGTAAAATATTTGATTTTAAACTGATTTTGGATGATTGAAACTTAAATGATTAAGGGTAAAAACCTATTAACCATTTCAAATCTAATTAAAATAAAACTTTAACTAATTAATTAATTGAAATTTTGGGAGAATCATAGAAATTGGAATTATTAAAGTAGGGATATTATTTAAGAGGATATTTATTCTTTAATTTAAAAATCCCTAAATAAATCACTTCAATAATACTTAAGTCTTAATTAAAAAAATTAAAAGAATAATCTCAATTAAACTAAAATTGAAATTAAATTAAAATCAAATTAAATTAAATTAAAAGAAAAATAACTTGAGATCAAATTAAGTTAAATTAAACTAAATTAAATTAAATTAAATTAAAATTAAACTAAATTAAAATTAAATCAAATTAAAATTAAATTAAAATTAAAATTAAATTGAAATTAAATTAAATTAAAATTAAATTGAAATTAAATTAAATTAAAACTAAATTAAATTAAATTAAATTAAATCAAAATTAAATTAAATTGAATTGAATTAAATTAAAATCATTTAATAACAAACCTAAATGAAATCATTAAAAATTAAATCTAAAATAAGTTGAACACTATTCCAAACTTAAACTAATTTTCTATAATTAAGTCAAAATTAAAATTAAATCATTAAGTTTAAATCATTAAAATACTTAATGAGTTGATTTGCCCTTTTAAAGCTCTTGTTATTATAACTCTTAAATGAGGTATCAAGTGAAGTGTTATCTCACTTATAGGATATTCAATGTCCTAGTTCACTGAGCAAAAGAACAAAACTTAAACTCCCGGATGATTAATTCACTCGTATAATTAAATTCTCTTGGACTTAAAACAATCCTAGAGGTATTGAAAAGATGTTTAAGACTCGTCTTAAGCACTTCCTCAATATGATAGGATGTTTATAAGAAAAATTGAATTTAATTATTCTTTGATGAAGAAAATCGTCTTTAAACCAAAACACAGGAACCTAGACGTCATAGGAGATGACTAGTTATAGG
This sequence comes from Papilionanthe hookeriana x Papilionanthe teres, assembly GCA_022702705.1. Classification (NCBI taxonomy): domain Eukaryota; kingdom Viridiplantae; phylum Streptophyta; class Magnoliopsida; order Asparagales; family Orchidaceae; genus Papilionanthe; species Papilionanthe hookeriana x Papilionanthe teres. The sequence goes on from CM040427.1 coordinate 25,052,820, forward strand.
ATTAGGACTTTGGTAGACAACCAAAACCATTCCCTTAGCTTTACCTAGGTACTTGTTGAAATATTTAAATGCCTTAACATGTGTTTTAAGTGCAGCTTGGGATGACGGGAAGACCCACCAGGTAAGCTTTTATTTTATTGCAATTTACTTTATTGCAATTTACTGTACTTTTCTTGCATGATAAACAACTGTTGCATGAAAACCAAAACCTTTAGGCTAGTCCCTGAACTGAAACCAAAATTAAATTAAAAGTCATTACAAGATAATAATTACCGCCACAACATTTCAAAATATAAAACAACTCAAAATTTAATCACAAACAGAACAACAAAACTACAATTGCAACTAAATTAAAACGTCTCGTTGAATGATCGGGAATATCTCGGATGATGTAACCCACGTATTGCTAACGGGATTTCCCACGGTCTAAATGAAAGTGTGGAACTCATTCAGTTGAGTTTAGCAAATTCATCTGGACTAAGTGAATTCGATGAAAATAACGGTGCGGGATGACGGAACCGTGGGATCTTAATCGGTTCTGTTTAAACAACTTTAAGATTTGTTTTAATTAAAATATTAAAAACACTTGGATTTTAAGATATTCTCTAAACCAAAAAAACTTCTCTCATCTCCTGATTTATGACTTCTAAAACTAAACCTCTGCAACAACAAGGAGCTCGGAGCATGGTGGGCAGCTCGGCCATCGTCATCAGCAAACTCGGATCTACTTCAACAAAACTTTCTTAGAATTAAATAACCAAGCCATAGGACTTCCAGGTGGTTTTCCTAGTGCAACATAAATCCTCAACTCTTCGTTAGGCATTTGCATAATCATGTTATGTAAATTAAGCCCTAACCGGTCTTAGGACTCCGAGGTAGTCGTTCGGTATGACATAAACCCTCACATCTTCGAGGCTATTTGCATGACTGTGTCATACAAATATAGGTCCTAATTAATTAAAATTGGCATGATTGAAATATCAGATAATATTAGGATTTTCTTAAATTCAAGCCAAACAATAGGATAGTTTGGGAAGTTGCCAAGATTCCTCTTGATCCTCAGCTTCTCCAACTATTCTTCCTTTGGACTCCTGAAATAAACTGTTCTAAATTTGATCTACTCCCTATTGAAACTCCAAAATCCAATCCTTTGAAAACCTTAAACTTTGAAATTCTTGAGAGCAAAACACTGATCATTATCGAGAGTTTTCTTAAATGATTCACTTCATTTAAGATGTAATTAACTATAGGGGCTTGCCCTTATAGGGAACTTTAAGAACCCGGGTAGTATAAACCCCGCTTAATTCCTTTATATTAAGTAGGGGAACTTGTCGGCTTATAAGATTGGTTCGCGGACCAAACGGATGTCACAAATCTCCTAGTTTATTTAATCGAGCCCCATCATCGAGCGAGTAGTGTACTATTATTCGGGATATATACACGGTTTGTGGTGCGGTGCTTGTTTATATAAACTATTTGGGATGTGAGATCGGTTTGATTTCATATCTTAAAACTTTTAAACTTAAAATTACTTTCAAAATCAAATATTATCTTTTAAACTATATATATATATATTTAAATTAAATTTAAAATATGAAAATTCGCCGACAATTTCTGTTTGGCGACCCCTTTTCAAAATTACAACACATAACCTAAAAATATGCCGACAACTTCTGGCGACTCCGCTGGGGACTAGTTCCTCTCTCCATTTTGATCAGATGGTTTTGCTTTCATAAATCGGTAGTGAGTCCATGCCCCTAGTGGACCAAACTACCATTCTCCCGTTGGAATACCCCGTTCATTTCTGACTTGAACGAGTATAGCCGACTCCTCTCGGATTTAGGAGCCACTTGTTTAGACACCCCTAAACGGAGAGGTTCCGAGATCCTTTTACCTCTTTTACCGAGGTGGGGTGGACCCCCGATAAGTGTTAGTTTAGGAGCGGTCCTTCGAGTCGAGAAGTCTTGCATAAGACTTTCTCTTCCTTTCTAATTCTGAATCGGATTCCTTACCTTCTCTACACCTTTGAACATTCCGTTCCTAATAAACAAACCCTCTAATGAATGACTCTTTTAACAAATAACTCCTTTTTATAAATACATGAACAAAAATGTGTTCGGACTCTTTTCGATTCCTTTCTTTTCATCCTGATGAGAAGAAACATAACTTAGGACTGACAATCAGAATCTACCTTGCAGAAAATGTCTGCCCCAAAGCTGATTTTCTCCTTTACCAACGGACTTGACCTAGTTGTCTACAAGGAGGAGCTTCCTGACAATGGAATCATCTGTTTCGGGCAAGGATTCGAGAATACAAATGTCAAGATCACTGACGTCACCCTTTTCACACTTACAGACAAAGTGCCTGAAACTGAAAGACCTTTGATCGAGTTCAACCTCAAGTCAACTCAAGAGTTCCCTCCCCTGCAAAGGGTTCCAGCTGAGAGGAATACTACTGTTCATAGGAGGACTGTCTCTACCCCCACCGGTCTAGTCGTCTCTGCACCTAACCCGGCCTCCGTCAACGCGAAGGGGAAGGAAATTCAAATTCGTGATGAGCATGTTACGCGTGGAGGGTACGGATCTCCTGCGAGACCTTCGTTTTTGAAATTGGGTCCAGCTCAAGGATTCCACCCCTAACACGAACTCAGAGGAGAAACAGAAGTAGAAAGATTGCAAGGAAAGCCAGAGCTGCTGAAGTCACTTTCTTAGAAGAGATCCCTGAGTACACACCATTACCTGAGTACATACCATTGCCTGAGTATACACCGCTTTTGGAAGGAAGTAGATTCCATCCCCTCTCAGCCGCAGCTGACGAGGAAAATGTTCGCAAGATTGCTTCTACATTACCTCGACCCGCATACTATAGCGACAACCGAAAGAAAAGGGCTAGGATTACACCATTTGCCCGACTACAAACTGTGATTGAAAAGTTAGCAAAGAAAGAGAAATGTCCAGTATCATAAATTTTAAGAAGAATAGGGCGGGTGCCAGCCAAGTCCCGTCTTGGGCCGCGAGTAGAACCCGTTAGCGCCACAGAAAAGCCGAGTAAGAAGATGAAAGCTAGTCCACCTGTTGTTGTTTCGGGTTTACGGATCGGGGAGGATACCACCTTCCAGACATTCGGTAGACGGTACCATCCAGGTCCTAGGCCTTCCGTCGCTAGAAGGATGGTATGGCGTCCTACTAATGGCCAATTAAGACCGAAACAACGACCAGAAAAGGAAAGTCTCGTCAGGAGACTCGATTCCGAAGAGAGCCACTGCAATGAAGGGGACTCCCAAGAAGGAAATCCAACGGTCATCGCATGATAACTGTGAAACCGTACGAAAAAGACCATTGGAGGACGCTATGGAAAAGCTAAGAACCGACATTCAACGACTAGCAAGAGAAAGAGAAGAAAAGTTTGGAGATGAAGTTGACTCGTCGGAGTTCATGGATGACGAATATGTGGAGATCAACATGGTTGAGACACGAGCATCGTCGGCTTCGCAAGGTGCTCCGGCAGCTTGCGGAGAGAGATGAACCGAAGTATTAAGAGCACAAATTCGAGAAAAAGATGATACAATCTCTCAAATGGTAAAAAGGATGGAAGAGATGGTCGCAGCCACTAGCCACTCTTCGAGTCGGGCTCAACCCCAAGAGAAACGCCTCCGTAGTTATTCATATTACAGACGGAGGAAAAGAGATTACATCCGTTAACGGAGACGATCAGCCGAAGAAAGACTCTACTCAGAATATGATTCCAGAGAAGGACATCAAGAACATGGTAGAACTGCAGGTGCGAGAAGCCTTAGCACAGTCCCAAGAGCGGAGCATCTATTCAGACGGTAGACCTTACCCCGAAGAATTTGATGCGATATAATACCCAAAAGGCTTCGTACCACCTCTCGTTCAAGACTTTTGATGGTACCGAAACCCTCGACGAGCATGTTGCACATTTTCGCGCTAGTTGTTGCAACGCCGGTGGAAGTGACGCCTTACTCTTCCGACAGTTCGTCGGCGGCTCGTCGTGGATCGCCTTCGATTAGTATGCAGAGTTACCGAACGGTTCAGTAAAGACATTTTCAGAATTAGAAAACCTCTTCGTGAAACGGTTTACCGGAGCTCAGCACCATATCACCATCGGTGAATTAGTGGTGGAGAAACAGAAACCGAACGAAACTTTAGTGGACTACATACTTCGATGGAGAAATCTAAGCATGAAGTGTGAGCCACAGCTACAAGAGCAGCATGCAGTCGGTATCTTGCTTAAAAGCATTCACGGCTCGATAGCACTTCTCCTTAAGGGATTTACGATTAAGACTTTCGAGAAGTTATTAAGCAAGGTCGGAAGCTTGCAAGAGGAAGCGAAGCAACTAAGTTTCGTCGACAAAACAGACAAACAGAAGCCCGTGAAGACATTTGAAAAGAAATCCGGGATCGTCGTGGCAGTCGATAAGGGAAAGCAACCAATGCAAATACAGCGGAGCAGCCGCAGCCCAGCTATCAACAACCTCAGCAGAACTACCAACAACCTCAACCCGGTTATCAGCCAACTCAACAATATGAGCAACCGCCTCGCCCACAGCGCACGTTAAAGGAGCTTATAAATAGAGAATATCCATTCAAGAATGAGGCAATGCCAAAGATGTTCCGCGATTTGATGAAGACTTCGGATTTTCGATCGCGTAACCCAAGAAGCCGGAGGAAGTTAATAAGAAAGACCATCCCAACTATCGCCCTTACCACCGGATGCTTGGACATAAGATAGAGGATTGCATCACCTTCAAGAGTTGGCTTGATAACAATCTCCGAAAGGGGAACATAACGATCCCAAAGGAATACATGAAAGAACCCCAGAAAGGAGGTTCTGTCAATGTTATTTCAACGGATCTCATTGTTCTGATAGACCCTTACACGACTGATGATGGATGGAGTACTGTGTGGACAAAATCATCGAAGAAAATTTTGGACCACATCCAGGCCGCTTCGGAGCATGCTTCACCCCGGAGTTTGAAACCTGTCAAGCCGGCGCTATCGCTTGCAATTGAAGAACCGCCCCAGGAAGAAAAGATCATAGAAAAGAAGGAGATCGTAGAAGAAGAAAGGACCGAGGCTCCTAAGGCTAGACTAGGGGCTGCTTATCCTAGGATGGTTGTTTCCGATTCGGGGGAAAAATTCCTCGAACTCATGACTTTGTATGATTATTTGCTCGCTCCGGCGGGATCTTATAATGATAAGAGTTATGGAGTTGGCTACGTTTTGACAGTTTCTAACGATTACGTAACTAACGACAACTAATCTAATCCAGATCTCGATTTCGATACCAATAACAATTCTCAAATCATACACAACCTCGACAATCACGATGACAAAGAAGACATTCACCAAGAAGGCTACGAAAGTTCAACAAGCAATGGATCTATTTGTGAATTCCAAGGAGCTCCAATCATATTAGAGTTAGAGCTTTCAGATTCCGAAGCGACTCCAGAAGAACCTGTCATGCCGATTCAAAAGGAGACACCAGTAAACTAAGTACCAGATTCAGAAGAAATCACAGAAGTCAACTTAAGGAGCGGAGAGGTTCTACCTCCGAGAATGGGTCCAAAAGACAAAGGAAAGTAGGTGGTTGTTCAGGAAGAATCAACCCCAGCAGAAGAATTGCCCATTCGGGAAGAAACAGAGGCACATGGTAACAAAGTGGGCTATAACGTGCTAGCCCATCTTAGGAAACTACCAGCCAAACTTAGCATCTACGACACTCTCATCTTATCAAAAGAGATGAGAGAAGCTCTGATCAAGGCCTTACTTGATCCAGAGATTTGTTTAGCTCAGATGGCCGGAGATTCCTTAGACGAGGTTTGCTCGTTAAAGGAACAGCGAGGTGTTACCTTCACGGACAGTGATCTACTACTTGGGACATTCGATCACAACCGACCGTTGTACATTTCAGTCACAATCGAAAAGTTTACGCTCTCCAGAGTATTGGTGGATCCAGGAGCGTCAATCAACATAATGAATCTTCGGACGCTAGCATACTTGGAAATTGATGCTCTCGAGCTTGAAGCGGACAAGATGTTACTAAGAGGATTCAACCAAAAAGGAGAAAGAGCCCTTGGATCAATAACACTGTTGATGAAGACCGGTGAATTAGCAAAGACAACCGCAAAATTCCACATAATTGACTCTGAGACATCGTTCAACGCTCTCTTGGGCCGGCCGTGGATCCATGAAAATCGGATGGTACCATCGTCTCCGCATCGATTGCATAAAATACTACGAAGGTGGAGAACGATTGCATTAAAGGTGATTTGCAACCTTTCTCCGTACATGAGATTGGAATCCATGAAGATGCAGCTTATTACGCACCTCCGAAGAAAACAATCTTCTCCAGAAACACCGTGCCAAATGAAACAAAAGAAATTCAAGACAATGAAGAACCTGAAGTTCTAGTCTAACAGTCACTCACCACTCCCTTACGACGAGATGGTGAAGGTTTCTCCATAACTCGCATTCGAGGTCGAGGCCGGGGACGAGGTCGTGGAAGATACACTGGGACAGTTGGACAGAAAAAGCCGGTGATCAAAGTTGATTGGGAGAACAGCTCTGAGGAAGAAGAGGAAGTCAAGAAAGAAGCAGCTACAATAAATCGGAAGAAACCACAATTCAAGATCTCCCTCGAAGATGAAAAGAATGAAGAATATAAATCAATGTACGAGAAGATTAACCACTTATGTACACCACTAAGACCACGACCCCGATCCGATCTAATAAGATCGAGGGTATGGTGGTCAAAGAAGTACATAGCGAGCGATGCTAAAACCAATCAAATTTTACTTGTGGCACTTCTTCTTCCAATGCGAAAACGATGTGCAATTTGAAGATGTCGCTTCTTCTAATTAATGGAATTACCTTTTGAGTGGTACTCTCCACTGTGTTCAAAATTTAATTCGGCGTGGTGTCTTACCTCGACAATGGACAAAAGGCCGATCACAACACTTCGAAAAATTATGGAATAATGCCGGTCGGCCTCCCAATTGAAAACATGGTCTCGGATTTGGCACAGTAGGTTCAGTTGACGATACGGAATTTTGTTTGGTTGTCACTTGCGAACCTAATGAAGACTGCTTGGAAACTACAAAAGAGCTTGAAGATCTGCGAATTGGAGACGCTCCACCAGAGTTCGAAGAAGAAATCGAATCTACTGATAGATGAGTTAATGGAAGTTAACTTAGGTACTAGCAAAAAGCCTAGACCAACCTTTGTTAGCTCCTTACTCAATAAAGAAGATTTCGATGAAATAATCAAGCTATTAATGGAATTCAAGGACTGTTTTGCTTTGAGTTACGACGAAATGCCAGGATTAGCTCCAGAAGTCGCAGTTCACAGGCTAGGAGTGGATTCTACTTTCGTTCCAGTCAGACAAGCTTCCAGAAGAATGCGTTTGGAAATTGAACAACAAGTAATAGCTGAAGTTAAGAAGCTAATCGACGCTAAATTTGTCCGTGAAGAACAATACCCTACTTGGCTAGCCAATGTGGTACCAGTCAGGAAGAAGAATGGTTAGATCAGAATCTGCGTGGATTTCAGAGACTTGAACAAAGCATGTCCGAAGGATGAATTTCCACTACCAATTCCAGAGTTAATGATCGACATCGCTTCGACACATGAAATATTCTCTTTCATGGATGGATCTTCAGGATACAACCAGATAAAGATGTCACCAGAAGATGAAAAGCTCACGACATTCAGAACACCAATCATAGTTTATTGCTACACAGTAATGCCATTCGGACTAAAGAACGCAGGAGCAACATATCGAAGAGCAATGACAAAGTTTTTTGATGAGCTCATTCACAACCAAGTCGAGTGCTATGTGGATGATGTGGTCATCAAAAGCAAACTGAAGGAAGATCACATGTATGATTTGAGAATTGTCTTCGAGCGACTAAGGCAATACAACCTTAAGATGAATCCCTTAAAATGCGCCTTCGGCGTTACCTCCGGGAAATTCTTAGAATTTTTTGTCCGACATCATGGGATTGAAATTGATCCGGAAAAGATTAAAGCTATCTTAGAGATGTCGCCTCCCAAAACCTTAAAACAGCTACGATCCTTTCAAGGGAAGTTGGCATATCTTCGACGTTTTATTTCGAACTTGTCAGGTAGGTGTCAGCCCTTCTCGGCATTAGTTAAAAAGGACGCCAGAGTCGTTTGGGAAGAGAAATGCCAATGGGCCTTCGAGGACATTAAGCGATACTTAATGACACCTCTGTCTTAGCGGCCCGGTCTCGGAGTAGACCGTTGATACTTTATACCACGGCTCACAGACGACTCCCTTGGAGCCCTGCTTAGCCCGGGTCGATGATGAGGGAAAAGAAAATGCTCTCTACTTACTTAAGCCGTCGTTTGATTCCGATGAAAGTAAAGTATCCTCCGATTGAAAAGCATTGTTTGGCCCCGATCTTCGCCGCACGAAACTCGGGCATTACATGCTCTCTCATAAGGTCGACCTTATCTCGAAAGTTAATCCGTTGCGATATTTGATGACCCGTCCAACACTTTACGGCGGACTTGCCGGGTGGTCGATGATCTTATTGCAATTCGACTTAACTTTCGTTCCTCTTCGTGCCGTAAAGGGACAAGTTCTAGGCGACTTCCTTGCGGCACACCCTTCTGGCGGATTCGCCTCTCGACGATGATTTGCCTGACGAGCAGATAATGAGCCTAGAAGACACTGATGATCGATGTTGGGAACTATACTTCGACGGAGCGTCCTCAGCACAAAATGACAAAGAATTGCAAATGATAGTGCCCGGCAAGGCAGGAATCGGACCAATCTTTATAACACCGGAGCGGGGGATGTTAAGATACTCCTACCACTTAACAGAGCCGTGCACAAACAACGAGACAGAATACGAAGCCCTCATAACAGGACTAGAACTGACCATTCAAATGGGAATAACGGATATCAACATCTACGTAGATTCTCAGTTGATCATTCAACATATCGCCGGACAATATAGAATTTTAAAGCCAAGACTCGAGCAATACTTTCAGTATGCCATGAAACTGTTGGAACAGATTCCGAATGTAACAATCTACAATATCCCGAGAAGAGAAAATGCTCTCGCGGATGCGCTAGCTCGCCTTACAAAAGAATTTGCACGCTTACAAGATGAGTCGATTGAAGTGTCGGTTCGAGGACGACGGGTCCTATCACAGCTCGACATGGATATGATACAAAAATCGGAAAAGCGAGAGGAATCGAGTTGCGGCGAGTGATGGAAAACACGGATGATTGGCGTCAGTCGCTAATAGACTGCACACACGAAACGGGAAATTACCAGACGATAAGTCATTAGCACATCAAATCAAGAAAAGAACTCTGTCTTATGCATTAATAAAAAATACATTATACAGAAGGTCTTTCGATCAGATGTGGTTAAGATGCCTGAACGGGTCCGAGGCTCGTGAAATTGTCAAAGAAGTGCATTCAAGACTTTGTGGCGCTCATCAGTCGGGTCCGAAAATGAAAATGAAAATTAAAAGACTAGGGTATTATCGGCCCTCGATGATGACCGACTGCATGAAAGTCGCCAAGAGTTATCACCAGTGCCAAGTACACGGAGTGGTTCTACACCAACCTCCAAACGTGCTACATCCGACAATTGTGTCGTGGCCATTTGAGTGTTGGGGCACAGATATAGTGGGTCTGATAGAACCGCCTTCTTCAAGAGGACATCACTTCTTCCTTGCAGCTACAGACTACTTTTCTAAATGGGCAGAAGCTGTTCCACTCAAAGAAGTAAAGGCACACCACGTGCTACAGTTTTTCAAAAATCAAGTAGTCTACCGTTTCGGAGTACCGCGTAGAATCATTTCAGATAATAGGTCCGCATTCAGAAGCACAAAAATCAACAATTTTGTCAGAAGACATGGAATCGATTGGCGATACTCACCAATCTACTACCCAAGAGCAAACGGCTTGGCGAGACTTTTAATAAAACTCTCGTTCAAATTTTAAAGAAAACTTTGGATGACAACAAGAGAAATTGGCACGAGAAGTTGTTAGAAGCCTTATGGGCCTACGGGACGACTTTCGGGACTCCTACTCGGTCTACGCCTTATGCTTTAGTATACGGGTCCGAGGCGAGTGTTACCATTGGAAGTCCAGCTTCCATCACTCAGGATTGCAGTTGCAAATAAAATTACTACAGAAGAAAATGCCAGGTTACGACTGGAAGAACTGGAAAGCTTGGAAGAGAAAAGACTTGCAGCGCAACAAAATTTGGAGCTGTACCAAGCTAAGATGATCCAGACCCATGATAAATTGGTCCGTCCAAGAACTTTCAAGGTTGGTGACTTAGTTCTTGTTCTCAGAAGACCTATTCTTGCACATCGCAAGATAGGAGGCAAATTTGAACCGACTTGGGAAGGGTCGTTTGTGGTCGAGGCAGTCTACTCAGGAGGCTCCAACCAACTTGTGAATTGCTAAGGAGAACGACAAATGCTTCCAATCAATGGATGATATTTGAAGAATTATTACGCAACCTGATGTTTCGAAGGGTGGCCTCTAAAAAAGAGTCTTATCCCTAGAAACACGGGTGAAGTAATCACTTTGTGACTGGGTCCGAACCAAAAAAAAAACATAAAAATGGATAAAAAAATATATGTACTAAAAATAAAATATGTGAAATCATAATAATAAAGTTTTACCCTTCCTCTCAAATCAAATCTTTTTCCTAATCTTTCTTCATCTTTTCCTACATTCCTTAAAAATTAAAATTGGAATAAGTGAATAAGAATCTTCAGTGATAAATACTTTCTTAATGTTCTTGTTCTTAGTACAGCCCATGATCCTTTCCTTGTCTTCTTTGCAGGGAAATGTCGAATGGGTGGTTGGTCCTAAACTTTAAAAATGGCGTGAGTCTCGCACTCGATGAAAAGAGGGTGAAGGATGGAGCAGTGATAGAAATTGATTCTGACTTCACACCAGCCAGCCTACAGTATGAAGAAAATGATTGGGTCCCAGTGGACCGAGAAGAGCTTCATAGCCAGACAGTGATGAAAATGGGTGGCCCAAGCCGCCAATCCAGCAACAAAAAAAGAAAGACAAACACTGAGGAAAGCAAGAAAATCAAGTCAGTAGTTGCCACGGCAGAGGGCAGGCTCGTCAGCGCCGTGCCCGCAAAAATTCAAGACGTGAGGAAAGCTACACTCACTGCAACTCAAAGAAGGAATAAGAATCACTGTATCCACAAGATGTTGACTAAACTAGCAGCAGATCAACACGAGGAAATAGCCACCTTCGCCGACACACACATTTTGAAGATACTGGTTCATCAGGAACCTGAAAAGAGAGAACAAGCTCCAAGAACAACAGAAAGGATAAGGGAAACTCTGAGAAGATTAGAGGCAGAGAGATCGCCTCGACGTCAGATAGAGATACCGTATCCGAAGAACCTTATTCGTTGAAGCAACCCGGAGGATGTCCCGACGGAGACAATCCCCGAGGAGCCAAGGTATGCAGGAGAACGTGACGGGATTGAGCCATACATCCCGCAATACGTTACTAGGCCTCGTCACTTGCAGATCATCCCAGAATATGAACTAGAAAGAATGCAAAATGTTGAGAAGAAAACTTTCGAATACTTTGAAAGGATTAGAGGAAAAAGAATCAACATTTTGGAAGGCCTCGAGTTACACACAGGTGTATTCTCAGAGTATGAACAATAGCAGATTGTGGATTGCATTCTAGAACTTCAGAAGATGGGTTGAGCAGGCCGTCTGAGAGAAAAGACTTATTCGGAACCCCGGAAATGGATGTCAGGGAAAGGAAGAGTCACAATACAATGCGGATGTTGCTATAACTTCGTAGAAGACGGAAAAGGAAATCCACCGGGGATACTCCGTCACGGTGAGGTGGATCCGATGCGAGGATAATTAAAAGAATGGTGAAAAGAATGATAACGTGGAGAGTGCGCAACGGACCGCATACCCAACGGTTGCATCATCAACATTTATCGGAAGGGCGGTCGCATACCTCCACACATAGACCACCGTGACTTTGTCGGACCTTTCGCACGGTTTCGTTCGTCAACCAATGCAATATCATGTTCGGATCTGACCTCCGGATAGCAGGCACGGGTAAGTTTCGAGGGCCGGTGGAGATACCATTTCCGTTAGGTTCTTTCATGATATTACAAGGAAATGGAGCAGACATCGCAAAATATTGTATACCAGGAGTACCAGTGGAGCGGATCTTCGTGACTTTTAGAAGGATGGACGACAGAAAGGCGCCTTACCACTTCCAGCCAGATCCAGAATTGGAGAGTCTCCGGCCCTAGGAGCTGTGAGTTACACGGGAAATAGCACACCTCCAATGAACATCCATGTGGCATTCCTACCAAGGATGGCTTGCAGGTGATGTTATTGACCGTGTATCTCATTATTCAGACATGGATTTGACAGATACTTTTTGGATGGATCAACAAGAATCATACATAGCCCGTTTTGAGTCATGGATTGTATGAGAAATATTTCAGATCGAGTTGTATGATGTATCTTCAATAAGATTTGAATGAAAGTGATCATGTCACATTTTGCCTTCACCTCTTTTTGTGCAAATTGATTAGGAAACGCCATTAAAGTTAAATGAACTTCGAACAAAGAACGAGAAAGAAAAGGAAAATAAATAAGAACTCTCTTCCATAAAAATCCAAACACTAAAAAGAATTTCAAATCCACATGAACACCAAATAAAAAAAATGGGATAGTTAAAGGACAAACAAAACAAATCTAAAGCTCAAATTGAATTCCAGTTTAAGTCCATCTTTTCAAATCCTCCAATCCTTCTTCAAATCAAGATCTATTCCAGACCTCCTTTGAAACCCTCTCTCGGGATGATTTCAGAACACGAAGAATTTTCAATTTGATTCGGATGGCATGGGTTTGTACCCTTCGCCAAGTAATCAGACTTTGATTGATTCCCATGGGATATGGAACACTTTCATATCTCATTTCGATCTCCCGCTAAACCCAAATCTCAGTAAAATTCTTCATAGTCATAGCATAATTCAAATATCAACAAAATCTTTCACAACCACTGCATAAACTGAATCTCAGCAAAAATTCCCCATGGACCTCAGCAAAATTTCCCTCAATCTCTGCATAAATAAATTTCAACAAAATTCTTCGATCTCGGCATTTTCGAGCATTCGGGATAGGCTTCCGCCGTACTCCCGTCTCGGCAATCTCGGCATTCGGGATAGGCTTCGCCGTACTCCCATCTCGACGATCTCGGCATTCGGGATAGGCTTCCGCCGTACTCCCATCTCGGCAATCTCGGCATTCGGGATAGGCTTCCGCCCTACTCCCTTCTCGGCAATCTCGGCATTCGGGATAGGCTTCCGCCGTGCTCCATCTTAGCGATCTCGGCATTCGGGATAGAGCTTCGCCGTGCTCCCTTCTCGGCGATCTCAGCATTCGGGATAGGCTTCCGCCGTACTCCCATCTCAACAATCTTAGAACCGTACTCCCATCTCAGCAATTCTCAGCATTCGGGATAGGCTTCCGCCGTACTCCCATCTCAGCAATCTCAGCATTCGGGATAGGCTTCCGCCTACTCCTTCTCGGCGATCTCGGCATTCGGGATAGGCTTCCGCCCTGCTCCCTTCTCAGCAATTCTCAGCATTCGGGATAGGCTTCCGCCCTACTCCCTTCTCAGCAATCTCAGCGTTCGAGATAGGCTTCCGCCGCACTCCCATCTCTACATATTCTCAGCACTCGGGATAGGCTTTCTCCGTACTCCCATCTCAGTCTATTCTCTGTAATTCTCAGCTCTCGGGATAGGCTTCCACCCTACTCTTTTCTCCGCATAAAACCAAAATTGAAACTCAAATCGAAATTCAAACTCAAAATTAAAACTTGAAATAAAAAATGAAACGAATCTAAGATCCAATCTCTTAAAATCTTGTGATATGAAATTCACCTCCTTTTTCCCCAGCGAGAGTTCTGGAATCTTCAGTCTTGGAGATTTACCTGATACTCCCCAATGGAAATTTCTTACACTTCGTCCTAAGTTTGTCACTTGGACATTTGTGTTGGTTTTGTTGATCTCTTCGGTCAACGCCAATACGCGCGGTATGCTTGGTTAGCACACCACACCTATTGGGGGTCCATTTGTTGACCTCATTTTTGATGAGGTCTTCTCTTCCCTCTTTAGTGTTTAGGATCTAGCCTTAGGCTTTTCCTTTGACTATCTTAGAGGACTAGAATTGGGACCCATCCCTTAGAAATTTAAACCACTTCTTGCCTCCTAGCAAACCCCACGAAGCTTGATTGTAGACCCCCAATCACCTAGAGGGTTGAGATCGAAAGTGAAGGTTTAAAGGATGAGTTCCCTATAGGACTCTTTGGCCTTAGGACCACCACAGGTGACTTGGTGCAGTGAGGGTTGACTTACACACTCACTACACTCATACTCTACACTCTCACACACACAATCCAAATCCTAAAACCACACCCATACCCAACTTGACTCCTTGACTCATGTAGGTAATTCATATGGATGGACCTTAACCCTTAAGCCCACGGTTAAGAGGGTTAGGAACAACATAGTGAATGCCTCGAAAGGAGTCCTCTCATAGCTCATATAGGCTTAATATGGCTTCATGGCTCAATCAAAATTATTCCATTTCACTCATATTTGATCAATCTTCATTCTTCCAAAATTTCGATTTTTGGCCCAGGGACCCTACACCTATCAAACTTACCAAAAGCCGCTAAAATTGCCCAAATCCTCCAAAATTTCCAAATAACCCAAAATTCCCCAAAATTAACCTTGAAAATTTCCTCACCAATAAAATTGATCATCCATAGCCAAAAATACCAAAAATTCCAAAAGTATCCCCCAATACCCTCCAAATTACCAAAATGCCCCTCTTTACTAAAAAATACAAAAATTCAGAAAATTCCCAGAAAATTCCAGAAAATCCTAAATATTCCCAATTTTATTTTGTCCAACTACACCATAGGCCAATTTTGTCATTTTACCCCACTTTTACTAAAACCCCAATTTAGCCATTCTTAACCGAGTGAACCCGATGTCAAACCAAATCTACCCAATTGACCCCAATTTGGTCCAATTCAATTCTAAACTTTAAATTAATATCCACAATATCAATCTAGACCAAATCCAAGTCCAATTTGATTAACATTTGAATCAATTTCACTTTTGACCTTAAAGCCAGTTGGACTCATGACCCAAACTTAGCCCAAACCAAACCAATTCAACTCCAATTGACCCCAAACCTTTTCTAAACCTTCCCTAACATCACCACAAACAAAACACTAACATAATTTATCCAAAATTTGGACCCAAACCCCACTCAAATTCAACCCCAAAACCAAAAGCCCAATTTTGGCCTAAACCCAAACCTAACCCAAATAAGCCCAAGTCCCAAAACCAAATCCCAACCAAAGTTGAAACCTCTTTGAAACACTCCCATAAACATTTCCAAACATTAATTTTACATCAATTTCAACCCTAGCCCAACATTGGCCCAAATTAGCCCAATTTGACCTACATTGGCCCATTTACCAAATGAACCCAAATTCAACCCAATTCAATTCCAAACTACCCCAAAATTTGCTTCAAACCATTCAAGACACATCCTTAAACTAAACTCAACATTTATTTGGCATGGCCCTTTGCAAAATTTTTCATCTAAAAGCCCATTGCTAAACATAAAGGCCCACTCCCTTAAACCTTCCTAAAAGCCCACTTCTACCAAATTCATAAGCCCAAACCCATCCTAAAGCCCACATTACAATCACATCTCATCCTCACTTAATTGATATCATTCCCTAAGTGCTAAACCCATCATGAAAATCAAACCAAAATGGTATTATGCCAAATCCCATCAAATAACCCCAAAATTTCCAAAAATTCCTATAGCCCTTTTCCATGAAAGTTGACCAAACTCTTGCCAAGCCATATGTGAGCCAAAGACAAGCCATGTACAAGCCATATGAAGCCATGAGATGTTTGACATGTGACCATGCCCAAAGTAGCAAAAGGAGGGCCCCCTTTCTTAAACCTTCATTAAGTTTTTTAACCCCTTCCATGTTACACACTAAACAAGATTAGCCACATCACTTTAGATGGGGACTTCACCACCCTTTCTAGCTGATGCAAATGATCCTTCCTCGGCCCAAATCGGCCATGGGGAGGTGAACCTAACCCAAAACCATGGCTTGGACCAAATCAAGCCAAAATGGCCTCTCCCCATGCCATTTTAATCCAAGCTCTTTACACATGGCATTGATCGATTGCTTGCACAAACCTCCGACCACGACTCACCTGAACCTGAGGGTGACCCATGCCTATCGGCCAACCGCCTGGATCACCGGAAAACACCATGGCCGAGACCTTGGAAGGAGCCAAATTTTGGAATTCCACCTTGCTGAGCTGCCTCACTCCAAATGGCCATTGCAGCTGTTCTTCTCCTCACCGGAAGCAGGTGATCCCGACCCCTTAAACCCCACAGGAGGCCCTCCGGCCTCTCCTATTTAAACACCCCCTCCTCTCGACCAAGAGAGGTCTTGAACCAAACCTTCTCGAAACCACTACCAAAATCATCCCGAGACCACTCTCTACACATAGAGAACTTGATCCCCGCTGAAATCCCCCTACCATTTCCTCTGCGTGAGCTCGATTTCAGAGTTGAAATCCAAGCCCAAAACCGGGACACTTCACCACGGTGAGTCGATCGTCAAATTGATTGACTCTACACCTTCACCGGACCAAGAGGAGAAGTTTCCCGGCAAAAGCCCCCTCACCGGGCCGGTCATTGCTTCCGGCCTCGAAGCTTTGTGATCGGCTGTGGTCACTTTTATACTAGAGGAATTCACCGGGCCAAGGGACTTCATGCGGAGCTTGCTTGGACCCGATTGAACGTGACACAACTCTCGGATCGAAGCTTCACTTCTCTAAGCAAAGGTATAGACTCACTCTTCCTCCCGAGCTTCCGGAGATTCTCCATTTAGTTTGAGTCGATTTCGATGCATGTTTACAGTATGGATGTGTTCGTCTCTTGAAGACGAATCCATAGAGCATAAGAACACAAAAATCCGTTGAGAATCGAGTGAAAAATTAGGGTTAGAAGGTCGACGGTCACGGGTTCACACCAGTCGTAGACGATGACTGGGAGCCGTTGGATCGCGCGTGTATCAAGCGGACGGTCGGGATCGAGCCGGACAGCTCAATGATACATGAACTGCGGGCCCCTAGAGCGCTGAGTCGGATGGCGGCGTCGAACCAGAAAGCGCCGCGTGGCTGTTCGGAGATGCTAAGGTTGACGCGGCGCCGATTCAGATAAATTGAAAAATAGGGATTTTTCTTATTTATTTAATTACCAGAACTTAGAAAATCCATAACTTTATGTAGAAAAATCCTAAAAATAAAATAAAAATAGCCTCTTGCTCAGTGAACAGAGGAGAATAATGTGGAAAAGAAATCAAATAATTTCATTGAGTATTTTATTTTTAATGATTTATTTACTCCTGCATTGTTTTAATTCTCCATTTGCATAGGCGATTCACCATGGCATGAGACCATAGGGCTTTTGAAGCCTCCGAACTTGGGAACATTCCTGAATTTTCGAGGTCAGAGGCCATCCCTATGAGAAGTTATTGATTTTCCAAGTTCATATTACTGTTTTGAGTATTTTAATTCCATTAATTAGCATGTTGAGAAATAAATTCTAGGAAAATTTGGTGATGTTTCTCATGACCAGAGGAACCTAGGAAAAATAAGTTTTGAGATAATTCACTTGGAACAACCCGGCCTAAATACCCAAAATAAACTTTAATTAATTAGGGTTAACCACACATTAAATTAACTTAAAAACAATTCTCCACAATCCTCTAGGGATAGGAGAACACCACATAAAAATTTGAAACCAATTGGACTTGATTAACCCCACCTAATGGGTTGATTAAACCTCTTAAGCAAAAATGGATAAAACTAAACATTAAAAATTCATAACTCACAAAATACCTTTAAAAAATTCACAAAAATGGTTTAGGAGCTTCTCTGATATCAGAGGAACTTAGGAAAATTAAAATTATAATTTTCTAAAAAAGTTGATTTTTATCATTATTTTAATATTTTTAATAATTAAAAAATAATAAAAATCATAAAAATATTAAAAATCACCAAAATTTCACATTTTGAATTCTAATCATTTAGGAATAAACCAAATATTTTTATTAAGTCCCTAGGGTAAGATATTGAATTTTAAAGGCTTAATATAATTTTTAATATTAATAAATATATTTTCTCACCTTTTCACTAAAATAATTCTAATAAATCAAAGGAAAATCAGAAAAATATAAAAGTTCTTTCTTTGGACTCCTTGAGGTTAGAGAGATTTAAGAAAAATATAAAATCCATTTTTCAACTTTAATTTTATTTTAAAATTAATTAATACTCCAAAAGTCAAAATAATTCTAATAAATAAAATATAATTCAAAAAATCACCAAAAATTGGTCCAAATGGTCCTCTAGTCATTAGGAATATACCATAATTTTCTTAAGGATAGAAACATTTCCTTGGTCATGTTATTGAATTTTCCTTGAAAACCCCTATTTTCCATTAAAAATAATTACATAAATAAATTAAATACAACAAAAATCATATTTTCTCCTCTAATGTCTTAATTGACATGTGAGTGAGGTTACACAAAAATTTCAAGTTCATTTGAGCTTAATTTAGTGAGTTATAGAATTATTAAGCTTGAAGGGCAAAATGGTAATTAAAATTTTCAACCTTTAATTAAAATTTTAGGATTAATAAAAAAGGGAGGGTAAAATATTTGATTTTAAACTGATTTTGGATGATTGAAACTTAAATGATTAAGGGTAGAAACCTATTAACCATTTTAAATATAATTAAAATAAAACTTTAATTAATTAATTAATTGAAATTTTGAGAGAATAATAGAAATTGGAATTATTAAAGTAGGGATATTATTTAAGAGGATATTTATTCTTTAATTTAAAAATCCCTAAATAAATCACTTCAATAATACTTAAGTCTTAATTAAAAAAAAATTATTAAAAGAATAATCTCGATTAAATTAAAATTGAAATTAAATTAAAGTTAAATTAAATTAAATTAAAAGAAAAATAACTTGAGATCAATTAAGTTAAATTAAACTAAATTAAACAAAATAAAAATAAAATTAAACTAAATTAAAATTAAATCAAATTTAAATTAAATTAAAATTAAATTTAAATTGAAATTAAATTAAATTAAAATTAAATTGAAATTAAATTAAATTAAAATTAAATTAAATTAAATTAAATTAAATCAAAATTAAATTAAATTGAATTGAATTAAATTAAAATCATTTAATAACAAACCTAAATGAAATCATTAAGAATTAAATCTAAAATAAGTTGAACACTATTCCAAACTTAAACTAATTTTCTATAATTAAGTCAAAATTAAAATTAAATCATTAAGTTTAAATCATTAAAATACTTAATGAGTTAATTTGCCCTTTTAAAGCTCTTGGTATTATAACTCTTAAATGAGGTATCAAGTGAAGTGTTATCTCACTTATAGGATATTCAAATGTCCTAGTTCATTGAGCAAAAGAACAAAACTTAAACTCCCGGATGATTAATTCACTCGTATAATTAAATTCTCTTGGACTTAAAACAATCCTAGAGGTATTGAAAAGATGTTTAAGATTCGTCTTAAGCACTTCCTCAATATGATAGGATGTTTATAAGAACAATTGAATTTAATTATTCTTTGATGAAGAAAATCGTCTTTAAACCAAAACACAGAACACAGACGTTATAGGAGATGATAGTTATAGGATTAGGACTTTGGTAGACAACCAAAACCTTTCCCTTAGCTTTACCTAGGTACTTGTTGAAATATTTAAATGCCTTAACATGTGTTTTAAGTGCAGCTTGGGATGACGGGAAGACCCTCCAGGTACGCTTTTATTTTATTGCAATTTACTGTACTTTTCTTGCATGATAAACAACAGTTGCATGAAAACCAAAACCTTTAGGCTAGTCCCTGAACTGAAACCAAAATTAAATTAAAAGTCATTACAAGATAAAAATTACCGCCACAACATTTCAAAATATAAAACAACTCAAAATTTAATCACAAACGGAACAACAAAACTACGATTGCAACTAAATTAAAACGTCTCGTTAAATGATCGGGAATACCTCGGATGATGTAACCCACGTGTTGCTGACGAGATTCCCCACGGTCTAAATGAAAGTGTGGAACTCATTCAGTTGAGTTTAGCAAATTCATACGGACTAAGTGAATTCGATGAAAATAACGGTGCCGGGATGACGGAACCGTGGGATCTTAATCGGTTACGTTTAAACAACTTTAAGATTTGTTTTAATTAAAATATTAAAAACACTTAGATTTTAAGATTTTCTCTAAACCAAAACACTTCTCTCATCTCCTAATTTATGACTTCTAAAACTAAACCTGCGTAACAACGAGGAGCTCGGAGCATGGTGGGCGGCTCGGTCATCGTCATCGACAAAACTCGGATCTACTTCAACAAAACTTTCTTAGAATTAAATAACCGAAGCCATAGGACTTCGAGGTGGTTTTCCTAGTGCAACATAAATCCTCGACTCTTCGTTAGGCATTTGCATAATCATGTTATGTAAATTAAGTCCTAGCAGGTCTTAGGACTCAGAGGTAGTCGTTCGGTACGACATAAACCCTCACATCTTCGAGGTTATTTGCATGATTGTGTCATACAAATATAGGTCCTAATTAATTAAAATTGGCATGATTGAAATATCAGATAATATTAGGATTTTCTTAAATTCGAGCCAAACAATAGGATAGTTTGGGAAGTTGCCAAGATTCCTCTTGATCCTCAGCTTCTCCTACTTTTCTTCCTTTGGACTCCTGAAATAAACTGTTCCAAATTTGATCTACTCCCTATTGAAACTCCAAAATCCAATCCTTTGAAAACCTTAAACTTTGAAATTCTTGAGAGCAAAACCACTGATCATTATCGAGAGTTTTCTTAAATGATTCACTTCATTTAAGATGTAATTAACTATAGGGGCTTGCTCTTATAGGGAACTTTAAGAACCCTGGTAATATAAACCCTGCTTAATTCCTTTATATTAAGCGGGGGAACTTGTCGGCTTATAAGATTGGTTCGCGAGACCAAACGGATGTCACAAATCTCCTAGTTTATTTAATCGAGCCCCATCATCGAGCGGTGTGTACATTCTTCGGGATAAATACCTGGTTTGTGGTGCGGTGCTTATTTATATAAACTATTTGGGATGTGAGATCGGTTTGATTTCATATCTTAAAACTTTTAAACTTAAAATTACTTTCAAAATCAAATATTATCTTTTAAACTATATATATATTTAAATTAAATTTAAAATATGAAAATTCGCCGACAATTTCTGTTTGACGACCCCTTTTCAAAATTACAACACAACCTAAAAATATGCCGACAGCTGGCTTCACATGCAATTATGCTCCTAGGGTAAAATTTTTTTAATAAAGTTTTAAACTTGAAGATTTACTTTAATAAAGGTAAGGATCAAAATCTGCAACATTTAAAAAAATTATTTATTTCTTTCACTTTCCTATATGGCCTTTGAGCCGATTTTAAAATGATCATAACATCATGAATGTATTTTCTGAGCATGTTAATTGGGTCTTCATTTATATGACTGCTCCAGATAATATTACATATCATACTACATGTCTTAAGAGAAATTGTCTTTGCTTCGTTAACCCGATCAGTCAAACATATGTTTGATGTGCTTAGGTGGTAGTCTAACATGATTTAAGCATTAGAGGATTCTTGAATCATATGAGAGTGCACTTTATGTGTAGGTGTTTTTAGTTTTATTAGCCAATTCACCCATTTTCCATCCACTCTATATGCATCCCCACCATACTCTTGGTAGGTGTAAGTCCTACTCTATCTTCTCAATACATATATATTTTTTTGAGTTAGAGTTTTTTCCTTAGACCTTAGGGTTACTGTGTAACTTTGGATGAAACAACACATGGGTTGCTGACAAGGGGTTCTTGTTTAGGTTATTTCAATTATCTTTTCAACCAAGTAAACTTAGAGTCTTAACAGCTTAGGACAATAGATCCATAAAATCTTGACTTGGCTATCTCTAACTATTTAGAACTTTTCTCACCTACCATTGGATACCTTATTTGGGCCCTTTATATTTCTTTGTAGAGCCCTTATAGTTGCATAATAGGCCTTCTTTTATTTATGGGCAAGTTACCTATCGAGTTACATTCATTCACCCTCCACTTAATGGCTTAGCTATGTCTTGACAACATAATTTTCACATATTAAGATGAAGAAATTAAATTGCTTTCATGCCTTATTTTCTAAGGGTCATATGTCGGCGCGGAGAGGAGGTTTTGGAGGCTATTGGTATAATTTAGGAATATATATATATATATAAATATATATATATAATATCATTTTAATTTTAAAAATATGAAATCAAACCGATCCCATATAATCAATAGTCTAAATAATCAAGCGCTTCACTACAAGACATGTATCTATCCCAAAGAATAGATACATTGTTTGGTGGTGAGACTTGATCAAATAAACTAAAGAATTCATGACATCCACTTAGTCTACGGACCATTTATGTTAACCGACAATTTCTCCTATCTAGTATGCAGCAACTAGATAGAGTTTATATTAATTTGGAGTCTTTAAGTTTCCTATAAGAGCAAGCCCCTATAGTTAATTACATCTTTGACAACCGAAGTCACCTAAGAAAACTCTTGATATAAATCAGAAAATATTGTATTCATGACTTCCAAAAGGTAAGATCTCCAAAAAAATGTGATAGTAGGAAATCTAATAGGTGAGTGGCTCAAATTTTGCAACAATTATTATGGGAATCCAAAGGAAGAGAAAGCTAGGGGAATGACATATATCCAAGAAGAATCTTGGTAACTTCTCGGCTAACCTATGATTTGGTTTTGATTTGATATGTTTATTTGATTTTTCATCTTTCCAATTTTATTACTTAGGACTTACATTCACTTGATACAAATCTTGTGAATAGCCTGTAAGATAGAAGGATTTATGTCATACCCGATGACAACCTCAGAACCTAAGACGAGTTAGGGCTTATATTGAACAACATGGTCATGCAAAGGCCTAAAGAGATAAAGTGAGGGTTTATGTTGCACTAGGCAAGCTACCTCGAAGTCCTATGGCTTGTTGTTTATTTCTAAGGAGTTTTGCTATTGAAGATAGTCGTGCTGCCCATTATGCATGCTCCAAGCTCCTCATCGTAGCAGGTTTAGTTTAAAGTAGTGTCAATTGAAGAGAATAGAAAAGTTTCATGTTTTGGAAACTTTTGAATTGAGGTGTCTTAATGTCTTATTTAAGAGAATATTAAAGTTGATTATAGTGACACCGATTTGGATCCCATGGTTCCCTCATTCCGACACCACTATTTTCTTTGGATTCACTTAGTCTAAATGAATTTACTAAACTCAACTAAATAAGTTTCATACTTTTATTTAAACCGTAGGAAATCTCATTAGCAGCCGTAGGTTGTATCCTCCGAGGTAACTGATAGAGATAATTTAATTTAGTTGTAATTGTGACTTTTTTGTTTTGTTTGTGTTTAAATTTTGAGTTGTCTTATATTTTGAATGTTGTGGCGGTGAATTTTATCTTGTCTTGTTTTAATTTTTAATTTTAGCTTTGGTTTTGTGGCTATCCTACAGTTTTGGTTTTCATGTAGGGTGACATTGTTGTTTAACATGCAAGCTTATAAGCAAGAAAAGTACAGTAAAGGAAGTACAAAAGGAAGATACTATAAACTTATAAAAGTGTACTTGATGAGTCTTCCCGTTCCTCCACCTGAAACTTTAGTATCTTTGGCAATAAGCATTTATAACTTGTAGGAAAGTAAAGCATATAGATAGGTTCATCAGAAACTTTCAAAATCCTATGTCATAATTTGGTGGGTCGTATTTGTTCATTTGAGAGATCCTTTTCATTTAATAAGTATGATAGGTTTAGTAGTCCTTCTAGGTGTCCAGAAGACCTGTGAAAAGATTCAAGGAGTACCTACAGATCTCACAATCTTTTTGAGCTTCCTTGAGTTCATTTTTGGACTTATCATAGTTATTAAATGATCCATCTATTTCATACCCTTATGCTTAGTGGATTAACGTTTTGATTATCCATTTAAGTGAGGTAATTATCTTTTGTTATATCATTTAGGAGTTATGTGGGTGAAAATCTTTTGGGGCAAAGTTAATTTATTTAGGAAAGTTATCCAATTAATTTCTAAATTAGGCTTGTAGTGTTTCCAAGTATTTGAAGTTTAATTATGTTCACTTTTCTATACTTCTTTTAACAAAGTTTGATTAGACCTAACTCGCTACTGAGCCCTTAAGATTTAGTGAATAGGTTTGTAATTCTTTTCAAGAAAAGTATATTATGTGAGTTTAGTTTTTTTATCAAAATATTGGATTATTATTCAAAATGTCATTTAGGGGTGTTGAATCAGCGAATCATTAATTTCCAAAGTCAAACCTCTGTCGTTAGGATCATTTAGTTTGATTATCTTCCAAATTAAAATAATCAAGGAAATTATTTATTTTTGATGTGACAAAGTTGAAGTAGATTTTACCATTTATTCCTTGATATTTCAACCATTTCAATATGTCATTTAGGATCATTAGTTACCCATTTTACCCTTTGATTAAGCCTAAATATTAATTAAGGCTAGAATTTTAAAATTGCAACTTTGCCCTTAGGGTTTTATCAACTCATAATTCATCAAATTTAACTTAAATGACTTTGAAATTTTTATGATACCATATAGATGTGTTAATTAAAACATCAGAGGATAAAGTGTGATTTTTCAAATTTTAATTTAATTTATATATTTATTTTAATGCAAAATACATATTTTTAATGAAAATTCAATAACTTAACCAAATCAAAACCTATAGCCCTAAAATTTTTACAAGAGCTAGAAATAGACTGGAGGACCACTTGGAGTAGATTTTATGATTTTTTTAGCTCTAATATAATTATTAGAATTATTTAAATTTGTGGATTAGTAATTAATTATAAAATATTTTAAAGGTTGAAAATTAAGTTTTATATTTTTATTAAATCTCTTTGAGGTTAGAGAACCTAGAGAAATAAATTTGAAATTTTTCTAATTTTTACTTTAATTTTTAGAATTATTTTAGTGGAAAGTTAAGGAAATTCATTTTTTTAGCCTTCAAAAATTAATTTAAGCATTTTAAAATTAATATCTTGACTTAGACGCTTAGGAAAATTATTTGGATGGTTCCTAAATGATCAGGAGACCAAATGTGTCAATTTAGTGATTTTTGACATTTTAGTGATTTTTATTATTTTTTAATTATTTTAATTATTTTAAAATTCAATTTTAAGCTTAAAAATGAAGTGTTTGTTTTAATTACTATTTTATTTTTATAAAATTTTACTGGTCATGAGAAACTCCCAAAACCATTTTCATAATTTTTTGACTTGTATTTTAATTATTAAAAATCATTTTAATGCCAAATATGACATTTAACTTAGGAAATTCAATTAGGTGGTTAAATCAACTCCAAATGAGTTCAAAATTTTTATGGGTGTCCCTATGACCCTAAACCATAATGGAGAGTGAATTTTAAGTTATTTACATTCATGTTTAATTCTATTTATTTTTCTTTAGGTTTAATGAGTTGATTAATGTTAGGGTGATTTTTAACGGGTTAAATCAAATTAGTATTTCTCTTATGGTCCTCTGGTCACAAGGAACCTACCAAATTTTTGGAATTTTATAAGAAATATGTTAATTTTTATAATTTTTTATGTTAAAACATGCATGAGAACTTGAAAAATAAAGATCTCCCCATAGTAGTCTTCTCTAACTTTGAAAAAATCAGGGAACATCCCCCATGACATAGGCTACAAAAGCCCTAAATGACATGTCATGGTGAAATTTTTAAGTGCATGGAGAATCAAAATACTCAAAATAGTATTTAATTATTTAAAAACAAAACATGCATCAAATGGACTTCAAACCATTTTCACATTGTTCCAATCTGTTCACTAAGAAAGAGAGTATTTTCTTTTTATTTTTGTAATTTTTTACACCAAATTATGTATTTTTGAAGTTAGACTAATTTAATTAATTCATTAAATACCCTATTCTTCTCTTTATCCATGTCGGGGCCAACTCATCATATGGCGCATCGAAGCTCCCATGGGTCATCCTCTGGTTAGCCAGTGCAGTTCGGGGTGGCGGCGCATTGACGGATAATCTCCTCGTCGACGTAATTAGAGCCTTCCATTCTTGATACGCGCGATACAACAGTCTCAAAGCTTCGTCCCCAACTGGTTTGAACCCGAGACCGTCCACACTAAAAACTTAATTTCTCGATCTACACTCCACCAAATCACTTTAGGCTTGATCTTATGGACTCGTCTAAGCATAGCGAACATATCCATATGGTAAACATGCCATGAAATTAACCCTATGCAAATGGAGAATCAGCTGAAGCTCGAGAGAGGGAGAAGAGTTTATACATTGGTCTGATAGGGGAAGTCTCAATTAGATGTGCTCGGTACGTTCGTAGGGGTCCAAGGAGATTGTAAATGAAGTCCCCGGTGGTGATGAATTTCCTAGGTATGAAATCGGTCAGGTCCGATTTGGAGGTCTGATCGAACTCTACCATAGGGTGGCTCTGTGAAGGGGCTTTTGTGGTGGTTCTTCTTCGTTTGGTATGAGGATGGTTTGGGGTAAATCAATTTAAAGTTTGGTGTACTGTTGTGGAGTGTACGGAAGTGTCACGTTTTCCGGCCGGAATTGAGCTCTGAAATTGAGCTCAGGCAGGGGAAATTTGGGCAGGGAGGTGACTGGTTTGAGCTCTGGGGATCCTAAGGAGGCTCTGGGGAGATTTTGGCAGAGTTTCTTCAAGTTTTTTAGCACTTTACACTTTGGCCATGAAATGTGGCTTTTATAAACATGGCCAATGGGTGGAGCTTGGGGTGCCAATGTGAGTGTTTTAGGTTGCTTAGAGAGAGGGCTAAGTAGTGTAATTGATTAATGAGGGGATGCCACACTGACAAGGACAAATTTTAGTTTTAAAGGGGTATGGGGGCGCTCAGCCTCAGCCATTCCAGTAGCTAGGACGGCTGACAAGGACAGGGAAGGTGGCTGGCAGACTGATGGGAGGTAAGAGGGAGGTTCAATGTAATTAAGTGGCTGGTTTAATGGAGGTTACTTGAGTTAATGGGTTTATCCAAAAGGTGAGGGAAAGTTGACTTTGGTGAAGGAACATTGGTCCATAGCTCATTTAGGTTGGGTTTGGTTGGTATTGACTGGTCCTTGGGGTCCTAAGGTTAGCTGTGGTGAGCTCAATTTGACCAATTTAGCTAAATTTGGTAACATTTGAGTTATTGTTTGATTTGGGTCACTTTGGGTTTAGGTTGGGCTAGGTTGGGTTTGAGCATGGGTTGAGTCCAAATGATTGAGCAATTTGGTGTGTATGATTATCATGAAGATTTTAGAAAAGGATAGGAGTAGTTTTGAATTGATTTGGGGGTTGAATTCGGCTTAATTTGGGATTTTTGTCAATTTAGAGTAATTTGGGTTAGCTTGAGTCTATGTTAGGCTAGAGTGGGGTTTAGGCCCAATTGATTGTTCAAAAAGGTCTAGGGGGATGTGGTGAAGAGTTCCCAACATACATTGGGTGGTAATTTTAGGTTTAGGGCATCCAATTTGGTGTGATTTGGTCATGTGTCCAATTTGGGGCAAAATTAGGAATTTTGGTTTTGACTTGACTTGGATAAGACTTGAGCTCAAATTGGAGGCAATTGAATGTTTCATTTGGCCTAAGGGAGTGTCATGAGAAGTTTGGAATTCAAATTGGGGGAAATTGACTGACATTAGGTTCAATTTGGGTGAAATGGGTCACTTGGGTCAAAATTGGGAATTTTGAGTTTGGGTTGAAATTGGGTCCAAATGTGGGTCAAAATTTGGTTTATATTGAGGCTAGGGATGTTAAATCTTAGTTTGGAATTGAAATTAAGCAAAATTGGGGTTAATTAGTTGGACATTTGAGGTGATTTAGGCATTTTGGGCCTTAAAGGGAAATTTGGGGCTTTTGGTTAAATTAGGCAAATTTGGTCAAATTGGATCAAATAAAGTGGTTTAAATTGAAATTGGGAATATTTGGAGGGTTGTGGGAATTTTTGGAATTTTTTGGATTTTTGGGCTAGGAGGGGCATTTTGGTAATTTTGGGTATTTTGGTATATTTGAGGTGTTTTGGGTATTTTGAATGGTGAGGAATGTTTTGGGGTGATTTTTGGAGGATTTTGGCAATTTTGGGCCAGATTAGGGTTTTTGGGGTAATTTGGTCATTTGGTAGAGTTTGGGCCTAAGGAATCAAAAACTGGAATTTTTTGTAAAATTTGGAGTTTGGTGAGATTGATAACCCAATTGAGCCATGGACCAAGGTAACTCCCCATTTGGATCCTCCATGTGCTGGTACTAGTCAAGCTCTAGCCCAGGGCTAAGAGCTTTGGGAAAACTACTCACATGAGTTACCAAAGGATCGGGGATCAAGTGTAGAGAAATTTGGTTTAGGCTTGTGAGTTAGTATGTGAGAGTGTAATGTGCAAGTGTGTGTGAGCCTCCCTTAGACCACTCAGGTTAAGTCCTAAAGCTTGACCCTCTTATAGGGAACTTTTCTTTGAGCTTCCTAATGCTTGGCCTCATCCTCATAAATGCTTATGGGTTAGATTTTTAAACATTTGAAAACTACATGTGAAGTAAAGAAGTGTTTTGATTTTGTATGGGGTAAATGTTCCATTGCTAGTCTTCTAAGATAGTCACCAGGAGAGTCCTATGGCTAGACCCTAGGTTATTCTGAAGAGAGACTAGACCTCAACCAAAAGGAGGTTAACATCATATCAAACAAGTATATCCACTTTTATTAAGGGTCTTCTTGTGTATCCCCTATGATGTTATTGAGCATGAGGATACGCCATAATGAGATATCTCTTTGAGCATTAAATAAAATAAATTTAAATTTTTTTTAGTTCAAGTATGATGTCCTTCTATAAGGCTATTCTCATATACTTACTTGGGTTTGAGTACAATCTGATTCATTTTGGACCACTCATATCTGGTTCATATTACGAGAATTGTCTTATAAGATATCTTTGTATCTCTACTTCTTATGTTCTTTTTTGTGTTTGTCCAATTTTGTTCTTACTTTTCCTTGCCCTATCTCTTATGAGCATAGGTTTTTTGGGAAAAAAGTTCTGAAAGGGGCAACTATAAAGGGGGTCGCTCCAAAACATTATTAGTCCCTTCTTGAAAGTTTGGTTTCAATGGATTTTTGCACTTGAAAGGTTTATAGAATGCTTGAACTAATATTTGGACCTTAGTTTTGTAGTTTGTCGAGACTTGTACTTTAGAACTTAGGCTTATGCATAAGACTTATGTTATTAAATTGAATTTCGAGGATGCAATTCTCTTAAGGTAGAGAGAATGTGACTTAACATAAACTAGCTTGACTACCTTGGTCCACTTTATAACGTTCTATTACTAAACCCTCAAATTGCAAGCTAGGACATAAAGTAGTTGAGTCGATAGAGAGAGAGAGAGTGACAGTGATAGAGTGAGAGAGAGGGCGAGAGAGAGAGAGAGAGAGAGAGAGAGAGAGAGAGAGAGAGAGAGAGAGATCACGATCCACAAGGCGAGTGTGTGTGAGAGCACGCGACTTTTTCTAGCTTGAATGTCAATCAAAACTCACGAGTGCAAGAGAGGAAGAACACATGGTTCAAAAACTTTGAATTATTTGGCGGGGTCATCTGATGGGATCTCGGGGTAAAAAGGAAGAAAAGAAAGGTTTGCTATTTCCTCTTTCTCCTTCTCACAACATCCCAATCTTCTTTTTAATTTGCAAAGCTAAATAACCTCTAATCGTGAAATCTTACTTCATTTAAGTGTGGTTGTTTCTAAATACATAAATATTAAATTAGTATTATAATAATCTAATATTTTGGGTTCTTCTAATTTAGCTTCATGTTCTCTATTAAAGCTGTGCATATCTTTCACTTTTGCTTCTTCACAACTAGATATAGTTTAAGAAGATCTATGTCAATAAATTCTAGTAACTCCTCAAATTAAGTCATCTCATGCAATTTTCCCTTACAGATTGCACTATTTCATGAGAAATATAACTCTTTTTCCTCATATTACCACCTTAAGACATAGTCAAATATGCGGCAACTGTTAATTGCATTATTTTTCAGTAAACTGATCCAATTGTAAGGGGAAGCAAGAAAGCAAGATATAATACTTCGAAGTATCAAACTAGTTTCTCGTCTAAAATATGGATGCAAATGAAAATAATAATAAACATAAAACTAAATAAAATTAAATATCGGGTAGTGAAGAAGAGTCTAATATGAATGTCTAGAGAATTTAATCCTACGTAACCTCCTTGAGATATGAATTAAATTATATATATTAAGTCAAATTCCTCAATAGAATTTTTATAAATTTATACGTTTAGAGAATATAAAGGTAGAATGCTACCAAATTCTATGGGCAAGAAAAAATTTGACATCATGGTCATGATTATATTTATAGAAGTTAATTTATGTTTGAATGTGTTAAAATTATTGTCTTATGGCACGAATACACTGCACATAAATATACAATCTATGATTTATGGTTGCACTAATTATACCAAAAAACCTTATAGCTTTAGTGCCAATAATATTGTATCTAAAAATACAAAATTATTAGTGAATAATATGAATGAACATTGGGAAATTTGTGAAACCATATATTTCAAAAATATATCCTTAATATACAATTTCTATATAACAATTGACGTGCAATTGGTATTTATGCGAGTGTTTCACATTTCTCTAAATTTATTGCTGGAGCCCCATGTATTGTGGCAAGAAAATTCTCATTATAATCGAGATTTATGAACTTGTGTGATCTGCATCAGGTAGGTGACTCTCTGGTTAGTAAAGGATGAATGTGACATTCTTTATTAAGGTCGCAACTCTTATGCTCAGCTCAACCTTGCCTTGTTGATGCATTAATTTTCACATGTTATATAATTGCTTGTAATCCTTCTTTTGCAAACATAAATTTGATATACACTTAATAAGAATCATGAAGGTAATAATACTATTAATAATTAGTTGATTGTGATTATTATAATAATTTATATGTCAATATTAATTTCTTTTAGATGTTGGCTATTCGGACCAGCTGGTCCATAGACTTATGACTCTATAGGAAATCATTACATTTTTTGGCATTGATGCCTACCTACTGTGTTTCAGAGCATATATATATATATATATATATATATATATATATATATATATATATATATATATATATATATTATCGTGTTACACATAAATGTATCCCTATTCAATAGTTCAAAAAATCATATGTAAAAGCTAATTTTTTTTTTTTAATGTTTCGAGTGTGATATGCGTTGCTGGAAACCTGCATGACTTCCCTTACCTCCCACCTTTCATGACTTCTGTTGCTCGAAGCCTTCAATCCGATCATATTCTCCTTCGTCTAAAAAATTCCCCTTTTCTTCCACTGCCCGTACTGCATCAAATCCAAGCCCAAATTCTCACCAACGCAAATTTCCATCACTCCTCCTCTCTCCTTTCCGAGTTCCTCTCATCTTGCGCTCGTTCTCACAACCTCCCTTCCGCATACCTCCTCCTTAAGAATCTCCGCAACTCCGTCCCGTCTGCATGTACTCATCTTCTCCGCTCCTATGCCGAATCCCTCTCCTCTCAACAAGTTTTTGTTTTGTACCGAGAAATGGTCCGCCAAAATATCTCCCATGACAGATCAATCTTCACAGTTATGCTCCGTTCTAGCGCTTGCGAGCCCTCCAGTGTTGGGGACTCCCTCTATTGCCAGATTTTGAAGTTGGGATTTGCATCTGATATTTTTCTAATGACAGGATTAATTGATTCCAACGCTAAAAGAGGATGCTTAGAATCTGCGCAGAAGCTGTTTGACGAAATGCCTGCAAGGGATGTTGTTGCTTGTAACACAATGATTGCTGCATTGAGTGTTCGTGGCCGCACAGAAGATGCCAGAAATCTGTTCGAGGAAATGCCTATGAAGAGTTCGGCTTCCTGGAACACTATGATATCATGTTATTGCAAGCAAGGCAATGTTGCTTTGGCTAGGGAGATCTTTGATCAGAATCCAGTTAAGGATGTTGTTTCATGGAACACCATGATCGATGGGTACTGTAAGGCAGGAGAACTTAGGTTTGCACATGAACTGTTTGAACATTTGGGTGATGCAAGAAATTCAGTGACATGGAATACTATGATATCTGGGTACTTACATCAGAGGGAATTTGGTATTGCAATTTCATTGTTTCGAGAGATGCAGTTCAAAAATGTTAAGCCTACTGAGGTGACTATGGTGAGCTTGCTTTCAGCTTGTGGTCATTTGGGTGCTTTAAGCATGGGTAGATGGATTCATGCTTATATTTGTAATCACCATTTAGCTATTGATGTTGTTTTGGGAAATTCACTTATTGATATGTACTTTAAATGTGGGAACATTGAGATTGCACTTGAGGTCTTCCATGAAATGCCTCTGAAAAATGTTTTCTGCTGGAATTCTGTCATTGCTGGCTTTGGAATGCATGGCCATGGACAAAGTGCCATACAAGTTTTCCATGAAATGGATAGAACTAGTGGACTTAAGCCAGATGGGATCACATTTGTTGGGCTACTATCTGCTTGTAGTCACTCTGGTTTGATTTCTGAAGGAAAAAGCTATTTTTCCCAAATGTTTGAAGTTTACGGAATATTGCCACAAATTGAACACTATGGCTGCATGGTAGATCTTCTAGGTCGTGCAGGTCTGCTTCAAGAAGCCGTGAACTTTATAGAGACAATGGCTATTAAACCGAACTGTGTAGTTTGGGGTAGCTTGCTTCGTGCATGTAAAATTCACAAGGATACTGAGGCGAGTGAGTGGGTAACACGACGACTCTTAGAATTGGATCCTAATGACGGAGCAAATTATGTTTTCTTGTCCAATATGTATGCATCAGCAAAGCGATGGGATGATGTTGACATCAATAGGGCAATGATGATCGAACGAGGGTTTCGCAAGGTACCTGGCTGTAGTTCTGTAGAGGTGAATAACATGGTTCATGAGTTTGTTGTTGGTGATACTTCACATCCACAGTTTGAAAAGATTAATGCCTTTTTGCTTGAGATTGAAAGGGAGTTGAGGAACCTGGGTTATCAACCAGAAACAGGTTATGTACTTTATGATATAGAGGAAGAAAAGAAATAGAATGTTGTTTTGTATCATAGTGACAGGTTTGTTATTGCTTTTGGATTGATTAACATGAGGAAAGTGGAGCCAATTCGAGTGGTGAAGATCCTTAGAGTGCGCGGCAGTTGTCATGAAGCAACAAATTTTATAGCTAGGCTATTTAAAAGGGAAATTATTGCGAGGAATGGCAGTCCCTTCAATCATTTTAGAGATGAACCTTGTTCTTTTCATGAGTATTGGTGAGGGCCTCATTTTATTATTTGAGGTAATATATTCAATTCATTTATTTACTGGGTTATTTCTAGAGTCTAGTATGATAGCTTCTATGAATTTTTACATATACCTGCTCATTTCAAATATTTTTTCACCAAAAAAAAAAAAAAAATCCTTGTTTCAAAGATAAGTGTAGCTTCTTTCTTAGCTTGTTGTATGATAGGGCTATGAATGAACATCACTAAGTTGAGAAGATACCTATTCAAGCTTGAGCTTGTTTATTAAGAGCATATTCAAGCTCAGGCTTGAGCTCGATTCGAGCTTTTAAGGTTATGTTTGCGCTTGAGCTCATTTATAAATGTCATGTTCAAGCTCTACACTAGCTCAGTTCATATAGGAATTTTTGAGCTTATTATGAGAAACTCATTTAACAAAACAAATGAGCGATAATCAAGCTTTATTTGAGTTTTATATGAGCAACTTGTTAGGAAAAATAAATGAGCCATATTTCGTTGAGCCTAAAAATAAATATGTCAACTATATTGCTCAATAGTTGTAATCGAGCTTGTTCATGAGCTTTAAATGATACTGTTCATGTACATAAATGAAAAAAATTAGCAACTTGTTCAAACTTGTTCATTTAGTAATTGAGTTTTTATGTAAATGTTCTGGCTCCTTCAATTAGTTAATCAAACGATCATGAACGAGCTTCAATCGAGCTGAAAATTGAGCAACTTAACGAACACTCAACTCATTCGTAGCTCTTTTTTTTTACAAATTAATGCTAAGTCATTTAATATGCAAGACATTTTCCATAGTTCAATGACTACGTGTTAACTTGGGGCAGCTTCTTCCCAGTTTTCCCTTTAGATAATTGCATATTTTCATATGACTAACTATTTTTTTATGCTTTTTCAGAAATTGTTTGGTGAGAAGAAGCTTTTTACCATCAAATTTTTAAAATGTACTAACCATAAAAAGTTTTCTATTTATTTTTTCCTTGAAGCAAAAAGTATATAATACTCTCAATAGTTTTCAAAAATATGTTTTCCTGTGATAATTCTATAGCTAGTTTTACAGACAAGTGCAGCTACCTCAAATGAACCCTAACTAAAAGCATTCAAAATGAGCATTATGGTTTTATAGATTTTGTTTTATATTTGTCTTATATTGTTCTATTTTGATTTTTGTTCCTTATTGGTTCAGTGAAGGGATCACATTGTCACAGAAAGATTCTTTCTTTTAATTAAGCTCTGTTCTTATTTTCAATGTAGTCTCCTTGCAACTTAAAAATGTCATCATATTGTTGGATAAGTGTTTGGAGTAGTTAATTCAAAGCCTCTATATCGAGTTTCATCCACCGTCTATATATGTTTTTGATGATAATGCAAAGTGATGTCAAATGACAGTGATATACAATCACGGTATCCTCCTTGTTGATAGCAATAAAGCAGCACATTGTTGTGCCCATGCAACCTTAGATTGATATTTTGTTCTGAAAAATATAATGGAGCAACATTCTCTTTTTTTACTTATAATAGAACATAGGTCGCATTTTAAGATGTCAGAGACATCTTTGTACACATTCTATACTTTTTTGACATTCTAATTAAAAACTGTAACTTTCAAGGATATGCTCTGGCAACCCTGAATCGAGCTTGTTCTTTGTCGCCCAACTTCTTTAACATTAGGTTACATTTCTTTTGTGTTGCAAAAACTTTATTTTAAATTTGTGATTTTCATTAATTGATGTGTTTGGCCGGTTCTAAAGCCCTGGATGCGAAAATTGGAGGGTTGTGTTAGATAGTCGATATCCGGCATAAAATTTTTATCAAAAAGAATCATGACATGAATCATTTAAATTATTGTGTAAATGATAGATGTCCCCTGGAAGCGACACGCCGTATAACCTGAATACAATGAAAAGTTTGCAAGGGTCATGCACCGGCTCCTATTATAGTGTTGAATCAGCGAGGGCTCCTATCTTATAGATGGGTCCGTGCAAATAAATTAGTCAAAGAAATTAATATTTAAAAAGGATCTTGAAGTATATGTATTCTCACAGGTGAATTAATGGAATTAGTTGGTATTATGATTCATGTGAAAATAATTTCTAATGTATTCAATAAACTAAATGGGTTGGAGAAAAGACTAAAGAGATTGATAACTTAGATTTTAAAACTTTGATATTCAGGTAGGAATCATACTAGAAATAGTGTCGATATAATTATAGATAAGAGTCTGAAAGATAATATTGTAAAAATTAATAGAGTTTGAGATATAATTATAGTCCTAAAGTTTTTTATTGATACTAAAAATTTTAATGTCATAAGTGTTTATGTTTCAAGTAGGATGAATATATGTTCAAAAGAAAAAGTTTGGAACAGCCTTAACAAGTTAATACAAATGGCACCTTTTGAAGAATAAAAATTATTAGAGGAGATTTAAATTGATATGTTAGTGGACTGGTTGAAGATTTTAGAAATATTTATGGTAGTTATGATTTTGAAGTGACTAATGAAGAAGTTAGAATTATATTGGATTTGATTTTAGCTTATAATTTTGTTATTGCTAATATTTTATTTAAAAAAAGATATGAGCATATTATTTCTAGTTAGAATGAATTTAATAAAACATAAATTGATTATTTTGATATGAGAAAAATAGATCGTCGAGAATGTAAATATTGTAAGTTCATTCCAAGTCAAAATTTAATTACTCAACATCGATTATTAGTTTTAGAGTTTAAGACGAAGAGTTGAAAGATAAAAAATACAATGAAATATTATCATAGAATTAGATGAGACAATTAATGGATACAAATAAAATTATTTTTATGAGTAAACTTCAAAATTTTAATATTTGAAATGTTCATGGGGAAACTAATTTTATGTGAGCTAAAATAACATGCACTATTAAACAAGTCACAAAAGATGTACTTTTAGAGTTAAAAGGAAAACTTTTTATTAAATAGTTGGTGGTGTAATAATAAATGTGCAAGAAAAGATAAAATACAAGATGTTTTGCTATAAAAATTAGTTTAAATATAAAAGTTTAGAGAATTGAGAAAAATATAATGCGGCCCTAGAGGTATAAGGAACTATTTGGGATGCTAAAATTTTATTTTTTGTGATATTTATATTATATTAAGTAAAGTGTATTAAAACTTAAAATAAAAAAAAAAGATTTTTTTATAATGATATTCAAAGGTAGTTGATATTTTGATAAACCTTTCAAAGAAGTTTTTGAAAATACCATTGACTTTAGTGATATTAATATCTTTAATAATGATATATAATTTTTTATTTTTATTGTTGTATTAGTAAAAAAAGAAATTGACAAGACTTTAAAGAAAGTCAATGGTAGAAAATTAGTAGGACTTAATGGCATCCTAGTATAAGTGTGAAAATATTTCGGAGATTTGAGAATTTTTTGCTTTACAAAACATATAAAAGTTACAAAGATGTCTGAGTAATGGAGAAAGTGTATTTTGATCCCTTTTTTTAAGCGTATGGGGATACACGAGATTGTGCAAATTATAGAGAAATTAAGTTAATGCGTCATACATTAAAATTATGGGAGAGAGTGATTGAACATAGGTTAAGGTGTGATACAAAGATTTGTCGGTTATTAATTAAAGTGAACCCTTCATGTTTTTGGATGGTGCAGATTTAATTTAATAAATATAATTTCAGAAAAAAATAATTTTTTTTATTTTAAAATATGAAATCAAACTGATCTCATATAATTGATAGTTTAAAATAATCAAGCACTTCGCTACAAGCTACGTGTCTATCCCGAAGAATAGACACATTGCTTGGTAGTGAGGCTGGATCAAATAAACTAAAGATTCTATGATATCCGTTTGATCTGCGAACCATTTATGTTAACCGACAATTTTCCCTATCCAATATTGAGGAATTAGATAGAGTTTATATTAATCCGGGGTCTTTAATTTTCCTATAAGGGCAAAGCCCTATAGTTAATTATATCTTAGATAATCGAAGTCACCTAAGAAAACTCTTGATATAGATCAGGAAACATTGTACTCATGACTTCCAAAGGGTAAGGTTCTTCAAGAAAATGTGGTAATAGGAAATCCAATAGATGAGTGGCTCAAATTTCAGAACAATTTTTGTAGGAATCCAAAGGAAAGAAAGACTAGGGGAAAGACATAGATCCAAGAGAGATCTTGGTGTTTTCCAGAACTATCTTATGGTTTGGCTTCGGTTTGAGATATTTATTTGATATTTCATCCTGTCAATTTTTATTATTTTAGGACTTATATTCACCTGATACCGATCATGTGAATAGCCTAGAAGATAGGAGGATTTATGTCATAACTGATGACAACCTCGAAATTCTAAGACGAGTTAGGGCTTATATTGCACAACATGGTTATGCAAAGGCCTAAAGAGATAAAGTGAGGGTTTATACTGCACTAAGCAAGCTACCTTGAAGTCCTATGGCTTGTTGTTTAAATATCTAAGGATTTTTGCTGTTGAAGATGGCCGTGCTGCCCACTATGCATGCTTCAAGCTCCTCGTCGTAGCAGGTTTAATTTAAGAAGTGTCAATTTTAAGAAAGGAGAAGTGTCATTTTTCGAAAATATTTAAATTGAGGTTTTTTAATATTTTATTATGGGACAATGTTTAAGTTGATTAAGCGGAATCAGTTAAGATCCCACGGTTCCTTTATCCTGACACCACTATTTTCTTTGGATTCACTTAGTCCAGATGAATTTACTAAACTCAACTTAATGAGTTGTATACTTTCATTTTGACCATGGGGAATCCCGTTAACAACCGTAGGTTGTATCCTTTGAGGTATTCCCAATCATCCGATAAAGACGTTTTAATTTAATTGCAATTTTGATCTTGATTTGTTTGTGATTAAATTTCGAGTTGTTTTTTATTTTGAATGTTGTGGCGGTGAATTTTATATTGTTTTATTTTAGTTTAATTTTAATTTTGGTTTTTGTGGTTATCCTAAAAGTCTTGGTTTTCATACAGAGTGACATTGTTGTTTAACATGCAAGCTCATAAGCAAGAAAAGTAAAGTAAAAAAAATACTGAAAAGAGGGTAATGTAAACTTGTAAAGTGTACCTGGCGAGACTTCTCGTTCCTCCACCTGAGACTTTAGTATTTTTGCAATTAACATTTATATTTTGCAGGAAAGTAAAACCTATGGATATGTTCATCACAAGCCTACAAAACCCTATGTCAAAACTTTGTGGGTCCTATTTATTTATTCAAGAGATTTCTACATTTAATAAATATGATAGATTCAGTTGTCCTACAAGGTGTCCAGAAGATTTGTGAGAAGGGCCTAGGGGGAACCTAGACATTTCACGATCCTTTCGAGATTCCTTGAGTTCATTTGAACTTATCATGGTTATTAAATGATTCATTTATTTAATATCCTTATGCTCAGTGAACCAATGCTTTAATTATCCCCTTTAAATGAGGTAATTATCACTTGTTATTTCACTTAGGAATTATGTAAGTGGAAATATTTTGTAGCAAAGTTAGTTTATTTAGGAAAGGTTTAATCAATTTGGTGGGCTTGTAGTGTTTCCAAATGTTTGAAGTTTGATTATGTTTCCTTTTCTAGACCTCTCTTAATGAGATTTAATTAGACCTAGCAAACTACTAAGCCCTTAAGATTTAGTAAATAAATTTGTAATTATTTTTTCTCTTTTCTCCTTTTAGGAATAACTAAGTCATGTGAGTTTAGTTTTTTTTTTTAATTAAAACATTGAATTATTATTCAAACATCAAAATAGGGATAAAAATCAGTAGATTATTAACTTCTTAAGTCAACCCCTTTCTTTAGGCTCAGTCAATTTGATTATCTTCCAAATTCACCTAATTAAGGAAATTATTCATTTATTTTTGATGTGGCAAATTCGAAGTGGGTTTTCTACCATTCATCTCTTGATGTTTCAATCTTCTCAACATGCCATTTAGGATCATTAATTACCTCTTTTACCCTTTAATTAATCCTAAGTATTAATTAAGGCTAAAACCTTAAAATTACAACTTTGCCCCTAGGGCTTTATCACCTAATAATTCACTAAATTCAATTCAAATGACTTTGAAATTTTATGTTACCTCATTCATGGGTTAATTAAAGCATCAGAGTAGAAAATATGATTTTTTAAATTTTAATTTAGTTTATATATTTATTTTCATGCAAAAATAGGATTTTCAATGAAAATTCAATAACTTAGTCAAAACAAAGTTTCTGTCCTTAAGAAAATTATTGGAGGTTCACCATGACCAGAGGACCCCTTGGACCAAATTTCATGATTTGTTTTGAATTTTAATTTAATTATCATAATTATTTCAATTTTTAGAGTATTAATTAAATGTAAAATATTATATTAGTAGAAAATTAAGTTTTATTTTTTTATTTAATCTCTCCGAGGTCATGGAACTTAGAGAATTAAGTTTCATATTTTTCTGATTTTTCATTTAATTATTAGAATTATTTTAGTGAGAAATTAGGTAATTTTCATTTTTAGCTTTTAGAAAATTATTTTAATGCTTCAAAAATTAATATCTTCAGTTAGAAAATTAGGAAAAATATCCCAATTGCTTCTAAATGCTTAGGAGACAATTTAGAACATTTCCAACTATTTTATTAATTTTGTGATTTTTGTGAATTTTTAATTATTTAAATATTAAAATAATGCTTAAAAATAAAAATTTTATTTTAATTACAATTTTATTTTTTAGAGACCCCTCTGATCTCAGAAAACTCTAAAAATTAAATTGATGAATTTTTTAGGTGTATTTTAATTATTATAATTATTTAATTTCCAAAAGTGTGATTTAACTTAAAAATTCATTTAAGTATTTAAATTAACTCCATTTGACTTAAAATTTTTATGAGAGGTTCCTCTGACCTTAAGTTGTAGTGGAGAACAAAAATAAAGTTATTTTTAATTATATTTAATCGAATTTATTTTTATTTAATTTTTAAGTTTTAATTACCATTAGGGTTGTACTTAATGAGTTAAGCCAAGTTTTTATTTTTCATAGGGTCCTCTGATCATAAGTAACCTACCAAAATTTACTTTATATTTTTCTGATCATTATTTTAATTACTATAATTTATATACCAAAACAGGCATGATAACTTGAAAAATAGAGATCTCCTTATAGAGATCTCCTCTGACTTTGGAAATATCAGGGAAGATCTCCTAAGACAGAGGCAACAATATAACAAAATACCAAGCTATGGTGAAATGTCTAAGTGCATGGAGAATTAAAATAACTCAGACTATATTTAATTAATTAAAAATAAAACATGTATCAAATAAACTTCAAACTACTTCCCCATTATTCTCCTCTGTTCACTGAGCAAGACGGTATTTTTCTTTTATTTTTATTATTTTTATACACCAAGTTATGGATTTTTAAATTTCAAAGAATGAAATAAATACAAAAAATCCCTATTTTTCTACTTCGGCGCTGACTGTATCCTCGGCGGCTCTGAAAGACCACGCGGTGTTCCCCGATTCGACAACACCATCTCACTTAGCTCTGCTCTTTATGCACCTGATCTCCATCCGGCTTCATCCTGGCCGTCCAAGCATGACACATGCGATTGAACGACTCTCCTTCATCGTCTTCGACTGGTCTGCCCGTAAGCCGTTCACACTCAAACCCTAAGATCTCGAGCTAGACTCAACCAAATAGCTTGGGGTTTGATTCTATGGACTCATCTGACCTAGACGAACCTATTGATGTGACTTTTTTATATTCAAGAATTTATGAACCCATATTTATATATTTATAATAATTTCGTAAAGTCACAATTTCAAACGCAAGTATATGTATCACTCAAGTAATACAGGGCTTTAGTGGAGTCCTGTTTATCGATCCCACAGGGAAGCGAGGTAGGAGGTTCATAGTCAAATTCTAGTATAATATTATCAGACTTTAGATTAGAGGGTCGATATAAGTGGTGTTTTATTTACCAACTACCCCTAAATGCAGATGATTATATGTAAGGATAATAACTCTTCCTAAATGCAAATATTACTTCTAAAGATAACATTTTTGGATAAATTGGTTTGGAGAGTTTTGAGATAATAAAAACTACTATTCTCAAGTAATTAATTGGATAATGTAAATGAATGAGATGCATTAAATATTGTATGTTCCAAATATGAGCAATCATATTCATTACCCTCTTCCGAGTGCATAAAGAACATTGGCTAATCTAGGTTTAGTCCCCAAATCCGTGATTAGGCTGGGAGGATACTGACTCTCACTCCAGAGCTCCCACTTGCCTTCTCTTGAAGGCTAACTGTCACTTTAATTTCCAAATACTAAGACCAAATTGGGGATTTTAGTCTGTCACCCTAAAATCTCCAATTCTACTCCCATCAAAGTATATTTCTTTATTTATTTGCATTTAACCCCCATGAACTTCACCATCCATGGAATTTGAATGTGGTTCCACTTTGTTGAGAATTACATTGCCCTCTCGGATCATAGCACAGTTACAACGAATTTTAACACTGCAATGAGCTTTTTTTGTAATGTAAATGAAGCGTAAGTAAAAACCATCACATTTATAATTCAAACTTCTTATAGCATGCATCTCAATATCCTAAACATAAATCCCACTCTTTTTAAATGAAAATTAGAAGGAAAATAACGACATAATCTTCTCATGCCACTATTTCCAAATAAGAAGAATGAGTAAAAGAAAGACATCACAAAGCACGAAGAAAACACAACAAAAAACATAATTTCAAAGCAAATCCACAAAGTAAGCTTTTACAAAATCATAAGATAATGAAGAACACAATACTTAGGTTTTTCCCTTTGAAAGAAAGAGAAAGATCTCTCCCACATTCTCCCGCTGATCCATGCAATGCTAGAACAAACCTTTATAAATTCTCTCAAAATCCCCTCACTAATCACTCCAAAAAGGTAGAAATATATATTGCTACTCCTATTCTAAGATCTCTCAATATTCTCCATGTTTTTCCTAACATTCCTCTCTCAAAATCCACCTTTTCTGACCTAAAATCGTTCTTTTAAAGTGTAGGGACGAATTTTCCAAGAGTTACTTGAAGAAACCTTGAAAAAAGCATCCAGATTCGATGTATATAGCCCATAACCGCTACTAGTGCGGTCTGACGCTGTCTGGGTGCCATTCGGCGCATTATTCCATGAAATTTTTAGGCTTTCTGGACTCTGGCGCCGTCCGGTGCTGGATAGGATGTCGTTCGGTGCTCAACTATGTGCAGCTCCACCTTTTTGCTTCGTTTGGCTCTATTTCAGCTCTGATTCGCCCCATTTCCATGAAATTCCGGGAACGGAGCTTAATCGTCCGATTTCCCAAAAATTCCTTAGTTTTCCGTCATCATTCTGAGAAATGTTTCCACCCTCCATGAAATTTCGGGAACGGAGGTTAGTCGTCCAATTCCCCCAAAATTCCCTAAAATTCCATTTCCCTTTGGAGAAATTTTTTCACATCCATGAAATTATCGAGGTCGGTACTGAAATCTTGATTCTCATTTCTGAGGCTGGTACCTAAATTCCAGTTCTCATCCTTCCGGGATCGATACAGAAAATCTGATTTCCCCTCTACATACAAAGTTTTCCCCGCAAAATTAAAGTCTTCAAATTTAAAATTCTATAAATTCTGAAATTTCTGTAAATCTGATAAAACTTAAAATTAAAGTTTAAAATCAAAATTTAAATTGAAATCAAATCCTAATTCTAACTCTAAATTGATTCGGATTGGACTCCTTCAGAGTTTGAAAGCTTGAAAGTCATAGCTTCTCTCATGAACGTATTCCATTTTCCTTCCCCAGTGAGAGT
Organism: Papilionanthe hookeriana x Papilionanthe teres; assembly: GCA_022702705.1. Taxonomy (NCBI): domain Eukaryota; kingdom Viridiplantae; phylum Streptophyta; class Magnoliopsida; order Asparagales; family Orchidaceae; genus Papilionanthe; species Papilionanthe hookeriana x Papilionanthe teres. The sequence goes on from CM040427.1 coordinate 25,096,309, forward strand.
TCCTAGGACTTGAAGTTCTATCTCCTAATCCCCAGCGGAAACTTCCTCGCTAAACTCTGTATTTGTCTTGAGTTTTGATTCTGACAACTGTGTTGGTTTTGTTGATATTGTCAGTCAACACCAATACGTGCAGTGTGCTTGCCCAGCATACCACACCTATTGGGGGTCCATTTGTTGACCTCACTTTTGGTTGAGGTCTAGTCTTTATCTAGAATAGCCTAGGGTCTAGCCATATGACTCTCCTCGTGACTTTCTTAGAAGACTTGTCATGGAACCCTCCCCATAGAAATTCAAACTTTTCTCACTTCACTGGGAGTTTCATATGCTTAAGGCCTAACCTCCAGTTTGTGAGGAAGAGACCAAGCATAAAGAAGCCCAGGGGAAGTCACCTACAGGTGGTCAGACCATAGGATCTACCCTGAGAGGTCTGGAGCTTACACCACACTTACACTACACACTCATAACCCTAAACAAAGCACATCACCTCCTGATCCTCTAACTCTTTGGAAACTCATGTACGTGGTTTTCCCAAGCCATTAGCCTCTATATAGGGTTTGGCTAGTACCAACATATAGAGGACCAAATGAGGGTGACCCTTGGTCCATGGCTCAACCTAAACAATGCCATACTACTCACCTTCAACCAATCTCAATTTTCCCAAATATTCCAAATTTCTAACCCCTTTGCCCCAAAATACCCAAAATTCCCAAAATGCCCCTAGAGGCTTAAAATTCCCCAAATTTTCAAAATCACCCAAATTACCCACAATTCTCTAAAACTCATTCCAAAATACCCCCTACCACTCAATTTAACCAAAATTACCCAAAATTGCCAAATTTCCCCCAAAAATCCCCAAAATGACCAAAATACTCCTATTAGCCCAAAATTCCAAAAATTTCCATAAATTCCCAAAACCTCCCAAAATATTCCAAATTTTTTTTCTCTCAACTACTACATGACCCAATTTGGCCAATTTAGCCCAATTTAATCGAAAGCCCTAATTTGACTTACTTAACCCAAAAGTGCTCATATTAAACCCAATGTCTACCTAATTGATCCCAATATTGCCCAATTTAAATTCCAAACTTTAATTCAACATCTCCAAAACCAATCTAAATAAAATCCAAGCTCAATTAGACCCTTATTTGAGTTCAATTTCACTTAAAAATCAAAATCCCTAATTTTGCCTAAATAATCCAAAATCCCCAAATTGTCCCAATGTCAACCAATTCTCCTAAGCCCTTCATAACTCTCCTAAGAAACACATGAAACATTCAATTTCCCCCAATTTGTGCCCAAGTCTCACCCAAATCCATTTGAAATCAAAAAATACCCAATTTTGACCGAAGCATACCATATTCCCAATATCTCTCAAATTGATTAGCCTAACCTTAAAATTTCCACCCAATTGATGTTGGGAACTCTTCACCACATTCCCGTAGACCATTTGGAGCCTTCAATTAGCCTTGGACCCATCCCTAGCTCAATCTAAACCCAAGTTGACCCAACTTGCCCAAAATTGGCTAAAATCCCATAATCCACCAAATTGAACCCCTAAATAAACTCAAAATCACTCAATTTTTTCATGAAAAATCTTCATTACAATCATCTACACAATGTTGCTCAAGATACTTGGGCTCCATTCGAACTTAAAACCCAAGTTAGCCCAATTTGAACCCAAGGTGACCCAAATGAACCCATGACCCAACTTAACCAAATTGAACCAAGTGCGACCAAACCAACTCCTCCACAATCACTAAGTTGACCCTAGGGACTAGGCTAACCCCACCTAGCCCACCCTAGTAGAGCCATGGACCAAAGGTCCCCCAAATTAGGGGATCTCATCCATTAATTGGTTAAATCCAAGAGATGTTTGTCATAATGCCTTAACCATTAAAACCCATTGCACTCATGGCCTGCCCACTGGTGCACCTGACCCACTGGCCACCTCCCTTGGCCTGGCCGGCCTGCCTAGTGGCCGGAAAATGCCAAAACTGAAAGTCACCTCCCTATTGGCTAAACCCAAACTCCACCCTATGACCATCTCAGCCCAAAATTTCCACCAGAGCTCCTCTGCACTCCACCTAGGCAGCTCTTTACACCTGAATTGGAGCCCTGACAGCCACCCCAGCCGTGGCTATTTAAGCCACCACCCTTCAAGGCCAAGAAAAAGGTGCTGAAATTTTTTAACAAAACTCTGCCAAAATCACACCAGAGCTCCTCAAGACCTCTCTAAGATCATTCCATCCTTTTCCCCCTCTGGTTCCCACAGCCTGAGCTCAATTTCAAAGCTCAAATTTGGCAGGAAACAAGGACACTTTCCAATACACCTCCACACAGCACCAAATCTCAATTAACTACACCCACACCTTCCCAACAGTGAAAGAAGAAGATCCCCCATCAAAGACCCATCACAGAAGGCCTCTGCACCAGACTTCCATCAAAGCTCAAAATCAAGTCTGGTCACTTTCATAGTTAGACAACTCACCAGGGTATAAGGCTTCATCCCTGAGGTCTTGGGACTTTAACGAAGGTGTAGATCATCTCTAATTGAAGCTTCACTTCTCAGAGCCAAGGTATTTCCTCCTTCTTCTTCCTGAGCTTCTCTGGAGTCTCCATATAATTAGGGTTAATTTAAACTGTGATTAGCCATATGGATATGTTTGTCATGCTTAGACGAGTCCATAAGATTAAACCTGAAGTGATTTGGTTGAGTCTTGGCTGAGATATTAGAGTTTTAGTGTGGACAGCTCTGGGGATGAACCAGTCTGGGACGAAGCTCGAGCTCTATTGGATCATCTGTGTATTAAACGGAGGGCTAGGATGGCTCTAGATGGGAAGATGAAGCAAAACCGCGGAGCCGCATGGCGCTGACTCAGATGGTGACGCCCAACCAGAAAGAGAAGCGTGTGCTTTCGACCGTCATAGGTTTGTGTGGCGCCTACGTGGTTAAGTAGAAAAATCCATATTTTCTGAATTATTTAAATCACCAGAACTTAGAAAATCCATATCTTGGCCTAGAAAAATTAGAAAAATAAAAGAAAAATACCATGTTGCTAAGTGAACAGAGGATAATAATGTGGAAATGTTTTGAAATATTTTTTATGCATGTTTTATTTTTAATGATTTAAATACTTATTTCAGTCTTTTAATTCTCCATTGGCCCAGACATTTCACTATGGCTTGAGCATTAGGGGTTTTTGTTCTATCTGTCATGAGGTATCTTCCCTGATTTTTCCAAAGTCAGGGGGGATCTCTACGAGGAGACCTTTATTTTTCAAGTTATCGTGTCTATTTTGGTATAAAAATTATAATAATTAAAATAATAATAAAAAAAATACAAAGTAAATTTTGGTAGGTCTCTTATAATCAGAGGAGCCTAGGATAATTATTTCATGGCCTAAATCACTGAGATGTGCACTAATCATCAACTTGACCTAAAACAAACTCTTAATTAATTAAGATAAAATAAAAATCAAAATAACCTAAAAATGATTCTCCACTGTGCTTCAGGGACAGAGGAACTCTGCTAAAAATTTTGAAGTTAATTGAAATTAATTTAATAAGTTAAATGTAATACATTTCAAAAAATTATAAAATTAATTTTGGGAGTTCCCTGTGATCAGAGGAGTTTTCTAAAAATAAAATTAAAATTTTTATAAAATTTTCATTTTAAATCATATTTTAATATTTATATAATTAAAAAAAATTAAAAATCACTAAAAAAATAAAAAATCATTAAATTGTCACTTTTGGCTTCCTAATCATTTAGGAACCATCCCCATAATTTTTCTAAGTCCCTAAGTATTAATTTTTAAAGGCTTAAATGAATTTTTTAAAAGGCTAAAAAATGAATTTCCTTAATTTTGTACTGAAATAATTCTAAAAATTAAAAATAAAAATTATAAAAATTTGAAATTTATTTCTCTGGGTTCCCTTACCTTAGAGAGATTTTAAAAAAATATATAATTGAATTTTCAACTTTTAAAATATTTTATAATTAATTAAAATCCAAAAAATTAAAATAATTCTAATAATTAAAATAAAATTTAAAAAAATCATGAAATTTGGTCCAGGTGGTCCTCTAGTCTAGGTTTACCTCCAATAAAAATTTTAAAGTAAAATATTTTGTTTTAATCAAGTTATTGAATTGTCACTAAAACACCTATTTTTGCATTAAAATAAATATATGAATTAAATTAAAATTTGAAAAATCATATTTTCTCCTCTAATGTTTTAATTAACTCATTAGTGAGGTAACATGAAAATTCCAAAGTTATTTGAATTGAGTATAAGCAATTATGAAGTGATAAGGCCCTAAGGACAAAGTTGTAAGTTTAAGGGTTTTTAGCCTTAATTAATATTTAGGCTTAATCAAAGGGTAAAATGGGCAATTAATGATTCTAAATAATATGATTGGATGTTTGAGATATTAAAGGGATAAATGGTAGAAACCAACTTCAATTTTGTCATACCAAAATTAAATATTTGGATTTTCCTAATTAATTTTAATTTGGAAGATAATTAAAAAAATGATCCTTAGGGTTAGGGGTTAACCTTGGAGGTTAATAAACCACTAACTCACACCCCTCTTTGGTATATTAAATGATATTCTAATATTTTTGATAAATATCAATTAAACTCATTTAATTTTTTTTTCAAAAAAAAGAATTGCAAATGTATCCATCAAAATTTTAAGAGCTTGATAGTGAACTATGCTTAATCAATCTTGCTAAAAGAAGTTTAAAAAAGCAAACACAGATAAATTCTAAATGCCTGAAAAGACTACAAGCCCCAAATCAAAATTTGACTAAGTACCCTAATAATTTTAACTAGTCCTTTGGGAGTCTTCACCCACATAATTCTTAAATTAAATAATGAATGATGAATTACCTTACTCTTAGAAATGATTAAAGCACCGACTCACTGAGCATAAGGGTATAAAATAGATAAATTATTTAATAATTATGATAGGTTTAGAATGATCTCAAGGAAGCTCAAAAGAATTGTGAAACATTTAGGTATCTCTTAGAGGCTCTTCACAAGTCTTTTGGACACCTTGTAGGACTACTGCACCGATCATATTTATTAAATAAAAATAACCCTCAAATGAACAAATAGGACCTGCCGGGTTATGACCTAGAACTTGGCAGGCCTGCGATGAACATATCCATAAGGTGTTACTTCCCTGCAAACATAAATGTTTATTGCAAAGAATACTAAAGTTTCAGGTGGAGGAACGAAAAAACTCGCCAGGTACACTTTTATAAGTTTACAGCGCTTTCTTTTCCTGTGTTTTCTTTGCCGCACTTTACTTTTCTTATAACTTGCATGATAAACAACAATGTTACCCTGCATGAAAACTGAAAACTTTAGGATAGCTACAAAACCAAAACTGAAACTAAATTAAAAATCAAGACAAGATAAAATTCACGGCCGCAACATTTAAAATATAAAACAACTCAAAACTTTATCACAAACAAAACAAAATCATAACTGTAAATAAATTAAAACGTCTCGTTGGATGATCAGGAATTCATTGGAGGAGGTAACCCATGTGTTGCTAACAGGTTTTTACCACGGTCTAAATGAAAGTATGTAACAAATTAAGTTGAGTTTAGTAAATTCATTTGCACTAAGTGAATCTAATGAAAATAGCGGTGCCGGGATGATGGAACCGTGGGATCTTAACCAGTGTTGCTATAATCAACTTTAATATTCCCTTAATAAAATATTAAGACATCTCAATTTTAAATATTTCTAAAACATGACACTTCTCTTTTCTCCTCAATTGACACTTCTTTAAACTAAACCTGCTACGACGAGGAGCTTGAAGCATACATAGTGGGCAGCATGGCCATCTTCAACAGCAAAATTTATCTACACCAGCAAAACCATTTGTTAGTTTAAACAGCAAACCTAGGAGTTCAAGGTGGCTTGCCTAGTGTAGCAGAAATCCTCACCTTTTCTTTAGGCCTTTGCACAGTTCTGTTGTGTAATATAAGCCATAATTAGCTTTAGGATTCCAAGGTTGTCTTCTGGTACGATATAAATCCTCCCATCTTCCAGGTTGTTTGCATAATCGGATATTATGCAAGTGTAATTCCTATAATTAATTGGCAGGATTAAAATTTAAATAACTTCATTTCTAAGATTTAAAGCCAAACTATAGGATAGTTTGGGAAGTCATCGGGGTTCCTCCTTGAATCTATGTCCTAATCCTAACCTTCTCTCCTTTGGATTCTGGTAAAATGAAATGTTCTAAAACTTGAGCCATTCACCTATTGAACTTCCGATTATCAAATTTTCTTGGAAAATCTTACCTTTGGAAGTCAAGAATATAAATATTTCCTGATCATTATCAAGAGTTTACTTAGTTGGCTTAGGTTATCTATGATGTAATTAATTATAGGGGCTTGCCCTTATAGGAAACTTAAAGACCCCATATTAATATAAACCTTATCTAATTCCTTCATATTAGATAGGGGAAATTGTTGATCAACACAAAAGATTCGCAGACCAACGAATGTCATGAATTCTTTAGTTTATTTGATCAAGCCTCATTATCAAGCAATGTATCGAGATAGATACATGTCTTGTAATGAAGTGCTTGATTATTCAAACTATCGATTATATAAGATCAATTTGATTTCATTAAAATGGTATTTTTCTAAACTATATATTAAATTAAACTATTTTTTTAAACTAAATTTTAAAATCAACAACCTATCTTCACCACAAAAGAGTTTTAACAGCCGACAGAATTGAGCACCAAAATTTTCTCAAAGAGGTTAGAAATGACTGGAGGATTACTTCTGAGGTTGGGGTCAACTCTCTAACCAAATTGTGGAGACTGCAGAAGAATCTTTCTCAACATCTTAAGAAATGGAATAAGGAAATTTTTAGGAATGTTATCCAACAAGTCCTTGCTGCTCAACAAAGGGTAACTAAGCTGGAAAGTGAACAAGTTGTTGGTGCTGAGAATGATCATGTTTTACTAGAAGCTCATGATAAGCTCTTACATGCACTGGAAGTGTAGGAGATGTTTTTGAAACAAAAAATGATGTCAATAAACATTTATTTAGTGATAGTAATTCCCAATACTTTCATTCCATGATTAAGTATAGAAGACAGATTAATGTCATCATTAGGATAACGAACACCAAGGGGCAATGGATTATAGATCCTAAACTGATTTCCTAGAGTGCTGTCAACCATTTTCAATTCTTATTGTCAGAACATTCTACTGAAACTCCTAGAATCAATACTGGAGTGTTCAATGGGGAGAGGGAGTATGTAAAGCATTTAAATCTGACTGCTTTACCTGATGAAGCTGAAGTCCTGTTGGCTTTGAACAAAATTGATGGCAACAAGGCAGTTGGACTAGATGGGTAAACTGCTGTATTCTTTAAAAAGGCCTGAGAAATATTTAAGGAAGATGTCATTGCTGCCTTTCTATCTTTCTTTTTAGGTACAAATCTGCCCAACTATTTCGACAAAAGGAAAACTAATTGGAATGAATTCATACCAATTAGCCTGATTAACACCCTCACCAAAATAATCAGCAAGATAATGGTGAACAGACTTCAGCCCCACCTTAACAAGCTTATAATTGCCAACCAACTAGCTTTTGTTCAAGGTCAAAACATTTTTGACAATGTTTTACTTGCACAAGAAATGCTTCTTGATATTTAAAAACCTTGCAGAGGCCAAAACTTAATCTTAAAATTGGACATTAAGAAGACTTATGACTCCATCAGTTGGAATTTCATTAACATTATTTTGGATGCAAGGGGCTTCAGTCCTAATTTCTGCAATCTAGTAAGGAGATCGCTTTCTAACACTAATTATAGTGTGCTAGTAAATGGGACAAGTCATGGCTTCTTTTTTGCTGACAAGGGCATCAAACAAGGGGACCCTCTTTCCCCCACTTTCTTTATTTTGGAATTTGATTACTTTTCAAGGATATCAATTATATATCATACTAATCACACATACTTTTGTTTTCATCACAACTCTTCCTCTATTATCAGTCACTAGCATATGCTGATGATGTGATCATCATTACAAATGGAAGTAAAAAGTTTGTCAAGAATACAATGCACATAATGAAGCATCTTAAGAATGTGGCTGGGCTGGAGTTAAATAAAGAGAAATGTCAATTTTTAACTAGTAAAAAGCAAAGTAACAACAACAAAAAATGGATTAAGGCTTTCACTGGGTTTTCCTTAGCTGTAGTAACTTTGAAGTATCATGGGCTTTAACTAATAAAGGGTAGACAGAAACAAACACAGTATGATGAGGTGATTAACAAGGTCACCTTTTACATCAACTGTTTGAGCAACACTTTTTTATCTAATGGAGGTAGCGTGACCTTGTTGAAGAGCATTCTCTCTACCTTTACTCTTTACACACTCCAAATGGTAAGAATGAAAAAGAGCACTCAAAGACTTTTGGGAACTGTATTCAACAAATTCTTGTGGGAGGGACAAAATAAAAAGATGCATTGGGCTGTGTGGAATAAGCTGTGTAAGCCTGTCACTACTGGAGGGCTGGTGTTGACCTCACTTTTGGTTGAAGTCTAGTCTCTCTTTAGAATAGCCTAGGGTCTAGCCATAGGACTCTCCTGGTGACTTTCTTGGAAGACTAGACTTGGGACCCTCCCCTTTAGAAATTCAAACTTTTCTCAATTCACTAGGAGTTTTCATATGCTTAAGGTCAAACCTCCAGCTTTTGGGAGGAAGAGACCAAACATAAGCAAGCCCAGGGGAAGTCTTCTATAGATGGTCAGAACTTAGGATTTACCCTGGGAGGTCTGGAGCTAACACACCCTTCACACTCACAACCCTAAACAAAGCACATCCCATCTTGAGCCCCTAACCCTTTGGAAACTCATGTGTGTGGTTTTCCCAATCGCATAGCCCAAAGCTAAGGTTTCGTTAGTACAACTACATAGAGGGCCAAATGAGGGTTTCCCTTTGGTCCATGGCTCAATCTAAATACTTTCATACTACTCACTTTCAACCAACCTTAATTTTTTCCAAAATTTCAATTTTTGACCCCTTGCCCCTAAATCTATCCAAAATACCCCTAAAATCCCCAAAATTTCCAAAATTACCAAAATTACCCATTTTTATCCAAAAACTATTTTAAAATATTATGTACCACTCAAATTGACCAAAACTACCCAAATTTATCAAAACTTCCAAAATTGTCCTAAAATTTGCAAAATTACCAAAAAACCCCTCTTAGCCCAAAAATCCAAAAATTCTTGAAACTTCCCAAATATCCCTAATTTCATTTCTCTCAACTACCACGTGACCCAATTTGACCAATTTAGCCCAATTTGACTAAAAGCCCTAATTTGACCCATTTAACCCAAAAGTGCACAAATTAAACCCAATGTTCACCTAATGGAGCCCAAGCTTGCCCAATTTCAATTCTAAACTTTAATTCAACATCTTTAGCCTCAATCTAAACCAAATCCAAGCTCAATTTGACCCACATTTGAGTTCAATTTCACTTAAAATCCAAAACCCCCAATTTTGCCTACGTGACCCAAATCCTCCAAATTGACTCAAGGAAAATCAATTCTCTCTCAATCAAAGTTATAAACTCTTCATAACACTTCTCTAAAGAGAATTGAACCATAAATTGTCCCTAATTTGAGCTTAAGCCTCACCCAAACCCATTTGAGCCAAATTTCCCCATTTTTGACCCAAATATGCCATATGCCCACAATTCCCCAAATTGAGTGCCCTAACCCTAAAATTTCCACCCAATTAATGTTGGGAACCCTTTATAACATTACCTTAGACAATTTGGAACCTTCAATTGGCCTTGGACCCCACCCTAGCCTAACCTAAACTCAAGCTAACCTAAATTGTCCCAAATTGACCAAAATCCTAAATCAAGCGAAATTGAACCCCTAAATCAATTAAAACCCACTCTAATCCCCTTTCAAACACTTCATGACAATCATATACATCCTTTTGAACAATCAATTGGCTCTAACCCAAGCTCAAACCAAACCTAGCCCAACCAGAATCCAAAATGACCTAAATTGGAAATGTCACTTAAATTGAACCAAATTAACTAAATTGGCTCCACTAGAGCCCGACTTAGGACCACAAAGACCAGCCAAAACCCACTAGACCCAAGTCTATTGAGACATGGACCAAAGATCCTTCACCAAGGTCAACTCTCCCTCACCTTTTGTCTTAAACCAAAACTCTAAGCATGCCACCCATCATGGCAGGTAATTAACTTCATTAACTCCTCACTTACCTCCCATCATCCTGCCAGCAACCTTCCCTGTCCTTGTCGGCAGCCCTAGTCACCAGAATGGCTCAGCCTGAGCGCCTCCATACCTTTTGAAACTTAAAATTGAGCTTTATCAGTAAGGCATCCCCTCAAGGATCAATTACACTGCTTAGCCCTCACCCTAAGCGGACTAAAGCTCCCAAAGCCAAGCTCTGAGCTCAGCTAATTAGCCATGGCCATAAAAGCCACCCTTCAAGGCCAAAATCCAGGTGCTGAAAATTATCTGGGGAAATTCTACCAAAACCTCACTAGAGCTTCTCCAAACCTCCCTAAGCTCATTCCAACCATTTTTCCCCCTCTGATTCCCCCTGTCAGAGAGCAATTCCTCCACTGAAATCTCAGCTGGAACTAGGATAAACTCCACCATAGCTCCACAGTGCACTAAACACAAATTAATTGCACCTACACCTTCACAGCATTGGAAGAAGAAGATCCCCCATCAAAGCCCCATCATAGAGAGCCTCTACACCAAATTTTGATCAAGACCTGAAATCGTCCTTGGTCAACTTCAAGTTCAGGCATTTCTCCATAGCACAAGGCTCCATCTGGAGGTTCGTTGGGAGCAATCGAAGATGCCACAACCATCTGATTGAGGCCTCCCCTCTCAGACAAAGGTATTGAACTAATTGTTCATCCCGAGCTTGTCGTGATCTTATACATGTGTAGAATATATTTCATATTGTATAAACTATATGGATAGGTTAATCTAGGTCAGATGAAGCTCTAGGAACAAACCCCATGTGATTCGGTTGAGTCTAGCTAAAGTTTTTAGGACTAAAAGGTGGACTGCTCTCAGGACAGACTAGTCGAAGACAATGAAGGAGCATCATTCGATTGTGCATGTAATGCTTGGAAGTTCGGGATGGAGTTGGACGGCATAAAGTGCGGCAGCGTGGACGTCCAATCAGATGGCAGCGTCGAATAGGAGCGCCGCATGTGGTATTTCGAAGCGGCTAAGGATGACACAGTGTCACACTGGATAAGTAGGAAATTAAGGTTTTTTTTTGAATTATTTAAATCATTGAACTTCAAAAATCCATAACTTGGTGTAGAAAAATCATAAAAATAAAAGAAAAATACCTTAGTGCTCGATGAACAGAGGAGATTAATGTAGAATTGGTTTAAAGTTTATTTGATGCATGTTTTATATTTAATTAATTAAATACTATCTGGAGTATTTTAATTCTCCATTAGGTTAGACATTTCACCATGGTATGAAATTTAGGGGTTTTGATCTCTCCGTCATGGGGGATCTTCCTTGATTTTTCAAAATTCAAAAGAGACCTCTAGATAGAGATCTTTATTTTTCAATTTTTTGTGTATGTTTTGGTAAAATAATTATAATAAAAAAATATTAGTCAAAAAAATACAAGATAACTTTTGGTAGGTTACTTATGACCAGGACCCTAGGAAAAATAAAAACTTGGTTTAAATCAATAAGTACAACCCTAATGGTAATTAAGACCTAAAAATTAAATAAAAATGAAAATAATTTGATTTTTGTTCTCCACCGTAATTTAAGGTCAGAGGAACCTCCTATAGAAATTTTAAATCAATTGGAGTTAATTTAAATTCCCTAATGAAATTTTCAAGTTAAATCACATTTTTGGCAATTAAATAATTAAAATAATTAAAAATACAGTTAAAAAATTCACCAAATTAATTTTGAGAGTTCTCTGGGATTAGAGGAGTCTTTAAAAAATAATAGTGTAATTAAAATAAAATTTTCATTTTTGAACATTATTTTAATATTTAATAAATTAAAAATTCAAAAAAATCTTAAAATTAAAAAAAATAGATGGAAAAGTTCTAAATTTTCTCCTAAGTATTTAGGAACAATTGGGATATTTTTCCTAATTTTCTAATAAATTGTATTAATTTTTAAAGGGTTAAAATCAATTTTTAAAGGCTAAAATGGAATTTCCTTAAATTTTTATTAAAATAATTCTGATAAAAAAATTAAAGCACAAAAAATCATGAAATTTGGTCCAAGTGGTCATCTGGTCTAGGTCCACCTCCAATAAAAATTTAAATTTCAAAGGTTTTGTTTCGGACAAGTTATTGAATTTTCATTGAAAATCCCTATTTTTGCATTAAAATAAGAAAATAAATTAAATTAAAATTTGAAAAATCACATTTTCTGTTATGATGTTTTCATTAAACAATAAGTGGAGTCAAATAAAAATTTTAAAGTCATTTGAGTTAAAGTTAATGAATTATGAAGTGACAAAGACCTTTAAGGGCAAAAGTGTAATTTTTAAGAATTTAATCTTAATCAATATTTAGGGTTAATTAAAGTGGGAAAAGGGCAATAAATGATCTTAATTATTATGATTGGATGATTGAGACATAAAGAGATAAGTGGTAGAAAACCATCTCATTTTTGTCACATTAAAAGATAAAATTTAGAATTTAATTAATCATTATGATTTAAAAGAGATTAGAAAGATCCTTAAGGTTAGGGGTTGATTTTAGAAGTTGGAGTTCCATTAATTTAATACCCCTATTTGAATGATAATTCAATATATATATTTTTTTATAATAATCATAATCATGAAAAGTCACACAACTTTCTTTTCTAATGACATAAATGTACCCACCAAAATCTTAAGAGCTTAGTAGTGAGCTAGGCTTAGTTGAAAAATTGACAAATAAGGATTATAAAAGGAAACACAATTAATCTTAAAATACTCTTGAAACATTACAAGCCCATAAAAAAATTGATTAAATTCTTCCATAAATTAAGTTTGTCTCTAAAGGCCCCCACTTACATAATTTGTAAGTAAAATATCAATTGATAACCACCCCATCTTTTGGGATGATTAAAACATTGGCTCACTGAGCATAAGGATATAAAACAGATGAATCATTTAATAATTATGATAAGTTCAAATGAACTCAGGGAAGCTCAAAAGTATTGTGGAATTTCTAGGTACCTCTTAGGCCCGTTTCACAAATCTTTGGGACACCTTGTAAGACAACTGGACTTATCATATTTATTAAATGAAGAAATATCTGATATAAATGAATAGGACCCACCAAGTTATGACATAGGGTTTGGTAGGCCTGTGACGAAACTATCCTTGAGATTTTACTTTCCTACAGAATATAAGTGTTCATTGCAAAAATACTAAAGTCTTAGGTGGAGGAATGAGAAGACTCGCTAGGTACACTTTAATAAGTTCACAGCGCTTGCTTTTCCTACACTTTCCTTATTTTTTCTTGCTTATAAGCTCGCATGTTAAACAACAATATCACCATGTATGAAAACTAAAACCTCTAGGATAGCCACAAAACCAAAACTAAAAAAATAATAATTAAAAATAAAAAAAGATAAAATTCACCGCCACAACAGTAAAATATAAATCAACTCAAAATTTAATCACAAACAAAAAAAATCATAATTGCAACCAAATTAAAATGTCTATTTGGATGATCGGGAATCCCTCGAAGGAGGTAACCTACGTGTTTCTAACGAGGTTTTCCCATGGTCGAAATGAAAGTATGGAACTCATTAAGTTGAGTTTAGTAAATTCATTTGGACTAATTGAATTCGATGAAAATAGTGGTGCCGGGATGATGGAACCGTGGGATCTTAACCGGTGTCGCTATAATCAACTTTAATATTCCTCTAATAAAACATTAAGACACCTCAATTTAAATTTTCTCAAAACATGACACTTCTCTTGTCTTACAATTGACACTTCTTTAAACTGAACCTGCTATGACAAGGAGCTCGGAACATGCATGGTGGGCAGAACAACCATCTTCAATAGCAAAACCCCTTAGTAATTAAAAAAACAAGCCACAGAACTTCATGGTAGCTTTCTTAGTGCAACATAAACCCTCACTTTATCTCTTTAGGCCTTTGCATAACCACATTATGCAACATAAGCCCTAACTCATTTTAGGATTCCGAGGTTGTCATTGGGTATGACATAAACCCTCCTATCTTCCAGGCTATTCACATGATCGATATCAAGTGAGTGTAAGCCCTAAATAATAGAATTAACAGGATGAAACATCAAATAAATATCCTGAATCGAAGTCAAACCATAGGATAGTTTGGGAAAACACCAAGATCTCTCTTGGATCCATGTCTTTCCCCTAGTCTCTCTTTCTTTTGGATCCCTACAAAAATTGTTTCGAAATTTGAGTCATTCACCTATTGAATTTTCTGCTACTACATTTTCATGAAGAAACCTATCCTTTGGAAGTCATGAGTATAATATTTCCTTATCTATATCAAGAGTTTTCTTAGGTGACTTCGACAACCTAAGATGTAATTAACTATAGGGGATTGCCCTTATAGAAAACTTAAAGACCCCATATTAATATAAAACCTATCTGACTCCTTCATATAGGATAGGGGAAATTGACAGTCAACAACGGTTTGTAGACTAAACGGATGTCATGAATTCTTTAGTTTATTTGATCAAGTCTCACCACCAATCATTGCATCTATTCTTCGGGATAGATATATATCTTGTGGTGAAGTGCCCGATTATTTAAACTATCATTTATATGAGATTGGTTTGATTTCGTATTATCCAAAATCATGAATACTATTTTCTAAAAATCCATATATATTACATTATATTAAAACTCTACTTTATAAAACTATATTTTAAACATTTCCAAGACCTTTAACAACCGACAATTTTCTAGCGACTCCACTGGGGATTAGTTTCTCTCTTCATTAAGATTAAGAAATGTTATAATCATACATCGGTAATGAGTTCATGTCCCTCTTGACCAGATTACCATTCTTTCATTGATATACTTCACTCATTTCCTTCTTGGGGAAGTATGATCAGCTTTCCTCGATTTCAGGACCATCTGTTTAACCATCCTTAAACAGAAGGGCTCAGGAATCTTTTAGGATTCTTCTTGGTTTTTTGGGGTTAGAACCCCGATAGGTGTGTTGGAGAATAAGTTTCGCCAGGGGAATGTGCATCGTGAAGGGGATCTCGGACGGAGTCCCACACTTCACCTCCTCTTTATGCCTCCCGGGTTCAATCCTGCCCTTGACAGATTGATCTATCCCTCCTTAAAATCTTAAAACTCCTTTTAACAAACATATATAAAAGCAAGATATAGTAATAATAAAATATTAAGATGAAATAATATTGTGCCCAGTTCACAGAATAACTTTCCTTTTCGTAGTGTCTGCACTATGTTTAAAAGGTTTAGGCTTTCGTTAACTTTCGGAATTCTTTTCCTTCGACGGTCAAAAGATGTCAACCCCTACACTGACTTTCTCCTGCAACTTGCCCCCCTCCCGCGAGGCCCGTCTTGCAGCACCAATGATTCGGTTCGGGACCAACTTGAAGTCGTACTCGAAAAATCCATATTCATGGTCGTGAAAGTTTCCACCCAGGAAGTTCAAGAGCCGTCTGCTGAGTTTGATTTGAACTCCCGCCAAGATTTCCCTTCTGCTAAGAAGGTGAAAGTTTCTACTTCTCCTATAAAGTCAGTCATCTCCGTGCCTAGAAGGGTCTTCACCCTTACCGCTACTGGTTTTGCAGTCACTACACCTACTTTCCCGTCTGCTAAGGGGAAAGAGATTCTACATAAGGAAGATTTCGACAACGCCTTTCTTGCCCCACCATCATTTTTCGAGATTGGTTCTAATTTCAGGGTTCCTCCTCCAACAAGATCTCAATGGAGGAACCACAATCGAAAAAGTCTCAAAGACACCCGGGCACAAGTTGTAAGTCTGTCAGTGATTGATGAGATTTCTCAACAGGACAAACTCGGTCTACTGGCCTCTCCTCTCCTTCGAGGGAGTAGGTTCCAATCATTAGTTGACATTGCTAGAGATGAAAGCCTCCGCAGGATTGCTGCTGCGCTACCGTCACCACATGGCCATGATGAGGTGAAGGGGAGGCCCACACCCATCACCCGAGCTCACACCATTTTCCAAATGTTAGCTGAAAATGAAGGATGTTCTGTTGCTAAGCCCCTCAAGAGGATGAGATGTGCAATATCCCCCAAAATAAAGGATAAGATTCTGAAAATGGAGAGGCCAGTTTGAGTATCCATCAAACACCAGTTGGTAAGACATGTTAATGCCACTACTACAGATGTTACTACGGTCGTTCTGATACCCGCAGTGCACAGATCAGTGAAGTCCCGGCAGAGTCCGAGAGTACCGTCAGCCGATGAATATAAGGAATCCTGTAAGAGAAAAAAAGGGAGAAGATTATTCTCCTTTGTGCGTGGTCTGCACACTAGGCAGCACACTTCCCCTCACTACTCCGATGTCCCCACCGAGGCACCCCGTCCCAAGGCGCCGACTCTTAAGAGGAAAGTGTGGTTACAAAGGTTGTTGCACCAGTACATTCTAAAAATTTAGTAGATCACAAGATAGATTGTGATTCTGATGTTCCCGTTGCAACTACCGTCATTGCCTCTGAGTCAGTTGCAGAGAAAAGCGACAGTCGAGAGAAGCCCATGGATTTGAAGTTAACAAAAGATAAAGCAATCGATGATAAAGTTCAAAAGCTCCGAGCATTAATTACAGAATTGGCAAAAAAATGAAGACTGGATATCGATGATGAGGATTACTTCCTTTCATATTACATGGACGAAGAACTCATGGAAATCAATATGGTTAAAACTAGGTCCACGTCATCTGCGCACAATGCTCATAGTGAGTAGAACACCCCGCATATGAGCTTCTAAGGACCATTCTGACAAGAGATGAACAAATTATTCATTTGGAAAAGAGAATGGAGGAGATGACCGCAGCCATGACCGTCATGGCTACACTCCACGGACAGTCACCTTCATGACCCGTAGCATCTTCAGAGGTTATCCAACCCGAAATTATACACATCGCCGATGAAAGGAGAGAAGTCACTTCTGCCAATGAAGATGAACCTCTAAGGAAAGATCCAACTCTGAGCCTACCGGAAAGGAATATCAAGCAAATGATCGAACAACAAGTTCGGGAGGCCTTAGCTCAGTCCAAAGGTGGACCATCAGTTTCAAAGGGTAGACCCTACCTGAAGGAATTCGATTTCATGCCTTACCCCAAAGGATTCGTGCCCTCGACTTTCAAGACGTTCGACGGGACAGAAAATCCTCATTAGCATGTGGCACACTTCAAAGCCAGTTGTTGCAACATAGGAGGGAGAAAAGCATTGTTTTTTTTTCGACAGTTCATCAGCAGCTTATTAGGGATAGCAATTGATTGGTACACTGATCTTCCTAATGGATCAATAAAGACATTCACAGAAATGGAGAGCTTGTTTGTGAAGAGATTTGTCGGTGCCCAGCACCTTGTTACTATAGGAGATCTCGTAGTGGAGTAGTAGAAGCCCGACAGACTTTGGTTGACTACATTTTGAGGTAGAGAAACCTAAGCATGAAGTGTGAACCTCGGCTACAAGAACAACATGCAATCGAGAAACTACTCAAGAGTATTCACGGTTTGGTGGCTTTGAAGCTCAAAGGTGTCACCATTAAGTCCTTTGAGAAGCTACTCTGCAAGGTAAGCAGTTTGCAAGAAGAAGTCAAGCATATGAAGCCTACAGAGAAATCAGAGAAATCAAGGCCCGCCAAAGCATATGAAAAGAGATTTGATGTAGTGGAAATGGTCGACAAAGGAAAATACCCAATGAGGATTCAGGCTGAGAAGTTGACACATCAGCACAATCAGCCTCCACAGTACAGTCAGTCTCAATAGTTTGGTCAGCCTCGTACATAGCAAAGCGATCAGTCTGGTCAGCAGCAAACGTCATACATGACAGATGGACGACAGGGTCCAACAATGTCAGAATGGATACACAGAAACTACTCCTTCAAAGATGAAACTATAGCAAAACTGTTAAAAAATTTAATGAAGAAGCCCAAGTTTAGATTGCTCGAGCCGAAGAAGTCGGAAGAGGTGAATAAGAAGGATCAACCCAACTTTTGTCTCTATCACAGGATGCTAGACCACACCATAGAAAGTTGCTTCAGTTTTAAGGATTGGCTCGAAAGAAATTACAAAGAGGGGAATATAACAATACCGAAAGAGTATTTGAAAGAACCTGAAATAGGTTCTATCAATGTGATTTCGACCAAGCCCATTTCTCCGATTGATCCCTATGCCGGCAAGGGTGCATGGAGTATGATTTGGAATGAGCTTAAGAAAGTCCTACATCATATCCAGTCCACTTCAAAGAACGCCTCTGCCCGAAATCTGCCACCAACCCAGCCTAAGATGCAGATTCCACTATGGAGGCTACCACAGAGGGAAAGAAGAAAGAAGGAGATCGTGAATGAAATTAAGGATGATAGCTCTAAGGGTAGGATAGGGGATGCCCCTGTTAGATTGGTTGTCTTGGATTTGGGGGTGAAACCCTTTGAACCCTTGACTTTGTACAATTATCTTTATTCCCGTATGGGGTCTCATAATGTTAATAGAAATGATTTTGGCGACGTTCTTCCTATCTCTAGTGATGATGTAACTAATAACAACCTATCTAACCCCAATTTTGTATCCCAAAATAATCCTCAAATCACGTTAGTTCCCGACAAAGATGTTGACGTAAATGAAGAAAATATCGACAACACCGGTTACGACACTACGATAAGTGAGGAGCTAGTCTTCGAGTGCAAAGGAATTCCACTAGCAATCAACCTAGATTTTTCAGATATAGAAACGATACCAAAAGAGTCAGCTATAATATTAGGAGAACCTCTGGCTCCAGAGGAAGAAGAATTAACAGAAGTACATTTAAGAAGTGGAAAGGTGCTACCGCCAAGAATAGCTCCAATAGATAAAGGAAAACAGATGATTACTCAAGAACAAATATCTCTAGCAACAGAAGAAGTATAAATTCAAAGCTAGATCGAGAAGTCAAATAAAGTGGATTACAATATAATAGTACATCTCAGGAAGTTGCCAGCCAAATTAATCATCAACGACGCTCTGATCATGTTAAAGGAGATGAGAGAGAATTCGATCAAGGCTTTACTTGATCCAGCTATTTGCTTAGCACAGTTGGCTAACACATCCTCAGATGGAGTTTGAACTTAGAAAGTACAACCTGGTGTAAACTTCACTGATGAGATTTGCTACTCGGTACAACAGATCACAACCGCCCGTTCTACATTTTCGTCATCATCAGCAGGTTTGTACTTTTCAGAGTGTTAGTAGATCCTGGAGCATCACTCAACATAATGAGTCTGTGGATGTTAGCTTAATTAGACATCAACGCACGAGAGCTCACTACAGATTAAAATGATGTTAAGAGGATTCAACCACAAAGGAGAAAGTGCCCTTGAATCTATAACACTGCAAATGAAAGTTGGAAATCTAGTAACAACCGCAAAATTTCATGTCATGGACATGAATACTTTATTCAATACACTGCTTAGTTGACATTGGCTTAACAAGTACAATATGGTCCCTTCGTCACTTCACCAATGCATCAAGTACTACAAAGATGGAAAAAAACATTACATTAAGGGAGACTTACAACATTTCTTAATACATGAAGTAGACATCCACAAAAACGCCGCCTACTATGCTCCCCCGAAGAAAACAGTCTTTTCAAGAGAAGTTGTGACAGATAAAATTGAAGATTCAAAAGAACTACAGAAATGGGACCATATACCTCCGCTTCAACAATCTCCCACCACTCCTTCGCAACGATTGGTGGAGGTTCTTTTAGCCCACGTATCCGAGGTCAAGGCCAGGGATGTGGGCAAGGAAGAACTCACCAGATTGTTGAGCGAGTGAAGCCGACGATCAGCATCGATGTAGAAGGATGCTCTGAAGTTGATGAATTCAACAAAGAAATAATGATGATAAGTCAAAAGAAGCCTCAGTTCGAGATTTCTTTGGATGACACAGAAAAGAAAGAATATGAATCAATGTATGATCGGATTAATCATTATGTTCAAGCCATGACCCTAACTCCGATCCATCCTCAAAAGATTGAGAGCATGGAGGTCAAGGAAGTCTATAATGATGGTTTTAGGTTGATCAAATCTTACCGAGCTTCTCCTTCTACTTCTGAACCTTGTATAAATCTCAAAGAAAATTATTCTAATAAATTAATGGAATTACCTTTTGGTTACTTTTCACCGCATGTACAAAAATTAATTCAACAAGTATATGTACCAAAACAAATGCCAAAGGATAAGCTACAATCGTTTGAAAAATTATGGAATATAAAAAGAAAGAAACTTAACTCGAAAGAAGGTCTTGGGTTTGGTACGTTCGGACCTGTCGATGACTCATAATTTTGCATGGTTATTACTAGTCAATCAGCAGAAGATTGCATTAACATTCAAGATAAGTTCGAAGATCAACCAATAGAGGATGCCCCGCAGGAGTTCAAAGAAGAAATTAAGTCAACTGTGAATGAATTAAAATAAATCAATCTTGGGACTGAGGAGCAGCCCCGACCCACATTCATAAGTTTGTAACTCAACAAAGAGGAGGTTAAAAACTTGATCAAGTTATTGTCAGAACTCATGGATTGCTTCACTTGGAGCTGTGATGAAATGCCTGAACTATCTCCAGAGGTTGCAGTTCAGCGATTAGTAGTGGATCAAAGTACAACGCCAGTAAAGCAAGCTCCCGGAAGAGTGCGCCTCGAAATAGAACATCAAGATACAGCGGAAATAAATAAATTAATAGACGCTAATTTTGTTCGAGAAGAATAGTATCTGACATGGTTAGCTAACGTTGTACCCGTTAAGAAGAAAAATGGACAAATACGAGTATATGTCGACTTCAGAGATTTGAACAAAGCATGTCCAAAGGATGAATTCCCATTACCAATACTGCAATTAATGGTGGACATTGCGTCATCACATGAAAATTTCTCCTTCATTGATGGATTGTCAAGATACAATCAAATCAAGATGGCTACAGAAGATGCAACGCTTACAACTTTCAGAACTCCAATTAGGATCTACTACTACACCGTGATGCAGTTTGGATTGAAGAATGCCAGAGCTACTTACCAAAGAGCAATGACGAAGATCTTCGATGACCTCATCCCCAACCAAGTGGAATTCTACGTGGATGATTTGGTCATCAAGAGCAAAGTAAAATAAAATCACATGTATGATTTGAGGATCGTATTTAAATGAGTATGATAATACAATCTCAAGATGAATCCCTTAAAGTGTGCCTTCGACGTTACCTCCGGGAAATTTCTTGGATTCATTGTCTGTCATCAGGGAATCAAAATTGACCCAGAGAAGATTAAAGCTATCTTAGAAATTCCTCCTCTCAGAACCTTGAAACAACTACGTTCTTTTCAAGGAAAGTTGGCATACTTAAGACGCTTCATATCTAGTCTATCAGGAAGGTGTTCACCCTTTTTGAACTTACTTCGAAAGGATGTCACATTCGTTTGGGCAGAGCCGTGTCAATGGGCCTTTGAAGATATTAAACGATACCTAAGGACACCACCTGGCTTAGCAGCCCTTATCCCGGGTAGACAGTTGATACTTTTTACCGCGGCTTTAGACGAGTCCCTCGGAGCCTTACATGCTCAAGTCAATGATGAGGATAAGGAAAATGCACTCTACTACCCGAGTCAACGTCTAATACCAGCGAAAGTAAAGTATCCTTCTATTGAGAAACATTGTCTAGCTTTGGTTTTCACCACTCAAAAGCTTAGACATTACATGTTGTCTCCTAAGGTCAACCTGATTTAAAAAGTTAATCCATTGTAATACTTGATGACCCAACCAACACTTTCCGGACGCTTTGCAAGGTGAACGATGATACTATTGCAATTTGATATAACTTTTGTGCCCTTTCGTGCTATCAATGGGCAAATTCTCGCGGATTTTCGCGCAGCGTACCCACTACCAACTGGGTCCCCTCTCAATGATGACCTACAAGATGAACAGATAATGCAAGTAGAAGATCCTAATGCTCAACATTTGGAAATGTACTTCGACAGAGTATCATCAACTAGAAGAGACAAAGGACAGCAGATAGTGATACCAGGTAAAGTAGGAATTGGTCTGATCTTCGTGACACCAGATCGGGCTATACTATGGTATTCCTACCACCTGACAAAGCCGTGTACCAATAACAAAGCAGAATATGAAGTTCTAATCACCGGTTTGGAATTGGCAATCTTAATGGAAATTACAGACATTGCAATATATGGAAACTCACAACTTGTAATCCAATAAGTGGCAGACAGTATAAAATTCTGAAACCGAGATTAGAAGAATACCATCGGTACATGATGAAATTGTTGGAACATTATCCAAGTGTGACATTCTATAGGTTTCCTTGAGCAGATAATGCCTACACAGATGCTTTGGCAAAGCTTGCTAAAAAATTGGCTTGTCCGCTCGAAGATTCTATAGATATTGCGGTGCAAGGATGTCAAATTTTGTTGCAGATAAACCTCGATAGTTTACATAAAATTATAAAAGAAGAAGTGGTCGCTACATTGTCAGACGATACAGAAGATCGACGTCAAACGATAATAGAATATATGCAAACAGGAAGACTGTCGGATGACAACTTAGCAGTGCATCAAATTCAGGAAAGGGCTTTGTCATATGCTCTAATCGACAATGTACTGTACAGAATATCCTTCGATTAGATGTGGATCAGATGTCTCGGCAGAGAGCGAAGCGTAGAAAATTGTCAAAGAGGTACATGCCAGATTATGTGGAGCTCACCAGTCAGGAATAAAAATGAAGATGAAAATCAAACTACTCGGATACTACTGACCAGCAATGATGACAGACTACATGGACATAGTTAAGAAATGTCATCAATGTTAAGTGCACGGAGTGGTCTTGCACCAACCTCCGAATGTTCTAGACCACACGATTGCCTTGTGGCTATTTGAGTGTTGGGGCATGTATATAGTGGGTCTGATAGACCCCCCGTCATCCAAAGGACACATGTTTATTCTGTTAGCTACCGATTACTTCTCTAAATGAGCAGAGGCTGTGCCGCTATGGGAAGTCACATAACAGTAGCCTTGTTGACCTCATTTTTGATGAGGTCTTCTCTTCTTCTTTTTAGTACTTAGGATCTAGCCTTAGGCTTTTCCTTTGACTATCCTAGAGGATTAGAATTGGGACCCACCACTTAGAAGTTTAAACCACTTCTTAACTCCCTGAAAACTCCACTAACTTGATTGTAGACCCCTAATCACCTAGAGGGTTGAAATCAAATGTGGAAGTTTAAAGGATGAGTTCCTTATAGGACTTTTTGGCCTTAGGACTACCCTGGGTGGCTCGGTGCCAGTGAAGGGGCTGACCTACACACACACTATACTTATACACTACACTTTCACACACCTCCTAAAACCACACCCATACCTAACTTGACCTCTTGACTCATGAAGGTGATTCACATGGATGGTCCTTAACCCCTAAGCCCTCGCGCAAGAGGTTAGGAACAACATAGTGAATGCCTCAAATGAGTCCTCTCATGGCTCATATAGGCTTAACATGGCTTCATGGCTCAACCAAAATGATTTCATTTCACTTACATTTACCCAATCTTCAATTTTCCAAATTTTTTATTTTTGACCCCGGGGACCCTACACCCGCCTAGCCTACCCAAAACCCTTGAAATTACCCAAAATTTTCAAAATTCTCCAAAATCACTCAAATTCCTCAAAACCAATCCCAAACATTCCCACACCACTCAAATTGATCATTCATAGCCAAAAATACCAAGAATTCCAAAAATACCTCCCAATACCCTCCAAATACCCAAAATGCCCCTCTTAGCCAAAAAATCCAAAAATTCAGAAAATTCCCAAAAAATTCCAGAAAATCCCAAATATTCCCAATTTCATTTTTTTCAATTACACCATGGGCCAAGTTTGTCAATTTACCCCACTTTTGTCAAAATCCCCAATTTGACCCATTTTAACCCAAAGTGAACCCAATGTCAAACCAAACCTACCCAATTGACCCAAATTCTGGTCCAATTCAATTATAAACTTCAATTCAACATCCCCAACACCAATCTAGACCAGATCCAAGTCCAATTTGATTAGCATTTGAATCCAATTTCACTTTTGACCTTAAAGCTCAATTTGGACCCATGACCCAAACTTAGCTCAAACTCACCCAATTCAGCTCCAATTAACCCCAAATCTTTTCTAAACCTTCCCTAACATCCCCACAAACAAAACACTAACATGATTTGCCCAAAATTTAGACCCAAACCCCACTCAAATTCAACCCAAAGCTAAAAAGCCCAATTTTGAACTAAGCCCAAACCTAACCCAAATAAGCCCAAACCCCAAAATCAAAACCCAACCAAAGTCAAAACCTCTTTGAAACACTCCCATAAACATTTCTCAACATTAATTTTACATCAATTTCAACCCTAGCCCAACATTGGCCCAAGTTAGCCCAATTTGACCTACATTGGCCCACTTACCAAATGAACCCAAATTCAAACCAATTCAATTCCAAATCACACCAAATTGACTCCAAACCATTCATGAAACATCCCTAAACCAATTGAAACATTTATTTGACATGGTCCTTCACAAAATTTTCACCCAAATGCCCATCCTAAAATCAAAAATACCCACTTCCCTAAATCACTTTAAAAGCCCATCTAAAATCATTTCAAAGAGCCCAAAATCTACCCTAAAGCCCATATGACATTTTCATTTGCCATCCATTTAATCAAAGACATTCCTAAGTTCCAATCCCATCATCAATTGATTCCAAATCAAGCCTTATGCCAAATCACCCCTAAATGCCAAAATTCACAAAATCCTTCTCCAT
Source organism: Papilionanthe hookeriana x Papilionanthe teres (assembly GCA_022702705.1). NCBI lineage: Eukaryota > Viridiplantae > Streptophyta > Magnoliopsida > Asparagales > Orchidaceae > Papilionanthe > Papilionanthe hookeriana x Papilionanthe teres. Next base: position 25,121,380 of record CM040427.1, read on the forward strand.
GAAAGTTGACTTGACTTTTCCCAAGCCAAATGGAGCCATGGGAGCCATGAGAGCCATGGAATCTACTTTCCACCTCACCATACCCAAGATGGCAAGAGGAGGAGACCCTTTCCATATTCCCTTAAGGGGGATTAGACACTTCCATGACTCCACTAAACCATGCTTAAACTTAATTTTACTTGGATAGTGACCCTTCCCCACTAATCAAGTTGACCTAAACCACTTTCTCTTCAGCCCAAACTAGCCATGGGGAGGTGCACCTAGCCCAATCCATGCACTTGACCAATTTGAACCAAAATGGCCTCTCCCCCATACCATTTTAATCCAAGCCCTTTACACATGTCCATGGCCAATTGATCTGCACAAACCTCCATCCACGACCCACTCGACCCCGAAGGTGACCCATGCCCTGCCAGGCCACGCCACCCAGGCCGCCGGAAAACGCCATGGCCGAGACATGGAAAGGAGCCAAGCATTGAAATTCCACCTTCGCCGAGTTGCCCCATGCCCAGTGGCCATTGCAGACTGTTCTTCCCTTGCCAAGAGCACTGATCCTGATCCCTAACTCCCCCAGGAGAGCCTCCAGCTCTCTCCTATTTAAACACCACCCCTCTCGGCCATGGAGGAGGTGCTGAACCAACCTTAAGGAAACTCTGCCAAAATCATTCTAGACCACTCTCCACACATAGAGCATTTGATTCCCACTGGATTCCAACCCCAATTCCCTCCAACTGAGCTCAATTTTGAGTTCAAATTTCAGCATAAAAACCAGGACACTTCTTCAAAGTGGACCAATCCCCAAATTGATTGGTCCTACACCTTCACCAGACCAAGGGAAGAAGTTTACCAGCAAAAGCCCCCTCACCGAGGCCAGCCATTGCTTCCGACCTCCAAGCTTTGTGATCGGGCTTGGTCGAAATCTTACTCAGACAATTCACTGTGCCGAGGGACTTCATCTGGAGCTTGCTTGGACCCAATCGAAGGCGACACAACTCTCAGATCGAAGCTTCACTTCTTTGAGCAAAGGTATGGACTCACTCTTCTTCCCGAGCTTACAGAGATTCTCCATTTAATTTGAGTCAATTTAAATACATGTTTACCGTATGGATGTGTTCGTCTCCTCAAGACGAATCCATAGAGCTTAAGAACACAAAAATTCGTTGAGAATTGAGTGAGAAATTAGGGTTAGAAGGTTGACGGTCACGGGTTCACACCAGTCGTAGACGATGACCAGGAGCCGTCGGATTGCACGTGTATCGAGCGGACGGCCAGGATCGCGCCGGAAGGAGAAACGGAACATGAACCGCGGGCCGCGTGGCATCCCAGTCAAATGGCGGCGCCGAATCAGAAGACGACACGTGGGGCTTCGGAGATACCTAGGTTGAGCTGGAGCCGCGTGGATAAGTAGGAAATTAGGCTATTTTCCTATTTATTTAATTCCCTAAACTTCAAAAATGCATAGCTTTGTGTAGGAAAATTAGAAAAATAAAATAAAAATACCCTCTTGCTCAGTGAACAGAGGAGAATAATGTGGAAAAGAAATCATTCAATTTGATTGAGTATTTGATTTTTAATAATTTATTTACTCTCTGCACATTTTCAATTCTCCATGCATGTATACAATTCACCATGACATGAGACCATAGGGCTTTTGAAGCCTCTGAATTTGGGAACATTCCCTGAATTTTCCAAAGTCGAGGCCATCCCTATGAAGAGTTATTGATTTTTCAATTCTAGGTTGCTAGTTTGAGTATTTTAATTCCAATAATTAGCATATTGTGAGATAAATTCTAGGAAAATTTGGTGATGTTTATTATGACCAGAGGACCCTAGGAAAAATAGGTTTTAAGTTAACTCACTTGGAATAACCCTAATTGGCTTAAACACCCAAAATGGAGCTTTAATTAATTAGAGCTAATCATACATCAAATTGACTTGAAATCAATTCTCCACTGACCTTTAGGATCAGAGGAACCCACTATAAAAGTTTGAAGTCAATTGGACTTGGTTAGCCCAATCAAATGGGTTGATTAAGCCATTTAGCCAAAATTAAACTTAAAAAATTCATAACTTTCAAAATACTTTTCAAAAATTCACCAAATTGGTTTTGGAGCCTCTCTGATATCAGGGAAATTTAAGAAAATTAAAATTGCAATTTTCTAAAAAAGTTGATTTTTTACATTATTTTAATATTTTTAATAATTAAAAAATAATAAAAATCACAAAAATAATAAAATTCACCAAAATGTCACATTTTGAATTTTAATCACTTAGGAACAAACCCCATATTTTTCTTAAGTCTCTATGATGAGATATTAAATTTTAAAGCCCTAAGGTAATTTTAAAATTAAAAAAAATGTATTTCCTAGCATTTCCACTAAAATAATTCTAATAAATCAAAGAAAAATTAGAAATTTATAAAAATTAGTTCTTTAATTTCCTTGATATCAGAGAGATTTTTGAAAAATATAAAGTTCATTTTTTAATCTTTATTTTATTTTTAAATTAATTAATACTCCAAAACTCAAAATAATTATAATAAAAAGAATATAATTCCAAAAATCACCAAAATTGGTCCAAGTGGTTCTCTGGTCATTAGGAATGTCCCATAATTTTCTTAAGGACAGAAATTTTCCCTTGGTCATGTTATTAAATTTTCCTTGAAAATCCTTATTTTCCACCAAAAATAATTACATAAATAAATTAAATACAGAAAAATTTCTAATGTCTTTATTGACATATGAGTGAAGTCACATAAAAATTTCAAATTCATTTGAGCTCAATTTAGTGAGTTATGAAATTATTAAGCTTGAAGTCAAAATGGTAATTAAAATTTTAACCCTTAATTAAAACTTTAGGCTTAATAAAATGAAAGAGTAAAATATTTGATCCTAACCTGATTTGGATGATTGAAATTTAAATAATTAAAGGGTAGAAACCTACTAAACAATTTAAAAATAATTAAAATAAACCTTAATTAAATAATTAATTAAATTTGGAAGAATAATAAAAAAAATTGGAATTATTAAAATAGGGATGTTATTAGGAAGAGATTTGTTCTTTAATTTAAGAATCCCTAAATTATTTACTTCAATAATATGTAATTCCTAATTAAAATGATAATCCAAATTTAAAATTTAAAATGCTAAAATACTTAATCATTAAATTAAATTAAAGTTAAATTATTTAAATTAAATCCTTTTAAAATTTCAATTAAATTAATACTTTAACAATTAAAATTAAATCATCTTTAAAACATAAAAAATAAAATATTAAATTAAAATAAAAAATAAAATTAAATTTAAATTTAAATTAAATTAAAATCTAAAATAAAAATTAAATTAAAATTAAAGTTTAAATTAAATTAAAATAAATTAAAATTTAAAATTAAATTAAATTAAATTAAATTGAAATCTAAAATTAAATTAAATTAAATTAAATAAAGTTAAATTAAATTAAATTAAATTAAATTAAATTAAATTAAATCATATTAAATTAAATTAAATTAAATTAAATTAAATTAAATTAAAATAAAAAATAAAATCAAGTTAAAATTAAAATTAGATTAAATTAAATAAATTAAATTAAAATTAAAACTAAACCAAATCAAATTAAAATTAAATTAAATTAAATTGAATTAAAAATAACATCACCTAAGACATAAAGAAATTCAAAATAAATCTAAAACAACTTGGACACTATTCCAAACTTAAATCCATTAACTAAAATTAAATTAAATCACAAATCACTTGAACATCCATTTGCCCTCGAAAGCTTTTGTTATCATAACTCCTAAATGGAGTGTTAAGTGAGGTGTTACTTCACTTATAGGATATTCAAACGTCCTAGTTCACTGAGCAAGATAACAAAACTTGAACTCCTGGACGATTAATTCATTCGTATAATTAAATTCTCTTGGACTTAAAATAATTCTAGAAATATTGAAAAGATGTTTAAGATCTATCTTAAGCACTTCCTCGATATGATAGGATGTTTATAAGAACAATTGAACTTAATTGTTCTTTGATGAAGAAAATCGTCCTCAAACCAAAACACAAGAACCTAGACGTCATAGGAGGTGACTAGCTATAGGAGTAGGACCTTGGTAGAAAACCATAACCCTTCCCTTAGCTTTACCTAGGAACTTGCTCTAAATGCTTAAGTATTCTAATTGTGTTTTAAGTGCAGCTTGGGATGACGGGAAGACCCTCCGAGTACGCTTTTATTTTATTGCAATTTATCTTATTGTAATTTACTTAATCGCATCGCACTTACCTTTCTTGCATGATAAACAACTGTTGCATGAAAACCAAAACCTTTAGGGTAGTCCCTAAAACTGAAACCAAAACTAAATTAAAAGTCATTACAAGATAAAATTCACCGCCACAACATTTCAAAATATAAAACAACTCAAAATTTAATCACAAACGTAACAACAAAACTACAACTACAAGTAAATTAAAACGTCTTGTTGGATGATCGGGAATACCTCGGATGATGTAACCTACGTGTTGCTAACGGGATTTCCACGGTCTAAATGAAAGTGTGGAACTCATTCGATTGAGTTTAGCAAATTCATCCGGACTAAGTGAATCCGATAAAAATAACGATGCCGAAGGATGGAACCGTGGGATCTTAACCGGCGTTGTTATAATCAACTTTAAGATTTGTTTAATTAAAATATTAAAAACACCTGGATATTAAGACCTTCTCTAAACCAGAACACTTTTCTCATCTCCTGATTTATGACTTCTAAAACTAAACCTCTGCAACAATAAGGAGTTCGGAGTATGGTGGGCGAGCACGGTCATCGTCATCGAGACAACTCGAGTCTACTTCAACGAAAACTTTCTTAGAATTAAATAATCAAGCCATAGGACTTCGAGGTAGTTTGCCTAGTGAAACATAAATCCTCAACTCTTCGTTAGGCATTTGCATGAGCATGTCATGTAAATTAAGCCCTAACCGGTCTTAGGATTCCGAGATAATCGTCCGATACGACATAAACCCTCACATCTTCGAGGCTCTTTGTATGATTTTATCATACAAATATAAGTCCTAATTAATTAAAATTGGTAAGATCAAAACATTAAATAAACATTAGGGCTTTCCTAAATTCAAGCCAAACAATAGGATAGTCGGGAAATTACCGAAGTTCACTTCGAATCTGTGATTTCTCCTACCTTTCTTCCTTTGAATTCCCAAAATAAAATGTTCCAAATTTGATCCATTCCCTATCGAAATTCCAAAATTCAATCCTCGAAAACTTAAACTTTGAAATTCTTGAGAGCGGAACTACCGATTATTATCGAGAGTTTTCTTAGGTGATTCCCGTCACTTAAGATGTAATTAACTATAGGGGCTTGCCTTTATAGGGAATTTTAAGAACCCAAGTAATATAAACCCCGTTTAATGTTTTCATATTAGGCGGGGAACTTGTTGGCTTATAAAATTGGTTCGCAGACCAAACGGATGTCACAAATCTTCTAGTTTATTTAATCGAGCCCCATCATCAAGCAATGTGTCTATTTTTCGGAATAGATACATGGTTTGTGGTGTGGTGCTCGTTTATATAAACTATTCGGAATGTGAGATCAGTTTGATTTCATATCTTAAAATTTTCAAATTTAAAATTATTTTCAAAAAATCAAATACTACTTTTCAAATTATTTATTTAAATTAAATCTAAAATTCACCGACAATTTCTGTAGGCGACCTCTTTTTTCAAAATAAAACACATAACCTAAAAATATGCCGACAAGGCTCTACAATTATTCAAGAATCATGTTATCTACCGCTTTGGTGTGCCATGAAGGATCATCTCTGATAATGGGTCCGCTTTCAAGTGCACAAAGATCAACAATTTCATCAGAAGACACGGGATAGATTGGAGATACTCTACAATCTATTACCCCAAAGAAAACGACTTGGCAGAAGCCTTCAACAAAACACTCGTACAGATCTTAAAGAAGACACTCGACGACAAAAAAAAAAGGATAACACGAGAACTTACTGGAAGATTTGTGAGCCTACAGGACGACAGTCAGAATGCCAATGCAGTCTACACCTTACGCACTTGTGTAAGGGTCCGAGGCGGTTCTTCCACTGAAAGTTCAACTACCGTTGCTCCGGATCGTTGTTGCCAACCAAATTACAATAGTAGAGAATGCTAAACTTTGACTTTGATATTTGGAAAATCTTGAAGGAAAAAAATTACTCTCACAACAAAATTTGGAACTCTACCAAGCGAAAATGATTCAAGCACACGATAAATTGGTTCGCCCGAGGTCATTCAAAATCAGTGACCTCGTACTCGTACTTAGAAGGCCTATTCTTGCACACCGCAAGATAAGTGAAAAATTTGAACCGACCTGGGAAGGACCATTTGTGGTAGAACAAGTTTTCTCCTATGAGTCGTAATAGTTGGTAGATTCTCGAGGGGATAGACCCATGTTTCCAATAAATGGACGATATCTAAAGAAATAGTATGTGAAGTGATAAAGCTGAAGAAGGAATGTAAATTAGGATGTAACCATGTGGCCAGTATCTGTGACTGGGTTTGAATTTTGTAATAAAATAAAAATTGATGCAATAAAATAAATTTTCTCACAAAATAAAAATACACTCGTTAAATTTCCAATTCTAAATCTTATAAAATCATATTAAGTAAGATAATGACATCAAAATAATCACAAAGAATTGTTAAATAAATAATAAAAATGAGCTTTTTATTATTCTTGTTCGTGGAATGTGTCAACCACTAACATTTCTCATCTTCGTGTGCAAGAAGTGTCAGGTCGCGTGGCATTTGCTTTCAAAAGACGGCTTGGATCTCGTGCTCTAAAGAGAAGGGATACATACAAGAAGACTGCAATTATGATCCCAATGATGAAAAATGGCCACAAAGAGACCGGACAGACGTCAGGATATGGAGGCATAAGAGGTTTTGTTGACTCACAAACATAGTCAGCTTCTGTTTATGGTCACTACTCCACAAGGTGATCCTATTGTCGCTTCAATTGAAAGAGTCTCAGATGCGCAGTTGGCACGTACAAAAAAAATAAATGCAAATCGCCACAAGCGTCGCCTCCTAGACAGGATGGAAAGGAGACAGACATGGGAGTTAGCACTGATCTACCGCCCATTCTAGAAGTATTTTACAAAGCAAATATGAAGGAAAATGATGATAGCACACTGCGCATAGATACTGAGCCAGAGACCACTGAGGATCCCCCACTGACATTGGATCTGATGGAAGAAATCTTTATCGGGTGTCCGACTTGCAGCTCGGGTTTACCTGCATCGCCTTCGATGGATGTGAGCATTTTCAGAGTACCCATATTGTCACATTCTACAGCTAGAGGAATATGGCACATTTGATGCATATGCAGCTACTTTGATGTTACTCAAGAGCACGAAACATCCTGGTGTAGAGCCATATGTTTCACAGTATGTTCTACCGCAACCACCGTGAATAGTTCCACACTACGTGATGGAAAAGATTAGAAGAATTAGAAAGAAGGAATTTCAACATTATGAAGAAATATAAGGGAAATTTGTCAACATCTTGGAAGGCCTCAAGTTATACACAGATTTGTTTGCAAGAAGAGATCAAGAAAAAATTCTGGATTGGGTCTTCGCTCTCTAAGACATGGGCAAAGCAGGTCTACTGAAGTAGAGGATGTACGCAGAGCCAACAAAATGGAAAAGTGGAAAGGGTAGAGTCACAATTCAGTGTGACTGCTGTTACAATTTTGCAAAAGACAGACAGGGTAATCTCCCAAGGATTTTACAGCACAATGAGGTGGATCCAATGTCGTTGTAGATCAAGAAGAAGATAACAAGAATGGTCGAATGGCATGTCTTGCCCGCAGACTGTATCCTAAACAACTGCATTATAAATATCTATGAGTACGGGGCTGCATCCCACCTCATATCGAGCACCATGACTTTGTGAGGCCCTTCGGCACGGTCTCCTTTGTGAGTGAAAGTAATATTTTTTTTGGACGAGAAATCTAGATTGTCGGACCGAGAGAGTCTGAGGTTCTGTTGAGATCCCCTTACCAGTCGAATCAGTGCTGGTGCTGAAAGGAAATGGGACAGATCTTGCAAAGAACTGCATCCCAAGAGTTATAGGACAAAGGGTATCAGTTACCTTCAGAAGAATGGATGAGGATAAAGCGTCATTTTACTACGAGCCAGATCCAGAATCCGAAAACCTTCATCCATTAACGTTGTGAAAGTAGTACCTCCGGGTGTTCGCAAGGGGACTTTTGTTCCGGAGCATAGCCTTGGCAGGTTAGCTTTTTCACATAACAGCCTCAGATGACGAATATCTACTACCTTCTACACCGGATTACAGCAGTTGTCCCTACTTTTGTAACAGCCGGATATGATTTGATAGTTTTCATTCAACCTTGTACGCTTGATCAACTTTTTAGATGCTTGTCAACATATGATCAGTTGTACTAAAGATCAATGAAGATTTCTATTTTAGTTTGCCCAAATTTCTCAGAAATGTCTCTTTTTGACGTGACGGTTGAGAGCCGCAAGACCATAGATCGGTCCCAAATTAAAACGAACAAAGAACGATACAAAATAAAAAGATAAAAATATAAATAATTAAATAAATATATATATATAATAACAAATCAAAAAATTTAAAAAAATCCAATCAAATGAAACGAAATCAAAAGAAAATTGAATATGAAATCAAACAAAGCAAAATGAAACCAAACGAAATGAAATCGAACAAAATGAAATCAAATGAAACTTAATAAAACAAATTGAAAGAAAATGATAATTTAAAAACAAAAGATAAGCTAACTTTTTCTCTCTCGAGTCTCCGAGTCCTTGCACTCACCCTCAAGTTCTTCATTTCCGAAAGCACTCCGCGAAATTTGACACTTTACACAACGTCACTTCCCACAAATTCCAAATGTCACGAAATTCTACAAATCTTGCAATGGCTACTAGTCTTGGCCGAATTGCACCAATCCTACTTTCTTCAAAAGTCAACATTAAATTTTCTTCAAAATCTCTTCATGAAATTTTGGAATCAATACCTAAATTCTGTTTCCATTTCTATCACCTCTGGGATTGGATGTGAGTCCCTGAACTTTCCTTCCTAATGTAACACTCTGCTACCTCTTGAGCTGGATGTGAGTCTCTGAGCTTTCCTCCTCAATGTGGCAAAAAAATCCCTAAATTTCCATTTTCCTTCCGAGAAATTTTTCCGTCTTCCATGACATTCCAGAGTCGGAGCTTAGTCATCTGATTCCCTGAATTCCCTAAATTTACATTTTCCTTTCGAGAAATTTTTCCGCCTTCCATGAAATTCTAGGGTCACAACTCAGTCATCTGATTCCCTAAAATCCCTAAATTTCCATTTTCCTTCCGAGAAATTTTTTCCGCCTTCCATGAAATTCCAGGGTCGGAGCTCAGTCATCTGATTCCCTAAAATCCTTAAGTTTCCATTTTCCTTCAGATAAATTTTCTACCTTCCATGAAATTCTGGGATCAGAGAATAGTTGTCTGATTCTTAAAATTCCCTTTATTTTTCATATCATATCCGTGAAATTTTCCGCTTTCCATGAAATTCTAGGATCAGAGCAGAGTCATCTGATTCTCAAATCCCTATATTTTCATTTTCTTTCTGATAAATTTTCCACATCTACCAAATCCCGTGAAGGATAAAAAAATTTTGATTCTCATTTCGGAGACTGATACCTAAATTTCAGTCCTCATCCTTCGGGATCAGTACCTAAATTCTGACTCCCACCTTCCGAGATCGGTACCAAAATTTCGATTCTTATTTCCGAGACTGGTACCTAAATTCCAGTTCTCATCCTTCGGGATCAGTACCTAAATTCTGACTCCCAAAATCCTGAGGTCAGTACTAAAATTTTGATTCTCATTTCTAAGATTGGTACCTAAATTCCAGTTCTCATCCTTCAGGATCAATACCAAAATTCTGATTCCATTTTTCTATGATCGGTACCTAAATTCTGATTTCCCCCTCTGCACTCACTTAAAACTCAAAATTTCCCACCAAATTAAAATTTTCAAACTCAAAATTCTACAAATCCTGAAATTTCCATTGATTCCATAAAACTCAAAATTCAAATTAAAATTACATAAGATTTAAATCAAAGCTTGAAATCAAATAAAATCCTAACTCTCATCTCCCAATTCTAAATTCAAATCGATTCAGATCCGAGTCGCTCAGAGTTTGGAGGCTTGAAGCTCATAGCCCCCTTAATGAAGGTATTCCCCTTTCCTTCTCCAGCAAGAGTTCCCAGAACTTGAAGGTTTCAACCAAATAATCCCCAACGGAAACTTCCTTGCTAAATTCTATGTTTTGTCTTGAGTTTTGACTCTGACAGTTGTGTTGATTTTTTTGATCTCGTCGATCAACACCAATATGTGCAGTGTGCTTACTCAGCACACCGCACCTATTGGAGGTCCATTTGTTGACCTCACTTTTGGTTGAGGTCTGTTTCTCTTTAAAATAACATAGGGTCTAGCCACAGGACTCTCATAATGACTTTCTTAGAAGACTAGTCTTGAGACCCTCCCCCTTAGAAATTCAAAAATTTTCTCATTTCATTAGGAGTTTTCACATGTTTAAGGCCTAACCTCCAGCTTTTGGGAGGAAGAGACGAAGCATAAGGAAGCCCAGGGGAAGTCTCCTATAGGTGGTAAGACCTTAGGATTTACCCTTCGAGGTTTGGGGCTTACACATAGTTCACACTCACAACCCTAAACAAAGCACATCCCATCTTGAGCCCCTAACTCTTTGGAAAGTGATGTGTGTGGTTTTCCTAACGGCTTAGCCCCAAGCTAAGGTTTGGTTAGTACCAACATATAGAGGACCAAATTAGGGTTTCCCTTTGGTCCATGGCTCAATCAAAACAATTCCATATTACTCGCCTTCAACCAACCTTAATTTTTTCCAAAATTTCAATTTTTGATCCCTTGCCCCTAAATCTACCCAAAATAACCCTAAAACCCTAAAATCCCCAAAAATTTTCAAAATTACCCAAATTACCCATTTTTCTCCAAAACCTATTTTAAAATATTCCCTACCACTCAAATTGACTAAAATTACCCAAATTTACCAAAACTTCCAAAAAAGCACCAAAATTTGTAAAATTACCAAAATGCCCCTCTTAGCCCAAAAATCCAAAAATTCCCAAATATTCCCAAAACCTCCCAAATATCCCCAATTTCATTTCTCGAAACTACCACATGACCCAATTTGAACAATTTAGCCAAAGTTGACCAAAAGCCCCAATTTGACCCATTTAACCCAAAAATGCCCAATTTAAACCCAATTGACCCCAATCTTGCCCAATTTCAGTTCCAAACTTTAATTCAATGTCTTTAGCCTTAATATAAACCAAAACCAAGCTCAAATTGACCCAAATTTGAGTTCAATTTCACTTAAAATCCAAAACCCCCAATTTTGCCTAAGTGACCCTAATCCTTTAAATTGACTCAATGACAATCAATTCTCTCCCAATCAATGTTTTAAACTCTTCATAAAACTTCCCTAAATAGAATTGAACCATCAATTGCCCCCAGTTTGAGCTTAAGCCTCACCCAAACCCATTTGAGCCAAATTTCCCAACTTTTGACCCAAACATGCTATATGCCCAAAATTCCGCAAATTAAGTGCCCTAACCCTAAAATTTCCACCCAATTAATATTGGGAACCCTTTATAACACCATCCTAGACCATTTGGAACCTTTAATTGGCCTTGGACCCCACCCTAGGTTAACCTAAGCTCAAGCTAACCCAACTTGCCCCAAATTGACCAAAGTCACAAATCAAGCCAAATTGAACCCCTAAATCAATTCAAAACCACTCCAATCCCCTTTTAAACACTTCATGACAGTCATATACATCATTTTGAACAATCAATTGGGTCTAACTCAAGCTTAAACCAAAACTAGCCTAACCTAAACCCAAAATGACCTAAATTAGACCCATGACCCAATGTCACTTAAATTAAACTAAATTGACCAAATTGGCTCCACCACAGCCCACCTTGGGACCCCAAAGACCAGGAAAAACCCACTAGACCCAAGCTTATTGAGCCATGGACCAAAGCTCCATCACCAAAGTCAACTCTCCCACATCTTTTGGCTTAACGCATTGCTCCAAGCAAGCCACCCATCATGGCAGGTAGTTAAACTCACTAACTCCTCTCTTACCTCTCATCAGTCTGCCAGCCAACTTCCCTGTCCTTGCCGGTCACCCTAACCACCATAATGGCTCAGCCCGAGCGCCCCCATACCCCTTGAAACTCAAAATTAAGCTTTGTTAGTGTGGCATCCCCTCAGGGATCAATGACACATCTTAGCCCTCACCCAAGCGGCCTAAAGACCCCAAAGCCAAGCCCTGAGCTCAGCCAATTGGCCATGGCTATGAAAGCCACCCTTCATGGCTAAAATCCAAGTGCTAAAAATTTTCTAGGGAAACTCTGCCAAAACCTCACCAGAGCTTCTCCAAACCTCCCTAAGCTCATTCCAACCATTTTCCCCCTCTGATTCCTCCTGCATGAGAGCAATTTCTCCACTGAAATCTCAATCGGAACCAAGACAAACTTCACTACAGCTCCACAGTGCACCAAACACAAATTAATTGCACCCACACCTTCACAGCATTGGAAGAAGAAGATCCCCCATCAAAGCTCCATCAAAGAGAGCCTCTGCACTAGACTTCGATCAACACCTGAAATCGGCCTTTGTCGAATTCAGGTCCAAGCATTTCACCACAACACAAGGCTCATCTAGAGGTTCATTGGGACCAATCAAAGCTACCACAACCATCTAATTGAGGCCTCCGCTCTTAAATAATGGTATTGAACTCATTCTTCATCCCGAGCTTATCCTAATCTTATACATGTGTAGATTGTATTTTGTACCATATAAACCATATGGATAGGTTCCTCTAGGTCAAATGAAGCTCTAGAAAAACCCCCATGTGATTTAGTTTAATCTAGCTCAAGTTCCTAGGTCTAGAAGGTGGACGGCTCTCTAGACAGACTAGTCGAAGACGATGAAGGAGCATCGTTCGATTTCGTGTGTAATGCTTGGATGGTTGGGATGGAGTTGAATGGAGATAAGATGCATAAAGCACGATGGTGTGGACATTCAGTCGGATGGCGGCGTCGAATAGGAGTGCACCACGTAGTCTTTCGGAGCGGCTAAGGATGACACAGGACCGCGCTGTTTAAGTAGGAAATTAGGGTCTTTTTAAAATTATTTAATTCAGTGAACTTCAAAAATCCATGACTTGGTGTAGAAAAATCATAAAAATAAAAGAAAAATACCCTAGTGCTCAGTGAACAGAGGAGATTAATGTGGAATTGGTTTAAAGTTTATTTGATGCATGTTTTATTTTTAATTAATTAAATACATTTTGGAGTATTTTAATTCTCCCTTGGCTTAAACATTTCACCATGGTATTAAATTTAAGGGTTTTGATCTCTCTATCATGGGGGATCTTTCTTGATTTATCCAAAGTAAGAAGGGACCTCTAGACAGAGAACTCTATTTTTCAAGTTATTGTGTCAGTTTTGGTAAAGTAATTATAATAAATAAAATATTAATAAAAAATGTAAGATAAATTTTGGTAGGTTACTTATGACCAGAGGACCGTAAGAAAAATAAAAACTTGGTTTAAATCACTAAGTACAACCCTAATGATAATTAAGACCTAAAAATTAAATAATAATAAATTGGATTAAATATAAATGAAAATAATTTTATTTTTATTCTCCACTATAATTTAAGGTCAGAGGAACCACTTATAGAAATTTTAAATCAATTGGAGTTAATTTAAATACATCAAGGAAATTTTCAAGTTAAATCATATTTTTGGCAATTAAATAATTATAATAATTAAAAATACACTTTAAAAATTCACTAAATTAATTGTAGGAGTTCTTAGGGATTAGAGGAGTCTTTAAAAAATAAAAGTGTAATTAAAATGAAATTTTCATTTTTGAGCATTATTTTATTATTTAAATAATTAAAAATTCACAAAAATCATAAAATTAATAAAATGATTGGAAATGTTTTAAATTGTCTCTTAAGCCTTTAGGAATAATTGAGATATTTTTCCTAGTTTTCTCAAAAAAGTTATTATTTTTTAAAGGGTTAAAATTAATTTTTAAAGGCTAAAATGAAATTTCCTTAAATTTTCATTAAAATAATTATAATAATAAAATTAAAGCTCAAAAAATTATGAAATTTGGTCCAAGTGGTCCTCTGGTCTAGGTCAATCTCCTATAAAAATTTTAAAGCTAAAGGTTTTGTTTTAGACAAGTTATTGAATTTTCATTGAAAATCCCTATTTTTGCATAAAAATAAATATATAAATTAAACTAAAACTTAAAAAATTACATTTTATCTTATGATGTTTTAATTAACCCATAAGTGAAGTCACATAAAAATTTCAAAGTCATTTGAGTAAAGCTTAATGAATTATGAAGTGACAAAGACCATTAGGGGCAAAAGTGTAATTTTTAAGAATTTAATCTTAATCAATATTTAGGCATATTAAAGTGGGAAAAGGGCAATAAATGATCTTCATTATTATGATTGGATGATTGAGATATAAAAGGATAAATGGTAGAAACCCGTCTCATTTTTGTCACATTAAAAGATAAAATTTAGGTTAGGAGTTGATTTTGGAAGTTGGTGTTCCATTAATTTAATACCCCTATTTGAATGATAATTTAATATATATATATATATATATATATATATATATATATATATATATATATATATATATATATATATATATATAGATCATTACTGAGGATGGAACTGTTTTAACTCACAATGAGGAGATTGGTTTAAATGCATCCCAATATTACTCAAATTTCTTCTCTAATCACTTGCAGGTTCCACCCATAGATGACAACCTCTTTGCCACTGAGAAGCACATTGTTACTCCACTGCAGCTTTCTGGCATCCCTGATGGGGAGGAAATCCTTAATGCCCTAAAAGATATCAACCCCAATAAAGCACCTGGCCCTGACGGCTTCTCTGCTGCTTTCTATGTTAATTGCTGGGACACTATTAAAAATGAAGTTGTTTTGGCTATCCAAAGTTTTTTCAAGGGAGATGATCTCTGTAAGTATTTCTCTGCTGCTCTTATTGTGCTTATTCCTAAGGGGCCAAACAAATCCCTTTGGTCTGACTTCAGACCCATCTCTCTCACCTCTGTCATTTCTAAAATCATTAGTAAAATTCTGGTGGCTAGAATTCAACCTCATTTACAAAGCATTATTAGTCATTACCAGTCTGCTTTTGTCAAAGGCAGAGATATCACTGATAATATTTTATTAGCCCAGGAAATGATTGAGGATTTAGATAAGAAATGCAGAGGTGGGAACCTTGTGATGAAACTGGATATAAAAAAAGCTTTTGATACAATACACTGGGATTTCATTATGAATATCCTCAAAGCTAGGGGTTTTCATTCCAGTTTCTGTAATCTGATTAAAAGGTGGCTTTCTAATAATCACTACAGCGTACTAGTTAATGGCTCTTCTTATGGTTTTTTTTCTGCACAAAGGGGGATAAAGCAAGGTGATCCTCTCTCCCCTATCATTTTCATTCTGGTTTTTGACTACTTATCTAGGATGTTGGAAAATTATCAGGCTCATCACTCACATATGAGATATACGCACAGAGCTCATTGCACGGTTTCACATCTTGCCTATGCTGATGATATAATTGTGTTTTCTAATGCCTCTAAGAATGCTATTAAGAAACTCATGCATGTTTTGGCTCATTTTGAATCTGTTTCTGGTCTTACCTTCAGCAAAGATAAGTGTCATATCTTTTTCAGCAAACATCTATCCCACACACATACTAATTGGGCCACTGATTACACCAATTTCAAAACTGCTCAGTTACCTCTCAAATACCTTGGAGTCAATCTATTAAGAGGTAAATGTAAACAAATACAAATGGATGACGTTATTGATAAGGTTCAGGGCAAAGTCACTGACTGGAAGAATCATTTCCTTTCCAATGGTGGTAGATTAACCCTCCTTGCTGCTACTTTACAGAGTATCCTCTATATGTTTTACGGGTTTTCAATGCCAAAAAAGTGCTATTAAAAGGCTTGAGGGAATTTTCAATCGTTTTCTTTGGGAAGGTGGGGGTGCTAAGAGGCACTGGCTCTCTTGGAAGAAGCTTTGTAAACCCAAATATGCTGGGGGTTTATGATTCAAATCTCTTCCTCATACAGTGGAAATCAATATGTGCAAGCTCTGATTTAAATTCAGGCAGGGTGAATCCCTTTGGGCTACCTTTATGCATTCTAAATACTGCCATTATACGCACCCCTCCACTGTTACCTGGAAGGTTGGTGACTCAAGGATTTGGAAAGCAATCCTCAAGGCTAGAACCTTAGCTTCTAATCTGTTAATTTGGGATTTAGGGGATGGTAAAATCTCATTTTGGAATGATAACTGGGGTATGCCCCTGTTGGATAATTTCCCACACCCTCCTATCATGGATAATACTTTGGTGTCTGACTGTTGGTCTGGGGGGGTTTGGGATTTCTCCAAACTATGTCTTCTGGTTGGTAATGATGCTGCTCGTATAATAAACCAGATCCCCATTCAGCAGGACCAAAGGGATATCCCTGTCTGGAGGAAGCCTACCTCTATGTCTGTGAGTAAACACATCTATAACTCTGTCAATACTTTTACCACTTGGCACTGGAAACAAATTTTCTGGCAACCCATATTCACACCTTCGATCTCTTTTTTTCTTTGGCGTCTATATTCATCTTTACTGCCTCTGGATGACATTTTAAAGCTTAAAGGGCTAAGGTTAGCTTCTGTTTGCCCTTTGTGTAAACAAAATGAAGAAACATATTGTCACACTTTTTTTACATGCACATATTCTAAGGTTGTTTGGGACATGGTTGCCAATGTTTTTAACATAAACTGGCCTAACTGTTCTTCTATTAGCATTATCATAAAGGCCTGGAAGAATGGCACCAATGCAAATAAACCACTAACACATTTCCCTATGGTGGTTCTGTGGTTTGTATGGATGGCTAGGAATGCTTTTAAACACTCCTTTAAATATCCCACACCTACTATTACTTTCTCTAGCATCCGGGCATATTATCAAAAAGCATTAATTTTATGTCCTAATAACTCCGATTCGCCTACCTTGCGTGTGCCTGTTCTTGTTAGATGGTTCCCCCTACACACAGGTGGGTCAAAGCCAATATTGATGGTCGTTGGACCCCTCTTTGCTCCCCGTGCTGGTGGTCCGTTTAGGGATCATTCCGGTAAGTTAATTGCCTTTTTCTCATCGCTCGTTGAAGCCGATACACCCTTATCCGCTGAAGTCCGGACTCTACTCCTCGCTCTTAAAATTGCGAGTATGTTTTAAATTAACTCATTTGCACGTGAAACCGACTCGAGATGTTGTTAAAAATTTTTTACAAGCATACACCCCTCCCCAGGAACTCATCTACTTATTTCGACGTATTTGGAATATTATTACCACCTCCTCCTTGCGAGTTAAATTAACCTTTGTCTACGGGGAAGGCAACTCCATCGTCGATCGGCTCGCCAAACATTCCTTTGAAACACCTATCGTGGGCACTACCCCTCCGAGCATCTAGCAAGATTGATACACAGCGACCTTCTAAACTTACCCTATATTAGATACTGATGCATTTCTGCCCACACTGATGCTGTTTCCACTATCATGACAACTTTCTGGTTCCTGTTTGGATCTTGCTGATGGAAATCACCTCCTTTCTGGTACCTGTTTGGATCCTTCTTTTGGATATTCTGCTGAGTTTTCTAATATTTTCCTGCTCTACTTTCCTGTTTGGATCTTGCTGATGGAAATCACCTCCTTATTCTGGTTCCTGTTTGGATCTTGCTGATGGAATTCACCTCCTTATTCTGGTACCTGTTTGGATATTCTGCTGAGTTTCTACTATTTTCCTGCTCTACTTTCCAAACTTTTGTTCTATCTTTTTTGTTGTGTTAATTTCTTTTTGGTTACTTTCTCACTGCCGCTATCCTTTATTGTGTTTTTTGTTTGCGTGAGTTGTAACGAGGGAGGCTGAACCCCTAGGGGTGTGTGGAGATTGTATTTTTTTTTTTTTTTTTTGGGTTTTTTTAGTGGGGATCGGCCTCCCCCCCCCCCATTTTGTATTAAACTTTTTATATTAACGCGTAAGGAGCCACGAGTGCTCTTTCCCCTAATATATATATATATATATATATATATATATATATATATATATATATATATATATATATATATATATATAATAAGAATCATAATCATGAAAATTCACTCAACTTTCTTTTCTAAAGACATAAATGTACCCACAAAAATCTTAAGGGCTTAGTAGTGAGCTAGACTTAGTTGAAAAATTGACTAATAAGTATTAGAAAAGGAAACACAATTAATCTTAAACCACTCTTGAAACATTACAAGCCCATAAAAAAATTATTAAATTCTTTCACAAATTAAGTTTGCCTCTAAGGGCCCTCACTTACATAATTCGTAAGTAAAATATCAAGTGATAACCACTCCGCCTTTCGGGATGATTAAAACATTGGCTCACTGAGCATAAGGATATAAAATAGTTGAATCATTTAATATATATGATAAGTTCAAATAAACTCAAGGAACCTTAAAAGGGTTGTGAAATGTCTAGGTAACTCCTAGGCCCGTTTCACAAATCTTCTAGACACCTTGTAAGATAACTAGACCTATCATATTTATTAAATAAAGAAATCTCTTAAATAAATGAATAGGACTCACTAAATTATGACATAGGGTTTGGTAGGCCTATGACGAACCTATCCATGTGATTTTACTTTCCTGCAAAATATAAATTTTTATTGCAAAAATACTAAAGTCTCAGATGGAGGAACGAGAAGACTCGCCAGGTACACTTTCACATATTTACAGTGCTTGCTTTTCCTGCACTTTCTTCACTTTTTCTTGCTTATAAGATTGCATGTTAAACAACAGTGTCACCCTGTATGAAAATTAAAACCTCTAGGACTGCCACAAAACCAAAAGAAAAAAAAATTCAAAATTAAAAATCAAAACAAGATAAAATTTACCGCCACAACAGTCAAAATATAAAACAATTCAAAATTTAAACAAAAACAAAACAAAATTCATAATTGCAATTAAATTGAAACGTCTCATTGGATGATCGAAAATCCCTCAGAGGAGGTAACCTACGTGTTGTTAATGGGTTTTTCCCACGGTCTAAATTAAAGTATGGAACTCATTAAGTAGAGTTTAGTAAATTCATTTGGATTAAATCAATCCGATGAAAATAGTGGTGTCGGGATGATGGAACCGTGGGATCTTAATCGATGTCGCAATAATGAACTTTAATATTCCCCTAAAAAAATATTAAGACAAAACAATTTAAATATTCTCAAAACATGACGCTTCTATTTTCTTACAATTGACACTTCTTTAAACTGAACCTGCTAAGACGAGGAGCTCGGAGCATGCATGGTGGGCAGCACAGCCATCTTTAATAGCAAAACTCCTCAGAAAATAAAACAATAAGCCATAGAACGTCGAGGTAGCTTGCTTAGTGCAGCATAAACCCTCACTTTATCTCATTAGGCCTTTACATAACCAAATTATGCAACATAAGCTCTAACTTGTTTTAGGATTCCGAGGTTGTCATTGGGTATGACATAAGCCCTCCAATCTTCTAGGTTATTCACATGATCGGTGTTAAGTGTGTGTAAGCCCTAAATAATAAAATTGACATGATTAAACTTATCCCGAAACGAAGCCAAACCATAAGATAGTTCGGGAAAACACCAAGATCTCTCTTGGATCCATGTCTTTCTCCTATTCTCTCTTTCCTTTGAATCCCTACAAAAATTGTTCCGAAATTTGAGCCATTCACCTACTAGATTTCCTACTACTACATTTTCTTAAAGAAACCTATCCTTTGGAAGTCATGAGTACAATATTTCCTAATATATATCAAGAGTTTTCTTAGGTTACTTCGGCTACCTAAGATGTAATTAACTATAGAGGCTTGCCCTTATAGAAAACTACAAGACCCCGTATTAATATAAACCCTATCTGACTCCATCATATTAGATAGGGGAATTTGTCGGTCAATAACGGTTCACAGACCGAACGGATGTCATGAATTCGTTAGTTAATTTGATCAAGTCTGACCACCAAGCAATGTATCTATTCTTTAGGATAAATACATATCTTGTGGTGAAGTGCTCGATTATTTAAACTATCTTTTATATGAGATAAGTTTGATTTCTTATTATCCAAAATCAAAAATACTATTTTCTAAAACTCCATATATATTAAATTAAATCAAAACCCTACTTTTTAAAACTATATTTTAAACCTTTCTAAGACCTTTAACGACCGACAGCTGGGTTTCAAGAGTTTCCAACATATGAGTCAAATCTTTTATTGTAAACAATGGATTAAATGAAGATGTTGTGAAGGAAATCACTGCTATACCCATTAATCCTAACAGACCTGATAAATTGATCCCTAAAAACCCCCCTAGTCAATCATTAAATGCTTTTTTACACCAAACTACTCCAAATTGGCCTTGTAATACTTGGGGAAACTACATATGGGGGACTAAGCTCACTCCTTCAATGTCTTTTTTTAGTTGAAAATTGTTCAGGATGTTTATGCCTGTTGATGACATTCTGAAGCTAAAAGGGCTAAGAACTGCTTCAAGATGCTGGCTTTGTCACTTTAATGAAGAAGCACTACTGCATCTATTTTTATATTGTCCAGTGACTAGAGAGGTGTGGTCTTCTACTTTGGGTCAGTTACAGCTTACATAATGCTTGTACAATTGGAGCTCTGTAGAGGAGTGCTGGACATACTAGAAAGATCTACACAAGTCTCACAACCCCCTTACCATCAGTTGGTTCATTTGGATGGCTAGAAACAAAGTTAAATAGGAAAATGTCCATTGTCAGGTTAAGAAGGTTACTAGCAATTGTTGTAGCTATCTAAATAGAATTTCTTCTCTTGTCCCTCAAACTTTCTCTATCAAAACTAAGGTTTTTGTGCTTCATTAGTGCAAACCTTATCCCCCATGGGTCAAGATAATTACTGAAGGCAGTTACTCCCCAAAGGCAGTTGGAATTGGAGGTGTGTGAAGAAACTCCGTGGGCCATTACTTGTGGTGGTATCAGTCCCCTATCCGCTCTTCCTTTGCCTTGGAATCTGAAATTTTTGTAGTGTTTTGGGCTCTCAAAACAACTATTACTTTGAGTCACGTATTCATTGAGGTTGAATCTGATGCTCTACAACTCATACATATTTTGAAGGGATTATCTTCTCTTTCTTGGCATATGATTTACTGGATAAGGAGAATTCATTCACTCACACAAGGGATCAATGTGAGGTCCACAGGAAGGGTAACCAACCTGCTAATTGGTTGGCCAAATCAGCTGCTTCCACTGAACAAGTTATATTTTGTAAAATTCATTATGGTTTTTTGAAGTCCTTACTTTTGGGGGATTCGATTAACCTCCCGTACATCATATGTAACTAATTCTTGGTGGCAATATATTTTCTTTTTGCTAATATATATATATATATATATATGAATGGGAGAGAATTAATTTTACAAGGATGACACAAGCAAGACCTTCTAATCGCTAGTCATTGTAGAACGGGAGATCAATTTTTTATTGCACTTTTTTTTCTTATACATTTTTTTTTCTTTCTTTTTGGAATAAATAATGTTACTCTAATCAAATTTAATTTTTTTTTAACTTTATATTTTTTGTTCTTTTATTCATTCGACTCTTTTATAAGATTCAAGAAATAATTATATAATTAATTATCTATGATTAAGTAATATGAATTTTTTTATTTGTAAGTTATAACTTGAATCTTTAAGAGTAATAAAAAAATTCTTGTTTTACATATAGCTTAAGTCAAATTTAATGTTATGAAATAAAACTTATTCCACTTTAAATAGAATGTTATAATCAAACTCATTAATCTCTTATTTATATGAGTTACGAAGAATAAAAATTTAAGCAAATTTATGGACTCACATGTTCTAATCAGGTATATGAATAACATCAATCTGACAAAAATTGAACCATAGAGATGACGTATGTGACATGACAACCAAACCGTTCATCCTTCCCATTTCCATGAGATTTATGTCAATTTTAACTTTTCATGTTTGTCTTATAGATTTTCCGAAATTAATTCTTGAATAAATTTATGCGGGGCCACTTTTTTTTCATTAGTTGAAGATTTATGCAAACAAAATTCTTTAACTGAGAGATATCATAGGTGTATTTAATGTATATAATGTATTGTGAGGTTTCTATAATATCATTTTTCCTTACTATGTACGTGTCGGCCGTTAAACTTGGTGAGGGTGATTTTAAAATATGGTTTGAAAGATAGTTTAATTTAATATATATATATAATTTTGAATAATACCATTTATATGAAATCAAAATGATCTCATATAATCAATAGTTTGAATAATCAAGCGCTTCGTTACAAGACATGTATCTATCCTGAAGAATGGATACATTGCTTGATAACGAGGCTTGATCAAATAGACTAAGGTGTTCAGGACATCCATTTGGTCTGCAAACTTTTGTGTTTACAAGCAATTTCCCCTATCTAATATGAAAGAATTAGATAGAGTTTATATTAATCTGGGGTCTTTAAGTTTCCTATAAGAGCAAGCTCCTATAGTTAATTACATCTTAGATAACCGAAGTCAACTAAGAAAAATCTTGATAAAGATCAGGAAATATTGTATTCATAGATTCCAAATGGTAGGTTTCTTCAAGGAAATATGGTAATAGGAAATTCAATAGGTGAATGACCCAAATTTCAGAACATTTATTGTAGGAGTCCAAAGGAGAAGAGAGCTAGGGAAAAGGAAATGATATGAGAAAATCTTAGTGTCTTCCCAAACTATCTTATTGTTTGGCTCCAATTTGAGACATTTTATTTAAATTTCATCTTGTCGATTTTATTATTTAGGGCTTACATTCACTTGATACTGATCATGTGACTAGCCTGGAAGATAGGAGGGTTTATGTCATACCCGACGACAACCTCGGAACCTAAGAAGAGTTAGGCTTATATTGCACAACAGGGTCATGCAAAGGCCTAAAGAGATAAGGTGAGGACTTATGTTGTAGTAAGAAAGCTACCTCGAAGTCCTATGGCTTGTTGTTTAATTCTAAGGAGTTTTGCTGTTGAAGATGGTCGTGCTGCCACTATGCATGCTCCAAGCTCCTCGTCGTAGCAGGTTTAGTTTAAAGAAATGTCAATTGAAGAGAAGAGAGAAATGTCATGTTCTATAAATGTTTAAATTGAGGTGTCTTAATATTTTATTAAGGGACAATGTTTAAGTGATTAAGCGGAATTGTTAAGATCCCACAGTTTCATCATCTCGGCACCACTATTTTCTGCAGATTCACTTAGTCCGGAAGAATTTACTAAACTTAACTTAATGAGTTTCATACCTTCAATCAGACCGTGGGAAATCTCGTTAATAACTGTAGGCTGTATCATCTGAAGTATTCCCGATCATCCGATAGAAACATTTTAATTTAATTGCAATTGTTATTTTATTTTGTTTATGATTAAATTTTGAGTTGTCTTATATTTTGATTGTTGTGGCAGTGAATTTTATCTTGTTTTGATTTTTAATTTTGATTTTGGTTTTGGTTTTGTGGCTATCTTAAAAGTTTTGTTTTTCATGCAAGATGACATTGTTTAACATGCAAGCTCGCAAGCAAGAAAATTAAAGAAAGTGCAGGAAAAGAAAGTGTTGTAAACTATAAAAGTGTAACTTACGAGTCTTCTCGTTCCTCCACCTGAAACTTTAGTATCTTTGCAATAGATATTTATAATTTGTAGGAAAGTAAAGCCTACAGATAGGTTCTTCACAGGCCTATCAAAATCTATGCCCTAACCTGGTGGGTCCTATCCATCCATTTAAGAGGTTCTTCATTTAATAAATATGATAGGTTCAATTGTCCTACAAGGTGTCCAGAATATTTGTGAGAAGGGTCTATGAGATACCTAGACATTTCACAATTCTTTTGAGCTTCCTTAAGTTCATTTTGGACTTATCATAATTATTAAATGATTCATCCATTTCATACCTTTATGCTTAGTGCATTGATGTTTTAATTATCCCAATACGTGGGGTGAAACGTCACTTGATATTCAACATAGGAATTATGTAAGAGGGTCTTTAAAGGAAAACTTAATTTATGAAAGAATTTAATTAATTTTGATGGGCTTGTAGTGTTTCAAAATTTTTTTAAGATCAATTATGTTTCATATTCTAATTCTTATTAGTCAAATTTTTAATTAAGCCTAGCTCACAACTGAGCCCTTAAGACTTTAGTGGGTATACTTATATTTTAGAAAAAGAAGTTAAGTTGACTTTTGTGATTATGATTTTTATCAAAATATTGAATTATCATTTAAACATCAGATAGGGGTATTAGACTTCCAGTGAAGTGAGGACCACTTAATTTAATTTAACCCCTAACCTTAAGGATCACTTAATTTAATTCTTCTCCATTATAATGATCAATTAAACCATAAATTTTATCCATTAACGTGACAAAAATGAGATGGGTTTCTACCATTTATCCCTTTATATTTCAATCATCCAAACATAATAATTAAGATCATTCATTACCCATTTCCCACTTTAATTAAGCCTAAATATTGATTAAGATTAAATTCTTAAAAATTACTGTGATGCCCTTATAGGTCTTTATCATTTCATAATTCTTTAAGTTTAAAACAAATGACTTTGAAATTTTTATGTGACTCCACTCATGGGTCAATTAAAACATCAGAGGATAAAATGTGATTTTTCAAAGTTTAATTTAATTTATATATTTATTTTAATGCAAAAAAATGATTTTCAATGAAAATTCAATAACATGTCCAAAACAAAACCTTTGACTTTGAAATTTTAATTGGAGGTAGACCTAGACTAGAAGACCATTTGGATTAAATATCATGATTTTTTGGGCTTTAATTTAATTATTACAATTATTTTAGTTTTTGCAGTATTAATTAAGTATGAAATATTATTTAAGTTGAAATTTAAGTTTTGTATTTTTCTTAAATCTTTTTGAGGTCAGGAAGCTAGAGAAATAAATTTCATATTTTTTTTATTTTTCTTTGAATTATTAGAATTATTTTAGTGAGAAATTAGGGAATTTTGCCTGCTTTAGCCTTTAAAAATTGATTTTAACCCATTAAAAATTAATATCTTTACTTAGAAAATAAGGAAAAAATATTCTAAATATTCCTAAATGCTTAGGAGGCAATTTAGAACATTTCTAACCATTTTATTAAGTTTATGATTTTTGTGGATTTTAAACTATTTAAATATTAAAATAATTCTTAAAAAATAAAATTTTATTTTAATTACAATTTTATTTTATAGAACTCCTCTGATCTCAGAGAACTCTCAAAATTAATTTGGCGAATTTTTGAAGTGTATTTTAATTATTATAAATATATAATTTCCAAAAATGTGATGTAACTTGAAAAATTCATTTAAGTATTTAAATTAACTCCAATTGATTTAAATTTTTTATGGGGAGTCTCTCTAACCTTAAATTACAGTGGAGAATAATTTTTAGATCATTTACATTTTTAGTTTGTTCAAATTAATTCCACTTTATTTGTTTTTTAAAATAACAATTAGGTGCATTCTCAAAATTTAGATCAATTAAAAATTATACTAGGGTCCTCTGGTCAAAAGTAACCTATCAAAATTTATCTTACATTTTTCTGTTTAATATTTTAATTATTATAATTATTTTACTAAAACAGACACAATAATTTGAAAAATAGAGATCTCTACCTAGAGGTCTCTTCTGACTTTGGAAAAATCAGGGAAGATCCCCTAAAATAGAGGCAACAACATACCAAAATATCAAGTTATGGTGAAATGTCTAAGTGCATGGAGAATTAAAACACCTCAGATTGTATTTAATTAATTAAAAATAAAACACGCATCAAATAAACTTCAAACCATTTTCACATTATTCTTCTCTATTCACTTAGCACAAGGGTAATTTTCTTTTATTTTTATGATTTTTTTACACCAAGTTATGGATTTTTAAAGTTGGATTGATTTAAATAATTCAAAATACCCCTAATTTCCTACTTATACCATGCGGTGCCACCTCATCCTCGACAGCTCCGAAGCACTATACGTCACTCCGCCATTTGACTACGCCTTAAGACTCAGGTGCCACCCGGCCGCGCTTTATGTTAAGATTTATCTTCCAGTGCAATCCAAACCCTCCATTCGATACACGCGCGATCTGATGGCTCATGGTCATCATCTTAACCTAGTCTAACCCGTGAGCCCTCCATCTTCTAGACTTAAGAACTCAAGCTGGAGTCAACCAAATCGCATGGAGTTTGTTCCTAAAGCTTATCTGACCTAGACAAACCTATCTATATGGCTAAACTAGCCAGAAATTGACCTAACATGTATGGAGATTCGAAACAAGCTCGAGAGTTAGGTGAGGTTCAATACCTTTGTCTGAGAGGGGAAACCTCATTCAGATGGTTGTGGCAGCTTCAATTGGTCCCAATGAACCTCCAGATGAAGCCTTTTTGCCCTGGTGAAATGTTTAGACCTGAATTCGACCAAGGCCAATTTTAGGTGTTGATCAAAGTCTGGTGCAAAGGCTCTCTGTGATGAGGCTTTGATGGGGGATCTTCTTCTTTGAGTGCTCTAAAGGTGTGGGTGCAATGAATTTAGATTTAGTGCACTGTGGAGCTGTGGTGAAACGTTTCTTGGTTTCGGTTGGAACTCAATGGTCAAATTGACTTTAGATAGTGGGATTCAATGGCTGAGGATGGTGGGCTTGCACTCAGGAGGTCTCAGGGAAGCTCTGGAACAATTTGGCAGGGTTTCCTTGAGAAACTTTCAGTACCTCTCCTTTGGCCGTGAAGGGTGGCTTTTATAGCTGATACACCTAAAATATACGTATTTTTATGCACATTTTTATACCTATTTTTAATAATATTGCACTTTAATGGAAGGTATTTTGTTTTTTTTCCTACAGGTATGATGAAAATGGATGGTCATGATGAAAGAAGCAACATTGGATCAAATTTTGAGCAAAAAAATGAAAAATAAAAAATTTGGCACTAGCGGCTAAGCGCCGCTGGGTCGGCGCTTAGTTGCCACAGTTAAAAATAGAATTTAAAATGGATTTGGTGCTAACTTCAAAGGGGATGGGATGCAACTCTTGGTGGTAACGTCCATAACTTCCTTTGGGCAAAAGTTTGAATGAAGGGGTGCGTTACTTGGTAGATACATCGAATCTGGACACATTTTGAAGAGACACCAAGGCACCTTTTGGTTTACTATTTAAAGAGAGTCTTAGGAAAGATTAAGAGACTCTTCCTTTACATTTTGAAGGGTTCTTTCATTCTTTCTTTATTTTGTTTTTCCACTACTTTTTTAAGAGTTTTTATTTTAGAGTAAGAGTAGAGAGTAGAAAGGAGAAAAGGGTCGGAGTGAAGTATTCTTCTTCCCACTTCTTTTCTTTCTTTTAGTTTAGTTTTTATTGAAGTTTGAAGTCTGTATTCTGAGTCATCGGAGTTGGGAGACTTGCTATGAGGAGATTTTAGCGAAGAGTCAAAGTTTCAGAGGAACTTCCTTAGTCTTGTGGAGAGGATTTTCAGATAAGTGTTTACTTTTATTTAGTTTATTAATACTTATTTTCGTTTATTATTTTCCTTATCGTTGTTTTTAATTTCAACTCAATGTGTTTTTATATTTTCTCAATGCATTCTGAGTAGCTTACTTTATCTTTTTCTTTCTTAAATGAAGAATTAATTAATTTAAAGAGAATTGTTGTGGAAAGTATAAGTGTTTAAAAGTTGGAAGAAGTTGTGAAGATTGATTCTAAAAACTTTGTTTACTTCTTAATTTGGCCTGTTAAGTTGTAAAATTTCTTGAGATTATGTAAGATCCAATGCGGTACTGTCTCATAAAAGTTAGTAAGAATCACATGCAATTATATGGGTGAGAATTGTAGTCCATATAATTGAATGTAATATTAGAAGATATTTTTATAAAAGGGAGTAAAATTAGAGGATTTTAGTGTGACAGGCTAAAACCCCCTAATTTGGTTTGAAGTTTTGAGTTTTTTTATGAGAAGTTGTCCCCCGGGTGGTGGGAATCGAGAGAGCTCTAAAGTGAGAGACTGGTATCTCCCCTACCTAACCATGTTCAAAATAATATAAATTTCAAATTAACCTATATTCTTTATAGAACCAAGTAAGGGTAAAGAACACATTTGCTTCTATCTGTCACAACAAAAATTTGAATACTTCTATAACAATACTTTAAGAATTATTACTACTTCATGAAAGGAAAGAAAAAGATTACTACTTCATGAAAGGAAAGAAAAAGATATTCTAGTTAATAGTATTTTACATCCAGTTTTATTAGTTATTGTAATTTTAATTTTTTGTTTAGCATTTTATTAAGAAAATTTCAGAAGACATATCAACCTTCAAAACTTTTCAAAATCAAGACATACTTTTTCAAAAATAATCAAAGAAAGTAAAAAGATAATTTCTCTGATTCCTTTAAAGATTTTACATTTTCCCTGTGGGTTCGATATCTCGGGGCTTAATCAGAAATTCCTATATTACTTGATAAACGATACGTATACTCATGTAGTATCCCATATTATAAAATCATAATTTTCATATCTAAATCACATATATTTGGTGTGGAGTCAAGTTTTTGGCACACATACATATATTCCTCGCGGACCAAGTTTTTGGCGCCGTTGCCAATTTTCATATCATATTTGTAAGCACATATATTTATCGGGGATCAAGTTTTTAGACGACCTGTTGTCTGGGAAAATTAATTAAATTGCATTTTAAAGAGAATTAAGAAATTATAAATTTTTTTCTTTTCTTTATTTTTGTTAGTGTGTTGTATTTTGTTTTGTTTTA
Organism: Papilionanthe hookeriana x Papilionanthe teres; assembly: GCA_022702705.1. Classification (NCBI taxonomy): domain Eukaryota; kingdom Viridiplantae; phylum Streptophyta; class Magnoliopsida; order Asparagales; family Orchidaceae; genus Papilionanthe; species Papilionanthe hookeriana x Papilionanthe teres. The sequence continues at coordinate 25,150,456 of CM040427.1, forward strand.
TTATTGTATGCGTAGTTCGGGTTCGAAGGACTTGTGCCTTATGATTCCGAATTAGAAAGAACTATCGAAAAAATCAAAAAAATTAAAAATACAGAAAAAGTTAAAAATATTCAAGAAATGGCAAATCATCAAAATCAAAATGTTGGCATCCATCAAGAATTAAGACCTTTAAGAGATTATGTTAACCCTACAGTAAATGAACTTCGTGATAGTATTCAAAACCCTGCTGTAGCTGCTAATTCTTTTGAGCTTAAACCTGCTATTATCCAAATGGTGTCAAATAATCAGTTTGGGGGAGCAACAACTGAAGATCCTAATTTACATCTTGCTAATTTTCTAGAGTTGTGTGCTACTTTTAAATATGATGGTGTTTCGGATGATGCTATTAGACTTAGACTTTTTCCTTTCTCACTAAGGGATAAAGCTAAAATTTAGTTACATTCGTTAGCACCTGAATCAATAAGAACATGGGGTGAACTGTCACAAAATTCCTTGCTAAATATTTTCCACCATCTAAGACTGCTAAGTTGAGAAATGATATAACATCTTTTTGTCAGTTTGAAGGAGAATCAATATATGAAGCATGGGAAAGATTTAAAGATCTCCTCAGCATTATAAAATATTCAAACTTTTTATAATGGATTAGTTAGATCTCTTAGATCAATCATCGATGCTGCTGCTGGTGGCTCATAATGTCTAAACCATTTTCTGATGCTTATGCTTTAATTGAAGAAATGGCTACTAATAATTTTCAATGGCTTTCTTAAAGGTTAAATCCTAAAAAGGTAGCCAGTGTTTATGAGAATGATGCTTTTACAATGTTAGCAAATCAAGTTGTTGTTGTATCAAGGAAGATAGACCAATTTGGGTTGAATTTTTCTCAGCTAGATCTCATGATTGAACAAAATTCATTAGGACAAATGGTTGATTCTTATTCTTCACCAGAAACTGTGAATGTTATAATCACACCTAACAACCCATATTCAAATTATTATAACCCAGGTTGGAAGAATCATCCAAATTTTAACTGGAATAACAATAATCAGGGTGGTGTTAATCAACAATGGGGGAACACCCAAGTAAAACCATTGGGGAATTGGAACAACCAAGGTAATAATAATAATAGATTAACTTATCCTTTAGGTTATAAAAATGCATTATGAAATAAGGAGAAGAAGTTGTCTATGGAAGAAGTAGTATCACTTATGGAAAATTAATTACAAATTCAAGGAGCAACCATCAGAAATATTGAAAATCAATTGGGACAAATTGCAAATGCCTTAAGTAATAGATCCTAAGGAATGCTTCCAAGTAATACTGAAGTGAATCCAAGAGAAAAGAATAATGAATAAGTGAAAGTAATTCAACTGAGAAGTGGAAAAGAATTGGAAGGTAGAGTTCAAAAAGAAACTGAAGAGAGAAAGAAGAGATTGAAAGACCTAAAGAGGACGCTCCAAAAGGTTTTGAAAGACCTATTTCTCCGCTTAAGGTTGATTTAGAAAAACCACCACCTCCATTTCCTCAGAGACTTCATCAACAAAAGTTGGATAAGCAATTTTCAAAATTCTTAGAGATATTAAAGAAGCTTACCAATAATATTCCTTTTGATGAAGCCCTAGAACAAATGCCAAGCTATGCGAAATTTATGAAGGATATTCTTAATAAAAAGAGGAAGTTTGAAGAAAATGAGACTGTTGCACTTAGTGAGGAGTGCAGTGTGATAATTCAGAAAAAGCTTCCTGAAAAAGTTAAAGATCCTTGTAGTTTCACAATTCCATGTGCAATCAGAGACATATTCAATGGAAAAGCTTTATGTGATTTGGGTGCAAGCATTAACCTTATGCCTCTATCAATATTCAAAAGACTGGGACTCGGAGAAATAACGCCAACTACTGTAACTCTGCAATTAGCAGATCGTTCGATCACATATCCTAAAGATGTTATAGAAGATGTTTTGGTAAAAGTGGATCAATTTATTTTTCCTATGGATTTCATTGTGTTAGATATGGAGGAAGATAAAGACATACCCATAATTTTGGGGAGACCATTTCTAGCTACAGGAAGAGCTATGATAGATGTACAAAAAGGGGAATTAACGATGAGGGTTAATGATCAGACTGTTACATTTAATATTTCAAAATTGATAAAATATCCTGCAAGAGGTAAATAAGATGAGTGTTTTAGAATGGATGTTGTCGAATAATTAAGTGAATGTCATTTTAAATCAACTTAAAGCTGAAAGAGAATATAAGCAAGAAGAGGAGTTATTTGATTCTGAAGATTTTCAAGAAGAAGATTTAAAGTATGTTCATGAAAGTTTTGAATTGTTAGATATGACTGAAAAAGATAAATCTTATGGTCCATCAATTGAAAAACCTCTTGAACTTGAGTTAAAAATGCTTCCTGATCATTTGAAGTATGTTTTTCTAGGTGAATCCTCAACCTTGCCTGTTATAATTTCTTCTCAATTAACTGAAAAAGAAGAAGAGAGTTTGCTTGAAATTCTGAAGAAGCACAAGAAAGCCTTTGGATGGACAATTGCTGATATTAAAGGAATCAGTCCTTCAATTTGTATGCACAGAATTTTTATGGAAGATAATAGCAAACCGCATGCTGATCCCCAAAGGAAATTAAATTCTATTATGAAAGAAGTTGTTAAGAAAGAAATTTTAAAGTGGTTAGATGCTGGAATTATCTACCCTATTTCAGATAGTGCATGGGTTAGTCCTATTCATTATGTTCCTAAGAAAGAAGCAGTAACTGTGATTATTAATCAAAAGAATGAAATGATACCAACAAGACAAGTTATAGGGTGGCGAATATGCATTGATTACAGAAAATTAAACCTTGTCACAAGGAAATATCATTTTTCACTCCCTTTTCTAGATCAAATGTTGGATAGACTGGCTGGGCATAAATACTTTTATTTTTTGGATGGATATACTGGTTACCACCAAATTCAAATTGCTCCTGAGGATCAAGACAAAACTACGTTTACTAGTCCTTATGGTATGTTTGCCTTTATAAGAATGCCCTTTGGTTTATGTAATGCCCCTGCTACATTTTAGAGATGTATGATGGCTATTTTTTGTGATTTAATTGAAAAAGGGATTGAAGTTATTATGGATGACATTTCAGTGTTTGGAATTTCATTTGAATCATGTTTAGAACATCTATCTAAAGTTCTAAAATGCTGTGAAGAAACTAATTTGGTCCTTAATTGGGAAAAATGCCAATTTATGGTAGCAGGAGGAATTATTTTGGGACATCATATTTCATAAAAAGGTTTGTAGGTAGATCCTGCAAAAATTCAAGTTATATCTAAATTACCTTGCCTAAACAAAGTAAGGGGAATTAGAAGTTTTTTAGGACATGCTGGATTCTATAGGTGTTACATTAAAGATTTTTCAAAGATGACAAAACCTTTATGCCGTTTACTGGAAAAGGATGCAATTTTTAATTTTGATGATGATTGTCGTAAAGCCTTTGAAACATTAAAAGAAAAATTAATCACTGCACTTGTAATAATTTCACCAAATTAGGAAAAGCCTTTTGAATTAATTTGTGATGCTAGTGACTATGCTATTGGTGCTGTTTTGGGTCAGAAATATGATAAAATTTTCAAAGTAATTTATTATGCTAGTAAAACTCTTAATGAAGCTCAAATTAATTATACCACTACTAAGAAAGATTTCTTAGCTATAGTATTTTCCTTTGATAAATTTCTATCATATTTAATTGGAACTAAATGTGTTGTGCATACTGATCATTTTGCTATCAAATACTTAATGAAGAAAAATGATCCAAAACCGAGACTTATAAGATGGATTCTTCTTTTGCAAGAATTTGATTTTGAGATAGTAGATAGGAAGGGTTCTGATAATCAAATTGTTGATCATTTGTCCAGGCTTGAAATTGAAAAATCTTTCTGTGATATTGAATAAATTAATGAACATTTTCCTAATGAAAAGCTGTTCACTATTAAATAATGGAGTGTTCCGTGGAATGCAGACATAGTAAACTTTATTGTTAGTAATATTATACCCTATGGTTTGAGATATCATGAAAATAAGAAATTTATGTCTGATGCTAAGACTTATTTTTGGGATGACCCATTTTTATATAAACAAGAAAATGATCTTATAATTTGAAGATGTGTACCTTTGGAAGAAACTTATGAAATTATTCAAAAATGTCATGATTCTGATTATGGGGGACATTTTGGAAGTGATAAAACTACATATAAAATATTACAATCAGGATTTTATTTGCCTATAATTTTTAAGGATGTGAATGTTTAAATTAAAAATTGTGATAGATGTCAGTGTGTAGGCAATATTTCTAGAAGAAATGAGATGCCCCTCAATTATATGTTGGAAGTTGAAATATTTTATGTTTGGGGATTAGATTTTATAGGACCATTTACACCATCTTTTGGAAATGTTTTATATTTTGATAGCAGTAGACTATGTTTCCAAATGGATTGAATCTATTGCTTTACCTCGATGTGATGCTCGAAGTGTTGCAAAGTTTTTAGAAAAGAATATATTTTGCAGATTTGGAATACCAAGACTAATCATAATTGATGGGGGAAGTCATTTTAGACATGCAATTATTGGGAAGTTAGAAAAGAAATATCATATTAATCTCGCATTGCTACTGCTTATCATCCGCAGACAAGTGTTTTGGTTGAATTATCTAATCGTAAAATTAAAAGAATATTGGAAAAAACTGTTAATCCAAATAGAAAGGATTTGTCAGTTAAACTGGATTATGCTTTGTGGGCCTATAGGACTTCTTACAGAACATCTATAGGAATGTCCCCATATAGGCTGATTTTTGGAAAAGCTTGTCATTTACCTTTTGAACTTGAGCATAAAACATATTGGGCTTTTAAAGAGTTCAATTATAACTTGAAATATGCTGTTGAAAAAAGATTATTGCAATTGAATGAGCTTGAAGAAATAAGAAATGAATCTTATGAAAAAGCTAAGATTTATAAGGAAAAGATGAAATTATGGCATGATCGGAAGATTCTTACTAAAAATTTTATACCAGGACATCAAGTTTTGTTGTATAATGCTATATTGAGAATATTTTCTGGAAAACTTAAGTCCGGGTGGATGGGTCCATTCATTGTGATAAAAGTTTATTCTTATGGAGCTGTAGATGTTCAAGATCCTAAGACTCGGAAAAATATTTAAAGTTAACGGACATAGACTTAAACCATATTTTTCGATCAATAAATCTAAATCGATGAGAATTTAATGTTGGGTCAATCAGAATGAGTTCTGGGTATGTCGAGTCGAAGACGTTAAAACAAGCGCTTTGTGGGAGGCAACCCATATTTATCGGTGTGCTTTGCTTTATGTTTGTTTCGTGTGTTTTGTTTGCTTTGTTTGGTTTGTTTTTATGTTTTTAGTGGTATTAATTTGGAGTTTTTAAACTTAAGTGGAGTTTATTTGACCTTAATTAATGATTTGGAGAAGTCAGAATGAGAATTTGGACACTTAGCAGACCTGTGCTAAATCGTGCACTGGCGACTAAGCACCGACAGTTGGCGCTTAGACGCCACAGTTATAAAAAATGTGAAAAATGTGAATTTAGAGCCTAGATCGTGGGGGAGAAGTTGTGGGAGTTATTTAGGAGATTCTAAACGTGTTGGAGAATATTCTAGCATCTCCCAAGTCTATAAAAAGGTCCTGACTTAAGGAAAACACTTGCCCCAAGTCCTATTTTCATTTCGAAGTCTAAGAAGAGAATTTTGAGCACCATGTCTTCCCGGGAGAACGAGATGAAGAAGAAGCAAGATTCTGATAAAAGTAAGTTCATTAGTGATAGTGCTAAGGAGTTATTTAATGGATATCTAGCTGTTAGCATTTAAGGTATTGCAGAGATGATTGCAAAAATTGAAGCCCGAGTGACTTAAATGGAAGCAAAGATCAATGATATTACTTTACATCTGGAGCACATGGGATGGCAACTCAAGATGTAATTCAATCATTCAAGGTAAGTGGAAGAAATAGATAAGGCGATGTTTGTGAAGAACAAATGGATTGAAGAAGATGATATAAGAATAAATAATGATTGCCCGTTCTAAATTTATATTCCTGAAGGGTCAAATGAGAATAATAGTGGTCCTGGTTATATTCCACCTAATGGAGAGTGGAACTAAAAGTGTTTTGTTTCTATTCGTTTAGTTTCTTATATGTTATGTTAGTGTTCTTGTGAGTTCATGTTTGTTGTGTTTAATGTTTAAGTATATGCCTGATGATGTGATGGGTACATCTTAGAATGTACACTTATCCGTTTAAGATTATAGTATCTTGTATTTTGAGAATTTTATCTTTTATATTTAGATAAAATTTTAGTACTGTATTAAGTATTATGTTTATTTTAATATAAGTTTGTTTTTATGAAATTTGTGTGGAATCATTGGTTATTTAACTTTGATTTGGAGTATTAGAAGATTTGTGGGGAGAATTAATTATTGTGGACTAATTAAGGGTAATTAACAAAGTGATTTAGTGCATATACCTTAATTATAAAAATTTGGGTACTGGCGGCTAAGCGCCGATAGTTCGCGCTTAGGCGCCAATTCGCGAAAATTGATTCCCGAAAGTTAAAAACCAGAAAAATTTCCATTTTCAACCGCCCCATCATCTTCAACCTTTGCTTTGCCGCGAAAGCGGAGCCTAGGGTATCATATTGTGGATCATTTAAGAGTCTATCTAAACAAAAAATTGTTAGTTGGATTCCTTGAGGTAAGAGCACTACTCCTAAGTAAAAATTTTTTATTTTCACTATGTATTTTGAGTACATTATGGAAAATCTTAAAATAACTATTCATGGTGAAAATTTGAGGAAAATTTTAAAATCACTATTCATGGTGAAAATTTGAGGAAAAGCTTGATAAATTTCTTGGATTTTGGTGAAAATATCTTTTGGAAGATTATTTAGCAAGTTTAGTTTGATTTTGGAATTTATGGTGAATTTTTCATGAATTTTTAGAGATGGCTCCAAAGTCAAAGCGTGCACTAGAAAAGACGAAGTTTGATTCTGACAAATTTGTTAGTTTGAGGGCTGAGAAAAGATACGTCGATGCATTGCAATCACGTAAGTTGATTCCTGAGCGAGTGTTTAGTAAGTCAGGAGAGGTGATTGAATATATGATTGCAAGAAGAGACTGGAAGAATTACTATTGCTTCTCCGTTGTTGCTATTGTTTCTATGGTAAGAGAATTTTATGCGAATTTACCTACTGCAGAGGAAAATCAGGTGATGTTTAGGAGGCATGAAGTAAACTTTTCTTCGGGTGCAATCAATACCTTTTATGGACTACCTCCTGAAATGTTTTGTTTTTATTCTAATTATCATCTTTCGGAAGGAGAATAAGATGAGATTATGGAGTTTCTGACTGATGGAAGAGGATTATGGAAAATTACAAAGGATAGAAGAGTGAACTTTCCTGCTTCCAAATTAAATGCCATTTATAAGGCATGACATTATTTTATCTCATATAAGTTGTTACCTTCAAGACATACCAGTGAAGTGACGAGAGAAAGAGCTGTGTTGAACCATTGTATTCAGCATGGGAAGCTTATTGATATTGGAAGCGTAATTTTTTATTATATTTTGAACTGTGCTAGATCAACCATGACTGCAGGTATGGGATTTCCTTCCTTGATTCATTCACTATGTGAAAGATCTGGAGTGAAATTTGAAACACAGGAAGAGGTACTTCAGCCATTGAGACCAATTACCGGTGTAAATGTTGGTGCTTACATTGTACATTCGCAGTTTGGTTGGAGAGGAGGATTTGGTAGGGCTTTTACGCTTCGCTTCGTCGCTTACGCTTATCGTGCTACTACTTCACGTGCTTCGTCATCTACTGATTCACAGACTGGTTTATTAAGAAAGATTTTGAAAAAAGTGAGTCTTACTCGAGAGCATGTGAAAGATATGGATGGTAAGCTGGATAATGTTGAGAGATATATGGTAAAACATGATGAATATGAGGAATTATCAGCAATATTTGGATCGACTGATTAGAGGAGATCAGAATGCTAAGATGCCACCTCATCCATTCTATATACCTTATCTGCCATCCAGAGATTGGAACGAGCAAGATGATGATGATGATGAGGATGAAGAGTAGATGTATGTTGTTTGTTTTAGTTGTTTTATTGATGTGTTGTGTCACTGTGTACTTTATCTAGTATTTTGTTTGATGATTGTGTTGTTATGTGAACCTTGATAGTATGCAGATTGTAGTTGTACTGTTTATCTGTTATGCATATTCAGGTATTGTTGTTATTTTATTGTTGATTTATATGTTGTTGTGTGGTAGTGTGTAAAAGTAAATGCTTTTATGTGTATGTTATGTCAGAGTTTTTAATAGTGTGTACTTTAATTCCAAAAACTGTTAGGAAATTATAAACCTCTATTAGGAACTTCTACTTAGGAAAACTACATGTTTAAAATTCTTCAAATTCCACTGTCATCTGTTATCTGTATCAGTGTGTCATTTTAGTTGGTGTGTATTTGCTTTGAAAACCTCCACTACTTTAGAAGTCTTCTGAAATATTTACTTTTCTTATTATTATAAAAAAAAAGAAAAATGTTTTGAAAAAAAAACTAAATTTGATTTCATTTTACTCCTATATTTAAATTGTTATACTTGCATATTAGGATATTAAAAATTCCTGCAAGCAAGATATGTTAGTTTTTATTTCTCACCCCTGTATCATTTCTTATGCTTAAATGTTTTATCTTAATTAAAAAATTAAAGTTTTGGGGGGGGGGATTTTGAAAAAAATATAAATATTTTCAAAAACCTAAAATTTTATTTGATTCTCAAGAATACTTAAAAATAAATCTTATTTTTGATTGAGAACAATCATGTACATGAAGTTATATTAGGGGAACAAAATTTGAATATAGAAATGAATAAAAGAATTTAGTTAAAATTTATAGTAATCATGAAAAACTTAAAGTTAAAATTTTCTTAATGAAGAGGTGTTAAATAAAGTTAAACTATCTTTAGTAAGAAGTTTTGTATTTTTGGATAAATAGAAGATTTGACTTTTATTCTTCATAGCTTAAATTGTTTTTATTGAAGAGTAATTTCAGATACTATTATTATGATTTTTAAGTGAAAGATGTATATCTGATCTTTATTTAAAATAAAAGGATAGAATTCAAAATCATTAAAGGTTTATCCATATATAGTAATCCTTGCCTTATAAAAAAAGTGAAAAATATAGTATATGAAAAGGGAGGAGAAGCTTGAGGATTTATGGGTCTAATCAAAAATTGGTTTCATACCTAAAGTTTAAGATTTAAGTTCAGAGAAAATCTAAAGCTTAAAGTTGTAATATAGTAAGTAAAATTATTTTTTAAATAAATATTTTTAAGTGAGAAAAATAAATGTTTGAATCCTATATTTTTAAAAATCTACAAATATTTCTGAATTAAATAGAAACTTATATTTATCATTTTTCTTTTACTTAAGAACTTTATAAACTTTAAGTTGGTTTTAATTACTGAAATTTTTTCTAAATTTGACTATTCAATTTCTAGAACAAAATTTTGTTATCTTCCTAAGAAACTCATTACATAATTTGCATGCTAAAATTTTCAATGAGATTAATTGTCACTTGAGGACAAGTAACATTTTAAGTTTGGGAGATTTTGATACACCTAAAATATATCGTATTTTTATGCATATTTTTATACCTATTTTTAATGATATTGCACTTTAATAGAAAGTATTTTGTGTTTTTCTTGCAGGTATGATGAAAATGGATGGTCATGATGAAAGGAGCAAAATTGGATCAAATTTGGAGCAAAAAAATGAAAAATAAAAAATTTGGCACTGGCGGCTAAGCGTCGCTGGGCCGGCGCTTAGCTGCCACAGTTAAAAATAGAATTTCAAATGTATTTGGTGCCAGTTTCAAAGGTGATGGGATGCAACTCTTGGTGGTAACAACCATAAATTCCTTTGGGCGGTAAGTTTGAATGAAGGGGTGCGTTCCTTGGTAGATACATCGAATCTAGACACATTTTGAAGAGACACCAATGCACCTTTTGGTTTACTATTTAAAGAGAGTCTTAGGAAAGATTAAGAGACTCTTCATTTGAATTTTGAAGTGTTCTTTCTTTCTTTCTTTCTTTTGTTCTTCCACTGCATTTTTAAGAGTTTTTATTTTAGAGTAGGAGTAGAGAGTAGAAAGGAGAAAAGGGTTGGAGTGAAGTATTCTTCTTCTCACTTCTTCTCTTTCTTTTAGTTTAGTTTTTATTGAAGTCTGAAGTCTGTATTCTGAGTCATCAGAGTTGGGAGACTTGCTCTGAGGAGTAGTTTAGCGAAGAGTCAAAGTTTCAGAGGAACTTCCTTAGTCTTGTGGAGAGGATTTTCAGATAAGTGTTTACTTTTATTTAGTTTATTAATACTTGTTTTCGTTTATTATTTTTCTTATCGTTGTTTTTAATTTCAAATCAATGTGTTTTTATATTTTTTCAATGCATTCTGAGTAGCTTACTTTATCTTTTTCTTTCTTAAATGGAGAAGTAATTAATTTAAAGAGAATTGTTGTGGAAAGTATAAGTGTTTAAAAGTTGGAAAAAGTTGTGAAGATTGATTCTAAAAACTTTGTTTACTTCTTAATTTGGCCTGTTAAGTTGTAAAATTTCTTGAGATTATGTAAGATCCAATGCGGTATCGTCTCATAAAAGTTAGTAAGAATCACATGCAATTATATGGGTGAGAATTGTAGTCCATATAATTGAATGTAATATTAGAAGATATTTTTATAAAGAGAGTAAAATTAGAGGATTTTAGAGTGACGGGCTAAAACCCCCTAATTTGGTTTGAAGTTTTGAGTTTTTTTATGAGAAGTTATCCCCCAGGTGGTGGGAATCGAGGGAACTCTAGAGTGAGAGACTGGTATCTTCCCTGCCTAACCATGTTCAAAATAATATAAATTTAAAATTAACTTATGTTCTTTATAGAACCAAGTAAGGGTAAAGAACACATTTGCTTCTATCTGTCACAACAAAAATTTGAATACTTCCACAACAATACTTTAAGAATTATTACTACTTCATGAAAGGAAAGAAAAAGATATTCTAGTTAATAGTATTTTACATCTAGTGTTATTAGTTATTGTAATTTTAATTTTTTGTTTAGCATTTTATTAATAAAATTGCAAAAAAACATATCAACCTTCAAAACTTTTCAAAATCAAGACATACTTTTTCGAAAACAATCAAAGAAAATAAAAAGATAATTTCTCTGATTCTTTTAAAGATTTTACATTTTCCCTGTGGGTTTGATATCTCGGGCTTAATCAGAAAGTCCTATATTAATTAATAAACGATACGTATACTTGCGTAGTATCCCATATTATAAAATCATAATTTTCATATCTAAATCACATATATTTGGTGTGGAGTCAAGTTTTTGGCACACATACATATATTCCTCGCGGACCAAGTTTTTAGCGTCGTTTCCAATTTTCATATCTTATTTGTAAGCACATATATTTATCGGGGATCAATAGCCATGGCCAATTAACAGAGCTCTGGGCTTGACCTTGGAGGGGAATTGCTGCTTAGGTGGAAGGCAGTAAGGCACAAGTGATTATTGAAGGGATGCCACACTAAAAAGGCCCAATTTTTTTTTTTAAAGGGTAGGGTGGCGCTCAGGTTTGGTTATTTTTGGAGGCTTGGTTGTCCGGTAAGGTCAGGGAAGTTGGCTGGCAGGGCAAGGCGAAGTCAAGGAAGAGTTAATGAAGTTAATTAACTTCCATGATGCGTGGCTTTCTTGGAGTAATGGGTTAAGCCAAAAGGTGAGGGAGAGTTGACCTTAGTGAAGGATCCTTGGTCCATAGCTCATTTGGGTTGGGTTTAGTTGGTCTTGGCTGGTCCTTGGGGACCCAAGGTGAGCTGTGGTGGAGCCAATTTGGTCAATTTGGTTCACATTAAGAGATAATAGGTCATGGGTCCAATTTAGGTCATTTTGACTTTAGGTTGAGCTAAGTTTGGTTTGAGCTTGGGTTAGACCTGATTGATTGTTCAAAATGATGTATATGATTGTCATAAAGTGTTTGAAAGGGGATTGGAGTAGTTTTGAATAGGTTTGGGGGTTCAACTTGGTTTAATTTGGGTATGTAGGCAATTTTAGGAAACTTGGACTAGCTTGGGTTTAGGTTTGTCTAGAGTGGGGTTAAAGGCCAATTGATGATTCCAAATGATCTAAGCGGGTGTGGTGAAGAGTTCCCAACATTAATTGGGTAGCAATTTTAGGATTAGGAAATTCAATTTGGTGTGATTTGGTCATGTGTCCAATTTGGGCAAAATTGGGGATTTTAGATTTGGGTTGACTTGGGTGAGACTTGAGCTCAAATTGGGGGTAATTGAATGTTGCATTTTGCCTAGGGGAGTGTCATGAGAAGTTTGGAATTCAAATTGGGGGAAATTGATTACCATTCAGTCAATTTTCGGGTGAATTGAGTCATATGGCCAAAATTTAGGCTTGGTTTTGATTTAGATTGAGACTAGGGATATTGAATTAAAGTTTGGAATTGAAAGTGGGCAAGATTGGGTTTAATTTGGGCATTTATGGGTTAAATGAGTCAAATTGGGGCTTTTGGTTAAATTGGGCTAAATTGGTCAAATTGGGTCATGTGATATTTGAGTGAAATAAAATTGGTAATATTTAGGATGTATTGGGAATTTTTGGGAATTTTTTGAATTATTAGATTTTTTGGCTAAGAGAGACATTTTGGTTATTTTGGAGATTTTGGGTATTTTAGCAAATTTGGGTAATTTTGGTCAATTTGAGTGGTTGGGAGTATTTTGAAATAACTTTTGGAGAAAAAGAGGTAATTTGGGTAATTTTGAAAATTTTGGGTAGATTTAGGAGCAAAAGGGGTCAAAAATTGAAATTTTGGAAAACTAAGGTTGATTGAAGGTGAGTAACATGGGATTGTGTAGATTGAGCCATGGACCAAAGATAACCTCATTTTATCCTCTATGTGTTGGTACTGACCAAACCTTAGTTTGGGGCTAAGAGCTTGGGAAAACCACACACATGAGTTTCCAAAGAGTTAGGGGCTCAAGGTGGGATGTGCCTTCTTTAGGGTTGTGGGTGTAAAGTGTAAGCTCCAGACCTCCTGGGGTAAATCCTAAGGTCTAACCACCTATAGGAGACCTCCATGGGCTTCCTTATACTTGGTCTCTTCCTACAAAAAGCTGGAGGTTAGGCCTTAAGCATATGAAAACTCCCAGTGAAGTGAGGAAGGATTGAATTTCCAAGGGGGAGAGTTCCAAAACTAGTCTTCTAAGAAAGTCACCAGGAGAGTCCTATGGCTAGACCCTAGGCTATCCTAAAGAGAGACTGGACCTCAACTAAAAGTGAGGTCAACAGTATATTTTGTAAATTTTTTGAAAAAATTTTTCTGGCTTTGCTATTTTGGTGTAATGACTGATTTTAGACACTATTGTATCAATGTAATTTGTTTCAGCATAAAAGCAACCATTGAGAAATATAAGAAGGCTTGTGCAGGGAGTTCAAACCCCGAAACCCTTATAGAGGTTAATTCACATGTAAGTCTCTTACAACCATTTAATCATGACAAAATACATTCAATTCCTGTGAATAGTTATTTATGTCTTGATATAAAATTGAGGATAAAATCAGTATGAAGTGTAAGAATTAGTTAGGTTGTTTGGAGATCGAAATCATTGTTTAGAAAATAATGATTCTCTCCAAAATATACATATGTTGGATGATCAAATACAGGTAGAATTCTCATGACATCCTAGAGGCCATTTGGCATCGCTTTTGTTTTTTATTTTAATTTCATATTGCTTATACTTTGATTTGAAACAAATAATGTTTGACTATTTAATTAGAAACACTTAAAGAACCTAAAAAATTGTTTTGAGTGTTTTAAAAGCATAATAACTTATTTTTAGAAAGAAAAAAATAAAAATATGTAAAATCAAATTAAATAAATATGTTTTAAAAATGAAACTAGAAACAAAAATAATAATAATAAACAAAATATTTCCCAAATATGCTTAAGTTCATTTCTTCAAGGGTTTGCAATCTATTATAAGATGATTGAGATCAATTCAAATATCATTAAATAACAAAATAGATACTACTTTCTATTATAACTTTAGAGTTATCATGCAGAAATAAACGACCAAACTGAACAAACAAACTATTATAACAAATAAAACTATCAAAAATATCATCCACATATTTAAAAGCATTCTCATCCAACTTACATTTAAATCAATTTTCGTACATTAATTTTAATCGATAACTTTGGCACCTATTTTCATTTGCTTTATATGCAAATTCTCATGTACCAACCATTCAATCTATTGAAGCATTTTATGTTATAAGACAATTAAAAAATAGGTTAAGTTGTATATAACTTAGTTGTTGTTTTGACCCCCAATTAGTCACTAAGGCAAGTGGCACTCTTGTAAATTCCGCCTTAATTTAAGCCTCTATTGTTGACTCTAGAAGGTGCCACCTCATTATGGAAGACCCTAGAAGAGGACATGTGGAAGGACATGTAGAGGCCATGCGATGGAGGGAGGACATGTGGAAACCATGCAATGGATGACTCTAAAAGGAGGACATGTGGAAGCCATGCGATCCTCGAAGGTTCCACCTCATCTTTATTCTAGAATATTATAATGTAATCTAATTTACTATAAACAGATGAGAGGAGGGGAGGCTTTTGGTGTGGGTTTTGTAAGAGTGAAAAGAACTCAATGAGTGGGGGCTAGCTTGTAGAGGGTGAGGAGTGCATCTTGGAGGCCTTGGATTTGAAGGGAGGCCATGGAAGATGAGGGCTCATCTATGTAAAGCTAAGTACTCCTTTTGTCTCTTACCTTAGTGGATTATTTCGATATCCTCCCGTGGACGTAGGTCAAAAGACCGAACCACGTAATCTTCTTGTGTTCTTGTGGTTGCATTTCTTTGTGTTGTTTTTCCTCTCTCTTGCAAGTAATTTATCCAAGCATCTTTTCCCACAACATTAGTAAATAATTAAAGTTTTATAATATAGTAATTATATATATATATATATATATATATATATATATATATATATATATATATATATATATAATTTTTTTTTAAACCCAGAAATAACACACAATAAGAATTTAGGAAGCATTTGAATCAGGAGACTCTAAACCGTATGTTGATATGTGCTATATTAAATGATTCTAGAAGATATTCCGGTCAACACATGAAAATATTATCATAGAAACATGAACATGAACAAGATATAAAGACAGATGTCGACTGCTGCAAAAAGTAAAATAAACCTTACTGTTGGGCACACTTTACCCTTGGGCCGGCGTCCTCATCCTCATCGTAAGCTTCTTCTTGTTGTTGTTGCTGCTTTCGTCTCATCTCATCTTCAATGTTGACATCATACATCGTGGTTTCCTCACATTCATCAAGCTCCATATCGGTCATGCGTAAGCTTGTTCTGGGAGGAAGAATTGCAGCCAGTTTCCTGCACTGATCAGGAGAAAGAACTCCAGAATCAGGGAATTGCACACTGACATGGATGTAAAGTCGACCCTTCATGAATGGCCTCTGGTGATGAGGCATCCCTTCGTCATTGATGGCTTTAGATTGACCAGGTTTGACAACTTCGCCTGGATGTGACTTGATAAGAAGCTGTCTGCCATCAAGATGTGTTAAAACAAAATGGAAGCCACAGAGGGACTCGGTCAGGGAAAGTGTATGCTCCACAAACAGGACATCAAGCTTTCGCTTGAATTTGGGGTGCTCTTTAAGTTGCAAAACTAAGACAATGTCTCCTGTCAGTGTGTCAGGAGCTTCATCGGCCTCTCCCTGGAAGACAATCTTTTGACCATGCTGCATTCCCTTCTCAACATTCACCTCTAGTACCTTCTTCTCCTGAGTGACTTTGTTTCCTTTAGATTGTGGGCATTTGTCTTTATCACTGATAACCTCACCTGAGCCTCTGCATTCAGTACAAACATGCTGCATTTGTTGGATCATTCCTGGCCCAATCTGTCTAGTTACAACTTTCATTCCAGTGCCTTGGCATCCATAACATCTCCCTGATGCCCCACTCTTTGATCCTTTGCCTATGCATTTTGGGCATAGCCTATTTCTTGAAAGTGATAGCTTCTTAGAGGTTCCATTATAAAGGTCCTCCAGAGAAACCTTTAGGGTATGAACAACATCCTCACCACGCATTTGCCTACGCCCTCTTGAGCTTCCACCGCCACAACCACCGCCGAAACCACCGCCAAAAAACGGTTCAAATATATCAAAAGGATTGTGAGCGTCGGCTAGGGCTGTCAAAACAGCTCGTTATTTAAGAATAGCTCGTGTTCAACTTGTTAAGAAGCCTATGTTCGATTCATATGTTAAGTTAATGAGTCAAACACGAACAATTTTTTTTGCTCGATATATAAATGAGCCGAACACGAACAATGATATTTCTTAATGAGCCAAATACGAGCTAAGTCTGAACTCGATCGTGTTCGGCTCTTTTACACCCCTAGCGCCAGCACCACCTCTCATTCCCTCTTCTCAGGATCACTTAGCACTTCATAAGCCTGAGCCAACTCCTTGAACTTCTCCGGGTCCCCACCCTTGTTTGGATGGTTCTTTATTGCAGCCTTTTTGTATGCCTTCTTCAATTCATCCTGGCTTGCATTCTTTGTGATCCCAAGAACCTCGTAGTACCTAGTATTGTCACTCTTCCTTGAAGCACGTCCAAACATGATTCCTGATCTCCAGCAACTCTATTTGCTCTCCTGAATAGGGCTGTGCCCCAGTAAAGAGATCAACAAAATAGAAGAGGGGGATCGATCTTCTCGTTGCAGATCTTAGTTTGCAAGAAAATTGTCGGGTGAGGTGGATGATGATCTGTGGAACTGAAAGGACGAGGCTGCCAAGTTGGATATATATATATATACATACACACACACACACACAACCAATATCCATGCAAGTGAAATCGACTAAACATTAACATTTTATTTTAATATGAATTTTTAACATTTATATTTACATTTTATTTAAGAATTTATCCTGAAAACGTTGTCAAATATTTTACCCTTTTTGTTAAATTCATATTTATTTCCATCTGAGCCTTTTCTAGTTTACATGCTTGGGTATAATAAAAGGGTGACATTTTTCATTAACTTATATGTTCATTTCATTTTGATTATATTTATATTACATATAATCGTTTCAATCATACAATGTGGATGCAAAAATGTGAAACATTTTAAACAGATAGTAATGATTATGTGGTTATGGTGAAATAGACAATAGGTTATTTTTATAGGATGATTATCTTGATTAAAAAAATTTCATATATGATCCAATTGAAATTATAAAAATCAAACAATGCATTTGAATTGAAAGGAACTATAATTAAAATAAATTAGAATTATAATTACTCACCTCAGCCCTTTGAAGATTCTCATTATCACTGAACCATTAGCTTCCTCTTTCTCTATTTACTACATATAAGTAAAAATCATAATATTATAACAAATTCTATAATTCTCATATTAAATGACTGTATCTTTAAATTTATTAGTTTTACTCATTTAAAATATTTGTGTTTAAAAATAGACTTTATTGTACAATAGCAATAAAATTCATAATTCCTTAATTTACATGCTTCAAATCTATTAGGTATATGTTTATTACATTAATTTTAAAAAAATTAACATTAATACTTAATAAACTATAAAAGAAAGTAACTAGTTACTTCTATATCAATCATTTTTGCATATGCTTAGCATGTTTTTTTTTTCTGTATAAATACTCACTTAGCCATTCAATTTATTAGAGTTTTTCCTTTAACAAGAAATTTAAACAACTGGTTATAAATTAGTGAATAATTATACTTCTAATATATATTAATTTTTTGTTGCATATGTTCTTACATGCATGCATGTGAAATTGATTAAATGCTAACGTTATTTAATTTTATTATAAAT
Organism: Papilionanthe hookeriana x Papilionanthe teres; assembly: GCA_022702705.1. Taxonomy (NCBI): domain Eukaryota; kingdom Viridiplantae; phylum Streptophyta; class Magnoliopsida; order Asparagales; family Orchidaceae; genus Papilionanthe; species Papilionanthe hookeriana x Papilionanthe teres. Next base: position 25,168,488 of record CM040427.1, read on the forward strand.
TTATGAACATTAATATTTACATTTTATTAAGAAAAGCACCACAAAAGCATTGTGAAATATTTTATCACTTAAAGTACACTCATTTCCATTTTCTTCATAAAAGCCTTTTTATTTTACGTGCTTGCTATAATAGCTTTCGTAATTAATACCATAAGTGAGTTACTCCTTTGATTAACTTATACTTTCATATTATTTAGCTGTATATCATTATACTTTTTTAATTAATTGAATCAAGTTTAAACATTCAATTTGGATGTACTATGTGAAACCTTTTTAGACATCCAATTAATTTTATTAATCTTCATTATGGTCTGAATATTTTCAATATGATCTATTTAAAATAATAAAAAAAATAATGTGATTAAATTTAAAAGAACTATAATTAATATAAAATGTCAACATTTTCAAGATTCTCATTGTTTCTTTACATTTATCTTCTTATTATTCTATTTATTATCTAAAAATGAAAAATATAATATTATATGAAATTTCTTAGTTTTTATTATATTTAAATCTTTATATATGTAATTTCATTAAGTTTCATCATTTAAAATCTTCAGGAGTTTAAATACACTCTATAGTACAAATTCAATAAAATTCTTAATTCATTACGAGTTTTAGACCCAAAATTTTAAGGAAACTGCATTAGAACTCCAATCAGGACTGTCACGTGATACTCATTCATTTATTAAATTAATTATTATTTACAAATGAGGGCCTGCCTGTACACGTGGTAGGTCAAAATTGCATCAGAATGGGCAATTCCAAGTCTATTAATCTCCTCCATTCAAAATCCAAAGTAAATGCTTAAAATTTAAACTCACCCTTGAGTATGAATATAAATTCATGAATAAAGTAAAAACAAATAAAAATTTGCCTCAATTCATCTCTTGAAAGTCCCATTCAACATTTTGATAATTAAAATTTTCAAATTTTAATTCTTACATTACTTAATTAGAAATTTAATATTAATGCTTAATAAATTTAAAATTAAAATAATATATATGAATTTAAAAATAAATTGTAATTATTAATGTCATACACATTGTCACCCCTCACTGCTCGTAAGTCGTAACAGACCGCCCCACATTTACAACACAGATCATCAATTCAAGATGTGTGGATTTCTTTATCCACAATAACATATCTCATTTGGTCAACTTCTGCAAACAATCATTTGACATACGTACAGGTCTCATGTTCAATAACAATAGTCACTTATTGAAATGATACTAAAAATACTGTTATGTTGCCTTGAAGGACACGTTTGTTGACATTAATGTTAAGCAAATCCGTTAGAATAATAAGTCATTAAATTCTAAGATATACTATAATTTTTATTTTAATTGCAAGTAAACTTACATCACCTATTGATTAATGAAGTACTTCTTCAAGGATATTTGATATTCATCCAACAATGTTATAACTGAATATAATAAAGTTGTGGTTTTTCGTGTGATTTCCAATAACTTAATTTGGTGAATGCAGCAATACTATGAATAAGAATCAGTAAAAATTCAAACAGGTAAACCTTTTTTTGTAGATGAATTTGAGTTTATAAGACCATGCATTGAGAACAACCTGACCTGATTCTTACATACTTAATGCTGTTTTCAATAAAAAAAATAGACTTATAAAATAATAAAATGTTATGTCATGATGTTTCAGGCATTTATTGGGGGATGGTTTGAGTTCTCTTAATTTAAAGGAGTTGAAGTAACTTGAAAACTGACTTGAAAGAGGCATCACAAGGGTCAGATCAAATAAGGTAAGAACATCATAGTCAAATGGATTCTCTGTTATATATTTGCAGTAAATGATTCAGAAAGATCACTAATATATCTTTGCCAAAACAATAGAACTTTATTCACTACAAAACTTTCAGTATTTGGACGCAAATTGTAGAGAAAACTTAAAGGAGTTCTCTCTTTTTTTTTTTCCTTTTTTTTTTTGGTCACCATATTGAAATTCATCCATCTACAAATCTTAAAAGCAATTGCAAATTGTTTCATCGGTTGATATTATTGATAAAACAAGTAATTTTAATGATATTTAATTGGCTGGTAGATATAATGGGCAATACAAATGCAATGTAAACACCTTAGACAACCTTAGTCTCTACACTGAAGTGGCCAAAGCACAGAAATTAACTTTTATTATTTTTATTGTTTCTTTTATTTTAAAGAATATATTGGATTGATATAATTTTTATATGTTATATTTTTTTAAAATAAATATTTTTAACTTATTCGCCAAAACATTTGTAGATGTTTCGAATGTCTTTTAAAAACAATACTTCAATCAAACATATTTTTAGTTCAATTCAAAACATAAATTAAATAAAATAAAAATAAAAAAATAAAACAGAAAATAAAGTAAAACGGGACACTCTTAGAGATTAGACAAATAGAGAAAAATGCTGACTCCTGTGTTGGCTAATTAATTCTCTGTTCAACTTTCCGTCAACACTAATATATAATTCCATTATCTTCTTGTCAGCATGAGCTGCTCTTTGCAGAAATTGAGCAGATGCAGAAATGAGTAAGAGCTCATGCTACACCGACTAAGATTTAGATCTTTGTTACAATCTACGATAACTAAACTTTTGAGAGCAATTAACTTTTTTGTAAATGCAGGAAGTGGACCTTCAAAATGACAATATGTACCTCAAGGCCAAGGTAATTAATCTAATGAAATGTTCAGTTGAAGATCTATAAATCTGGTATTATTTTCTACAGCTTCAGTCGAAATAATTATTTCATGAAAGGATTTTGGAAGCAATTTTCACTTTTAAAAGAACACTTAGCTAATCATTCTTCAAACTTTCCAATACAAATCATGTTTATTGTTGTATGATTTAATATTTTTTTATGACATTTCTATTGAGGCAAGTCGGTCTTTAAAATAAACAAGAAAATGTAATAGAAAAATGAAAAAGAAAAAAGATTAATAAAAGTAAGGAAATGAGAAAAAAAATTTTTGCCTAGGAAAAAGTTTGAATGATTGCTTACGTTGTTCGAACTTTTAACCAATATAATTAAAAAGAGGATTTCCCTCATATTTCTTGCCTTAAGAGCAATGAATCATTTCTCTTAAGAAGGTGTGATTGGAGAATAGTTGGTGGATTCTCCATGGAGTTCCGCCTCACTCCGATTAGTCACCTGATGACAATTTTCTATGCTCTTTACACAGAACAATAGCTGTCGTTGACAACCATACCCTGTCTATCTAACCATACTTTCACTTCTTCATTATCTTGTTCCACTAAACAACAACTATCACCTTGTTTTCTACCCAAATCCAATTTGTAGCTCAAACTTTTGCTCTATAATCTTATTCCACAACTTTCTCAATCTTGGTATCAGAGATATTAAAACCCTATACTTTTTTCGAAACCCAAACTCTAACCAACTACCTTCACAAAAAGGTCATCCCTACATCCTGCACTTAACCCTCAGCTTTTCAAAAACCTCAGATCCAAAATCTTCACATTCACTGGAACCCTAAAGTGAGAAGACTACCATGCCCACAAGGAGAAATCCTCCGAAGGGGTGTTCAAGATCTTATCATGGAAGAGATGCACAGAAAAATCATCGAACTGTAATAAAGTGATGAAGTAATCAGCTGGATGGAAAAACTGATATGATCCAACACTTAGCTCGACAATATATGATAGTATTCTTTACAATGATGCTGATATTTATTTCACCTGAATTTTCCATAATTCAGTACTCATGCATATTTGTTGAATTTATAGTAGTTACTATGAGAATGCCTGATGGTTATGAACAACTGTGATGTGGTGCGTTTCTTATGTCAAGATAGTGGAGACCTAGCTGCCATGTGGAGGTTACTTTGCCACACTCCCTCAAACTCAGAATTCATTGCCCTCAAACTCAGGAATCCTTGCAATGAATTCTAAGTTTATTACTCCTTTTGAAGAACCTTGAATTGGATAGACTTTTAGTGAAAGCGTTAGCTAGCTGCTTCTCCATTGCAATGTGTCCGACTTGAAGAGTTTTTGTGGATATGGAATCCATAATGAAGTGGAAGTCGGTCTTGATGTGTATAGTGTGTTTTTTGAATACTGGATTGTTGGTGATTGCAATGGTGGATGTGTTGTTGTGAAGAAAGGGTATAGGTTGGTTTATTAAGAGCCCTAGGTCTTTAAGTAGTCTTAGAAGCCAAATGAGTTCCATGGTGGCTGCTACAAGAGCTATGTATTTGGCTTCAGAAGATGATCTATTGTAGTCTGTTTAGGAAGTCTCTAGAGAATTGCAATGGTGGATGTGTGTTGTGGAGAAAGGGTATAAGTTGGTTTATTAAGAGCCCTAGGTCTTGAAGTAGTCTTCGAAACCAAATGAGTTCCATGGTGGCTGCTACAAGAGCTATATATTTGGCTTCAAAAGATGATCTAACATTTTTAGTCTGTTTAGGAAGTCTCTAAGAGAATTGAGGTGGAGTCTAAATGAAAGCAATACCTTGTGGTTGATCTTCGGCATGTGACGTTGCTGGCCCAATAGACATCTGAATAGGCAGTTACATTGAGATCTCCCTTGGTGATCAAGGGACCAAGGTTGCTTGTGGCTTTAAGATAGTGTGATATCCTTCTGACTATTTATTGACACTATAGAAATTTAGCTTGTTACCGACAGTCAAATAAAATTGATAATAACATTAAAACTATCAACAAATTAATTACCGACCGTTAAGCTACAATTTGTTCGATTTAGCCAAAACGCTTGTCGGTAATATAATTACCGACAGATTTACTAACAGATCTTTTAACACTGATGATTATCCAACAAATACTAACTGTCCTTGTTGGTTCAAAAATCATAGCATGTTTAACCGTCTGTGTTCGTCGGCAATATAACCGACATATGTGTTCGTCGGAAAAGTGTTGCACTTTTGCCAAAAAAGTATAGCGCTTCTGCTAGAAAAGTGTAGCATAATTGTCAGTTAACCATAGATAATTACCGAAGGCTTTATCCATCGAAAAAGTGCATCACTTTTTGAAAATTTTGCTTGTTCAATAGTCCGTTGAACAGTCGTCGGAACTTAATTGGATAGTCGTAAAATCATCGATAAGTCGTCAAACACCTGTAATATCAGAAAAAAAATAAACTCATTTTTCAACACTATAAATGACATGCATGCAATTTTAACAGTATAATTTATACACAACACAGTATAGTGCAATAATGAAACTAATTAACACAAAAAACATATACAAAAATAATAGAAAATTAATTGCATCAAACGAAATGAAATGTACAATTGTCTAAAAAAAATTATTTGAGACCAATAAATTATTTAACATATCAAACATAAAAAGTAACCTCGACTCATACTCAACATTCCTCTCCTCATCATCCTGAATTGGCTACTTCCCTCTCTGTTGTTTAAAACACAACATTGATTGATTTCATCTTCCGCTCCATCTCCGATCTTAGGGTGGCTAGTTGGGTGGATATCTGGGCAGCAACATCTGTAGCAACCTGGCAACAAATCTCCTATTCATGTGCAGTGGAAGTAGATGCATTGGATATGCTAGAGGCCGGACAAGCATCATAGGCACCCATGCCCCCGCAGTAAGAGTGGCAATTTTGCTTAGCCTGCTCCCTATTATTCTGATACTCAGAAAGTCTCAAGCCCTAAACAGGGTCAAGAACACATCATCGTTGTGCCACAAGGGGCGCTCACGTGTTCAGTGTATATCGTCAAACTAGTGGCGAAGATAGTCGCCCGCTTTGTGCTCCAAGTTCCTCTGGATGTGTGTCTCCTCCTCGTGGGACCAAGACTATTATTTCTATAAATTGAATTAGAAAATATTAGATTCATAAACATATATACATAACTGAAAATTACTGTGTTCGAGATTTACGACAAACTCCCAAACCCACACATATCAAACTGTCGTCGCCCTCTAGGATAAGCACAGGTGATCGTAACTGCTTTGAATAATTTTTCTAATGAAATGAATTGCCTATGTGAGGGGAGAAAATTTGAAATAACATATGATTAGTTCTCTATTAAATTAAGGAAACATAAAACAATAATGTCAGTATAAAAAAAAAAACTTCCTTCTCGAACTAGAAGAAATATCAATAGCAGTGGATAGTGACGGTGTTGTTCTGCTAGTCGCAGTTGATGACGGAACTGATGTCATGGTTGTGATTTGCGGTGTTGTTGGTGTGGTAGTCTCGACTGGAGGCGTTGGTGGTGTGGTGGGAGTCGAGGTGGAGGATTGTTGGGGTGAGTCAACCTCAAGGCTCGCCTCCATAGTATCATGTCCACGACTTCGTCGACTGACGGACTTCCAGAAGCCAACACGTCCTACGATAAGGGGGAGACCCCCTCTCTCCATAAGCAATCCGTAAATAGGAAAGTAAATTTAGTTAGTGCAACTGCAAACTACTAAAAGCTAAAAATACAATAGTATGCGATAAAAAGAAAGAGTAACAGTAAAGTGCATGCAATCTCAGACTGCTAAAACTAAAAATACAAGTGTACATCGTAAACAGAAAAGAAAATTGTAAAGTGTAATTTATAAAATTCTAAAACGGAAAACTCAGAAGTACGCAATAAATACAAAATAAAACTATACAGTGCAATTTACATGCCACTAAATCTGAAGCACAAAATTACAAAGTTAGATTAACTTACACATATTTGGTAACCTCCTATGATGAGCCACTTAAAGATGTAGTTAAAATTACATCATCCCAAGCATTATCAGAATCATACTCATCGATACAAATTTCTTTGTTTACCACTAGCATCCTCTAAACTGAGCTATTCAAGAATAGTATCAAGTGGAATGTATAAATCTGTCATTTATATTTCTTGTTAATTGAGTTCAACAGAATTATGAATATCAATGATTGTTGGAGGTTTACTTGCTATGACTACTGCCCACTTCACTTTATCTCTTATTCTATTGGGATATGAAAGACAAAATACATGACTTGCTTGCCTTGCTAAATTGAACATATCAAATTTATCATATTTTCTGTTTAATTTTACTTCTATGATATTATACGGTTGCTTTACCATTATTCCATGATCAAGAACAATATCAAATCAATCACAGTCGTACAAGAATACACTCTCACCAATAGAGCCAGGATATGATAGTGCAACAACTTCGAGAATCTCATAGTAATATTTCTCATCGTCTGATTTATTGTTTGCTTTAACACAAACGTTGAAATTACAAGTCTATATTCCTTCTAACCATGAACTATTATGAAGCTTGTAGCAATTTACATCATAAATTTGCTAACGTTTCACAATGTGCATGAGTCCAAAAGAAAGACCTATCAAGCCCAAATCTTTTACTCCATTGTTTCGATCATGAATCTAGCAATTCATAAAAACTCATGGGTAATTGAAGATAGCTAAAAATAAATATCTTTGATGATTAATAAATTTTTTAAACTCTAACTTACATGTGTTGTAAAGTATCGAGAGGAATTATTCTCTATCTCGTGACTTGTAATATCATCTTTAACTGAGTTCAACAAATTTAAGAATAAACTGTTACCATATTGATAAATAAATCAATTAGCTCATTATCATATTTCCACCAGAAAGGGTAAAATATTAATATAATTTAGTGTCATGCTCAATAAAGGGTTGAAATTCGTTGCAATTTAGAAGAACATAAAGGGTTGTTGCTTGAAGTTCTTGATCACTAAGATAACGTGATGTACACGCCCTTGAAGCTTCATCAAACTGCTAAAACATAGAAATTATTGAGGGAGACACTACACACAATTACGTGGAATCTCTTGCATTAAATAGTAGAAGCAGAAAGTGGTGGTCTCCTGCAATAAATATATCTCCCATATGGATCATTATGGTCGTGCTTTATTCTTCACAATTCAATTCACTTCATTTAAAAATCTGTAAGTAAATTATTATTTAGCACTATTTAACAATATTATTCAATGAAGTTTAACTACATAGTTTGCATATGTTACTACGTACCTCTCCAATGGATAAGTACTATACTGGTCCTTCAAGTAAGGGCCTGCATGGTAGATGTATCGGCATATGCTACATGGAGTCGAAAAAAGGTAAGAATATTTTTTCAAGCTTGCATAATATTATTGGAATGTTTGTTTCTGACTTATGTATGTTATCAACATTAAAACGAGCTGCACAATTTCTTTGAAAAAAACAGTGATTTCGATTATTGAATTTAACATTTCGTTAAGCAAGCAGTTAAATGCGATTAGTTTCAAATTTTCAAGAAAACAATGAAAGATCCCAAATATCTTTCTCGCCTCTACATCGATATAACGACTCAAATTTAAAGAATATATGCTCAAGAAACATGGAATTTGTTGAGGGTCTCCCACAGACTCAAGGAAACAAGGATTTAATAATAGTAGTAGTGGACCACTTCTCCATAATTGCAAATTTCATACCTTATCATAAGAAGATGAATGCTTAAAATATTGCAGATTTATTTTTCAGAAGATAGTTATCTTTCATGATGTGCATGACCATCACCTTGAATAGGGATGTGAAATTTATGAACCACTTTTAGAGGACCTTAAGAGTTATGATAGCATAAAGCTCCAATTCTATTCAACAACATACCCTCTGATAGATGGCCAAAAAGAGGCAGTGAATTATAGTTTTGATAACCAACTCCAATGCCTTTAAGGGCAAAAAAATATAGCGATAGGACTTGGTTTTTTCCAAAGTTGAGTCCACAAGTGACAACCTCTTTGTGGTAGTTTATGGGTGGAATCCTTTCACACAATTGGAGCTAGTATTGATACTCCCCTCTACTGAGCACAGTACTGATGCCGAAGTTAGAGTCAAAGAAATTTAGACCTTAAATCAGCATGTAAACGATGAAATTGGCATGTAGAATATAAAAAATCAGAAGCAGTCTAATAAGTTCAATAAGCTTATGGTCTTTAAGGAGTTAGATTTGGTATGGATCAAATTGAAGAATGAGTCAAATCCCACATAGGTATTGATTAGATGTTTGCTTTATATATCATCCTTAATAATAAAACAAATTCAAACTTCTCCAAACAAACGCTACATCTATTGAAAAAAATACTACATAGACATTTGACAAAAGAAAAAAAAAGAAACATTGTGCCTTCTTGAAAACAATCATTAAAAAAATAGATATATGCTCCATAGCTCAATCACATGAGTATTTCACTTCATATTTTTCTCCTTCTAAAATTAGCTCAAATAAAATTCAATCAATAGAATTGGGAGTAACTTATCAAATAACCAACTCTTTCACCAAATTCTTTTTGTACATGCCCTACCTAAAAAACATAAAATAAAATCAGCTAATACAACCTTATCATTATTGACAAATAAGATATCTATAGAACTCAATTATTTCCATTATCATATTAATGTAACAAAACTATCAATAAATCTATTAGTTATTAAAAACTTAACATCTAACCAAAATTGCATTCCAAGATTTATTTATATTCCTCATCTATTTTAGGATCAAACAATGAGAAAGATAATTGGGCATATAAAAGAATGAGACAGTCCATATAATATAGTGTACCTCATTTATCAAAAATTTTGGGACACAATAAGGGCACAAACTTGGCTCCATTATATTTGGATAAGTCATCCATTTATGTACTATAACTCATGTCTCAGATTCAATATGAGGTGTGTCAAATGGCCAAACACCATAGAGTTCTTTTTTCCCATACTTAAAAATTTCAACAACTTATTACACAAGAGACTTTTTTTATGAAGTTAAATTGGATGTGGATACTTCATAAATGAAGAAGTACTCAATTTGAAACTAATATTAAATAATTTAGTCTAATAGTGAGAGAATATTTTAATCAAGTTGTGATTTCCTTCCTCCATTAAAATAACATCATCCACGAATATGTTTACTCCCCACAATAAAATGAGATAAAAGAAAGAAAATAAAAGCACAAATTCCATTAAACTACTAAAACTCTACTCTTTGAAAGGAATGCTACAATTGTTGTTAGGATGTCGCTTAACTAATAGAAATCAAAGACTAATCATCATGTCCTGAAGGAACGATTTCTACCTTTGAAATTCAAATCCAATATGACATGAGTCTTCTTATTTTAATAGAAAGAAAATCTTAGCATGCATCCAACCTTCCATAACCAATGCTATTTAACGTTTAATATTTTTTACTTGCATAAAACTTGTCTTACTAAAATAATCAATATCTAAGTTCCAATAATTATCTAAAAAATTTTGAGAATACAAAAAAAAGGCTATCTCTAAAAAGATAAGAGCCCTTAAAGACAACTAAACATTGGAGATAGTAGAATTGTTAAAGGAAACGAAATTATTTGATAACAGGTGGTTATACACTGCCAAATAAAATACAAATGAGACACTAGAAGAGTTAAAACGTAAAATTATAGTTCTTATAATGAATGCCAAAGACATAACTGTTACAGGAGATGAAAGTAACTAAATAAGAAAAATGAAACGTCAACTATTTAAAGAATTTTAAATTAACAAATATTAAATGATTTAAATATTTTCTTACGATCAAAGTGGTCTATTCAAGGATTGGGATATTCATCTCTTAACAAAAATACATCATTGATCTACTGAATGAGACAAATATGATAGGATGCAAGCCATCGTAAGTCCTAATTGATTATGGTCTCAAATCAGGAGAGGCTAACGATAGCCTAAAAGTTGACAAAAGAAGGTATCAAGGACTGATTGGAAAGCTTATCTTTCATGCCCACATAAGACATTGCATAAATTATATTTTGAGTGTTAGAAGTTAATTTATGCGTAATCTAGAAAAATACATCTATATGTAACATAAAATCCTTTTTGATACCTAAAAGTAAAATAAAAAAAAAAATGAATTCAATATTGATTGTTAATTAGGCAGAATTCCGAACAAACAAAAGGTTTACTACCAGTTAATGCACTTTCATATGTGATCATATGTGAGAATCTAATCACTTTGAATGCATGGATAAATCACTCGTCACCATCGAGATCTATATTCTATAATATCACTTTAAATTTAAGTATGAAAAATATGTACTCTATTGCTTGGGATGAGTATCGGTGCTTCTAATGGTCAACTTGGTAATCCTTAGAATTCTAAGCCTAACTGTTCATCTTTTTAACAAGCATTAGTATAAAGTGGGCCTTAGAAAAACATCCTACAAAATTTGGGTGAAAATAAATGTATGCAGGTTGTAAAACTATTTCGAAAAAGAAAAAAAAAAAGAGAAGATTCATATGCCTAAACAAAGATATAATCTTTCTTAGAAGGGTTTTAGGTCTCATAATTGTTCAAATATTAAATCTCAAAATATATAAAATGAACCTTCACAACCAAAGTAGAACTTTATTCATATCATAAAAATATCTATATTCAATTATAATTCCAATATTTATAGGTTACAAAATAATAAACTACTATCAAGCTATCAAAATAGCTAATGGATTTATAGATTTCTAATAAACTACAAATGCGAACAAATTAACAAATTACTAATAAATTGCTAACAATGTATTATTAAAAAATTTGTCGATACTGACTACAATAATCCTAACAAAATAATAATATATAGTGAATATAAGATAACTCCAACACCAATGTGAAAATAAAATTTAAAATTTTATATCCCAATCACATGTCCTTAGCAATACACTTATAGCACATCTAGATAAATTTAGATCAATAATAATTTTGATTAAATCTGCATGCATTACATCTAATTGAAGATCGCCATTAACTTAATGACTATTTCTAATGAAAAAGTCTCATTAATGATTGAAGTTGAGAAGAACATCACATTTGATGCTTTTGACAAGCTATTAACCGGCAACTAATTGACCTATAGAATGCTTATAACGAAAAATAAACTAACAAATTAGCAAATTACTAATAAATTGTTAAACAAATTATTAATAAAATTTGTGTTGGTATTCTTATATTATTCTTATGGCATAAGCAAGGTCGAATTCAAGACCTTAACAACAAATATCAAGGCTTTTACCAAATAAACTGTAATTGGCACCCACTATGATTTCAAACTTGCATTATAGGGAAAGCTTTCTTATATGAAGAAACCTTGCATTTTCTTGGATGTAACTCAGAAGTAATAATTTAGATACATGGAAAATCAAATTATATCGCTTGCAAACAAACAACATAACCTGTAAATTCATAAAAGAAAACTTACTATTCTAACAATAAAATAGATCTACAAGGCGAAAAACAATAATTATGAATGAAATCCAACTGTGATGCTTGTACCTTTTAAACGGAAAGCAGCAAAGCAAGAGGACAGCTATATTTTTAAACAAACAAATGGGCTCACTTATGCTGTCGTTTTGATTAACAAATTGGAAATTCTATTAGTGCAGATAATTGGGTTTCCTAGAGCCACATATAAACACCAAGAATATGGCATGCAATTAAACTGAAGCCATGCCTTTTGTCTCATATTTAAATTATTCAGAACATGCAAGTTATAAGAGAAACATATGGGTTTATAACGAGACAAATATCAGAAGACTAAATGCAGATTTTAGTATAATCAAGCACCATGGGTTTTTTCTTTCAACTCTCTCTCTCTCTCTATATATATATATATATATATATATATATATATATATATATATATATATATATATATATATATATGCGGCTAGGGTTTGGCACTCAGTTTCTCATGGCGTTTTCCTGGCGATCGACGATCTCTGCCCATGGTGATCTCTCCCCCTATTTTTCTTTCTTGTTTTTCTTTAGATGGAACGAAACTATGCTAATGCTGTTACTGGAGGCTCTCTTCCATCTCTAAAGAAGCATTCTTGCTACTTCCCTCAAGCTTTCCATGAGGCATGGGAACTTGGAGGAGGCGAATATAGTTTTATTAAAAAACTTGGAAGGAAAAATGGTAAACCCGCTCTTTATCTTTCAGATGAAGAAACTAACATTCTGGCCTCTGCGTGCCGCTTTGCTATGATCGGAAAATTTCTATATGGTCACCCTAAACTGGATATCATTCGTAAAGAGTTTGACTCACTCAAACTTACAAGCACTTGGAAGATTGGTTCACTCGATGGAAGACATATACTCATTGAACTCACAAACGATGTTGACTACACTAATGTTTTTGCGCGCAAAGTGTTAAAAATTGATAACAGGTACATGAAGATCCTCAAATGGAGTGTTGATTTCGATCCAAAAGCGGAATCCCCTGTTATCCCTGTTTGGGTAAAATTTCCTGACTTTAAATATCATTTATTCAATCATGAGATACTTTACTCATTAGCTAAGGGTTTTGGCATGTCGCCTCGGGTTGATAATCCTACACTTGAACGATCTAAACCCTCGGACGCTTGTTTCTTAGTTGAAAGAGATGTTACACTGCTGTACCCTGATGAAGTCTGGATTGGTTCTTCACATAAGGGCTATTGGCAACAGGTTGTCATGGGATCTCATCCACCTTATTGTTCCCATTGTTCTATGTTTGGGCATTCTGCATTGATTTGCTATCGTTTGCATCCGCATCTAAAACCCCCTACTCTGCCTAAATCTACTACCACACATCCCCCACCTACACAACCCCTCCCTCAACAAACCTCACATCCAACATAAAACTCACAACCACTACCCGATCCCATTATTCCTCCATCCACTGACAACCCTACACCCCCCCTCTACTTTACACAATGCTGTTTTTGATCCACTTGCTGGCCCATCCTCTGCTTCTCTTCCCATTTCATCGACCCCTTTAAACACTGCTTTACTTACCAAGGATGATGATAGTTTCTCACAGCAAAGCTCTAACAATGAAGTATTGGTATCCATGGAGAATGATCAGAACCTTCAAATCATCTTACCTTTAGAAATACCACAAAACTTAACTCACTCTTTGAAATCGGACAAAGCTACCCCTATTTTTGCTTTATCTGATTTGCCTCCTTCAGATCAACTTCTCAACACTTCTGCTCCACCCATTATCAATGTACCTACACTTGAACTCAATCATCAACGCTTAGTTGATTCTATTGACAATCCCCCTAACACTTTTCACCATGTACCTCTTGAAAACTTATCCTCTTCTGGCCCTGCGGTATGCCCTTCTACTGATCCTACTGCCCCTATTTTGGTAGCCTCAAATGTCGTGGAAACGGAATGGCTTATTCAAAAGGCCAGTAAGAAAAAAGGAAGGAAACTACTTGACACATCACAAAATACGGGAGACCCAACTGACCCAAGCATTTCTGAAGGAGAATTAATACCCCTTTCTTCTAGGATTACTAGAAGAGGAGGAAAACATCATGCTTAACATATTGGTATGTAATATTAGGGGAGTGGCTGACCCCTTCCTCCCTTAAACGCCTCAAACATTTGTGCAGGGTCCATCACCTTAACATTTTTGCTGTGCTTGAACCTTTGCTTTCTACACATAAAGAAAAAATTATCTCATCTTTTCCTCTTTATTCTCATTACTGCAATACTAGCAATAAAATTTGGGTTTTTTAGAAAAGGCAATTACAACTACAAATCATTGAAGATGATAAGCAATTTTTCCTTGCTCATTTCACTGCTGGTAACTTTAATGGGTGGATTACTATTGTTTATGCCGGTTCTTTACTTTCTGATAAATATCTTCTTTGGAACAAACTTATCGCTATGGGTTCCACAATTACTGATAATTGGTGTGTGGGGGGTGATTTTAACATGGTTATGTCTCTTGCAGAAAGGAAAGGGGGTGCTAGAGTTGACTCTAATCTTATGAATCGTTTCTGTGATAGCATCTCTCATGCAGGTTTATTTGATTTGGGTTTCACTGGTCCTCCTTTCACTTGGAGGCGTGGTTTTATGTTCCAGAGACTGGATAGATTTTTTGGCAACTCAAATTTGCTAAACTTTTATCACATTACTCGTGTACAACATTTAAGCCATGCTTCTTCAGACCACAACCCCATATTACTCTCCTTAGCCTTCCACCCCAAACCTGCTGCCACACATTTTAAATTTCTAAATATATGGACTTCCCACCCCACTTTTATGGATCTTATCAAAAGCCTGTGGCATCCTGTTCGTTGTGGCTCTCCTTGGTACATCCTTTGGCAACTTCAAAAGAAAGTGGTTGACGGTTTGAAACGCTGGAATTTTGATGTTTTTGGTAATATTCACTCCAAATCTCAACAGTTGGTTAACTCTCTAGAAGCCAGGGAGAGCATGACCCCTGATATCTCAGCTGAACTCTCTCAAGAACATCTCACTCTTCTCGCTGATATCTCCTTGGAAGAAGATTTTTTGAAGCAAAAGGCCCATGAAATTCATTTTACCAGTGGTGACAGAAACATTAAGTAATTTCATGCTTCGATTAAAAGCAGACTAAATCATAATTCTATTCTCCAAATCACTACAGAGGATGGAATGGTTATCACTGGTACTGAGGAAATTGGCTTAAATGCTGCTCATTATTTTATTAATCTGTTCTCTAATCACTTGCAAGTTTCTTCTATCAATGAGACTTATTTTGCTGCTGAAAAACACTTTATCTCCTCCATAAACCTTTTTGCTATACCTACTGAGGATGAGATTTTTAATGCTCTTAAAAATATCAATGCTAACAAAGCTCCTGGTCCTGATGGATTTACTTCTGCTTTTTATGTCACCTGTTGGGATATCATCAAAAAAGAAGTTATTACGGCAATACAGAGTTTTTTCCATGTGGATGATTTCTGTAAGTATTTCTCTGCTGCTTTAATTGTTCTTATCTCTAAGGGCAGAGATAAATTCCACTGGCATAAGTTTAGGCCAATCTCATGAACTACTATCGTTTCTAAAATAATCAGTAAAATTTTGGTGGCCAGAATACAACCATATCTTAACACCATTATCTCCCCCCAACAGTCTGCTTTTATTAAAGGTAGGGAAATTACAGATAACATCCTCCTGGCACAGGAGCTCCTTGATGATCTTGACAGAAAGTGCATAGGAGGTAATCTTGTGATGAAATTGGATATTAAAAAGGCTTTTGATACTATTCACTGGGATTTTATTTATAAAATACTTATTGCTAAGGGATTTCAAATTAGTTTCTGCAAGTTAATCATGAGGTGGCTTACTAATAACTATTATAGTGTGTTGGTAAATGGGTCTACATATGATTTTTTCTCAGCTCAAAGGGGTATCAAGCAGGGTGATCCCCTCTCCCCTATTATCTTTATTCTTCCTTTTGATTATTTTTTCAGGATGTTGAACCTTTACCAGGCACAACACTTTCACACACAATACTCTCACAGAGGTCAATGTCAGGTCTCTCACCTGGCTTATGCTGATGATATTATTGTTTTTTCCAATGCTTTTAAACCTGCTATCAAGAGGCTTATGTAGGTGTTGGAAGATTTTGAAAATGTATCAGGGTTATCTTTCAGCAGAGAAAAATGTCATCCCTATTTCAGCAAACATTTGCCTCATGTTCATAATAACTGGGCCACTACTTTTACTGGTTTTAAGCTAGCCAGACTACCTATTAAATATCTAGGTGTAAATCTAATCAGGGGTAGATGCAAACAAATTCAGATGGATGAGGTTATTGATAAAATACAAAAAAAAATCAACGATTGGAAAAACACATTCCTATCCAATGGAGGCAAATTAACTTTACTATCTACTGTGCTTCATAGTATACCTTTATAAGCTCTTCAAGTCTTTAATGCTAAAAAATACTCCATTAGAACTTCAGAAAACATGTTTAAACGTTTTCTATGGGAAGGTGGGGGGGGGGGGCCAAGAAACACTGGCTCTCAAGGAAAAAACTATGCAAACCTAAATACTCTGGGGGACTCGGTTTCAAAGCTCTCTCCCATATTGTGGAAATTAATATGGCTAAACTTTGGTATAAATTTAGACTTGGTGACTCCTTATGGGCTAAATTTCTCCACTCTAAATATTGCTCTTCTACCCACCCTTCTACTTTCTTGTGGAAGGTCGGAGACTCCAGAATCTAGAAGGCCATTATCAAGGAATGAGCAATTGCTAGTAATTTCTTTTTTTGGGATTTAGGTGATGGTAAAATCTCTTTTTGGAATGATTGCTAGGGTGTGCCACAGCTTGATCAAATTCCTCATCCATCTCACACTGATAACATTTTAGTGTCTGATTGCTGGCTCCAGGGTCATTGGGATCTTCCTAAGCTTAGAGATTTAGTGGGAAATGATGTTGCTTTGCTCATCAATCAAATTCCTTTACAGGTTACTCATAGAGATAAACCTTTATGGAGAAAAGCTCCATACATGTCTGTTAGTAAGTACATTTATAAATCGATTACCTCTCATTCTAGATGGAATTGGGGCAACATATTTTGGAAACCACTTTTCACTCCATCTATGTCCTTCTTTCTCTATCGTTTTTTCTCCTCTTTACTTCCTCTGGATGACATTTTAAAACTCAATGGACTACGAATGACTTCTATTTGTCTTTTCTGTAAGCAGAATGAAGAGTCCTCCTCCCATATTTTCTTCAACTATGTTTATACTAGAAGCATTTGGAATATGTTAGCTAATTCTTTCAATTTGTTCACGCCTAGTTCGTTGTTCAATTGGAAAATATTTTACTGAATGGAAGAATGCCACTAATGTAGGGAAACCTTTACTTCATTTCCCTTTGGTGGTTCTTTGGTTTGTGTGGAATGCAATAAACAACTACAAACATACTAACGAACACCTCACAGCTCTTGTTATTTTCTCATATATTATGGCTTACTATCATAAAGCTATTAAATCTCTTTCTCCCAACTCTGTAACTCCCATTACACGGAAACCTGTACTGGTTAGATGGCTGCCTCTTGTGCCTGGATGGACCAAAGTGAACATTGATGGCTGCTGGTCTAAGTAGTTTGCTGGTGTTGGTGGTTTGTTTAGGGACCACCTGACCCAACCCGCAATTACCCAGTAAATTAACTTCCAAAAGATGGCAAAAAACTTGACCTGATTTATAAATAGTGGCTAGTGTGCAAAATCTTAAATGATATAAAAATTAGAAAATATTTTACACACTAGGGGTACTACGCATGTATAAGTATCGTTTCAAGTAATATAGAGTTTTCTTTAAAAACCCCAGTATCGATCCCACGAGGAAGTGAAGTAAGAAGTCTTTAATCAAATTTTAGTCTACTACTAATAGTCCTTAGTTTGGAATGTCGATTAAAATTGTGTTTTATCTAGCAACTATTCCTAAATGCAAGTGTTAAATGTAAAGATAGTAACTATATCTAAATGCAAATAACAATTCTAAATATAACCCTTTTTGGATGAGTTGGTTTGAAGAATTTTGAGATACTAAAAACTACAATTCTTATGTAATGAAATAGATAATGTATAGGAATAAGATGCATTAGATATTGTATGTGCCAAATAGGAACAATCCTATTCTTTACCCTTTGGTCCAGGCATAAAGAAAATTGACTAATCCTATGCTTGGTTACTGAATCCGTGGCTACACTGGGAGGATACCGACTCTCACTTCGGAGCTCCCATGTTCCCCTCGCCTGAGGGCTAACATCTCTGCATCAGCACCCAAACGATAGAACCGAATTGAGGATTGTAGCTGTCACTCTAAAATCTCCAATTCTACGCCCGATAATTATATTTCCCTATTTATTTGCATTCAATCCCCATGAACTTCACCATCCATGGAATTTGAATGTGGTTTCACTTTGTTGTGAATTACACCGCCCTTTCGGTCGATGCAATTACAACGAATTTTAACACTATAATGGGCCCTTATTGCAATGTAAATTAAGTGTAAGTAAAAACCATCACATTTATAATTAAATTTACTTCTAACATGCGTCACAAAATCCTAAACATGATTTCTACTCATTATAAAAGAAAAGTAAAATGAAAATAATGGCATAATCTTCTCATGTCACTATTTTCAAAGAAGAAGAAAGAGTAAGAGAGATGCGTCACAAAGCACGAAGAAAACACAACAGAAACTTTATTTAACCGAAGCAAATCCACTAGGTAATTGTTTACAATATTATAAGATAATGAAGAACAAAACTTAGCCTTTTCCCCTTGAAAGAAAGATGAAGATCTCTCTCATAAAGTCTCCCGGCGATCCATACAATGTTAGCAAAATCCCTTACAAATTCTCTCAAAATCTCCTCTCCAATCTCTCCAAAAGGGTAGAAATCTACATTTCTACTCTTAATCTAAGAATCCTAAACATTCCTCCAAGTTTTTCTCCACTTTTCTCCTCTCAAATTTGTTTCTATTTTAAAGAGGTAGAAAAATTTCCAAAGGTTGCTTAAGCACCTCTTCAAAAGGCGTCCATGTTCGATGAATCTGTGCTTGAACCAACCTTCTTGCAGTCGGCAGGCTCATTCTCGCCGTCGGCGAGCTTCTAGAACATGGGACAACTGCTAAGGCTAGCTGTCGACGGGCTTGAGGGCGCTGTCGGCAAGCTTTTCAGTCATATTTCGGCCTTCTCAGGAAAATCTTGCCGTCGGCGGGCTCGAGGCAACCGTCAGCGAGCTTCCTGCGCAGCTCCACTGTTTTGCTCTGTTTGGCTCCGTTTTAGCTCCGGTTCGCCCCGTTTCAGTTGCGTTGCGTTCGTAACTGATAGCCCTACAAAATAAGCATAAAAACAACCTTTCTTTAAAGTGTAATCTCATTCAAAATATGCAAGAAGTGTAAAAGAGATTAAGCATCGGAAGACTTACGAGAAGGTGTCGTGGCGTAATTTCATTTCTTGCTCGTTTTTGCTCCAAATTGCACCGTTTTTATTTCCTTTTGCTCCAATCACCATTTATTGTACCTAAAACCAAAAAAACATACAAAATACCTTTCTTTAAAGTGTAATATCATAAAAAATGGGTAAAATTATATAGCAAAAAACGTATATATTTTAGGCGTGTCAAAATCCCCCAAACTTAACTGTTACTTGTCCTCAAGTAACACTTTTACTACATAGAAATATAACTCAAGGCAATGTACTTTTCACCTGTAAGACACTAAAATTTTTCATTTAAAAGAATATATTGGTTAGACTTTTAGAAAAAAATTCAGTAACTCGGGTTAACACTACAAGTATAAGAATATTCAGCAATCAAGTCTAAGGGTTCTAGTCTTCTATTTATTTCAAGATAAACCATAATTTGTCACATTAAGAGTGCCATGAAAGATTATGTGAAAAAAGAGTTCATGCAAACTTCATCAGAATGTAGGCCAATACTTTAAATATAAATTCAGAAATAAAATCAAGTTTTCCCTTTAGGGTGACTCAAGTGAAGCCAATTTTTGATTAGACATCTCCTCAAGCTTCTCCTCATAAATATTTTTCTTTCTTTTTTTCTTTTTTTTCTTTTCTTTTGGGATTATTTTCAATCCTGTTTTTTTCACTCTCTTTTCTTTTTCTCTTTTTTTTTCTCTCTTTCTTTTTTTTAATGAGGATTACTATATATGGAGAGCCTGTATGATTTTGAACTTCACTCTCCTCTTTCTAAAGTTCAAACTTGAAACACATCCTTACTTTATAATTAGGTATGAGCTTTATTATTTCATCATAAAGTCACAATCTCTTCTTAACAAACTATACTTTAAGTCTCTTAACATTTCAAAATACGAGTTTTCTTTACTTTAAATAGTTAACTATAATCAAATTCTTTCATACCAAATATCTCACCCTTATAAAATTAACCTTTATTACTAAAAACTTTCATCCAATCCTTCCATAATATTCAACTAAAATAAAAATTTTTAGTTATCTCAAGTGAGGTTCAATTGCCAGAAGTTATGCTAATAATTTTTAAAAATATAATAATTGAGAACAAATAAGAGTTAATATTTTTCTTCCCCCCAAACTTAAATTTTAAAATATTTTGCAACTAATTCCATAAAATGTAGCAGGAATAAAAAGTAAAGGTTGAATATACTTACTACTACAACATTCTATCAAATTCATATCATGCATAATCAGGATAAAATGACTGTAGGAGAAAGTAAATCTAACCTAAAACATGCTTGTAATAAAATTACACTAAAAGGAAGTATTTTCACTTTAAAATTTTACTTTTCTTCCTACCCCAAAACTTAATTTTTAACATATATAACATTCAGTACAGAAAATATAAGTAGGAAGAAAACAATTTAGAAATTCTATCTACCACAAATGTCTATCAAAACAATTTACAAGTATTCATTAGGACAGCACAATATGCAGCAAAAAGTAAATCTAAACTAATCATGCCATAATGAAATTAACTAAACCAAAGTCTAACTAGCGTAGCGTGTATCAGCATGGGAATATAAAAATGTTTTTCAAGACCAAAATAAAGTTGTAACACAAACATAAACACACATACGATAAATAAGGTCAATTAATCATTTAACTCATCGCATCTCACTGATTTACTTCCAATTTCTAACGAAATCACTACACTAGTAAATTAGGTACTTTTTTAAATGATTTTATAGATTATAATCCCAAAGATAAGATTACCCCTGATATATTGGCTCCTAGGCACCAATCTCAGGCATCACCTAATCCTTATAATTAAGCACCTCTAACAGTTATAAAGATAGTGTAAAATCATCCATATGGTGTTCATCAAATAGGTTCGCGACTCCCACCTAATAAAAATAAAGTTGTAGAAAGGAAAAAAACAAATTAAGATGGAACTGTCAATGTTTGAAATTTATGATTTCTCTTATAAAACTCAAGTCTGGGTGAGACCCAAGTCACAGAGGATTAGTCAATCCAACTACTATAAGAGAACATAAAAGTCTAATCATAACAAGAAGTTAAGGAATCAACTCACTCATGACACACAAAGATCAAATCCAATACTAATAATCCAAACATCTACCAATCATCAATCAAACTGATCAATCCACTATAAAGCAAACACCATACAACACTAACAATTATGACTCTCAAGCACACTAAATCAAAGCACACTGATAACTATGGGTTACCTCCCATAAAACACTTGGTTTAACGTCGTTAACCAGATAAATGATTCCTCCTGGATCAAAATTTCAATTAAGTAATCCTCGATCAATCGCCCAATCATTTCCAGATCTAGGGATTCCTATAAAATCCTTAAATTTTAATTTTTCATTCAGCTCTTCATTTTCAGTTGGATTTATATCATTGTTCCTCATATTTCATTATAGATCCAATTCTTCTATTGATTTTCTCAATCCACATATTAATATCATCCTTGAAATTTATAAGAAATGGATCTTTATAAGATACTTCAATATCTCCCAAATTTTGGATCAGTTTCTCTTTAGATAATTCAGATTCAGGATCAAATTCTTCTATGTCACTCTTTTGTTTCAAGTTATCTTCCAATTCTTCCCCTTTATAATTATTAAGTGATCGAAGATCTATCTTAGTTGAGGAAATAGGTTTTTCTAATTCCCTAGGAATTTCTTCCAATGGTCTTCCAATATCCTTATCCTATTTTCTCAACTCAAAGTTCTTTTGAAATTTATCCTCAAATTCTCTTCTAAGTCCTAGTTCAATAACTTTATCTTGTTCATCATTCAATTCAAGTTTTTCTTGTGATTGAGTCGAATCTAAAGATACAAAGACTGGTTGTGTAGATGCATTCCCTAAATAGATAGGCTTTAAAATTGTATGGGGTACATCCATCATAAGCTCATTAGATTTTTCAACAAATGGAATTAAAAGTTTACTATTTTTGGTAGCGTCCATCATTTCACACCTCTCCTGAACGTACATACAGTCTTCTTTAAATAACAATTTTGACTTATCATGAAAGTCTATTTCAATCTCATTTGTTAACTTATTCTCAAAACTTTCTTGGAAATGGTCTTTACTTAGAAAATCAATTTCATCCATCCAAAAACAATTATCTTTTCTCTCAGCTAGATATTTCACAGTCTTTAATACATCAAAAGTGACTTCATGGTATTTAATATTCATAGTCAACTTTCCTTTTTGCACATCTATCATAGCTTGTCCAGTAACAAAGAAAGGTCTCCCTAAAATAATTAGAATTTCTTTATCTTCCTCCATATCTAATACAATAAAGTCCAAAGGAAAGATAAATTTATCTTCTTTAACAAGCACATCTTCTATAACTCCTTTTGGATAAATGATAGATCGATCAACTAATAGAAGGGTTATAGTAGTGGGAGAAATATCGACTAAACCTAACCTTCTAAATATAGATAGAGGCATCACATTAATGCTCACTCCTAAATCACATAAAGCTTTTCCACATAATTTTTCTCCAATTGCAAGGAATTGTAAAGCTACAATGATCTTTAAGTTTCTGAGGAAAATTTTTCTTAAGTATGGCACTGCACTCCTCACTTAGTGCAACTGTCTCATATTCCCCAAATTTCATTTTCTTGTTTAATATATCCTTTATAAACTTTGCATAACTTAGCATCTGTTCCAAAGCTTCAGTGAAAGGAATATTTATCGTTGACTTCTTAAGTACTTTCATGAATTTTGAAAATTTTTTATCCAACTCATGCTGTCTAAGTCTTTGAGGAAATGGAGGTGGTGGTTTTTCCAAACTGATTTTAGTTGGAGATATTAATTTTTTCAGGTCCTTAGAAATATATTCTTCAAGTCTTTTAGTTTATGTTGTTTCTCTCACAACATCTTTCTCTTTGCTAACCACATCCTCTATCTCTCTTCCACTTTTTAATTGGACAACTTCTATTTGTTCATTATTGCTCTTTTTAGGGTTGATCTCAGTGTTGCTACGAAGTGTTCCTTGGGATCTATTGTTAAGTGAATTAGCAATTTGTTCGAGTTGATTCTCTATGTTTCTAATCGCAGCATTTTGACTTTGCAACTGGTTTCTCATTTGCAATACCACTTCTTCCATAGACATTTTCTTATCCTCAAATTGTTGATCATTGTTAGAGTCCGGTGGATATGAAGGTCTATAGTTTGTGTTCCCCTGATTATTCCAACTTCCATTATGATTTGCATGATTATTTTCCCATTTTAGGTTTCCACCATTAGTAGTATGATTCTAGTTAAATTTATGATGGTTCTCCCAATCTGAGTTGTAAAAGTCAGAGTATGGGTTGTTTATGGTATTTAAAGTCTCATATGATAAGTTAGAATCAATTATAGGCCCTAATGAATTTTCCTCACTTACAGGAGTAAATTGAGGTTGGTTCATTCCAAATTGGTCCAACTTCCTTGATATCGCAGCAATCTGAGATGCAAGAAATGAAATCGTATCTGTATCATGAATACTAGCTACATTTTTATGATTTACCCTTGTAGTTGGCCATTGAAATTCATTTGTAGCCATTTTTCCAATTAACTCATACGCTTCATCAAATGGTTTTGACATTAATGATCCACCAGCGGCAGCATCAATTATAGACCTAAGAGATCCTACTAACCCATTATAAAAAGTTTGAATGATTAACCAATCGGGCAGAGCATGATGTGGACACTTTTTTAGGAGTTCCTTAAATCTTTCCCAGGCTTCGTATATTGATTCTCCTTCATACTGACAAAATGAGATAATATCGATTCTAAGTTAAGTAGTCCTTGAAGGTGGAAAATACTTAGCTAGGAATTTTTGAGTTAACTCCTCCCAATTTTTAATAGAACCAGGTGCTAATGAGTATAATCACATTTTAGCTTTATCCCTTAGTGAGAAAGGAAAAAGCCTTAGTGTAACAGCATCGTCTAACATACTGTTATAACGAAATGTAGCACAAAATTCTAGAAAATTTGATAAGTGTAAATAGGGATCCTCCAAAGGAGTTCCCCTAAACTGATTGTTCTGCACCAGTTGGATAATCTCAAGATTTATTTCAAATGAGTCAGCTTCTACGACAGGGTTTTGTATATTAGAGTTAATTTTATCTGTCGTAGAATTCATGTAATCCCTCAATGATTTTTGATGATTTTCCAAGTTATTATCTTGTAAGTTTTCCATTTTCATTTCTAGTTTTTCGAGTTCTTTCTGTATTTTTATTTTTTTATTTTTTTGTAACTCGGGATCATATGGCACAAGTCCTGCAGATCCTTTATTTTGCATACGTAACACAATAAACAATACATTAACAATTAAATAAATAATAGATGAAATATATTCAACACAACCAAACATTTTAACAAACACCATATTTTTCACACAATTTTTTTTTCTTTTTTAACAACACCTTTTTCATATAAAAACACTTTTCACACAAAAATAGTTTTTACGACACTACAGTTTTCTAAGTCTAAGCCTAATTACTTAAACTAAAATTCTCCTAAAGTTTTTACCGAAGCTTCCCCGGCAACGGCGCCTAAAACTTGACCCGACCAGCAATTACGCAGTAAATTAACTTCCAAAAGATGGCAAAAAACTTGACTCGATTTATAAATAGCGGCTAGTGTGTAAAATCTTAAATGATATAAAAATTAGAAAATATTTTACACACTAGGGGTACTACGCAAGTATACGTATCGTTTCAAGTAATATAGAGTTTTCTTTAAAAACCCCAGTATAGATCCCACGAGGAAGTGAAGTAAGAAGTCTTTAATCAAATTCTAGTCTACTACTAATAGTCCATAGTTTGGAATGTCGATTAAAATTGTGTTTTATCTAGCAACTATTCCTAAATGCAAGTGTTAAATGTAAAGATAGTAACTATATCTAAATGCAAATAACAATTCTAAATATAACCCTTTTTGGATGAGTTGGTTTAGAGAATTTTGAGATACTAAAAACTACAATTCTTATGTAATGAAATAGATAATGTATATGAATGAGATGCATTAAATATTGTATGTGCCAAATAGGAACAATCCTATTTTTTACCCTTTGGTCCAGGCATAAAGAACATTGACTAATCCTATGCTTGGTTACTGAATCCGTGGCTAGGCTGGGAGGATACCGACTCTCACTTCGGAGGTCCCACATTCCCCTCACCTGAGGGCTAACATCTTCGCTTCAACACCCAAACGATAGGACTAAATTGAGGATTTTAGCCTATCACTCTAAAATCTCCAATTCTATGCCCGATAATTATATTTTCCTATTTATTTGCATTCAATCCTAATGAACTTCACCATCCATGGAATTTGAATGTGGTTTCACTTTGTTGAGAATTACACCGCCCTTTCGGGTCGATGCAATTATAACGAATTTTAACACTACAATGGGCCCTTATTGCAATGTAAATTAAAAGCAAGTAAAAACCATCACATTTATAATTAAATTTATTTCTACCATGCATCACAAAATCTTAAACATGATTTCTACTCATTATAAAAGAAAAGTAAAATGAAAATAATGGCATAATATTCTCATGTCACAATTTTCAAAGAAGAAGAAAGAGTAAGAGAGATGTGTCACAAAGCACGAAGAAAACACAACAGAAACTTCATTTAACCAAAGCAAATTCACTAGGTAATTGTTTACAAAATTATATGATAATGAAGAACAATACTTAGCTTTTTCCCCTTGAAAGAAAGACAAAGATCTCTCCCATAAAGTCTCCTGGCGATCCATGCAATGTTAGCGAAATCTCTTACAAATTCTCTCAAAATCTCCTTTCCAATCTCTCCAAAAGGGTAGAAATCTACATTTCTACTCTTAATCTAAGAATCCTAAACATTCTTCCAAGTTTTTTGCCACTTTTCTCCTCTCAAATTCCTCTCAAATTCGTTTCTATTTTAAAGAGGTAGAAAAATTCCCAAAGGTTGCTTAAGCACCTCTTCAAAAGGCGTTCATGTTCGATGAACCTGTGCTTGAACAGACCTTCTCGCCGTCGGTGGGCTTCTAGAACATGGGCCAACTGCTAAGGCTCGCTGTCGGCGGGCTCGAGGGCGCTGTCAGCGGGCTCGAGGGTGCTGTCGGTGAGCTTTTCGGTCATATTTCGGCCTTCTCAGGAAAATCTCACCGTCGGCGGGCTCGAGGCCGCCGTCGACGAGCTTCCTGCACAGCTCCACCGTATCGCTCTGTTTGGCTCCGTTTGAGCTCTGATTGCCCAGTTTCTGTTGCGTTGTGTTCGTAACTGATAGCCCTACAAAATAAACATAAAAATAACCTTTCTTTAAAGTGTAATCTTATTCAAAAATATGCAAGAAGTGTAAAAGATATTAAGCATAAAAAGACTTATCGGAAGGTGTCAGGGCGGAATTTCATTTCTTGCTCGTTTTTGCTCCAAATTGTACCGTTTTTGTTTCATTTTGCTCCAATCACCATTTCTTGTACCTAAAACCAAAAAATATACAAAATACCTTAGTTTAAAGTGCAATATCATAAAAAATGAGTAAAATGTTATAGCAAAAAGCGTATATATTTTAGGTGTGTCACCACCTGGGCAATCTTTTATATTTTTTTTCCTTCCCCTGTGGTGGCTGATACCCCCCTCTGTGCGGAAACATGGGCTCTTTTGTCGGCACTAAAAACTGCTGTTTGTTTTAATTTCAAATACATTCAGGTGGAAACTGATTTAAATGTGCTCATTAACTTATTCCACAGAATTAATCCTCTTCCTTGGACCCTTGTTTATCTCTTTAGACGTATATGACATATTATTACCAGCTCCACTATGCAGGTAAATTTAACCTGTATTTACAGGGAGGGCAACTCACCTACTGATTGGCTTTCCAAGCATACTCTGGATAGACCCGTGGTGGGGAAAATACCACCACGGCAGCTCGCGCTTTTAATACATAGTGATCTACTGGACTTGCCTTACATTAGATTTTGATTTCCTGCCAGTTTTTTTTTTTTGGTTTTGCATCAACCTGTTTCTTTTCCTTTTATTGATGCTATCATTTTAAAAGAGATGTAGATGGCTTTACTTTCCACTGGAATCTTCTCCTTTTTCTGGGACAACTTTACAAGATTTGCCACTTTTTTTGGTTATGGGGATTTATTCATGGAAGCTGATGTTTCTGGTGAGCATGGAGGATGTCTGTACAGATCAAGCTCAGCATTGTTGACATTGAGGAAGACTGTTTTTTTCTCAACATAGAGGAAGACTTGGTATGCTAAATTTTTACATACCATATTTTCTTATTTTGCTGATTTACCTGTTTCTTTTCTTCCCTATTTGTTCGGATGTTACAATTTTTTGGGTACCTTCAACATCGAGATCTTTTTTTGTGTGTGTTGTACCGAGGGAGGCTGAACCCCTAGGGGTGAGTGGGTATTGTATTTTTTTGGTTTTATTAGCTGGGGATCGGCCTCCCCAACCCCTTTGTAATGACTTTTTTAATATCAACACGTAGGGAGCCTCAAGAGCTCTTTCCCCCAATATATATATATATATATATATATATATATATATATATATATATATATATATATATATATATATATATATATATATATATATATATTAAAGCAAAAGATATAATTTATTGAAATGACAGGGGTACAAAAAGAGATATGAGAGAGCCCAAAAAATGGGCTCCGCTCATAAACAAGACTCTCATAAATGACAGAAACAAAGCATTACATGCAAATAAGTAATGCACCGGAAGGGGGCCTAGGTATTCCTCTTCCTAAGGATCTTTCTTGTAGAAGAGCGAGAATGGATTTTCTGAAGAGCGGAGCCCATGCCAGGAGAAGTCGA
This sequence comes from Papilionanthe hookeriana x Papilionanthe teres, assembly GCA_022702705.1. Lineage (NCBI taxonomy): Eukaryota > Viridiplantae > Streptophyta > Magnoliopsida > Asparagales > Orchidaceae > Papilionanthe > Papilionanthe hookeriana x Papilionanthe teres. Next base: position 25,197,090 of record CM040427.1, read on the forward strand.
AGTGTCGTCCAGTAATCCAAGCTGAAAATTACCTCTAATTTTATCCTTTCTCCAAGAAGTGTAAACGTACCCTTTTTCTTCTTCTTCTTCTTCATCATCATCATCATCATCATCATTTTCTTCAACTTCAGAGAAATCTTGAGCATAATCGGCGTGTTTTGCAGTGACACCTTGAACTTCTACTCTCTCAATAGGCAGTTCTACCACAATTAAGGAGTCATCAACTACCTCCACCGTATTAGTGACTTCCTCACTAGCATTTTGAAGAAGAGGGGTCTGAGTGGCATTCATAATGTTTTCGGGAACAACAATCAAAGGAGCCTTAATAGGTTCCACCCAAGAGGGGGGCTCCAACTGGACAACAGCCAAAGGAGCCAGAGGGGCTAATTCAGTGAGAACAGCCATTGGAGCCGGAAGTGAATTGATCTCATGACCAGAAGAGACAGGAATGTCCAACGGAGGGCTAGAAGCTGCACCCACTCCCAAAGCAGGAGGAGCCACTGTCGTAGCAGCCCCTCTAGGTTTCCTTTTGGAAGGGGAAGAAGCTTATAACATTTATCTTCAAGGTGCCCAAACATTCTGCAATGGTGGCAATAGAGAGGCCTGTGTTCCACCTCAATATTTTGCTAAAAAACCATCTTCATCGGTGCCAATCCAAACTCTTTCCAAGTTAGGCAGTGTTTTGTCTTTTCAACTAATATTTTGGCTCCGGTAGGACTAGCTGTAGCTGATGTAGGGGGATCCACTGTCAAAGGAGTCCCCAAAGCCCTGTTGATATTAAATAACACATTTTGATTATAAAACTATATAGGGAGATCTGAAATTTTGAACCAAATAGAGACAATAGGAGGTTCCTTGCTTGGGTCAAAATCAAGAGTCCACTTCAATAATTTCGTAGGTGTACTAGCAATCAACACAGTTTGTTTAGCAAAGAGTCTACCATAGTCCTTTTCATTGGAGAGTCGAATCAATAAGTGTCTTCCATCCATTAATCCCAACTTCCAATTCCCACTAAGAGTAAGATCTTTGAAGAATTGTCTAACCAATTCCATCTTTGGGTGTCCAAACTGGAATTTACCTATCAGAGTAAGTTTGACAGCATCATTCAATGATTGCATTTCTTGAGCCGTATAAATAATGGCTGGTTTGTCATCTTTCAACCCGTGGGGTTTAACGAAAAGGCAAACACCTTTTTCGGTAGCAGCATCGTGAAGAGCTTGAGGGAATACAAGATCCACGTTCGTACGTGTAGTCGAACCTTTGCCAACAGCACTAATGTAGGATGGTTTAGCCCCTTGGGCAACATCAAGATAAGTTCTTTCCTTTGGAGAGCAGAACCCAAAGGCGTAGCAAACCCAAAACACATACAACGGCTAAATGAAAGAAATCAAGCAGAAAATCTGGATCTCCCCAAAGCAAATGCAAAATTAACAGTATCTAAAGCTAACTACCAGGTGCGAGTAAATCCCTAGCGAGAAATCCAGAATAGCAGTGAAACGAAGAACAGTAGAGAGTAGGAAGGATCTCACCAAATCATTAAATCAAGGAAGAAGAAGCCAAGGAACCCTAGCTGCCTCCCTTGCACCCCCGAAAACGCCCGAGTAGGTTGCCCCCTGAGCCGGTAAAGATTCCCAAAGCCGACGCAAGACCGAGCCCACCGTAGTCGATGCTAGCAGAGACGAAAGCCTCACCGGAGCAGTAGCTCTGGATAAAACCACCGGAGCCGAAGCTAGCCCACCCTACGCGAAACTCCATCACGGCGCCGACAGGAAAGCTAGCAAGAGGGAGACGACACATCGGGATTGTATATAATGTTAGTTATATATATATATATATATATATATATATATATATATATATATATATATATGTATGTATGTATATTATGCATAGAATATCCATAACATTGTTGCATTGGCCTGCTACTCAAATTACAAGTGAATATATAATGTAAAAATCTCAAAAGGGAAACTATTAAAACCTACACAAATAGTTACAAAAACTAAGAACAACATATTAATAATATTACAAATTAGGAGAGGTATTGGAGTATTACTTGGAAAGAGCTGAGATCTTAGTGATCATCAGGAGACGATGCTTCAGTTATTGTTTTATAAGAGAAACAAAAGAACTTAAAAACACAAATGGGGCATTTGCATGCGTAGCACGCAATTCTTATGTATTTACATATCTCACAACTAAACTTACACAACAGTCAATGTTTTAATATCACATCAAAAATAACATTATATTAGTTTTTAAAAGTTAAATACACATTTCTCTGCATAAGTTTAAAACATCAAAGTTTCACGTACGCAAATATGAAAGTTCGGACGTGAGATATATAAATACATAAAATTATGTGCAGCATATGAAAACTTCCCCCACAATTTAGCTGAATGGTCTGTTTCTGACATCAACAATTGCATCCCCCAGATTGTGGTTGTGACTGAGAAGAACATGCATTACTGGATTTCAGATTCACATCGACCGTGTCTTCCTGCTTTGCTGATGAGAGATTCTCCATCCCCGGCAAGACAGCCGCGATCTTTCGGAACTGTGCCTTAATGTTGAAACCAGCTTTGGCTCTTGTTTCAATGAACATAACACCAAGTTCTTGTGCTTTAGCTTCCCCTTCCTCTATTGAAACTTGTCTTTTATCAACAAGATTGGTTTTGTTCCCAACAAGAAATATAATAACATCACTGCCCCTCTCCGTGCGAACCTCATCTATCCACTTTGATGTGTTCAGGAAAGATTGACGACTCGCAAGATCATACACAATGACTGCTACAGAGGAGTCACGAATATAGCTAGGAATGAGACTCCTGAATCTCTCCTGCCCTGCAGTATCCCAAAGCTGCAGCCGAACGGTTCGATCTTCCAAATACATCGTCATCGAAAGAAAATCAATCCCTATAGTAGCCTGGTAGGTGTTTTCAAACATATTGTACATAAATCGAGTGATGATGCTGGTCTTCCCCACAGACTGATCGCCTAGGAACACCAGCTTGTACTTGGAGAGGGCTGACACCGGAGCCATCGCCGCCGCTTCCGCCGACAAGATCCAACGGAAGGAGAATCAGAAGAAACAGGTGGGCGATAATCGGAGATCTGCACTCGCGGCTCTCCCTGCTTCCGTTAATTTAGGCTTTCATTTTGATTCTGTTTAAATAGGATTTTTCATTTTGTTTTCAACCAATATGTGCTTTGAAGCTGGGAAAAATACTCAAGGTTACAAACATACCATGCAGCATTTATTTTGTAACCTCTGTTGAAAAATAAAAGTGAAATTTACATACATACCACTCTGATATATTTACATATCTAACACTCAAATTATCATGTGGTACAACACTTCCAAAGGGTCTTTTTAGTTTTAAGACATCTTATTTGGATACTTGGAACTCAAAAACGTTATTTTGAACATTTCTAGTTTTCAACACACTTATGGTATTAATTACGAAAGCTGTTATAGCAAGCACATGAAATAAAAATGCTTTTAAGAAGAAAATGGAAATGATTGTACTTTAAGAAATATAATATTTCACAATGCTTTTGTGATGCTTTTCTTAACAAAATGTAAATATTAATGTTCATAAATTTATAATAAAATTAAATGACGTTAGCATTTAATCAATTTCACATGCATGCATGTAAGAACATATGCAACAAAAAATTAATATATATTAAAAGTATAATTATTCACTAATTTATTCTATAGCTTTTATAACCTGTTGTTTAAATTTCTTGTTACAGGAAAAACTCTCTAATAAATTGAATGGCTATGTGAGTATTTATACAGAACAAAAGAACATGCTAAGCATATGCAAAAATGATTGATATAGAAGTAACTAGTTACTTTCTTTTAAAGTTTATTAAGTATTAATATTAATTTTTTTCTAAATAATTTCAAATTCAAAAGTTAAACAATATATGAATTAATATCTTGAAAGAATCATGACTTTTCAAAAAACAGAAAGAGATGAATTGAGCTAAATTTTAATACAAATATTTGAAGGTGGAACTTATTGGTTTATAATGTAATAAACATATACCTAATTTAGATTTGAAGCATGTAAATTAAGGAATTATGAATTTTATTGCTATTGTACAATAAAGTGTATTTTTAAAAATAAATATTTTAAATGAGTAAAAATAATAAATTTAAAGATATAGTCATTTAATATGAGAATTATAGAATTTGTTATAATATTATGATTTTTACTTATATGTAGTAAATAGAGAAAGGAAGCTAATGGTTCAGTGATAATGAGAATCTTCAAAGGGCTGAGGTGAGTAATTTTAATTCTATTTTATTCTAATTATAGTTCCTTTCAATTCAAATGCAATATTTGATTTTTTTAATTTCAATTAGATCATATTTGAAAATTTTTTAATCAAGATAATCATCCTATAAAAATAACTTATTGTCTATTTCACCATAACCACGTAATCATTATTATCTGTTTAAAAAGTTTCACATATTTGCATCCACATTGAAAGTATAAGTATGTTCAAACGATTGTAAATATTATAAATATAATAAAATGAAATGAACATATAAACTAATGAAAAATGTCACCCCTTTATTATATTAGTTAGGGATACTATTGTACCCAAGCATGTAAACTATAAAAGGCTTAAAAATAGAAATAAATATGAATTTAACAAAAAAAAGTAAAATATTTAACAGTGTTTTTATGATGACTTCTTAAATAAAATGTAAATATAAACGTTAAAATTTTATATTAAAAAAAATGGTAATGTTCAGTCGGTTTATATATATATATATATATATATATATATATATATATATATATATATATGTGTGTGTGTGTGTGTGTGTGTGTGTGTGTGTGTGTGTGTGTGTGTGTGTGTGTGTGTGTTTATTTTTATATATATCTATCTATTATAAAACTTTAATTATTTACTGAGTCATGTACAATTTAACCTATTGTTTAATTGTCTTATAACAAAAACTGCTTTAATAGACTGAATGGTTCATGAATGAAAATAGGTGCCAAGGTTATCCATTTAAAATAGATGTACAAAAATTGATTTAAATGTGAGTTGGATGACAAAAGCTTTTAAATCTGTGGATGATATTTTGGATAGTTTTATGTGTTATAATAGTTTGTTTGTCCAGTATGGTCATTCATTTCTTTCATGATAACTCAAAAGTTCTAATAGAGAGTAGTATTTAATTTGTTATTTAATGCTATTTGAAATGATCTCAATCATCTTATAATAGATTGCAAACCCTTGAAGAAATGAACTTAAGCTTATTTGGGAAATATTTTGTTTATTATTATTATTTTTGTTTCTAATTTTATTTTTAAAACATATTTATTTAATTTGATTTTACATATATATATTTTTTTCTTTCTAAAAATATGTTGTTATGTTTTTAAAACACTCAAAATAATTATTTAGGTTCTTTAAGTGTCTCTAATCAAATAGTCAAACATTATTTGTTTCAAATTAAAATATAAGCAATATGAAATTAAAATAAAAAACAAAAGCGATCCCAAATGGCCTCTAGGATGTCATGAAATCCTACCCGTATTTAATCATCCAACATATGTATATTTTAGAGAGAATCATTTTCTAAAAAATGATTTCTATATCCAAACAACCTTACCAACTCTTACACATCATGCTGATTTTATCCTCAATTTTATATCAAGACATAATTAATTATTCACAGGAATTGAATGCATTTTGTCATGAATAAATGGTTGTAAGACACTTACATGTGAATTAAACTCCACAAGATTTGAACTCCCTGCGCAAGCCTTCTTATATTTCTCAATGGTGGCTTTTATACTGAAACAAATTACATTCAGACAACCGTGTCTCAAATCGGTCATTACACCAACATAGCAAGGCTAGGAAAAATTTTTTAAAAAATTTGCAAAACGTACATTGTAAGGAAAATGATATTATAGAAACTTCACAATACATTATATACATCAAATACAACTATGACATCTCTCAGTTAAAGAATTTTTTTTTTGCATAAATATTCAGCTAATGAAAAAAAAAGTGGCCCAGCATAAAATATTTCAATAATTAATTTTGGAAAATCCATAAGACAAACATGGAAAGTTAAAATTGGCATAAATCTCATCGAAATGGGAAAGGATGAACGGTTTGGTTGTCATATCATATCCATCATCTCTATGGTTCAATTATTGTCAGATTAATGTCATTCATGTAGATGATTATAACTTTTGACTCCATAAATTTGTTTAAATTTTTATTCTTCGTAACTTATATAAATAAGAGATTAATGAGTTTGATTATAACATTCTATTTAAAGTGGAATAAACTTTATTTCAAAACATTAAATTTTACTTGAGCTATATGTAAAATAAGAATTTTTTTATTACTCTTAAAGATTAAAGTTATAACTTACGAATAAAAAAATTCATATTACTTAATATAGATAATTAATTATATAATTATTTCTTGAATCTTATAAAGAGTAGCATGAATAAAAGAAAAAAAAAATAAAGTTAAAAAACTTAAATTCGATGAGAGTAACATTATTTGTTCCGAAAAGAAAGAAAAAAAAGAAAAGAAAAACAGTATAAGAGAAAAAAGTGCAACAAAAAATTGACCGCCCGTTCCACAATGACATGCAATTAGAAGGTCCTGCTTGTGTCATCCAGGTAAATTTAATTTATGACATTTTCAATCTCTCTCTTATTCTCTCTCATGTATTATTTCAAAAGGAATGGTCAGCCTCCAACCACTCTTTATATGCCTATAATTCTAGTACCGCCCGACCTGAGGGGTCTTACACCACGGATGTCAACCAACAAACCAGGTACAAGAGTTATATAAAAGGCCCACACACACGCACGCACACACACACGCACGCACGCGCGCGCGCGCGCACACACACAGATATATATATATATATATATATATATAAATATATATATATATATATATATATATATATATAAATGTATATATATATATATTGAAAGCATTAGCTCACAGTTCATAGCTCGCGATATGCTATAACTACATCTACAAAAGTTATGTAAATTAGGCCTATTATATGCGAAGCACACAAAACAAAGGTATCTATAAGAAAAAAATGGACTAAAAAAAGGCAAGAAACAGAGATTCAATGCATAAGACTTGGTAGTTCTAAATCATGCACGTAAATGGTTGCATCTAAAAATTGAGATGATAGGGAGTCGCACAAAGGTCTTGACATGCAATCCATGAGACAACCATAATAAAAAAGTTATTCAACATTATTCATGAAAATTTTATTTTGGAAAGTATAGAGACTATAGAAATGTTAAGGCATGTAACATTCCCAACTGACCTAATTATTAATTGAAAATGTCCAACGAAACATGATTTTTCTTCTGACTATTAAGCTTAGTATGAAGGAGATTTATTAATCTTTATAACAATAGCAGAGGTTGTAGCAATATTATTTTCAATATGCGATTTTTCTTTCCACACCAAATATGTACACCATATAGCTAATAAAGCGAATGCAAAATTTTTTTCGATCCATTTTATAGTGTTCCTCATGCCCAAAATATATTCCAAAATGTGGATGGATGAAGAAGTGCATGTTCAAGTCAACCACCCTTTAATAACAGAGATAGAGTAACATAGAAAAAAATGGCAAAAATTATTATGTTGTGTATGGCATAAATATGCATAATTGGGATATAGAAATTTCAAAACGGGAAGAACATAAGCCATTTGGTATTACCATTTATAGCTAAAAAGTTTTATATGAATAGTAAATTGCTTAATTATTGTGCTAAAATATGGGAACACCGACTCACATCGTTCAATCTAGAATGATAAGTTTTACAAAACATCATATTCGAGCGTCTTCTAAGCCACAATTGGACAACCCAGAGTGAGTGAGAGAGAGAGAGAGAGAGAGAGAGAGAGAGAGAGAGAGAGAGAGAGATTCTCAACAGTCTTAGAAAATCCCTTCCAACAATGTAAATCATTAAGAGAAGAGGGCCTCCAAATTTATGTATTTTTCCTAATAAATCAATTTGCAAGTAACCTACAATAATAACATAATTAATCCACTGAAAATTTGATAGCTTTTTAATGTCCATTTCATACCTATTTTTGATGATATTACACTTTAAAGAAAGGTATTTTTCATAATTTCATGCAGGTACAATGATTTTAGGCCTTTGGAGCAAAAGGAAGAAAAAAGGAGCAAAAGTTCATTTTATTGAACTAGCGCTGAACGGCACTGTCACCAGCGGCGGACCGCACCAATTTACAGAGAGTATTGACCAGAAGGCGTAAAATAGCATCGGACGGCGCCGTATCCTGCACCGGACCGCGCACTATCCTGATTTCAAACTAGATTCAATGTATTTGGCCGGATTTTGGAGGGATGCTTAAGGAAACTCTTGGGAAAGCAGTTATGGCCGAATTCAAACTGTTTTGGAGCCAAGTTTAGAGAGGGAAAGAGAGTATTTAGTGTCTGTGAGTGAGGAGAGAGAGTGTCTTTCCATTGTTGTAGTGTAGAGAGTCCATCTAGGGTTTCTGTGTATTCTCTTCTAAGGAGTGTAGGAGGAGAGGAAAAGTTAGAGAATTCGTCTTCCTTACTTATCTAACGAGATATTTGTGTGTTGGTGTGAAAAAAGAAGAGGAGTCAAAGGAATTCCTTGAGATTATCTTGGGGAAGAGTTTGAGATAAGTTATCTTTTCTTTGCTTAGTTTGTTTGACATTGCTTTTATATATAAAATCCATATTTTGTTGTTTTTTCCTCATGAGTCTTGAGTAGATTTCCTTGTCTTTCTCCTTTTCATGTGATATATTGATATTGTGATATGGAAATGATGTGCCGATTTATTATGGAGAAGCTGTGATGACCTTTTCACTTTAAACTTCATTTACTTTTTGATCTGGCCAATTGAATTATTAAAACTTGTTGGGAAAAATGTGCTCCAAAAGGATTATGAGTTCCATAATAAAAGTGAAGGTCACATTCAATGTCCTTGAATGAGTGATGTAGTTCATGGGAGTTGAGTGCAAATAAATAGGGAAATATATTTTGATGGGCGTAGAATTGGAGATTTTAGAGTGAAGGCTGAAATCCTCAATTTGGTCCTAGGGTTTGGAAACCAAAGTGAGAGTTAGGTTTCAGGCGAAGGGAAATGAGAGCTTTGGAGTGAGAGCCAGTATCCTCGCAGCCTAACCACATATTTGGGAACTGAACTTAAGATTAACCAATGTTCTTCATGCGCTTGCAAAAGGGTAAAGCATAGGAATTCTTCTATTTGGCACAATACATTTGCATCACTGATCTATGTCAATATATCATCACATTATCATTGGAGTGGAGTAAGATTCTTTCTTGCAATTGAACTTTTGTTATAAATTTAGTCTTGTGTTAGTTAACTTTGTTAGGAAGTTGAAACGTAATTAGTGGAATTATTAACTGCAATTGTCTGTTCATCTTTAATTATTAGTAAATACTGTAATTGTGTTGTTATTCGTGAAGTGATTTCTGTGCTACGTTCAAGATAAATTGCCTCATCGTAGGATCGATAACCAGGACTCCATTAGAGTCCTGTATTACTTGAGCTATACGTATACTTGCGTTTAATTGTGTAACTCGATATAAAACTAAATCAATATATATATATATATATATATATATATATATATATATATATATAAATTTGAGTTCATAAGTTCCTGTAATTAAAAAAGTCACACCAATAATCACCAAAATTTTGCACATGAAGCTATTCAAGATAAGACATAAGAAATAGATACCCAAGCCCCGTTTACATATGGTCTACGATGTAGTGTAACAAGAAACTATCTGAACTTTTTTCCATATTATTTCTATGGTAAAATATCTTAAAAGAGCAATTTTTTAAAGAAATCATGAAACGTCTAGTAAAAATAAGAGCATATTGCATAAGAAGTAATAATATCAAATAAAATAAACTTACTTAATCTAACCTAACAAGCAAAAGTCATTATATATCATGTTAAGGATGAGTCTAATCTTTTTAATTAGAAAAACAACAACAACAACAAGCCTTTCTTCCACTAAATGGTGCCTGCAACATGAATCCCTTTTCACTATTGGATCCTATTGAGTGTAATATTTTTGTTTATTTTTAATAGATTAAGTTCATTTTTCATACAATATGCCCAAGACATTTTAGGTCTATCTCTGCCTTTTTTGAAATAACTCAAATATAATACATCTGCTCTCCTAATAGGATCATCAGATGGTCGACATTTTTTATGACCAAACCATCTAAGACGACTCTCTAATCTTGTTCGGCATTAGAGCTACAACAACCCTATCACAGATAAATTCATTTTGCATTTTGTCTATAAATGTCAAGCTACTCATCCACCTAAGTGTTCTCAACTCATCAACACTTAACTTTGTTTTTTGCTTTTCTTTTAAAACCTATCATTCTATGTCATAGAACATTACATGTCTCACAACCATCTTATAAAATTTTTACTTCAGTCTAAGCGGTGTTTTTGTTTGACACAATATGCCAATGCATTCCACTTCAACCAACCAACTTAACTTCTACTAATGAAATCACCATTCATACCACCATCACTTTGAACAATAGACCTAAGATATCTATAATATTCACGCCTTTTATTGATTTGATCACCCATAGTTACAACTCTATCACTAGAGCTACTACTACTAAAATTACATTCCTTGTGTGTAGTTTTAGATCTACTCAAATGAAGGTCTTTCGATTCCAATGTTGACCTCCATAATTCATGTTTTTCTTGAAGTTTTCTCTAGCATTATCCCAAAGATGGATATCACTAGAGAAAGTATTTTTGTACATAGTAATAGCTACAGTAAACATATCTTTAATGACATGAATATAAGTGATATCAATATCTTTCTTCTTTAAAACTCTCCAAAGTACTTTTTTTGGAATCTTATCTATCATAAGATTTTTCTTGCTCAATCAAAATCATATGTTGATCCCTCTTATTCTCTTTGTAATTCATCATCAAACCTCTCAATGAATGTATAACTTTCATAGTGGAGTTGTCTAGCATAAATCCAAACTGAGTATGAGAAATTGTTGTATCACATCATAACCTATGTTTAATTATTGTCTCCCATAATTTTTAGTATGATGCATCAACTTAATTCCTTCCATAATTTGAACATTCTCGTGCATCCCCATTATTCTTAAAAATAGGGACTATAATACTCTTCCTCCACTCCTAGGGCATCTTTATATTTTATACAATAAAAAGTTTAGTAAGCTAAAAAACTATCAAATCTCCTAGCTACTTTCACACTCAATCGGGATGTCATGAGGTCTTACTGATATACTAACCTTAAAATTCCTTAAAGCCTCATCTTCTTTTCTACTAATGCAATGGTAAAAATAAAATATTTAATTTTTATTAACAATATTAAGATCATTATGGTCAATAAAATTTTAAAAAACTTCACTGAAGAGTTTATCAAAATAACTCACCCACTTATGTTGAATATCTTCCTCTAAGAAAAACAAATTTTGAGTTTCATCTTTAATGCACTTTACTCGAATTAAATCTTTAATTTTTTTTCCACTTTGTTTGGCAAGTTCATACATATATTTTTACCCTTTTTAGTAGATAATCTATTATAAAGATTACTAAAAATAGAATTTTTAGCATTATGAATTATTCTCTTAAACTCCCTACATGCCACCTTATATTTTTTCCAGTTCTCAAAGTTTTACATTTAAAATAATTTTTATAACACAACTTCTTAAATTTTATTTTTTCTCACACATTATTATTCCACCACCAATTATTTTTATCTATAGATTTATTGCCTTTCGATTCTTCAACTATATCTTTTGCCACTTATTTAATAGTGCTTGTTACATTATCCCACATAGAATTCATTTCTTCTAGAACATCCTAATTCTTGAAATCTTGAAGTTTACTCATAAAAATAATATTATTTGTATCCTTTAGGTGCTCCAATCTAATTATATATAATGATTCTTTGTATTCTTTATCCTACAACTCTTCATCTTAAATTTCAAAACTAATAATCAATATTCAACACTTAAATTTTCACTTGGAATTATCATACAATATTTACACTCTCAATGATCTCATTTTCTCATAAGAAAATTATCAGTTTGTGTTTTATTAAACCCATTCTTATAAGTAATAATATGTTTATCTTTTTTTTTAACAAAATATTAGTAATAAAAGATCATACGCCAAAACAACATTTAACATGGTTCTACATTCTTTATTAATGACTCCAAAACTATAGCCACCATGTATATTTCATAAATCTTCTACCACTCTATCAACATGTCCATTTAAATCTCCTCTAATAAAAAACTTTCTTTAAGAGGTATCATTTTTATTAATTAAGACATTCTAGAATTTTTCTTTATCCAAACCTTCTGAAGAGCATAAACACTTATAATATTAAAAATTGTTGTATCAACAAGAATCTTTAGGGTTATAATTCTATCTCCAATGCTATTAATTTTTATAACACTCTCTTTTAAACTCTTATTTATAATTACACCCATATTATTTCTAGTGCGACTCCTACTTGAATAGTAATGTTTAAAATCTAAGCTATCAATCTTATTTGTCTTTTCTCCAGCCAATATAGTTTCTTGAATACACATGCTATTATTTTTTTATGAACGCAATATCCTCTAAGTTCATTAATTTATTTGTGAGAGTGCATATTGTATAGGATCCTATCCTAATATTACATTCATGAACTACCTTCTTTACTAACATCTGTTTGGAACGTGGGAACCCTTGTTTGACAATACACCCAGGCACCAGTGTAGTGACTTTAGTAAGCTTTTCACTATATTAAGGTCATATAGTGTGTCTCTTCCAAGTGACGCCCTAGAATTTAAAGGATTCATGTCATGATTTTTCAGCAAAATTTATGCTAGCTACCGAATACCTAACGTAACCCTCAACATTTTTGCATCTGGGGCTTAGGACTCGACAATGACAGTGTTGAGTCTAACCTTTTTAAATAAAGATTAAATTTTATAAAATAATAAATAACCTAATTCAATTGCTCCTACAAGTTGTGAGAAAACACAAAAGGCGTTAGGAAAGTTGTGGGCTTAATTACAAGAGTGGGAGTATGGATGAAGGAACGTCAAAATAAATTTATAATATGTGTGGTCAATAGTATTTAGGAGATGACAAGCATCACTCAACGACTATCCTTACTGAATACATTGTATTCAACCATGAGATTAACATGGTGTGCTTGTCGGCATATTTTTAGGTCCTGTTATACTTTTAGAAAAAGGGGTCGCCTAAAAGAAATTGTAGGTGAATTTTAGATTTTAAATTTAATTTAAATATATATATATATAATTTGAAAGTAGCATTTAATTTTGAAAATAATTTTAAGTTTGAAAATTTTAAGATATGAAATTAAATAGACCTCACATCCCAGATAGTTTATATAAACGAGCACCATCACAAACTGTGTATCTATCCCGAAGAATAGACACACTGCTTGACGATGGGGCTCGATTAAATAAACTAGAAGATTTGTGACATTTGTTTGGTCTGCGAACCAATTTTATAAGCCGACAAGTTCCCCTATTTAATATAAATGAATTAAACAGGATTTATATTACATGGGTTCTTAAAGTTCCCTATAAGGGCAAGCCCCTATAGTTAATTACATCTTAAATGACGGGAATCATTTAAGAAAACTCTCGATAATGATCGGTGGTTTTGCTCTCAAGAATTTCAAATTTTAAGATTTTCAAAAGATTGAGTTTTGAAAATTCAAAAGGGATTAGCTCAAATTTGGAACAGTTTATTTTAGGAGTCCAAAAGAAGAGAAGTAGGAGAAGCTGAGGATCCAAGAAGAATCTTGGCAACTTCTCAAACTATCCTATTGTTTGGCTTCAATTTAGGAGTTTATTTAATGTAGCAATCTTGCCAGTTTTGATTAATTTGGACTTATATTTGTATGATAAAATCATACAAACAGCCTCGAAGATATGAGGGTTTATGTCGTACCGAACGACTACCTCGGAGTACTAAGACCGGTTAGGGCTTAATTTACATGACATGATCATGTAAATGCCTAACGAAGAGTTGAGGATTTATGTTGCACTAGGCAAACTACCTCGAAGTCCTATGGCTTGGTTATTTAATTCTAAGAAAGGTTTTGCTGAAGTAGATCCGAGTTTTGCTGATGATGATGGCCGTGCTGCCCACCATGCTCTAAGCTCCTTGTTGTTGCAGAGGTTTAGTTTTAGAAGTCATAAATCAGGAGATGAGAGAAGTGTTTTGGTTTAGAGAGAATCTTAAAATCCAAGTGTTTTTAAAATTTTAATTAAACAAATCTTAAAGTTGGTTAAAAAGAACCGATTAAGATCCCACGGTTCTGTCATCCCGGCACCGTTATTTTCATTGAATTCACCTAGTCCAGATGAATTTGCTAAACTCAACTGAATGAGTTCCACACTTTCATTTAGACCGTGGGAAATCCTGTTAGCAACACGTGGGTTACATCATCCGAGGTATTCCCGATCATTTAACGAGACGTTTTAATTTAGTTGCAATTGTAGTTTTGTTGCTCGTTTGTGATTAAATTTTGAGTTGTTTTATATTTTGGAATGTTGTGGCGGTGAATTTTATCTTGCAATGACTTTTAATTTAGTTTTGGTTTCAGTTCAGGGACTACCCTAAAGATTTTGGTTTTCATGCAGCAGTTTTATTTATCATGCAAGAAAAGTAAAGTACAGTGCATGTAAGTAAATTGCAATAAAGTAAATTGCAATTAAATAAAAGCGTACCTGGAGAGTCTTCCCATCACCCCAAGCTGCACTTAAAACACGTGTTAATGCATTTAAATATATTTCAATAGATACCTAGGTAAAGCTAAGGGAAGGGTTTTGGTTGTCTACCAGATTCCTAATCCTATAACTAGTCATTTCTTATGATGTCTTGGTTCTTGGTTTGGTTTAAAGATAATTTTCTTCATCAAAGAACAACTAAATTCAGTTGTTCTTCCAAAACATCCCGTCATATTGAGGAAGTGTTTAGGACGAGTCCTAAACATCTTTTCAATACTTCTGGGATTGTTTTAAGTCCAAGTAAATTTAGTTGCACAGGTGAATTAATCATCCAGGAGTTTAGTTAAACTTTGTTTCTTGCTCAGTGAACTTAGGTATTTGATTACCTGATGAATGAAGTGACATCTCACTTAATACTCTATTTAAGAGTTATAATAATTAATGCCTTTAAGGGCAAGTTGGTTTATCGAGAATTTTAATCATTTTTAATTTAGTTTAATTATGAGGTTTTAATTGATAATCTTAAGTTTGGAATAGTGTTCAAATTATTTTAGATTTAATTCTTAATGATTTCATTTAGGTTTGTTGTTAAATGATTTTAATTCAATTTGATTTTAATTTAATTTAATTTTAATTTAATTTAATTTTAATTTTAATTTAATTTAATTTAATTTAATTTAATTTAATTTAATTTTGATTTAATTTAATTTAATTTAATTTTGATTTAATTTAATTTAATTTAATTTTAATTTAATTTAATTTGAAATTTAATTTAATTTAAATTTTGATTTTAATTGTTAGTTTTAGTTTAACTTTAATTTTAATTTGATTTTAATTTAATTTGTTTTAATTTTAGTTTTCATTATTAATTTAGATTATTATTTTAAATTTTTAATTAAGAACTAAATATTGTTAAAGTGACTCATTTAGGGATTTTTAAATTAAAGAATAAATGTCCTCTTAATAATATCCCTATTTTTAATATTTTTGTGATTTTTATTATTTTTTAATTATTAAAATATTAAAATATGGTGAAAAATCAACTTTTTTAGAAAATTCCAATTTTAATTTTCCTGAACTCCCCTGATATCAGAGAAGCTCCAAAACCATTTTTGTGAATTTTTGAAAAGTATTTTTGGAGTTATGAATTTTTAAAGTTCCATTTTAGTTATGTGACTTAATTAATCCATTTAGTGGGGTTAAACATTTCCAATTGATTCCAAATTTTTATGTAAGGTCTCTCTGATCCTAAGGATCAGTGGAGAATTGTTTTCAAGTAAATTCGATGTGTGGTTAACCCTAATTAATTCAAATTCAATTTTAGGGGTTTAGGCCGATTAAGGTTATTATGAATGAATTAATTCAAAATATATTTTTCATAGGGATCTCTGGCCCTAAGGAATATCACCAAATTTTCCTAGAAT
Source organism: Papilionanthe hookeriana x Papilionanthe teres (assembly GCA_022702705.1). Taxonomy (NCBI): domain Eukaryota; kingdom Viridiplantae; phylum Streptophyta; class Magnoliopsida; order Asparagales; family Orchidaceae; genus Papilionanthe; species Papilionanthe hookeriana x Papilionanthe teres. The sequence continues at coordinate 25,213,355 of CM040427.1, forward strand.
TTATTTCACAACATGCTAATTATTGGAATTAAAATACCTAAAACAGTGACATGAAATTGAAAATTTAATAACTTTTCACAGAGATGGCCTCTGACCTTGAAAAATTCAGGAAATGTTCCCAAGATCAGAGGCTTCAAAAGGCCTATGGTCTCATGCCATGGTGAATTGTCTATGCAAATGAAGAATCAAAATACTGAAAATAGTAAATAAATTATTAAAAATAAAAGACTCATCCAATTAACTTGATTTCTTTTTCACATTATTCTCCTCTGTTCTCTGAGCAAGTGCTTATTTTTATTTTATTTTTGTGATTTTTCTAGGCAAAGATATGAATTTTTGAAGTTCTAGGCATTTAAATAATTCAAAAATACCATATTTATCTATTTATCCACGCGGCGCCAGCTTAACATCGGCAGCTCCAAAAGCCCATGCGGCGCATTCCTATTCGACGCCGCCATCCGACTCAGTGCTCCGGGGGCCCGCGGTTCACGTAACATTCCCTGGTCCGGCGCAATATGAACCATCCGCTCTATACACGCGTGATCCAACGGTTCCCGGTCATCGTCTACAACTGGTGTGCACCCGTGACCGTCCACACTAAAACCTTAAGATCTCACTCAATTCTCAATGGATTTTCGTGTTCTTATGCTCTACGGATTCGTCTTAAAGAGACAAACACATCCATATGGTTTATAGGCTATGAAATTAACTTAAACAAAATGGAGAATCACTGGAAGCTCGGGAGGAAGAGTGAGTTCATACCTTTGCTCAGAGAAGTGAAGCTTCGATCTGAGAGTTGTGTCACCTTCGATTGGGTCCAGGCAAGCTCCACATTAAGTCTCTAGCTCTGGGGAATTGTCTAGGTGTGAAAGTGACCAAGCTCGATCATAAAGCTTGGAGGCTAGAAGCAATGGCTGGCCTGGTGAGGGGGCTTTTGCTGGGGAACTTCTCCTCTTGGTCTGGTGAAGGTGTAGGACCAATCAATTTGGAGATTGGCTCACTGTGGTGAAGTGTCCTGTTTTTTGGGTGGATTTTCAACACAGAAATTGAGCTCACAGAGGGGGTTTTAGGGCTGGATTTCAGTGGGGATCAAGTTCTCTATGTCTGGCGAGGAGTCTGGAATAATTTTGGCAGAGTTTCCTTAAGGTTTGGTTCAACTTCCTTATTTGGCCGAGAGGTGGTAGTGTTTAAATTGGCATGGCTGGAGGGCTTCCCATGGGCAATTGGAGGCTGGGATCAGCTGCTCAGGGGAGGAGAAGACGAGCTCTGGTGTCCACTAGGGTTGAGACAGCTCAACAAGGGAGAATTGAATTTTTTGGCTCATATGGAGCTCTCGGCCATGGTGTTTTCCGGCAGCTGTGGTGGCTGGCCGGCCAGGCATGGTTCACCATCTGACTCAGTGGGGTCCGGGGTTGAATTTGGTGAAGTCAATTGTAGTTTGACATGTGTAAAAAAGCTTGATTAAAATGGAATGAGGGGAGAGTGTATTTTGGGCTTGGTTTGGTCAATCCATGGAAATAGGCTTGGTGCACCTCCCCAAGACCTGATTTTGAGCTGAGGGAATCATTTAGGTCAGCTTGGAAGGGGTGGTGAAGTCTCCATCCATGGTGAGGTGGCTAAGCATGGTTTAGAGTGTGACGTGAGTATGGTTAAAAATGCTTAATGAAAGATTAGGAAAGGGTCCCCTCTTCTTGCCATTAATGGCTTGATGAGGTGGAAAGTGGCTTCCATAGCTTCCATGTGGCTTGTACATGGCTCAATGGCTCACATTTGGCTTGGAAAGAGCTTGGTCAATTTCATAAAATGAGATTTTATGAATTTTGGCATTTTTGGTGGAAATTAGGATGAAGCTTTATTTGGAATTATTTGATCATGGGTTTAGGACTTAGGGATGATTTTAATTGAATGGATGATGTAAAGAAATGTCATGTGGGCTTTGGATGAATTTTGGGGCTTTGGATGTGGTGGAAGTGGGCTTTTAGAATGGTTTAAGAAAGTGGGCCTTTAGGCTTGAAAATAAACTGATGGATGGAAATTTTATGAGGGATCATGCCAAATAAATGTTGCAATTGGTTTAGGTATGTGTCATGAGTGGTTTGGAACAAGAGTGAAGTGATTTTGAATTGAATTTGGTTTAATGTGGAATCTTTATTAAAAGGGGCCAAAGTGGGGCCAAATTGGGCTAACTTGGGTTAAGGTTGGGCTAATGTTGGATTTAATGTAAAATTAATGCTGAGAAATGTTCATGGGAGTGTCAAAAAGAGTTTCCAACTTTGGTTGGGCCTTGATTTTGGGATTTGGGCCCATTTAGGTTAGGTTTGGGCTTAGGTCAATTTAAGAGGTTTTGGTTTGGGGCCAATTGGGGTTGAGTTGGGTTGGTTTGGTTTGACTTTGGGTTCACTTGGGTTTAAAATGGGATAAATTGGGGGTTTTGGTAAAAGTGGGGTAAATTGGCAAAATTAGCCCATGGTATAGTTGAATAAAATGAAATTGGGAATATTTGGAATTTCTAGAATTTTTTGGGAATTTTTAGAAATTTTGGATTTTTTTGGCTAAGAAGGGTATTTTGGGTATTTGGAGGGTATTGGGGGGGCACTTTTGGAATTTTTGGTATTTTTGGATATGGATGATCAATTTGAGTGGGGGAAATGTTTAGGATTGATTTTGAGGAATTTTGGGTAATTTAGGTGATTTTGTAAATTTTGGGTAGTTTCAAGGGCTTTTGGTAGGTTTAGTAGGTGTAGGGCCCCGGGGGTCAAAAATTGAAATTTTGGGAAAATGAAGATTGATCAAATTTGAGTAGGATGGAATCATTTTGGTTGAACCGTGAAGCCATATTAAGCACATATAAGCCATGAGAGGACTCATTTGAGGCATTAACTATGTTTTTCTTAACCCTCTTAGCCAGGGGCTTAGGGGTTAAGGACCATCCATATGAATTATCTACATGAGTCAGGAAGTCAAGTTGGGTGAGTGTGGTTTTAGGACTTGGAATGTGTGTGATAGTGTAGTGTATGTGCAAGTCAACCCTCACCAGACCAGGCCACCCAGGGTATTCCTAAGGCCAAAAAGTCCTATAGGGAACTCATCCTTTAAACCTCCACATTTGATTTCAACCCTCTAGGTGATTAGGGGTCTACAATCAAGCTTGTGGGGTTTGCAGGGAGTTAAGAAGTGTTTGAATTTCTAAGTGGTGGGTTCCATTTCTAGTCCTCTAAGATTAGTCAAAGGAAAAGCTTAAGGCTAGATCCTAAGTACTAAGGAGTGAGAAAAGAAGAGACCTCATCAAAAATGAGGTCATCAAATGGACCCCCAAGGTTTGAATCTCGGGATTGCGAAGAGAACTGGAATTTAGGTACCAGCCTCGGAGTAAGAATCAGAGTTTAAGTATCGACAGAAAAAAAGATGAGAATCATAATTTAGGTACTGATCTCGAAAGGGATGAGAATTGAAATTTAAGTATCAATCTCGAAAGAGAGTTGAAATTTAGGTATCAACCTCGAATGAGAGTCGGAATTTAGGTACCGACCTCGAAGGAAGAGAACTGGAATTTAGGTACCAGTCTCGGAATTTAGACTTGAAATTTAGGTATCAATTAGAAAGAGAATCGAAATTTAGGTATCGATCTCGAATGGGAGTCGGAATTTAGGTACCGACCTCGAAATGAGAATTGGAATTTAGGTACCAGTCTCAGAAGTTTAGAGGATTGAAATTTAGGTATCAACCTCGAAAGAGAATCAAAATTTAAGTATCGATCTCGAATGAGAGTCGGATTTTAGGTACCGACCTCCAAATGAGAACTGGATTTAGGTACCAGTCTTAGAATTTAGAATTGAAATTCAATTCGAAAGAGAATCAAAATTTAGGTATCAATCTCGAATGAGAGTCGGAATTTAGGTACCGACCTCGAAGGAAGAGAACTGGAATTTAGGTACCAGTCTCGGAATTTTAGAATTGAAATTTAGGTATCAATTCGAAAGAGAATCGAAATTTAGGTATCGATCTTGAATGAGAATCGGAATTTAGGTATCAATCTCGGAATGAGAACTGGAATTTAGGTACCAGTCTCAAAATTTAGAATTGAAATTTTGGTATCAATTCGAAAGAGAATCGAAATTTAGGTATCAATTTCGAATGAGAGTCGGAATTTAGGTACCGACCTCGAAATGAGAACTGGAATTTAGGTACCAGTCTCGGAAGTTTAGAGGATTGAAATTTAGGTATCAACCTCGAAAGAGAATCGAAATTTAAGTATCAATCTCGAATGAGAGTCAGAATTTAGGTACCGACCTCGAAGGAAGAGAACTGGAATTTAGGTACCAGTCTTAGAATTTAGAATTGAAATTTAGGTATCAATTCGAAAGAGAATCGAAATTTAGGTATCGATCTCGAATGAGAGTCAGAATTTAGGTACCGACCTCGAAGGAAATGAGAATCAAAATTTAGGTACTGATCCCGAAAAGAGAGTCGAAATTTAGGTACCGACCTCAAAAGGAGAGAACTGGAATTTAGGTACCAGTCTCGAAAGTTTAGAGGATTGAAATTTAGGTATCAACCTCGAAAGAGAATCGAAATTTTGGTATCGATCTCGAATGAGAGTCGGAATTTAGGTACCGACCTCGAAAGGAGAGAACTAGAATTTAGGTACCAGCCTCGAAGGAAATGGGAATCAGAATTTAGGTACTGATCCCGAAAAGAGAGTCGGAATTTAGGTACCGACCTCAAAAGAAGAGAACTGGAATTTAGGTACCAGTCTCGAAAGTTTGAAAGAGGACTAGAAGTTAGGCTCTAGCCTCGAAGATTTATATGTATGAAGAGGGACCCAGTCTCATGCCATCAGAACCAAATCGAACAAAGTTCGTGGCTCCGTGTCAATAGAACTAGTCGATCCTCTAAGACACAGAAGAAAGAGAATTGAAAGGAGCTGGTAAATGTACCAAGCTGAAAAGACTTGACTTAGCAATAAGTCGAGGAAAATATTCAAATTTCAAAAGAGTTTCAAATAGATTTCGATTGAGGAAAGAACTGAAAGTTTCGACTCAGAGGATTCAGATCGGAATTCAATTTGAGATTTAGATTCATTTTGTTTGTCCTTTAAAGATCCCATTTTATTTTATTTTGTTGTTTATCTAGTGTTCATGTGAATTCAAAGTTCATTTTAATATTCAGATTTTTTTAGGAAAAATTCTCATTTATTTTCTTTTCTCTTCTGTTCTTTGTTCAAAGTTCATTTAACTCTAATGGCGTTTCCTGACCAATTTGCACAAAAAGAGGTGAAGGCAAAATATGACGTAGTCGTTTTCATTCCAACTTGCCGAAAGTACATCATACAACTTGATCTAGTCATGATGACATTTTCCTCGTAAATTTAATGTCTCATACAATCCATGTAAATCCAAAACGGATCGTGTAAACTTCTTGTTGATCCATCCAAAAGCGTCCGTCAAAAATCCATGTCCGAATAGTAAGAAACATGGGCAATAACATCACCTTCCAAGCCACCCTTGGCAGGAATGCCGCATGGATGTGCATTGGAGGTGTGCTATTCCCCATGTAACTCACAGCTCGTAGGGCCGGAGACTCTCCAATTCTGGATCTGGCTAAAAGTGGTAAGACATTTTTCTGTCGTCCATTCTTCTAAAAGTAACTGAGATCCGCTCCACAGGCACTCCTGGAATGCAATGCTTCGCAACATCTGCTCCGTTTCCTTTTAACACCAGGACAGAACCTACCGATAGTGGTATCTCCACCGGCCCTCGGAACTCAGCGGGGCCTGCAATCCGGAGGTGAGATCCGAACATGATGTTGCACTGACTGAGGAATGACACTGTACAGAAGGGTCTAACAAAGTCATGATGATCTATATGCGGCGGTATGCAGTCGCCTTCCTTGTAGATGTTGATAATGCAGCTATTGGGTATGCAATCTGCAGGCAGTGCCCTCCATGTTATAATTCTTTTCACCATTCTCTTGATGACTCTTGGCATTGGATCCACCTCACCGCGACGGAGTATCCCTGGCGGGTTTCCTTCTCTATCTATGGCAAATTTGTAGCAACAACCGCATTAGATTGTAACTCTTCCCTTTCCCGGCATCCATCTTCGGGGTTCTGAATATATCTTTTCTCTCAGGCGGCCAGCTCGGCCCATTTTCTGCAATTCAAGGATGCAATCTACAATTTGCTGTTACTCGTAATCTGAGAAAACATCTGTATGCAGCTCGAGGTCTTCTAAGATGTTGACCCTCTTGTTTCCAATTCTTTCAAAGTATTCAAAGGTTTTCTTCTCAACTAGTTGCATTTTCTCCGACTCGTATTCCGGGATTATCCGAAGTCCTCGGTGTCTAGTAACATACCGTGGGATGTATGGCTCAACCCCAAGACGTTCTTCGCATGTCTCGGCTCCTCGGGGATAGTCTTCGTAGGGACATCCTCCGGGGTTGCTTTCGCAATAAGACTCTTCGGATCTGGTACATCTGCTCGGCGTCGAGGTACCGACTCTATTTCTGCTTTTCTGGTATTTCTTTTATTTGTTCCGACCTTCTTGGAATTGACATTCTTCTTTCTGGTTCCTACCGAACCGATCTCCTTGGAGCATTTGCACTAACAGTATCCATTGTTTGTTCATGTTGATCTTCTGCTAACTTGGTCAACATTTTACAAATGCAACGATTCTTATTTCTTCGTTGGGTAGCAGTGAGAGTAGCTCTCCTTACCCCTTGAATTTCTGTGGGCGCGACACTGACAAGCCTACCCTCTGCTGTGGCAACCACGGACTTAACTTTCTTATCCTCTCCGGTTGCATGCGCGGTGTTTGCTTTCCTTTTCTTGTTGCTGGATTGGTGGCTCGGGCCACCCATTTTCATCACTGTCTGGCTGTGAAGTTTTTCTCGATCAATTAGGATCTAATCATTTTCTTCGTATTGTAAGCCGGCTGGTGTGAAGTCTAAGACAATCTCTATCACTGCTCCATCCCTCACCCTCTTTTCATCAAGTGTTAGACTCACGTCATTTCTAAAGTTTAGAACCAACCGCCCGTTCGACATTTCCCTGCTAAAAAACAAGGAAAGGATCAGGGGCTGTACTAAGAACAAGAACAATAAGAAAAACACTTAAAAATTCTTATTCACATTTTTTTAAATTTAAAGGGAGTAGGAAGAGATGAGAAAATACTAGGAATGAATGGATTTAAAAGGAAAGATTGACATTTTATTATTATTTCTCATGTTTACTTTTTAACATTTTCGTTGATGAGATTTTTTTTATCATCCATTTTATTTTGTTTTGGGTTCGGACCCAGTCACAAAGTGATTACTTCACCCGTGTTTCTAGGGATAAGATTTTATTTTGGAAGCTACCCTTCGAAACATCAGGTTGCGTAATACTTCTTTAAATACAATCCATTGATTGGAAGCATAGGTCGCTCTCCACGGCAATTTACAAGCTGGTAGGAACCTCCTGAGTAGACTGTCTCGACCACGAACGACCCTTCCCTTGTTGGTTCAAATTTACCACCTATCTTGCGATGTGCAAGAATAGGTCTTCTGAGAACAAGAACTAAGTCACCGACCTTGAAAGTTCTTGGGCGGACCAGTTTATCATGGGCCTGGATCATCTTGGCTTGATACAGTTCCAAATTCTGCTGTGCGGAAAGTCTTTTCCCTTCCAAGATTTCAAATTCTTCCAGTCGTAGTCTGGTATTTTCTTCTGTAGTGATGTTGTTTGCAACTGCAATTCTGAGAGACGGAAGCTGAACCTCTAAGGGTAGAACGGCCTCGGACTCGTATACTAAAGCGTAAGGCGTAGACTGAGTAGGAGTCCTAAAAGTCATCCTATAGGCCCATAAGGCTTTAACAACTTCTCATGCCAATTTCTCTTGTTGTCGTCCAAAGTTTTCTTTAGAATCTGGACGAGAGTTTTATTAAAGGCCTCGGCCAAGCCGTTCGCTCTTGGGTAGTAGATTGTTGAGTATCACCAATCGATCCCGTGTCTTCTGACAAAATTGTTGATCTTTGTACTTTTGAATGCAGACCCATTATCTGAAATGATCCTGCGCGGCACCCCAAAACGGTAGACGACTTGGTTCTTGAAAAACTGTAGCATGTGGTGTGCCTTTACTTCCCTGAGTGGTATAGCTTCTGCCCATTTAGAATAGTAGTCTGTAGCTGCAAGAATGAAGCGATATCCTCTTGAAGAAGGTGGTTCTATCGGACCCACTATATCTGTGCCCTAACACTCAAATGGCCACGACGCGATTGTCAGATGAAGCACATTTAGAGGTTGGTGTAGAACCACTCCGTGCACTTGACACTGGTGACAACTCTTGGCGAACTTCATGCAGTCGGTCATCAATGAGGGCCAGTAGTACCCTAGTCTTTTAATCTTCATTTTCTTTTTCGGACCCGACTGATGAGCGCCACAAAGTCCTGAATGTACTTCTTTAACGATTTCACGAGCCTCAGACCCGCTAAGGCATCTTAGCCACATCTGGTCAAAAGACCATCTGTATAATGTATTGTTTATTAATGTGTAAGACAGAGTTCTTTTCTTGATTTGATAGGCTATCGACTTATCGTCATGCGAGTTTCCTTTCGCAAGTAGTTCATTAATGGCTGCCGCCAATCTTTCGTATTTTCCGTCACTCGCCGCAATTGTTTCTTCCGCTCTTTCGATTTGTGTATTGTATCCATGTCGAGCCGTGATAGGACTCCGTCGTCCTTGAACTAACACTTCAACTGACTCATCCTGCAAGCAGGCAAATTCCTTTGCAAGGCGGGTTAACGCATCAGCGAGAGCATTTTCTTTTCTGGGAATCTTGTAGATTGTTACGTTTGGAATTTACTCCAACAGTTTCATGGCATACTAAAAGTACTACTCGAGTCTTGGCTTTAGAATTCTGTACTGTCCGGCGACCTGTTGAATGATTAACTGAGAATCCCCGTAGATATTGATGTCCATTTTTCCCATCTGAATGGTTAATTCTAATCTGGTTATAAGGGCTTCGTATTCCGCCTTGTTGTTTGTAGACGGTTCTGTTAGATGGTAGGAATACCTTAACATCCCCCGCTCCGGTGTTTTAAATATTAGTCTGATTCCTGCCTTACCGGGCACTATCGTTTGCAACTCTTTGTTCTTCTGTGTTGAGGACGCACCGTCGAAGTATAGTTCCCAACATCGATCATCAGGGTCTTCTAGGCTCATTATCTACTCGTCAGACAAATCGTCGTCGAGAGGCGAATCCGCCGGTAAAGGGTGTGCTGCAAGGAAGTCTGCTAGGACTTGTCCCTTTACGACGCGAAGAGGAACGAAAGTTATTTCTAATTGCAATAATATCATCTACCACCTGGCAAATTTGCCACAAAGCGTCGGGCGGGTCATTAAGTATTGCAACAGATTAACTCTCGAAATAAGGTTGACCTTATGAGAAAGCATGTAATGCCTGAGCTTTTGAACGGCGAAGATCAGGGCCAAGCAGTGCTTCTCAATAGGAGGATACTTTACTTCTGTCAGAATTAGACGACGACTTAAGTAGTAGAGAGCATTTTCTTTTCCCTCATCATTGACCTGGGCTAACAGGGCTCTAAGGGAGTCGTCTAAAGCCGCGGTATAAAGTATAAATGGTCTACCTGAGACTGGGGCTGCTAAGACAGGAGGTGTCATTAAGTATTGTTTGATATCATCGAAGGCATGTTGACACTTTGAGTCCCAAGTAAACTTGGCATCCTTCTTAACTAAAGCAGAAAAAGGCTGACACCTTCCTGACAAGTTCGATATAAAGCGTCGAAGATTTGCCAACTTTCCTTGAAAGGATCGTAGCTGTTTCAAGGTTTTAGGAGGTGACATTTCTAAAATAGCATTAATATTTTCTGGATCAATTTCAATCCCGTGATGTCGATCAACAAATCCTAAGAATTTCTCAGAGGTGACGCCAAAGGTGCATTTTAAGGGATTCATCTTAAGGTTGTATTGTCTTAGTCGCTCGAAAACAATTCTCAAATCATACAGGTGATCTTCTTTCAGTTTGCTTTTGATGACCACATCATCCACGTAGCACTCAACTTGGTTGTGAATGAGATCATAAAAAATTCTTGTCATTGCTCTTTGGTATGTTGCTCCTGCGTTCTTTAGTCCGAATGGCATTACTGTGTAGAAGTATATTCCGATTGGCGTTCTAAAGGCTGCGAGCTTTTCATCTTCCGATGCCATCTTTATCTGGTTGTATCCTGATGATCCATCCATAAATGAAAATATTTCATGTGTTGAAGCAATGTCGATCATCAGTTCTGGGATTGGTAGTGGCATTTCGTCCTTTGGACATTCTTTATTTAAATCTTGAAGTCTACGCAGATTCTGATCTGACAGTTCTTCTTTCTGACTGGTACCACGTTGGCTAACCAAGTTGGGTATTGTTCTTCACGGACAAATTTAGCGTCTATTAGCTTCTTAACTTCGGATATTACTTGTTGTTCAATTTCTAGACGCATTCTTCTTGGAGCTTGTCTGACTGGAACGGAAGTAGGATCCATTCCTAATCTGTGAACTGCGACTTCTGGAGCTAATCCTGGCATTTAGTCATAGTTCCAAGAAAAACAGTCCTTGAATTCCATTAGTAGCTTGATTATTAGTTCAGAGTCTTCTTTATTGAGTAAGGAGCTAACAAAGGTTGGCCTAGGCTCTTCGCTAGTACCTAAGTTAACTTCCATTAACTCGTCTATTGTAGATTTGATTTCTTCTTCGAATTCTGGCGGAGCGTCGCCGATTGGTAGATCCTCAAGATCTTCTGAAGCTTCCAAGCAGTCTTCATTAGGTTCGCAAGTAACAACCAAGCAAAATCTCGTATCGTCATCTGATCCTACTGTGCCGAATCCGAGACCATGTTTCGAATTGAGAGGCCGACCGGCATTATTCCATAATTTTTCAAAGTGTTGTGATCGGCCTTTTGTCCATTGTCGAGGTAAGACACCACGTTGAATTAAATTTTGAACACAGGGAGAGTAGCACTCAAAAGGTAGTTCCATTAATTTGGAAGAAGTAACATCTTCAAATTGTACATCTTTTTCAATATTGGAAGAAGAAGCACCGCGGTAGAACTTGATTGGCTTAGTACCACCATCATGCACCTCCCTGACCACCATACCCTCGATCTTATTAGAATGGATCGGGGTCAGGGTCATAGTATGTACATGATGGTTAATCTTCTCGTACATTGATTTATATTCATTCTTTTCATCTTCGAGGGAGATCTTGAACTAGGGTTTCTTCTGACTTATTATCATTGCTTCTTTCTTGATTTCTTCTTCTTCTTCGGAAGTGTTCTCCCAATAAACATCGATGACCGGTTTCTTCTGTACAACTGTTCCAACATTTCTTCCACGTCCTCGTCCCCGGCCTCGACCTCGGGTGCGAGTCCTGGAGAAATCTTCACCATCTCGCCGTAAGAGAGTGGTGAGTAACTGTTGGACTAGAACTTCAGGTTCTTCATCATCTCGAATTTCTTTTGCTTCATTTGGTATTGTATTTCTGGAAAAGATTGTTTTCTTTGGAGGCGCGTAGTAGGCCGCATCTTCATGGATTCCAATTTCATGCACGGAGAACGGTTGCAAATCACCTTTGATACACTGTTCCCCTCCTTCGTAATACTTTATGCACTGGTGCAGAGACGATGGCACCATCCAGTTTTCATGGATCCATGGCCGACCCAGTAGAGCGTTAAACGATGTCTCAGAATCAATTATGTGGAATTTTGCGGTTGTCTTTGCTAAATCACCGGTCTTCATTAATAGTGTTATCGATCCAAGAGCACTTTCTCCTTTTTGATTGAAGCCTCTTAATAGCATCTTGTCTGCATCAAGCTCACGAGCATCGATTTCCAAATATGCTAGCGTTCAAAGATTCATTATGTTGATTGATGCTCCCGAATCAACTAACACTCTGGAGAGCGTAAATTTTCTAATAGTGACTGAAATGTATAACGGTAGGTTGTGATCTGCTGTTCCTAGTAATAGATCATTGTCCGTGAAGGTAACACCTCGCTGTTCTCTTAACGAGCAAACTTCGTCGGAGGAATCACCGGCCATTTGAGCTAAACAGATCTCTGGATCAAGTAAAGCCTTGATCAGAGCCTCCCTCATCTCCTTTGACAGGATCAGAGCGTCGTATATGCTTAATTTGGCTAGTAACTTCCTAAGATGGGCTAGCACGTTGTAGTCCACTGTACTACCATGTTCCTCGGTTTCTTCCTGAATGGGCAGTTCTTCTGCTGGGTTTGGCTCCTCTTGAGCAACCACCTGCTTTCCTTTATCCTTTGGACCCATTCTCGGAGGTAGAACTTTTCCGCTTCTTAGATTGACCTCTGTTATCTCTTCTAAATTTACCGGTGTCTTCTCTTGAATCGGAACAATTAGCTCTTCTGAAGTTGTTTTAGTGTCCGATGGTTCTAATTATATCGTGATCGGAGCTCCTAGGAATTCATAAATGGACTCGTTGCTTGTCGAGCTTTCGTAGCCTCCTTTGTGAACATCTTCTTCGTCGTGGTCGTCGAGGTTGTGTATGATTTGAGAATCGTTATTTGTATTGGAATCGAGATCCGGATTAAGCTGGTTGTCGCTAGTTACGTAATCGATAGAAACAGTCAAAACATAGCCAATGCCATAACCCTTATCATTACAAGATCCCGCCAGAGCGAGCAAATAATCATACAGAGTCAGGAGTTAGAGGGATTTCTCCCCCGAATCGGAAACAACCATCCTAGGATAAGCAGCTCCTAGTCTACCCTTCGAAGCCTCGGTCTTCTTTTCTTCCACGATCTTCTCCTCCTTCTGGGGCGGTTCTTCAATCGCAAGTGATATTGCAGGCTCGACAGGTTTCAAACTCTGAGTTGAAGCACGTACCGAAGCGGCCTGGATGCGATCCAAAATTCTCTTTGATGACTTCGTCCAGACAGTATTACATCCATCATCGGTCGTGTACGAGTTTATCGGAACAATGAGATCCATTGAAATAACATTGACGGAACCTCCTTTATGGGGTTCCTTCATGTATTCCTTTGGGATCGTTAGGTTCCCTCTCCGGAGATTGTCATCAAGCCAACTCTTGAAAGTGATGCAATCCTCTATCTTGTGTCCGAGCATCTGATGGTAAGGGAAATAGTTCAGATGATCTTTCTTATTGACTTCCTCTGGCTTCTTGGGCTCGGCAGTATCGAAAATCTGGTGTCTTCATTAAGTCGCGGAACATCTTTGCTACTTGCTTCGGCTTTGAATGGATATTCTCTTTTAGAAGTTCTCTTAAAGTACGTGACGAACGAGGTGGTTGTTCATAATGCCGAGGTGATCGATAGCTCGGACGAGGTTGCCGATAACCCCGCCGAGGTTGTAGATAGCCCCGCCGAGGTTGTTGGTATGTTCGTTGCGGTGGTTGGTAACTAGGGCCGCGGTCGCTCCGGCGGTATCTCGCATTAGCCGCTTGCCCTTATCTACTCGCCGCGACGATTCCAGATTTCTTCTCGAATGTTTTCACAGGCTTCTGCTTATCATTCTTGTCTATGAAACTTAATTGTTTTGCCTCTTCTTGCAAGCTCCCAGCCTTGCTAAGCATCTTCTCAAAAGTCTTGATTGTAAATCCTTTAAGGAGGAGTGCTATCGGGCCATGGATACTTTTAAATAGGATGCCGACTGCATGTTGTTCTTGAAGCTGTGGTTCACACTTCATGCTTAAGTTTCTCCATCGAAGTATGTAATCCACTAAAGTCTTGTTCGGCTTTTGTTGCTCCACCACTAGATCACCGATAGTGATGTGGTGTTGAGCCCCAACAAATCGTTTAACAAAGAGATTCTCCAGTTCCGAAAAGGTATTTACTGAACCGTTCAACAATTCTGCGTACCAGTCGAAGGCAATCCCTGACAAACTGCTGACGAACTGGCGGAAGAGTAAAGCGTCGCTCCCACCGGCGTTGCAGCAACTAGCACGAAAATGTGCTACATGCTGCCAAGGGTTTCCTGTTCCATCAAAAGTCTTAAACGGAGGTGGTACGAAGCCTTTCGGGTATTGGACTGCATCAAACTCTTCGGGGTAAGGCCTACCCGTCTGAATAGATGCTCTACTCTTACATTGTGCTAAAGCTTCTCGCACCTACTGTTCTACCATATATTTAATATCCTTTTCTGGAATCATGCTTTGTGAAGAATCCTTCTTTGGTGGCTTGTCTCTGTTGACGGATGTGATCTCTTTTCCTCCATCTGCAATATGGATGATCTCTAGGCGTGTCTCTTTCTGAGGTTGTACCTGACTCTGGAGAGTGGCTAAGGCAGCAGCCATCTCTTCCATCCTCTTTGCCATCTGGGAAATTGTGTCATCTCTTTCCCGAAGTTGTGCTCTCATCACTTCCGGTTCATCTCTTTCCGCAGCTGCCGAAGCACCTTGCGAAGCTGACGATGCTTGTGTCTCAATCATGTGGATTTCAGCATACTCGCCATCCATGAATTATGATGAATCAACTTCATCTTTTAGTTTTTCTTCTCTTTATTTTGCTAACCGTCGGATATCTGTCCTTAACTTGTCCATGGCATCCTCTAATGGCCTTTTCCGCACGGTCTCGCAGTTGTCATGTGACGGTTGTTTAACTTCTTTTTCAGGGGTTTCCTTTATCGCAGTAGGACTTCCTTCTGGTTCTAGTCTCCTGACAAAACTTTTCTTCTCAGGACATTGTTTTGGTCTTAGCTGACCAGTAGTAGGTTGCCATGCCATCCTTCTTGCAGCCGAAAGCCTAGGACCGGATGGTCTGTCGGCTATATGCTGGAAGGTGGTATGCTCCCTAATTTGTAGACCTGATATAATAACGGGTGAACTAGCTTTTATCTTCTTCTTTGGTTTCTCTATGGCAGCAACAGGCTCTATTCGCGGTCCGAGGCGGGATTTAGCTGGCACCCGTCCTATCCTTCTTAAGATTTCTGACACAGGGCAATCTTTCTATTACAGCTTGCAGTCGAGCAAATGGCGTAGTCTTATCTCTTTCCCTTTTGTAATTGCTGTAGTACGCAGGTCGGGGTAATGCAGCGGCGATCCTACGGACATCCTCTTCATCTGATGCGGCAGAGAGAGGGTGAAACCTGCTTCCTTCCAACAGAGGTATATACTCAGGCAGTTCTTCTCTTTCCTCAGGAATTTCTTCTAGAAAAGCAACTTTAGCGACTCGGCTTTCTTGATCTTAGCGATCTTTCTCGCTTCTATTTCTTCGAGTCCGAGTCGTGGGTGCAATTTCGAACCGGACCCAATCTCTAAAATAGATAGTATTGTAGCAAAATCTGTACCCTCCACGGTGACAGGCTCATCACAGACTTGGATTTCCTTCCCCTTCAATTTGGCAGAAGTCGGGGTAGGTGTAGAGATGACTAGACCGGTGGTGGTAGAGACAACAGTCCTCCTACGAATAGTAGTACTCCTCTCAGCTGGAACCCTTTGCAGGGGATGGAATTCTTGAGTTGATTTCAGGTTGAACTCAATCACGAGTTTCCCAGTTTTGACAATTTGTCCATTAGTGTGAAGAGAGTGACATCAGCGAACTTGATGTCTGTGTTGCCAAATCCTTATCCAAAATGGATGATTCCATTGTCGGGCAGCTCATCCTTGTAAACGGCGAAGTCCATTCCATTGGTGAAAGAGAAGATTAACTTTGGGGCAGTCATTTTTCTGTAGGGCAGATTCCAAATGTCAGTCCCGAATTATACTTCATTTCATCGTAAAGTTTAGGACGAAAAAGAAAGAGTCCGAATACATCTTCATTTATCTTAGTGTATTTGTGATTTTTTTTAAAGAGATTGTTTATTAGAAGGTTCGTTTGTTAGAAACAAAACGATTGAAGGAAGAAGGTTATAGAAAAAGTAAAGGACACGATTTAGAATTGGAAAGGAAGAGAAAGTCTTATGCAAGACTTCTCAACTCGAAGGACCGCTCCTAAACTAACACCTATTGGGGGTCCACCCCACCTCAGTAAAGAGGTAAAAGGATCTCCGAACCTCTCTGTTTAGGGGTGTCTAAACAGTGATTCCTAAATCTGAGAGGAGTTGGCTATACTCATTCAAGACAGAAATGAACGGGGTATTCCAACGGAAGAATGGTAGTTTTGGTCCACTAGGGATATGGAATCACCACCGATTTATGAAAGCAAAACTATCTAGTCAAAAATGGAGAGAGGAACTATTCCCCAGCGGAGTCGCCAGAAGCTGTCGGCATATTTTTAGGTCCTGTTGTACTTTTAGAAAAAGGGGTCGCCTAACAAAAATTGTCGGCGAATTTTAGATTTTAAATTTAATTTAAATATATATATATATATATATATATATATATATATATATATATATATATATATATATATATATATATAATTTGAAAGTAGCATTTAATTTTGAAAATAATTTTAAGTTTGAAAATTTTAGGATATGAAATTAAACCGATCTCACATCCTCTAGTTTATATAAACGAGCACCGCATCACAAACTGTGTATCTATCCCGAAGAATAGACACACTGCTTGACGATGGGGCTCAATTAAATAAACTAGAAGATTTGTGACATCCGTTTGGTCTGCGAACCAATTTTATAAGCCGACAAGTTCCCCTGTTTAATATAAAGGAATTAAATAGGGTTTATATTACCTGGGTTCTTAAAGTTCCCTATAAGGCCAAGCCCCTATAGTTAATTACATCTTAAATGACGGGAATCATTTAAGAAAACTCTCGATAATGATCAGTGGTTTTGCACTCAAGAATTTCAAAGTTTAAAGTTTTCAAAAGATTGAGTTTTGAAAATTCAAAAGGGATTAGCTCAAATTTGGAACAATTTATTTTAGGAATCCAAAAGAAGAGAAGTAGGAGAAGCTGAAGATCCAAGAAGATTCTTGGCAACTTCTCAAACTATCCTATTGTTTGGCTTTAATTTAGGAGTTTATTTAATGTTAAAATCCTGCCATTTTTGATTAATTTGGACTTATATTTGTATGATAAAATCATACAAACAGCCTCCAAGATATGAGTGTTTATGTCGTACCGAACGACTACCTCAGAGTCCTAAGACCGGTTAGGGCTTAATTTACATGACATGATCATGCAAATGCCTAACAAAGAGTTGAGGATTTGTGTTGCACTAGGCAAATTACCTCGAATTCCTATGGCTTGGTTATTTAATTCTAAGAAATGTTTTGCTGAAGTAGATCCGAGTTTTGCTGATGACGATGGCCGTGCTGCTCACCATGCTCTAAGCTCCTTGTTGTTGCAGAGGTTTAGTTTTAGAAGTCATAAATCAGGAGATGAGAGAAGTGTTTTGGTTTAGAGAGAATCTTAAAATCCAAGTGTTTTTAATATTTTTATTAAGCAAATCTTAAAGTTGGTTAAACAGAACCGATTAAGATCCCACGGTTCCGTCATCCCGGCACTCTTATTTTCATTGAATTCACTTAGTCCAGATGAATTTGCTAAACTCAACTGAATGAGTTCCGGACTTTCATTTAGACCGTGGGAAATCCCGTTGGCAACACGTGGGTTACATCATCTGAGGTATTCCCGATCATTTAACGAGACGTTTTAATTTAGTTGCAATTGTAGTTTTGTTGTTCTGTTTGTGATTAAATTTTGAGTTGTTTTATATTTTGGAATGTTGTGGCGGTGAATTTTATCTTGCAATGACTTTTAATTTAGTTTTGGTTTCAGTTCAGGGACTATCCTAAAGGTTTTGGTTTTCATGCAACAGTTTTATTTATCATGCAAGAAAAGTAAAGTACAGTGCATGTAAGTAAATTGTAATAAAGTAAATTACAATTAAATAAAAGCGTACCTGGAGAGTCTTCCCGTCATCCCAAGCTGCACTTAAAACACAAGTTAATGCATTTAAATATATTTCAACAGATACCTAGGTAAAGCTAAGGGAAGGGTTTTGGTTGTCTACCAGATTCCTAATCCTATAACTAGTCATTTCCTATGACGTCTAGGTTTTTGGTTTGGTTTAAGGATGATTTTCTTCATCAAAGAACAACTAAATTTAATTGTTCTTCCAAAACATCCCGTCATATTGAGGAAGTGTTTAGGACGAGTCATAAACATCTTTTCAATACTTCTGGGATTGTTTTAAGTCCAAGTAAATTTAGGTGCACAGCTGAATTAATCATCCAGGAGTTTAGTTAAACTTTGTTTCTTGCTCAGTGAACTTACGTATTTGATTACCTGATGAATGAAGTGACATCTCACTTAATACTCTATTTAAGAATTATAATAATTAAAGCCTTTAAAGGCAAGTTGGTTTATCGAGAATTTTAATCATTTTTAATTTAGTTTAATTATGAGGTTTTAATTGATAATCTTAAGTTTGGAATATTGTTCAAATTATTTTAGATTTAATTCTTAATGATTTCATTTAGGTTTGTTGTTAAATGATTTTAATTCAATTTCATTTTAATTTAATTTAATTTTAATTTAATTTAATTTGAATTTTAATTTAATTTAATTTAATTTTGAATTAATTTAATTTAATTTAATTTTGATTTAATTTTAATTTAATTTAATTTAAATTTTGATTTTGATTTTAATTTTAATTGTTAGTTTTAGTTTAACTTTAATTTTAATTTGATTTTAATTTAATTTGTTTTAATTTTAGTTTTCATTATTAATTTAGATTATTATTTTAAATTTTTAATTAAGAACTAAATATTGTTAAAGTGACTCATTTAGGGATTTTTAAATTAAAGAATAAATGTCCTCTTAATAATATCCCTATTTTAATGATCCAAATTTAAATATATTCTTTCCAAAATTTAAATTATTTAATTAATTAAAGTTTCATTTTTGATATTTTCAAAGTGTTTAATGGGTTCCTACCCCTTAATTTTCCTAAGTTTCAATCATCCAAGAGAAAGTTAAAATAAAATAATTTACCCCCCATTTTGATTAAACCTAAAGTTTTAATTAAGGGTAAAAATTTTTAATTACCTTTATGCCCTTTTAAGCTTATTTATTTCATAACTCATTAAATTGAGCTCAAATGAGTTTGAAATTTTTATGTCACCTCACTCATATGTCAATTAAGACATTACAGGAGAAATGTGATTTTTCTAAATTTAATTTATTTATATAATTATTTTTAGTAGAAAATAAGATTTTTTCAAAGAAAATTCAACAACATGACCAAGGTAAAGTCTCTGTCCTTAAGAAAATTATGGGATATTCCTAATGACCAGAGGACCACTTGGACCAATTTTGGTGATTTTTAACTTATATTTTATTTATTATAATTATTTTGAATTTTAGAGTGTTAATTAATTTTAAAATAAAATAAAAATTGAAAAATAGATTTTATATTTTTCTTAAATCTCTCTGACCTCAAGGAGTCCAGAGAAGAAAATTTTATAATTTTTTGATTTTTCTTTAATTTATTAGAATTATTTTAGTGAAAAAGGTTAAAAAACACATTTTTTAATATTAAAAATTACATTAAGCCTTTAAAATTCAATATCTTATCCTAGGGACTTAGGAAAATTTTTTGGTTTGTTCCTAAGTGATTAGGAGTCAAAATGTGACATTTTTATGTTTTTTAATATTTTTAAAATTTTTATTATTTTTTAATTCTTAAAATATTAAAATATGGTGAAAAATCAACTTTTTTAGAAAATTCCAATTTCAGTTTTCCTGAACTCCCCTGATATCAGAGAAGCTCCAAAACCATTTTTGTGAATTTTTGAAAAGTATTTTGGAGTTATGAATTTTTAAAGTTCCATTTTAGTTATGTGACTTAATTAATCCATTTAGTGGGGTTAAACATTTCCAATTGATTCCAAATTTTTATGTGAGGTCTATCTGATCCTAAGGATCAGTGGAGAATTATTTTCACGTAAATTTGATTTGTGGTTAACCCTAATTAATTCAAATTCATTTTTAGGGGTTTAGGCCAATTAAGGTTATTATGAATGAATTAATTCAAAATATATTTTTCATAGGGTTCTCTGGCCCTAAGGAATATCACCAAATTTTCCTAGAATTTATTTCACAACATGCTAATTATTGGAATTAAAATACCTAAAACAGTGACATGAAATTGAAAGTTCAATAACTTTTCACGGAGATGGCCTCTGACCTTGAAATATTCAGGGAATGTTACCAAGATCAGAGGCTTCAAAAGCCCTATGGTTTTATGCCATGGTGAATTGTCTATGCAAATGAAGAATCAAAATACTGAGAACAGTAAATAAATTATTAAAAATAAAATACTCATCAAATTAACTTGATTTCTTTTCCGCATTATTCTCCTCTGTTCACTGAGCAAGATGGTAATTTTATTTTATTTTTGTAATTTTTCTATGCAAAGATATGAATTTTTAAAGTTCTGGGCATTTAAATAATTCAAAATTACCCTATTTATCTATTTATCCACGCGGCGCCAGCGCAACATCGGCAGCTCCGAAAGCCCACGCGGCACATTCCTATTCGACGCTGCCATCCGACTCAGCGCTCCGGGGTCATCGTTCGCTCAATACACACGCGATCCAACGACTCCCGGTCATCGTCTACAACTGGTGTGCACCCGTGACCGTCCACACTAAAACCCTAAGATCTCACTCGATTCTCGATGGATTTTTGTGTTCTTATGCTCTATGGATTTGCCTTGAAGAGACGATCACATCCATACAGTTTATAGGCTATGAAATTAACTTAAATAAATTGGAGAATCACTGGAAGCTCGGGAGGAAGAGTGAGTTCATACCTTTGCTCAGAGAAGTGAAGCGTCAATCTGAGAGTTGTGTCACCTTCGATTGGGTCCAGGCAAGCTCCAGATGAAGTCTCTGGCTCTGAGGAATTATCTAGGTGTGAAAGTGACCAACCCGATCACAAAGTTTGGAGCCTAGAAGCAATGGCTAGCCTGGTGAGGGGGCTTTTGCTTGGGAACTTCTTCTCTTGGTCTGGTGAAGGTGTAGGACCAATCAATTTGGAGATTGGCTTACTATGGTGAAGTGTCTTATTTTTTGGGTGGATTTGCAACTCAGAAATTGAGCTCACAGAGGGGTTTTTTGGGTTGGATTTCAGTGGGGATCAAGTTCTCTATGTCTGGGGAGGAGTCTGGAATAATTTTGGCAGAGTTTCCTTAAGGTTTGGTTCAACTCCCTTATTTGGCCGAGAGGTGGTGGCGTTTAAATAGGTATGACTGGAGGGCTTCCCAGAGGCAATTGGAGGCTGGGATCAGCTGCTCAGGGGAGAAGAAGAAGAGCTCTGGTGTCCACTAGGGCCGAGAAAGCTCGACGAAGGAGAATCGAATTTTTGGCTCACATGGAGCTCTCGGCCATTGTGTTTTCCGGCGGCTGTGGTGGCTGGCCGGCCAGGCATGGGTCACCATCTGACTCAGTGGGGTCAGAGGTTGAATTTGGTGAAGTCAATTGTAGTTTGACATGTGTAAAAAAGCTTGATTAAAATGGAATGGGGGGAGAGTGTATTTTGGGCTTGGTTTGGTCAATCCATGGAAATAGGCTTGGTGCACCTCCCCAAGACCTGAGTTTGAGCTGAAGGGGTGGTGAAGTCTCCATCCATGGTGAGGTGGCTAAGCATGGTTTAGAGTGTGACATGAGTATGGTTAAAATTGCTTGATGAAAGATTAGGAAAGGGACCCCTCTTCTTGCCATTAATGGCTTGATGAGGTGAAAGTGGCTTCCATGGCTTCCATGTGGCTTGTACATGGCTCAATGGCTCACATTTGGCTTGGAAAAAGCTTGGTCAATTTCATAAAAGGGGATTTTATGAATTTTGGCATTTTCGATGGAAATTTGGATGAAGCTTTATTTGGATTTATTTGATCATTGGTTTAGGACTTAGGGATGATTTTAATTGAATGGATGATGTAGAGAAACGTCATGTGGGCTTTGGATGAATTTTGGGGCTTTGGATGTGGTGGAAGTGGGCTTTTAGAATGGTTTAAGAAAGTGGGCCTTTAGGCTTGAAAATAAATTGATGGATGGAAATTTTATGAGGGATCATGCTAAATAAATGTTGCAATTGGTTTAGGTATGTGTCATGAGTGGTTTGGAACAAGCGTGAAGTGATTTTGAATTGAATGGGTTTAATGTGGGATCTTTATTAAAAGGGGCCAAAGTGGGGCCAAATTGGGCTAACTTGGGTTAAGGTTGGGTTAAAGTTGGATTTGATGTAAAATTAATGCTGAGAAATGTTCATGGGAGTGTCACAAAGAGTTTCCAACTTTGGTTGGGCCTTGATTTTGGGATTTGGGCCCATTTAGGTTAGGTTTGGGCTTAGGTCAATTTAAGAGGTTTTGGTTTTGGGTTAGGTTTGGGTGGGGATTAGGTTCTAATTTGGGGCAAATCAAGTTAGTTTTTTGTTTGTGGGGATGTTAGGAAGGTTTTAGAAAAGATTTGGGGCTAAGTGGGGTTGAGTTGGGTTGGTTTGGTTTGACTTTGGGTTCACTTGGTTTTAAAATGGGATAAATTGGGGGTTTTGGTAAAAGTGGGGTAAATTGGCAAAATTGGCCCATGGTATAGTTGAAGAAAATGAAATTGGGAATATTTGGGATTTTCTGGAGTTTTCTGGGAGTTTTTAGAATTTTAGGATCTTTTGGCTTAGAAGAGCATTTTAGGTATTTGGAGGGTATTGGGGGGGTACTTTTGGAACTTTTGGTATTTTTGGCTATGGATGATCAATTTGAGTGGGGGGAAATGTTTAAGATTGATTTTGAGGAATTTTGGGTAATTTAGGTGATTTTGTAAATTTTGGGTAGTTTCAAGGGCTTTGGTAGGTTTAGTAGGTGTAGGGCCCTGTGGGTCAAAATCGAAATTTTGGGAAAATGAAGATTGATCAAATTTGAGTAGGATGGAATCATTTTGGTTGAGCCATGAAGCCATATTAAGCTCATATAAGCCATGAGAGGACTCATTTGAGGCATTCACTATGTTGTTCCTAACCCTCTTAGCCAGGGGCTTAGGGGTTAAGGACCATCCATATGAATTATCTACATGAGTCAGGAAGTCAAGTTGGGTGAGTGTGTTTTTAGGACTTGGAATGTGTGTGATAGTGTAGTGTATGTGCAAGTCAACCCTCACCAGACCAGGCGACCCAGGGTATTCCTAAGGCCAAAAAGTCCTATAGGGAACTCATCCTTTAAACCTCCACATTTGATTTCAACCCTCTAGGTGATTAGGGGTCTACAATCAAGCTTGTGGGGTTTGTAGGGAGTTAAGAAGTGTTTGAATTTCTAAGTGGTGGGTTCCATTTCTAGTCCTCTAAGATTAGTCAAAGGAAAAGCCTAAGGCTAGATCCTAAGTACTAAGGAGTGAGAAAAGAAGAGACATCATCAAAAATGAGGTCAACAAATGGACCCCCAATAGGTGTGGTGTGCTAACCAAGCACACCGCGCGTATTGGCGTTGACCGAAGAGATCAACAAAACCAACACAGATGTCCAAGCGACAAACTTAGGAGGAAGTAGAAGAATTTCCGCTGGAGAGTATCAGGTATATTTCCAAGACTGGAGATTCCTGAACTCTCACTGGGGAAAATGGAGGTGAACTCCAAATCACAAGATCTGGGGAATTCGATTTAGATTTCATTTCACTTTTAAATTTCAGGTTTCAATGTGTGAGTTTAGATTTCAATTTGTTCCGAGTTTCAATTTCGATTGAAGTTTAATTTAAAATCAATTAAAGGAAATTTTGAATATGAAATTTAGGATTGAAATGAGAATTGAAACCTAGGTTTGAATCTCGGCATTGCGAAGAAAACTGGAATTTAGGTACCAGCCTCGGAGTAAGAATCAGAGTTTAAGTATCGACGGAAAAAAAAGATGAGAATCAGAATTTAGGTACTGATCTCGAAAGGGATGAGAATTGAAATTTAAGTATCAATCTCGAAAGAGAGTTGAAATTTAGGTATCAACCTCGAATGAGAGTCGGAATTTAGGTACCGACCTCGACGGAAGAGAACTAAAATTTAGGTACCAGTCTCGAAATTTAGAATTGAAATTTAGGTATCAATTCGAAAGAGAATCGAAATTTAGGTATCGATCTCGAATGAGATTCGGAATTTAGGTACAAACCTCGAAATGAGAACTGGAATTTAGGTACCAGTATCGGAAGTTTAGAGGATTGAAATTTAGGTATCAACCTTGAAAGAGAATCGAAATTTAAGTATCGATCTCGAATGAGAGTCGGAATTTAGGTACCGACCTCGAAATGAGAACTAGATTTAGGTACCAGTCTCGAAATTTAGAATTGAAATTTTGGTATCAATTCGAAAGAGAATCGAAATTTAGGTATCAATCTCGAATGAGAGTCGGAATTTAGGTACCGACCTCGAAGGAAGAGAACTGGAATTTAGGTACCAGTGTCGGAATTTTAGAATTGAAATTTAGGAATAATTCGAAAGAGAATCGAAATTTAGGTATCGATCTTGAATGAGAGTCAGAATTTAGGTACTGATCTCGGAATGAGAACTGGAATTTAGGTACCAGTCTTGGAATTTAGAATTGAAATTTAGGTATCAATTCGAAAATCAAAATTTAGGTATCGATCTCGAATGAGAGTCGGAATTTAGGTACCGACCTCGAAATGAGAACTGGAATTTAGGTACCAGTCTCGAAAGTTTAGAGGATTGAAATTTAGGTATCAACCTCGAAAGAGAATCAAAATTTAAGTATCGATCTCGAATAAGAGTCGGAAGTTAGGTACCGCCCTCGAAGGAAGAGAACAGGAATTTAGGTACCAGTCTCAGAATTTAGAATTTAAATTTAGGTATCAATTCGAAAGAGAATCGAAATTTAGGTATCGATCTCGAATGAGAGTCAGAATTTAGGTACCGACCTCGAAGGAAATGGGAATCAGAATTTAGGTACTAATCCCGAAAAGAGAGTCGAAATTTATGTACCGACCTCAAAACGAGAGAACTGGAATTTAGGTACCAGTCTCGAAAGTTTAGAGGATTGAAATTTAGGTATCAACCTCAATAGAGAATCTAAATTTAGGTATCGATCTCGAATGAGAGTCGGAATTTAGGTACCGACCTCGAAAGGAGAGAACTGGAATTTAGGTACCAGCCTCGAAGGAAATGGGAATCAGAATTTAGGTACTGATCCTGAAAAGAGAGTCGGAATTTAGGAACTGACCTCAAAAGGAGAGAACTAGAATTTAGGTACCAGTCTTGAAAGTTTGAAAGAGGACTAGAAATTAGGCTCTAGCCTCGAAGATTTATCTGTATGAAGAGGGACCCAGTCTCATGCCTTCAGAACCAAATCGAACAAAGTTCGTGGCTCCATGTCAATACAATTAGTCGATCCTCTAAGACACAGAATAAAGAGAATTGAAAGGAGCTGGTAAATGTACCAAGCTGAAAAGACACGACTTAGCAATAAGTCGAGGAAAATATTCAAATTTCAAAAGAGTTTCAAACAGATTTTGATTGAGGAAAGAACTGAAAGTTTCGACTTAGAGGATGCAGATCGGAATTCAATTTGAGATTTAGATTCGTTTTGTTTGTCCTTTAAAGATCCCATTTTATTTTATTTTATTTTATTTTTTGTTGTTTATTTAGTGTTCATGTGAATTCGAAGTTCATTTTACTATTCAGATTTTTTTAGGAAAAATTCTCATTTATTTTCTTTTCTCTTCTGTTCTTTGTTCAAAGTTCATTTAACTCTAATGGCGTTTCCCAGTCAATTTGCACAAAAAGAGGTTAAGGCAAAATATGACGAAGTCGTTTTCATTCCAACTTGTTGAAAGTACATCATACAACTTGATCTAGTCATGATGACATTTTCCTCAGAAATTTAATATCTCATACAATCCATGTAAATCCAAAACGGATCGTGTAAACTTCTTGTTGATCCATCCAAAAGCGTCCGTCAAAAATCCATGTCCGAATAGTAAGAAACATGGGCAATAACATCACCTTCCAAGCCACCCTCAGCGTGAATGCCGCATGGATGTGCATCGGAGGTGTGCTATTCCCCATGTAACTCACAGCTCGTAGGCCGGAGACTCTCCAATTCTAGATCCGGTCGAAAGTGGTAAGGCATTTTCTGTCGTCCATTCTTCTAAAAGTAACTGAGATCCGCTCCACAGGCACTCCTGGAATGCAATGCTTCGCAACGTCTGCTCCGTTTCCTTTTAACACCAGGACATAACCTACCGGTGGTGGTATCTCCACCGGCCCTCGGAACTCAGCGGGGCCTGCAATCCAGAGGTCACATCCAAACATGATGTTGCACTGGCTGAGGAATGACACTGTGCAGAAGGGTCTAACAAAGTCATGATGATCTATATGCGGCGGTATGCAGTCGCCTTCCTTGTAGATGTTGATAATGCAGCTGTTGGGTATGCAATCTGCAGGCAGTACCCTCCATGTTATCATTCTTTTCACCATTCTCTTGATGACTGTTGGCATTGGATCCACCTCACCGCGACGGAGTATCCCTGGCGGGTTTCCTTCTCTATCTATGGCAAAGTTGTAGCAACATTCGCATTGGATTGTAACTCTTCCCTTTCCTGGCATCCATCTTCGGGGTTCTGAATATGTCTTTTCTCTCAGGCGGCCAGCTCGGCCCATTTTCTACAATTCAAGGATGCAATCTACAATTTGCTGTTGCTCGTAATCTGAGAAAACATTTGTATGCAGCTCGAGGCCTTCTAAGATGTTGACCCTCTTGTTTCCAATTCTTTCAAAGTATTCAAAGGTTTTCTTCTCAACTAGTTGCATTTTCTCCAACTTCGTATTCCGAGATTATCCGAAGTCCTCGGTGTCTAGTAACATACTGCGGGATGTATGGCTCAACCTCAGCACGTTCTTCTGCATGTCTCAGCTCCTCGGGGATAGTCTTCGTAGGGACATCCTCCGGGGTTGCTTTCGCAACAAGACTCTTCGGATCTGGTACATCTGCTCGATGTCAAGGTACCGACTCTATTTCTGCTTTTCTTGGTATTTCTTTTATTTGTTTCGACCTTCTTGGAATTGACTTTCTTCTTTCTGGTTCCTGCCGAACCGGTGTCCTTGGAGCATTTGCACTGATAGTATCCACTGTCTGTTCATGTTGATCTTCTGCTAACTTAGTCAGCATTTTGTGAATGTGACGATTCTTATTTCTTCGTTGGGTAGCAGTGAGAGTAGCTCTCCTTACCCCTTGAATTTCTGTTGGCGCGGCGCTGACAAGCCTACCCTCTGCTGTGGCAACCACGGACTTAACTTTCTTATCCTCTCCAGTTGCATGCGCGACGTTTGCTTTCCTTTTCTTGTTGCTAAATTGGTGGCTCGGGCCACCCATTTTCATGACTGTCTGGCTGTGAAGTTCTTCTCGATCAACTGGGATCCAATCATTTTCTTCGTATTGTAAGCCGGCTGGTGTGAAGTCTGAGTCAATCTCTATCACTGCTCCATCTCTCACCCTTTTTTCATCAAGTGCTAGACTCACGCAATTTCTAAAGTTTAGAACCAATCGCCCGTTCGACATTTCCCTGTGAAAAAACAAGGAAAGGATCAGGGGCTGTACTAAGAACAAGAACAATAAGAAAAACACTTAAAAATTCTTATTCACTTTTTTTTTAAATTTAAAGGGAGTAGGAAGAGATGAGAAAATACCAGGAATAAATGGATTTAAAAGGAAAGATTGACATTTTATTATTATTTCTCATGTTTTCTTTTTAACATTTTCGTTGATGAGATTTTTTTATCATCCATTTTATTTTGTTTTGGGTTCGGACCCAGTCACAAAGTGATTACTTCACCCGTGTTTCTAGGGATAAGATTTTATTTTGGAAGCTACCCTTCGAAACATCAGGTTGCGTAATACTTCTTTAAATACCGTCCATTGATTGGAAGCATAGGTCGCTCTCCACGGCAATTTACAAGCTGGTAGGAACCTCCTGAGTAGACTGTCT
This sequence comes from Papilionanthe hookeriana x Papilionanthe teres, assembly GCA_022702705.1. Taxonomy (NCBI): domain Eukaryota; kingdom Viridiplantae; phylum Streptophyta; class Magnoliopsida; order Asparagales; family Orchidaceae; genus Papilionanthe; species Papilionanthe hookeriana x Papilionanthe teres. The sequence goes on from CM040427.1 coordinate 25,241,252, forward strand.
CGACCACGAACGGCCCTTCCCATGTTGGTTCAAATTTACCACCTATCTTGCGAAGTGCAAGAATAGGTCTTCTGAGAACAAGAACTAAGTCACCGACCTTGAAATTTTTTGGGCGGACCAGTTTATCATGGGCCTGGATCATCTTGGCTTGATACAGTTCCAAATTCTGCTGTGCGGAAAGTCTTTTCCCTTCCAAGCTTTCCAATTCTTCCAGTCGTAGTCTGGCATTTTCTTCTGTAGTGATTTTGTTTGCAACTGCAATTCTGAGAGACGGAAGCTGAACCTCTAAGGGTAGAACGGCCTCGGACCCGTATACTAAAGCGTAAGGTGTAGACTGAGTAGGAGTCCTAAAAGTCGTCCTATAGGCCCATAAGGCTTCTAACAACTTCTCGTGCCAATTTCTCTTATTGTCGTCCAAAGTTTTCTTTAGAATCTAGACGAGAGTTTTATTAAAGGCCTCGGCCAAGCCGTTCGCTCTTGGGTAGTAGATTTTTGAGTATCGCCAATCGATCCCGTGTCTTCTGACAAAATTGTTGATCTTTGTACTTTTGAATGCAGACCCATTATCTGAAATGATCCTGCGCGGCACCCCAAAACGGTAGACGACTTGGTTCTTGAAAAACTGTAGCACGTGGTGTGCCTTTACTTCCCTTAGTGGTATAGCTTCCGCCCATTTAGAAAAGTAGTCTGTAGCTGCAAGAATGAAGCGATGTCCTCTTGAAGAAGGTGGTTCTATCGGACCCACTATATCTGTGCCCCAACACTCAAATGGCCACGACGCGATTGTCGGATGAAGCACATTTGGAGGTTGGTGTAGAACCACTCCATGCACTTGACACTGGTGACAACTCTTTGCGACCTTCATGCAGTCGGTCATCATTGAGGGCCAGTAGTACCCTAGTCATTTAATCTTCATTTTCATTTTCGGACTCGACTGATGAGCGCCACAAAGTCCTGAATGTACTTCTTTAACGATTTCACGAGCCTCGGACCCGCTCAGGCATCTTAGCCACATCTTGTCAAAAGACCTTCTGTATAATGTATTGTTTATTAATGCGTAAGATAAAGTTCTTTTCTTGATTTGATGGGCTAACGACTTATCGTCAGGCAGGTTTCCTTTCTGCAAGTAGTCTATTAATGGCTGCCGCCAATCTTCTGTATTTTCTATCACTGCTGCAATTGTTTCTTATGCTCTTTCTAATTTGTGTATTGTATCCATGTCGAGCTGTGATAGGACCTGTCGTCCTTGAACTGACACTTCAACTGACTCATCCTGCAAGCAGGCAAATTCCTTTGCAAGGCGGGCTAACGCATCGGCGAGAGCATTTTCTTTTCTGGGAATCTTGTAGATTGTTACGTTTGGAATTTGCTACAACAGTTTCATGGCATACTGAAAGTACTGCTCGAGTCTTGGCTTTAGAATTCTGTACTGTCCGGAGACCTGTTGAATGATTAACTGAGAATCCTCGTAGATATTGATGTCCGTTATTCCCATCTGAATGGTTAATTCTAATCCGGTTATAAGGGCTTCGTATTCTGCCTCGTTGTTTGTACACGGTTCTGTTAGATGGTAGGAATACCTTAACATCCCCCGCTCCGGTGTTATAAATATTAGTCCGATTCCTGCCTTACCGGGCACTATCGTTTGTAACTCTTTGTTCTTCTGTGCTGAGGACGCACCGTCGAAGTATAGTTCCCAACGTCGATCATCAGGGTCTTCTAGGCTCATTATCTGCTCGTCAGGCAAATCGTCGTCGAGAGGCGAATCCACCGGTAAAGGGTGTGCTGCAAGGAATTCTGCTAGGACTTGTCCCTTTACGGCGCGAAGAGGAATGAAAGTTATGTCAAATTGCAATAATATCATCGACCACTTGGCAAGTCTGCCAGAAAGCGTCGGGCGGGTCATTAAGTATTGCAACGGATTAACTCTCGAAATAAGGTTGACCTTATGAGAAAGCATGTAATGCCTGAGCTTTTGAGCGGCGAAGATCAGGGCCAAGCAGTGCTTCTCAATAGGAGGATACTTTACTTTCGTCAGAATTAGACAACGACTTAAGTAGTAGAGAGCATTTTCTTTTCCCTCATCATTGACCTGGGCTAGTAGGGCTCCAAGGGAGTCGTCTAAAGCCGCGGTATAAAGTATCAACGGTCTACCTGAGACTGGGGCTGCTAAGACAGGAGGTGTCATTAAGTATTGTTTGATATCATCGAAGGCATGTTGACACTTGGAGTCCCAAGTAAACTTGGCATCCTTCTTAACCAAAGCAGAAAAAGGCTGACACCTTCCTGACAAGTTCGATATAAAGCATCGAAGATATGCCAACTTTCCTTGAAAGGATCGTAGCTGTTTCAAGGTTTTAGGAGGTAGAATTTCTAAAATAGCTTTAATCTTTTCCGGATCAATTTCAATCCCGCGATGTCGGACAACAAATCCTAAGAATTTCCCGGAGGTGACGCCGAAGGCGCATTTTAAGGGATTCATCTTAAGGTTGTATTGTCTTAGTCCCTCGAAAACAATTCTCAAATCATACAGGTGATCTTCTTTCAGTTTGCTTTTGATGACCACATCATCCACGTAGCACTCAACTTGGTTGTGAATGAGATCATAAAAAATTCTTGTCATTGCTCTTTGGTATGTTGCTCCTGCGTTCTTTAGTCCGAATGGCATTACTGTGTAGCAGTATATTCCGATTGGCGTTCTGAAGGCTGTGAGCTTTTCATCTTCCGATGCCATCTTTATCTGGTTGTATCCTGATGATCCATCCATGAATGAAAATATTTCATGTGTTGAAGCAATGTCGATCATCAGTTCTGGGATTGGTAGTGGAAATTCGTCCTTTGGACATGCTTTGTTTAAATCTCTGAAGTCTACGCAGATTCTAATCTGACCATTCTTCTTTCTGACTGGTACCACATTGGCTAACCAAGTTAGGTATTGTTCTTCACGGACAAATTTAGCGTCTATTAGCTTCTTAACTTCGGCTATTACTTGTTGTTCAATTTCTAGACGCATTCTTCTGGGAGCTTGTCTGATCGGAACGGAAGTAGGATCCACTCCTAATCTGTGAACTGCGACTTCTGGAGCTAATCCTGGCATTTCGTCATAGCTCCAAGCAAAACAGTCCTTGCATTCCATTAGTAGCTTGATTATTTCTTCGGAGTCTTCTTTATTGAGTAAGGAGCTAACAAAGGTTGGCCTAGGCTCTTCGCTAGTACCTAAGTTAACTTCCATTAACTCGTCCATTGTAGATTTGATTTCTTCTTTGAATTCTGGCGGAGCGTCGCCGATTGGTAGATCCTCAAAATCTTCTGAAGCTTCTAAGCAGTCTTCATTAGGTTCGCAAGTGACAACCAAGCAAAATCCCGTATCGTCAACTGATCCTACTGTGCCGAATCCGAGACCATGTTTTGAATTGGGAGGCTGACCGGCATTATTCCATAATTTTTCAAAGTGTTGTGATCGGCCTTTTGTCCATTGTTGAGGTAAGACACCACGTTGAATTAAATTTTGAACATAGAGAGAGTACCACTCAAAAGGTAGTTCCATTAATTCGGAAGAAGTAACATCTTCAAATTGTACATCTTTTTCAATATTTGAAGAAGAAGCACCGCGGTAGAACTTGATTGGCTTAGTACCACCATCATGCACCGCCCTGACCACCATACCCTTGATCTTATTAGAATGGATGGTTAATCTTCTCGTACATTGATTTATATTCTTCATTCTTTTCATGTTCGAGGGAGATCTTGAACTGGGGTTTCTTTTGATTTATTGTCGCTGCTTCTTTCTCGATTTCTTCTTCTTCTTCGGAAGTGTTCTCCCAATAAACATCGATGACCGGTTTCTTCTGTCCAACTGTTCCAACATTTCTTCCATGTCCTCATCCCCGGCCTCGACCTCGGGTGTGAGTCCTGGAGAAATCTTCACCATCTCGCCGTAAGGGAGTGGTGAGTAACTGTTGGACTAGAACTTCAGGTTCTTCATCGTCTCGATTTTCTTTTGCTTCATTTGGTATGGTATTTCTGGAAAAGATTGTTTTCTTTGGAGGCGCGTAGTAGGCCGCATCTTCATGGATTCCAATTTCATGCACGGAGAATGGTTGCAAATCACCTTTGATACACTGTTCCCCTCCTTCGTAATACTTTATGCACTGGTGCAGAGACGATAGCACCATCCGGTTTTCATGGATCCATGGCCGACCCAGTAGAGCGTTAAACGATGTCTCAAAATCAATTATGTGGAATTTTGTGGTTGTCTTTGCTAAATCACCGGTCTTCATTAGTAGTATTATCGATCCAAGAGCTCTTTCTCCTTTTTGATTGAAGCCTCTTAATAGCATCTTGTCTGCTTCAAGCTCGCGAGCATCAATTTCCAAATATGCTAGCATTCGAAGATTCATTATGTTGATTGATGCTCCCGGATCAACTAACACTCTGGATAGCATAAATTTTCCAATAGTGACTGAAATGTATAACGGTCAGTTGTGATTTTCTGTTCCAAGTAATAGATCATTGTCCGTGAAGGTATCTCCTTGCTATCCTCTTAATGAGCAAACCTCGTCGGAGGAATCACCGGCCATTTGAGCTAAACAGATCTCTAGATCAAGTAAAGCCTTGATCAGAGCCTCCCTCATCTCCTTTGACAGGATCAGAGTGTCGTATATGCTTAATTTGGCTGGTAACTTCCTAAGACGGGCTAGCACGTTGTAGTCCACTTTACTACCATGTTCCTCGGTTTCTTTCCGAATGGGCAGTTCCTCTGCTGGGGTTGTCTCCTCCTGAGCAACCACCTGCTATCCTTTATCCTTTGGGCCCATTCTCGGGGGTAGAACTTTTCCGCTTCTAAGATCGACCTCTGTTATCTCTTCTAAATTAACCGGTGTCTTCTCTTGAATCGGAACAATTAGCTCTTCTGAAGTTGTTTCGGTGTCCGATGGTTCTAATTCTATCGTGATCGGAGCTCCTCGGAATTCATAAATGGACTCATTGCTTGTCGATCTTTCGTAGCCTCCTTTGTGAACATCTTCTTTGTCGTGGTCGTCGAGGTTGTGTATGATTTGAGAATTGTTATTTGTATTGGAATCGAGATCCGAATTAAGCCGGTTATCGCTAGTTACGTAATCGTTAGAAACAGTCAAAACGTAGCCGACGCCATAACCCTTATCATTATAAGATCCCACCGGAGCGAGCAAATAATCATACAGAGTCAGGAGTTTGAGGGATTTCTCCCCCGAATCGGAAACAACCATCCTAGGATAAGCAGCCCCTAGTCTACCCTTCGGAGCCTCGGTCTTCTTTTCTTCCACGATCTTCCTCCTCCTCCAGGGCGTTCTTCAATCGCAAGTGATGAGCGCGGCTCGACGAGTTTCAAACTGCGAGTCGAAGCGCGTACTGAAAGTGGTTTGGATGTGATCCAAAATTCTCTTTGATGACTTCGTCCAGACAGTATTCCATCCATCATCAGTCGTGTACGGGTTTATCGGAATAATGAGATCCGTTGAAATAACATTGAAGGAACCTCCTTTCTGGGGTTCATTCATGTATTCCTTTGGGATCGTTATGTTCCCTCTTCGGAGATTGTCATCAAGCCAACTCTTGAAAGTGATGCAATCCTCTATCTTGTGTCCGAGCATCCGATGGTAAGGGCAATAGTTTGGATGATTTTTCTTATCGACTTCCTCCGGCTTCTTGGGCTCTGGCAGCTGAAAATCTGGTGTCTTCATTAAGCTGTGGAACATCTTTGCTACTGCTTCAGTTTTGAATGGATATTCTCTATTTAGAAGTTCTCTTAAAGTACATGACGAACGAGGTGGTTGTTCATAATGCTAAGGTGACTGATAGCTCGGACGAGGTTGCTGATAACCCTGCTGAGGTTGCTGATAGCCCTGCTGAGGTTGTTGGTATGTTCGTTGCGGTGGTTGGTAACTAGGCTGCGGTCGCTCCGGCGGTATCTCGCATTGGCCGCTCGCCCTTATCTCACCGCCGCGATGATTCCGCATTTCTTCTCAAATGTTTTCACGAGCTTCCGCTTATCATTCTTGTCTACGAAACTTAACTATTTTGCCTCTTCTTGCAAGCTCCCGCCTTGCTAAGAAACTTCTCGAAAGTCTTCGATTGTAAATCCTTTAAGGAGGAGTGCTATCGAGGCCATGGATACTTTTAAGTAGGATGTCGATCGCATGTTGTTCTTGAAGCCGTGGTTCACACTTCATGCGTAAGTTTCTCCATCGAAGTATGTAATCCACTAAAGTCTCGTTCGGATTTTGTTGCTCCACCACTAGATCACCGATAAGTGATGTGGTGTCGAGCCACAAGCAAATCGTTTAACGAAGAGATTCTCCAGCTTCGAAAAGGTCTTTACCGAACCGTTCTGAGCAATTCTACGTACCCGCCGAAGGTAATCCCTGACAAACTCGCCGACGAACCGGCGGAAGAGTAAAGCGTCGCTCCCACCGGCATTGCAGCAACTCAGCACGAAAATGTGCGACATGCCGCCGAGGGTTTCCCGTTCCATCAAAAGTCTTAAACATGAGGTGGTACGAAGCCTTTCGGGTATTGGACCGCATCGAACTCTTCGTGGTAAGTTCTACCCGTCCGAATAGATGCTCCACTCTTGGATTGTGCTAAAGCTTCTCGCACTCGCCGTTCTACCATATTTTTAATATCCTTTTCTGGAATCATGCTTTGTGTAGAATCCTTCTTTGGTGGCTCGTCTCCGTTGACGGATGTGATCTCTTTTCCTCTATCTGCAATATGGATGATCTCTGGGGGTGTCTCTTTCTAAGGTTGTACCTGACTCTAGAGAGTGGCTAAGGCAGCAGCCATCTCTTCCATCCTCTTTGCCATCTGGAAAATTTTGTCATCTCTTTCCCGAAGCTATGCTCTCATCACTTCCGGTTCATCTCTTTCCGCAGCTTCTGAAGCACCTTGCGAAGCTGACGATGCTTGTGTCTCAATCATGTGGATTTCAACATACTCTTCATCCATGAATTTTGATGAATCAACTTCATCTTTTAGTTTTTCTTCTCTTTATTTTGCTAACCATCGGATATCGGTCCTTAACTTGTCCATGGCATCCTCTAATAGCCTTTTCCGCACGGTCTCGCAGTTTTCATGTGACGGTTGTTGAACTTCTTTTTCGGGGGTTTCCTTTATCGCAGTAGCACTTCCTTCTGATTCTAGTCTCCTGATGAAACTTTTCTTCTCAGGACATTGTTTTGGTCTTAGCTGACCAGTAGTAGGTCGTCATACCATCCTTCTTGCAGCTCGAAGCCTAGGACCGGATGGTCTGTCTGGCCATATGCTGAAGGTGGTATCCTCCCTAATTTGCAGACCTGATACAATAACGGGTGAACTGGCATTTATCTTCTTCTTTGGTTTCTCTGTGGAAGCAACAGGCTCTATTCGCGGTCCGAGGCGGGATTTAGCTGGCACCCGTCCTATCCTTCTTAAGATTTCGACACGGGCATCTTTTCTTTCTTTGCCAATCTTTCTATCACAGCTTGCAGTCGAGCAAATGACGTAGTATTATCTCTTTCCCTTTTGTAATTGCTGTAGTACGCAGGTCGGGGTAATGCAGCGGCGATCCTACGGACATCCTCTTCATCTGATGCGGCAGATAGAGGGTGAAACCTGCTTCCTTCCAATAGAGGTATATACTCAGGCAGTTCCTCTCTTTCCTCAAGAATTTCTTCTAGAAAAGCAACTTTAGCAGCTCTGGCTTTCTTGATCTTAACGATCTTTCTGCTTCTATTTCTTCTTTAAGTCCGAGTCAGTGGTGCAACTCTTAAACTTGACCCAATCTCGAAAACATATAGTATTGTAGCAAAATCTGTACCCTCCACGGTGACAGGCTCATCACAGACTTGGATTTCCTTCCCCTTCACTTGCGTGCAGTAGGGGTAGGTGCGTAGATGACTAGACCAGATGGGGGTAGAGACAACGCCCTCCTACGAATAAGTAGTACTCCTCTCACTGGAACCCTTTACAGGGGAGGGAATTCTTGAGTTGATTTCAGGTTGAACTCAATCATTGGTTTCTCAATTTCTGACACTTTGTCCATTAGTGTGAAGAGAGTGACATCAGCGAACTTGATGTCTGTGTTGTCAAATCCTTGTCCAAAACGGATGATTCCATTGTCGGGTAGCTCATCCTTGTAAACGGCGAAGTCCATTCCATTGGTGAAGGAGAAGATTAACTTTGGGGCAGTCATTTTTCTGCAGGGCAGATTCCAAATGTCAGTCCCGAATTATACTTCCTTTCGTCGTAAAGTTTAGGACGAAAAAGAAAGAGTCCGAACACAACTTCGTTTATCTTAGTGTATTTGTGATTTTTTTTTTTAAAGAGATTGTTTATTAGAAGGTTCATTTGTTAGAAACAAAACGATTGAAGGAAGAAGGTTATAGAAAAAGTAAAGGACACGATTTAGAATTGGAAAGGAAGAGAAAGCCTTATGCAAGACTTCTCAACTCGAAGGACCGCTCCTAAACTAACACCTATTAGGGGTCCACCCCACCTCAGAAAAGAGGTAAAAGGATCTCCGAACCTCTCTGTTTAGGGGTGTCTAAACAGTGGCTCCTAAATCCGAGAGGAGTTGGCTATACTCGTTCAAGACATAAATGAACGGGGTATTCCAACGGAAGAATGGTAGTTTTGGTCCACCAGGGATATGAACTCACCACCGATTTATGAAAGCAAAACCATCTAATCAAAAATGGAGAGAGGAACTATTCCCCAGCGGAGTCGCCATAAGCTGTCGGCATATTTTTAGGTCCTGTTGTACTTTTAGAAAAAGGGGTCGCCTAACAGAAATTTTCGGCGAATTTTAGATTTTAAATTTAATTTAAATATATATATATATATATATATATATATATATATATATATATATATATATATATATATATATATATATATATATATATAATTTGAAAGTAGCATTTAATTTTGAAAATAATTTTATGTTTGAAAATGTTAAGATATGAAATTAAACCGATCTCACATCCCAGATAGTTTTTATAAACGAGCACTACATCACAAACTGTGTATCTATCCTGAAGAATAGACACACTGCTTGACGATGGGGCTCGATTAAATAAACTAGAAGATTTGTGACATCCGTTTGGTCTGCGAACCAATTTTATAAGCCGACAAGTTCCCCTGTTTAATTTAAAGGAATTAGACAGGGTTTATATTACTCCGGTTCTTAAAGTTCCCTATAAGGGCAAGCCCCTATAGTTAATTACATCTTAAATGACGGAATCATTTAAGAAAACTCTCGATAATGATCGTGTGGTTTTGCTCTCAAGAATTTCAAAGTTTAAGGTTTTCAAAAGATTGAGTTTTGAAAATTCAAAAGGCATTAGCTCAAATTTGGAACAATTTATTTTAGGAGTCCAAAAGAAGAGAAGTAGGAGAAGCTGAGGATCCAAGAAGAATCTTGGCAACTTCTCAAACTATCCTATTGTTTGGCTTCAATTTAGGAGTTTATTTAATGTTGCAATCCTGCCATTTTGATTAATTTGGACTTATATTTGTATGATAAAATCATACAAACAAATTTCGAAGATATGAGGGTTTATGTCGTACCGAACGACTACCTCGTAGTCCTAAGACCGGTTAGGGCTTAATTTACATGACATGATCATGCAAATGCCTAACGAAGAGTTGAGGATTTATGTTGCACTAGGCAAACTATCTCGAAGTCCTATGGCTTGGTTATTTAATTCTAAGAAATGTTTTGCTGAAGTAGATCCGAGTTTTACTGATGACGATAGACGTGCTGCCCACCATGCTCTAAGCTCCTTGTTGTTGCAGAGGTTTAGATTTAGAAGTCATAAATCAGGAGATGAGAGAAGTGTTTTGGTTTAGAGAGAATCTTAAAATCCAAGTGTTTTTAATATTTTAATTAAACAAATCTTAAAGTTGGTTAAACAGAACCGATTAAGATCCCACGGTTCCGTCATCCCGACACCATTATTTTCATTGAATTCACTTAGTCCGGATGAATTTGCTAAACTCAACTGAATGAGTTCCACACTTTCGTTTAGACCGTGGGAAATCCCGTTAGCAACACGTGGGTTACATCATCCGAGGTATTCCCGATCATTCAACGAGACATTTTAATTTAGTTGCAATTGTAGTTTTGTTGTGCTGTTTGTGATTAAATTTTGTGTTTTTTTATATTTTGGAATGTTGTGGCGGTGAATTTTATCTTGCAATGACTTTTAATTTAGTTTTGGTTTCAGTTCAGGGACTATCCTAAAGGTTTTGATTTTCATGCAACAGTTTTATTTATCATGCAAGAAAAGTAAAGTACAGTGCATGTAAGTAAATTGCAATAAAGTAAATTGCAATTAAATAAAAACGTCCCTGGAGAGTCTTCCCGACATCCCAAGCTGCACTTAAAACAAGTGTTAATGCATTTAAATATATTTCAATAGATACCTAGGTAAAGCTAAGGGAAGGGTTTTGGTTGTTTACTAGATTTCTAATCCTATAACTAGTCATTTCCTATGACGTCTAGGTTCTTGGTTTGGTTTAAGGATGATTTTCTTCATCAAAGAACTACTAAATTCAGTTGTTCTTCCAAAACATCCCGTCATATTGAGGAAGTGTTTAGGACGAGTCCTAAACATCTTTTCAATACTTCTGGGATTGTTTTAAGTCCAAATAAATTTAGTTGCACAGGTGAATTAATCATCTAGGAGTTTAGTTAAACTTTGTTTCTTGCTCAGTGAACTTAAGTATTTGATTACCTGATAAATGAAGTGACATCTCACTTAATACTCTATTTAAGAGTTATAATAATTAAAGCCTTTAAGGGTAAGTAGGTTTATCGAGAATTATAATCATTTTTAATTTAGTTTAATTATGAGATTTTAATTGATAATCTTAAGTTTGGAATAGTGTTCAAATTATTTTAGATTTAATTCTTAATGATTTCATTTAGGTTTGTTGTTAAATGATTTTAATTCAATTTGATTTTAATTTAATTTAATTTTAATTTAATTTAATTTGAATTTTAATTTAATTTAATTTAATTTTGATTTAATTTAATTTAATTTAATTTTGATTTAATTTAATTTAATTTAATTTAATTTAATTTAATTTGAAATTTAATTTAATTTAAATTTTGATTTTAATTTTAATTTTAATTGTTAGTTTTAGTTTAACTTTAATTTTAATTTGATTTTAATTTAATTTGTTTTACTTTTAGTTTTAATTATTAATTTAGATTATTATTTTAAATTTTTAATTAAGAATCAAATATTGTTAAAGTAACTCATTTAGGGATTTTTAAATTAAAGAATAAATGTCCTCTTAATAATATCCCTATTTTAATGATCCAAATATAAATATATTCTTTTCAAAATTTAAATATATTCTTTCCAAAATTTAAATTATTTAATTAATTAAAGTTTCATTTTTGATATTTTCAAAGTGTTTAATGGGTTCCTACCCCTTAATTTCCCTAAGTTTCAATCATCCAAGAGAAAGTTAAAATCAAATATTTTACCCCCCATTTTGATTAAACCTAAAGTTTTAATTACTTTTATGCCCTTTTAAGCTTATTTTTTTCATAACTCATTAAATTGAGCTCAAATGAATTTGAAATTTTTATGTCATCTCACACATATGTCAAGTAAGACATTAGAGGAGAAAATGTGATTTTTCTTAATTTAATTAATTTATATAATTATTTTTAGTAGAAAATAAGGTTTTTTCAAAGAAAATTCAACAACCTGACCAAGGTAAAGTTTTTGTCCTTAAGAAAATTATGAGGTATTCCTAATGACCAGAGGACCACTTGGACCAATTTTGGTGATTTATTTAGTTATATTTTATTTATTATAATTATTTTGAATTTTATAGTGTTAATTAATTTAAAAATAAAATAAAAATTGAAAAATAGATTTTATATTTTTCCTAAATCTCTCTGACCTCAAGGAGTCTAAAGAAACAAATTTTATAATTTTCTGATTTTTCTTTGATTTATTAGAATTATTTTGATTGAAAAAGGTTAAAAAAGTCATTTTTTAATATTAAAAATTACATTAAGCCTTTAAAATTCAATATCTTATCCTAGGGACTTAAGAAAAATATTTGGTTTGTTCCTAAGTGATTAGGAGTCAAAATGTGACATTTTTATGATTTTTAATATTTTTGTGATTTTTATTATTTTTTAATTATTAAAATATTAAAATATGGTGAAAAATCAACTTTTTTAGAAAATTTCAATTTTAATTTTCCTGAACTCCCCTGTTATCAGAGAAGCTCCAAAACCATTTTTGTGAATTTTTGAAAAGTATTTTTGGAGTTATGAATTTTTAAAGTTCCATTTTAGTTATGTGACTTAATTAATCCATTTAGTGGGGTTAAACATTTCCAATTGATTCCAAATTTTTATGTGAGGTCTCTCTGATCCTAAGGATCAGTGAAGAATTCTTTTCAAGTAAATTTGATGTGTGGTTAACCCTAATTAATTCAAATTCAATTTTAGGAGTTTAGGTCAATTAAGGTTATTATGAATGAATTAATTCAAAATATATTTTTCATCAGGTTCTCTGGCCCTGAGGAATATCATTAAATTTTCCTAGAATTTATTTCAAAACATGGTAATTATTGGAATTAAAATACCTAAAACAGAGACATGAAATTGAAAATTCAATAACTTTTCACAGGGATGGCCTCCGACGTTGAAAAATTCGGGGAATGTTCCCAAGATCGGAGGCTTCAAAAGCCCTATGGTCTCATGCCATGGTGAATTGTCTATGCAAATGAAGAATCAAAATACTAAAAATAGTAAATAAATTATTAAAAATAAAATACTCGTCCAATTATCTTGATTTCTTTTCCACATTATTCTTCTCTGTTCACTGAGCAAGAAGGTATTTTTATTTTATTTTTGTGATTTTTCTATGCAAAGATATGAATTTTTGAAGTTCTGGGCATTTAAATAATTCAAAAATACCCTATTTATCTATTTATCCACGCGGTGCCAGTGCAACATCGGCAGCTCTGAAAGCCCACGCAGCGCATTCCTATTCGATGCCGCCATCCGACTCAGCGCTCCGGGGGCCCGCGGTTCACGTAACATTCCCTGGTCCGGCGCAATCTGAACCGTCCGCTCGATACACGCGCGATCCAACATCTCCCGGTCATCGTCTATAACTGGTGTGCACCCATGACCGTCCACACTAAAACCCTAAGATCTCACTCGATTCTCAATGAATTTTCGTGTTCTTATGCTCTACGGATTCGTCTTGAAGAGACGAACACATCCATATGGTTTAAAGGCTATGAAATTAACCTAAACAAAATGGAGAATCACTGGAAGCTCGGGAGGAAGAGTGAGTTCATACCTTTGCTCAGAGAAGTGAAGCTTCGATCTGAGTGTTGTGTCACCTTCGATTGGGTCCGAGCGAGCTCCGGATGAAGTCTCCGGCTCGGGAATTGTCTCAGGTGTGAAAGTGACCAAGCTCGATCACAAAGCTTGGAGTCTAGAAGCAATGGCTGGCCTGGTGAGGGGGCCTTTGCTGGGGAACTTCTCCTCTTGGTCTGGTGAAGGTGTAGGACCAATCAATTTGGAGATTGGCTCATTGTGGTGAAGTGTCATGTTTTTTGGGTGGATTTTCAACTCAGAAATTGAGCTCACAGAGGGGGTTTTAGGGCTGGATTTCAGTGGGGATCAAGTTCTCTATGTCTGGGGAGGAGTCTGGAATAATTTTGGCGAGTTTCCTTAAGGTTTGGTTGAACTCCCTTATTTGGCCGAGAGGTGGTGGTGTTTAAATAGGCATGGCTGGAGGGCTTCCCAGGGGCAATTGGAGGCTGGGATCAGCTGCTCAGGGGAGGAGAAGAAGAGCTCTGGTATCCACTAGGGTTGAGACAACTTAGCAAGGGAGAATTGAATTTTTTGGCTCACATGGAGCTCTCGGCCATGGTGTTTTCCGGTGGCCGTGGTGGCTGGCCGGCCAGGCATGGGTCACCATCTGACTCAGTGGGGTCAGGGGTTGAATTTGGTGAAGTCAATTGTAGTTTGACATGTGTAAAAAAGCTTGATTAAAATGGAATGGGGGGAGAGTGTATTTTGGGCTTGGTTTGTTCAATCCATGGAAATAGGCTCGGTGCACCTCCCCAAGACCTGATTTTGAGCCGAGGGAATCATTTAGGTCGGCTTGGAAGGGGTGGTGAAGTCTCCATCCATGGTGAGGTGGCTAAGCATGGTTTAGAGTGTGACATGAGTATGGTTAAAAATGCTTAATGAAAGATTAGGAAAGGGTCCCCTCTTCTTGACATTAATGGCTTGATGAGGTGGAAAGTGGCTTCCATGGCTTCCATGTAGCTTGTACATGGCTCAATGGCTCACATTTGGCTTAGAAAAAGCTTGGTCAATTTCATAAAAGGGGATTTTAAGAATTTTGGCATTTTTGGTGGAAATTTGGATGAAGCTTTAGTTGGAATTATTTGATCATTGGTTTAGGAATTAGGGATGATTTTAATTGAATGGATGATGTAGAGAAATGTCATGTGGGCTTTGGACGAATTTTGGGCCTTTGGATGTGGTGGAAGTGGGCTTTTAGAATGGTTTAAGAAAGTGGGCCTTTAGGCTTGAAAATAAATTGATGGATGGAAATTTTATGATGGATCATGCCAAATAAATGTTGCAATTGGTTTAGGTATGTGTCATGAGTGGTTTGGAACAAGTGTGAAGTGATTTTGAATTGAATTGGGTTTAATTTGGGATCTTTATTAAAAGGGGCCAAAGTGGGGCCAAATTGGGCTAACTTGGGTTAAGGTTGGGCTAAAGTTGGATTTGATGTAAACTTAATGCTGAGAAATGTTCATGGGAGTGTCACAAAGAGTTTCCAACTTTGGTTGGGCCTTGATTTTGGGATTTGGGCCCATTTAGGTTAGGTTTGGGATTAGGTCAATTTAAGAGGTTTTGGTTTTGGGTTAGGTTTGGGTGGGGTTTAGGTTCAAATTTGGGGCAAATCAAGTTAGTGTTTTGTTTGTGGGGATGTTAGGAAGGTTTTAGAAAAGATTTAGGGCCAATAGGGGTTGTGTTGGGTTGGTTTGGTTTGACTTTGGGTTCACTTGGGTTTAAAATGGGATAAATTGGGGTTTTTGGTAAAAGTGGGGTAAATTGGCAAAATTGGCCAATAGTATAGTTGAACAAAATGAAATTAGGAATATTTGGGATTTTCTGGAATTTTGTTGGGAATTTTTAGAATTTTTGGATTTTTTGGCTAAGAAGGGCATTTTGGGTATTTGGAGGGTATTGGGGGTTACTTTTGGAATTTTTGGTATTTTTGGCTATGGATGATCAATTTGAGTGGGGGAAATGTTTAGGATTGATTTTGATGAATTTTGGGTAATTTAGGTGATTTTGTAAATTTTGGGTAGTTTCAAGGGCTTTTGGTAGGTTTAGTAGGTGTAGGGCCCCGAGGGTCAAAAATTGAAATTTTGGGAAAATGAAGATTGATCAAATTTGAGTAGGATGAAATCATTTTGGTTGAGCCATGAAGCCATATTAAGCTCATATAAGCCATGAGAGGACTCATTTGAGGCATTCACTATGTTGTTCCTAACCCTCTTAGCCAGGGGCTTAGGGGTTAAGGACCATCCATATGAATTATCTACATGAGTCAGGAAGTCAAGTTGGGTGGGTGTGGTTTTAAGACTTGGAATGTATGTGATAGTGTTGTGTATGTACAAGTCAACCCTCAGTAGACCAGGCCACCCAGGGTATTCCTAAGGCCAAAAAGTCCTATAGGGAACTCATCCTTTAAACCTCCACATTTGATTTCAACCCTCTAGGTGATTAGGGGTCTACAATCAAGCTTGTGGGGTTTTCTGGGAGTTAAGAAGTGTTTGAATTTCTAAGTGGTGGGTTCCATTTCTAGTCCTCTAAGATTAGTCAAAGGAAAAGCCTAAGGCTAGATCCTAAGTACTAAGGAGTGAGAAAAGAAGAGACCTCATCAAAAATGAGGTCAACAGTGCTATGGATTCGAAGAGGTTCACCATTTATTCTTGAACAAGCTATAGACAAACTACTTATAAAATAAATATAATACAACACTTCTTTGGTAGAAATCTGATATTACGATCGATAATAACAGTATAAAAAATTAAAAGTCAGAAAAAAGGAAATAATAAGAAAGATATAGTCTCTCAAGCAAATAAACCCTTATAATAATTTAGAAATAAAAGAAATTGAGATCTCACAAAGATCAACAACACCAAATTTGAAAGAAATCTTTGTTTCAGTGTGGAACAAGTTGAAATCCTACCATCAAACTTGTGGGATCATAGAAATGGAAACATTTTTATCAGCATGAGATTTGATCTAAGTTAATCTTTAATGCACTAGTAGATACTTGTGTTGCATCTTATTTCATTTTCAAAAATATAGTAATTTTCATTTTCCCTTCAAGTCATCAATGATGTTTCAAGTTCTCCCACAACAGTGATGCACTCATCTCTAACTAGTTGGAAGTTTTACTACTCTTATGTTTGGTGGAATATTCTCATACTCAAATATTTTTTGACTAATTATATCCAATCAAAGAAATTGTTTGGTTCTACGAGATGATCAAAATTCAGCAGTCAATCTCCACGTCAAAATCCTAAGATTTTCTATGATATTTCACACTGAATTA
This sequence comes from Papilionanthe hookeriana x Papilionanthe teres, assembly GCA_022702705.1. Taxonomy (NCBI): domain Eukaryota; kingdom Viridiplantae; phylum Streptophyta; class Magnoliopsida; order Asparagales; family Orchidaceae; genus Papilionanthe; species Papilionanthe hookeriana x Papilionanthe teres. The sequence continues at coordinate 25,257,913 of CM040427.1, forward strand.
TCACGGTATTGGTTCTTGACTTTGGAGCACAAACTCCGCGCGGCGGACACTTAGCGTAATTTTAATTCCTTTTGTAACAAGTATATAATATATTCTTTAATCGCAGAGTTACTCTTTTAACACATGTATACGTATCACTCAAATAATACAGGGCTCTAGTGAGTCCTGGATATCGATCCCACAGGGAATATTTTAGAGGCTACAAACTAGGATTATAGAAATCAATTCAGAATCACAACTAAATCGGTGGGGTCGTTCGCCCCATCGATGCGCTCTATTGAGTTAAATTCCAATATCCTCAGGAAAATCACGCCTTCGGCGGCCTCGAGTGTGTTGTTGACGAGATTCTTAAATATTGATCATTTTTCAAATTTTTGCAATTTCGATCAATTTTAAGCCTCGTCGTCATCCGTTCGATCATTTTAATCATATAGTTTAAGTGATTAAGTGATGTATTAACACAAATAAACATACACACAACAAAACTTCTCAATTATATATTAAATCCAAGTGTTTACAACAAACATTACATAACACACATAAACATGTATTTTCTCAACCTAAATCCATCTAATCAACGTCTCAATCCAATCTACAACACTCAAAATGCTGAAAACAAACAATTCAATCATTATCTCCACTATATTGAGATTAAAAAGCAAACTAAGAAAGAAAACACAACATAAAGAAACAAATAAATAAATTCTACTACTCTTCTGAATCAGTACTGGTTTCTCCTCTAATATCACCCATTGCTTGAACATGGGCAAACATGTTTTAAAAAGGTCGGAATGGAAATTCTTCAGTTGAATCTTCATCAATCCATCCCATCTTCTTCATTAAGCGTATCAGACTCGCTTCAAATTGCCCAGTATGATCAAAATATTCTTTCATCGTCCAATCGATATGATGAAAGAAATCAGACATATTGTTAATTATACTCATTAAATTTTGTACCTGCTTCTCCAGACTCTTAATTCGGTGTAAGATCATCGGTGTCTTGTCCACTACTAGAGGTTGAATAGGATCAGAATTCTGTGATGCTTGATCCATGATCACGCCTGTGTCATTCTCCTTATCATTGGATGGGAACATACGAGTTGGGTCTAAAGGTTTCCAAGGTAACCGTATTTTCTCCCAAATCTCGTACGAAACTTGAAACAAACTGCATATTGAGAAAATTGTTGAAGGATGTCCAAGCCCTTGAGATGATCCTTGAACGATTAGGCAAACACAGACTTCGCAATAATTGATCCAATATAATTGGGCCATCCCATTTGAATGCAGTAGTTCAAAATTGCACTTTCTTTCATGACTTTGCTGATTTTCATCATCGGCAATAACTTCACAAATATGAAAAAGTGCCAATTTTTTGAAATGGGATTTAAAAGTGTTACAGAAAGACTAACGTACTTATTTTCTCTAACTTCCCATTCTTCGGTTTCGTCCATCAAATACTGGAATATTTCATTCATCTTGTCTTTTGTCGGCATGAAATTCGAATAATGGCAGACAAGAACATTTTCAAGCATATATAACTCATTAGTCCCTCCAGAATTAAATGTTGTTCACCTACTTCGCACATAGACGTTTCCTTGGTTGATTCCATGTAAATTGGCGTAGAATTCCTTAACCACTGGAACGACTACTACGGCAGTAGTATAGCAAAACACATCCCATCTTTGCCTCACAATCATTTCTTCAATTGGTGATGAAGAATTGCTTAATCCTCTATTGACGAATCCTCTTTCCTTGATTAGCCTTCTCTTGGACATCACTTTATTGAAAAGTCACTGCGCCTCGACACTGATGAACTTTCTCCGATTGTAACTTGAAATCTAGGGTAATCTACTAAAATGGAAGCAATTAGAGAGGAATTGAAAGTAATTTCCATTTGTTTTTGGGAGTTGGAGTATTTCGGAACCTTCCATGGGAGTTTATAAGGGACGAATTCACTAAAAACAACCAAAATCCGACATTTCGAACTCGAAAAACTGCTCACTCACCGATCCTGCTGTCGGCGGCGTCGAAGGCGTCGTCGGCGAGCCATGTGCAATTAAATTTCAGAGCTCTCGGGAAAAACCCCCCATCGGTGGTGTCGATCGCGCCATCGGCGCCCTAGGAAAAAAATTGCACAATTATGTCGTGGTCAAATACGTTCCATATTTATCTCTATGGATCCAAATTCTTGATAATCAAAGGTCAAATACAAGTAGTAGAATTCAAAATTACTACAAACTAATGACAAACTTAAACAAACACACAAAAAATAAAGATAACTATGGGTTGCCTCCCATAAAGCGCTTGTTTAACGCCGTCAGCCAGACCTATTTAGGTGTTATTCAGGTTGACTGAGCATTGAAATCTCTTTAAAATTTGGTCTTTTACCCTCAAAATATGGTTTTAATCTATTTCAATTCACTTTAAATCTATTCTCAGTCTTCTGATCTTCAATTTCAACAGCTCCATAAGTGTAAACCCGAGTCACAGTAAAGGGTCCTAACCAATGAGACTTCAATTTTCCAGGAAATAATTTTAACCTTGTATTGCAAAGCAAAACTTCTAGTCCTAGTTTAAAGTGCTTCTGGTTAATCTTCCGATCATGCATTAACTTCAGTTTTTCCTTATAAATTTTGTCGTTATTGTAAGATTCATTTCTTAATTCTTCTAATTCATTCAATTACAACAATCTCTTCTGACCGCAATTTTTAATATACTTAAAAATATGAGAATTCAACACCACTACTAGAAGATCTAAATCCTCAGCAGTAGTGTGAAATTAACTTGGAGCGTAATTTTAACTTTAGTAACAATTATATATTATAATCTTTTAATCGCAGAGTTACTTTTAAACACAAGTATACGTATCGCTCAAGTAATACAGGGCTCTAGTAGACTCCTGGATATCGATCCCACAGGGAATATTTTAGAGGCTACAGACTAGGATTATAGAAATTAATTCAGAATCACAACTAAATCAAAATTATCTATCTGTCACTAATATGCAATCGACAATAATATGAGGTTTAAATTAAACTAGTTCTACTAACAATTAACTAACACTACTAAAGTTAAGTTCAAATATATAAGCAATAATCTTTCTCCTTTGTTAAGATATTTAAGTGAATTGATAATTAGAATTAGTTTTAAAATGATGTTGTGTCAAATAGGAGCATACCTGTTCTTTACCCTTTGGTCCAGACATAATGAACATTGACTAATCCTATGCTTGCTTACTGAACCTGCGGCTATGCTGGGAGGATATCGGCTCTCACTTCGAAGCTCCCACGTTCCCCTTGCATAAGGGCTAACAATCTACACTTCAACACCCAAACGATAGGACCGAATTGAGGATTTTAGCCTGTCACTCTAAAATCTCCAATTCTACGCCTGATTAATATTATTTCCCTATTTATTTGCACCCTCCTTCCAAGGACTTTGACCTCCCTGAATATCGGATGTAATCTTTACTATAGTTGTTAAACTGAAAAGATTTTAACTATTCAATTGGCCAGATTGAAAGTAAATTAAGATCTAAGTTAAAGATTATCACAACTTATTTAAATCTTTTATGGAACATTAATTCTATTTATCATATCAGAAAAATATCAAAACAAGGAGAAAGATATAACAACTATTCAAAATTCATGGAGAGGATGCAATAAAACTTGGATTTCATATATAAAAGTAAAGTATTACAAACTAAAGTAAATAAACACTACTTATCTTAAATTCCTCCCCAAGAAAACTCCTTGAAGTTCCTCTGAATATTTTCCTTCTTTACAGTACATGGAATTCTCCTTCGAAACGGCAATGCAGAAGAGTTCTCTCACTTCCCTTCCACTCTTACTATCCTTCGAAGAATTCTTCACAATCTCTATTTGAACTCACTATTTAACACTCACTAATAACAATGGACACTAATGGACTCTCTATAGGACACTAAGTAACTATTAGAAATCTATAATAGTACTTTTTACAGACTCTTAGTGACTATTAGAGGACTCCAAAAGGATAATTTTTGGGCCTAAAACGGTTCTTTTTAAAGTTATTGAAGAGTATCGAAGGGTTTTCCAAGCATCCTTTCGAAAATCATCCAGATTCGACGTATATTGTGAAAAAAACGCCGATCTCGCCAACGGCGGCCTCGATCGCACCGTCGGCGGCCTTCTAGAAACAGTGCTTTAAACTGTCCTCACCGTCGGCGGCCTCGACCTCCGCCGTCAGCAGCCTCGAAATATATTCTGAACTCTCAGGAAAATCACGCCGTCGGCGCCATCGACCTCACCGTCGACGCCCTAGGTTAAATTTTCATATTTAGTCCTTTTTGCTTCAAATTCGCTACTATTTGCATATTTTTGCTCATTTATCCTAAAATCTTCATACCTATAGAAAAACACCAAAAATACTTATATTTAAAGTGTAATATCATCAAAGTCAGTATAAAATAGGCATGAAAATCTTAATATTTTTTCCTTGGGTCAAAATCCCCCAAACATTAACTATTATATGTCCTCAAGTAATCTTTAGTACTACATAAAGGTTATGATTCATTGTGGTAAAGTTTTAATTCAGAAATACTATAATTTTGATTTAAATAAATATTATAGTAAAAATTCTTAGAAAAATTTTCAAGCAATTAGATTAATTCAGCAGGTATAAGGCTATCTAGTCATCAAGTCTAAGAGTTCTAGTCTTCTATTCATTTCAAGAATGACTATATGTTGCAATATCATTTCACTTAGAATATTCAGAAGATAAGAAATTCATGAGGAGACTACAAGTAAGAAACTTAGTCATAAATATAAGTTTAGAAATGCTTTTAGTTTTCCCTTTAGGTTAATCTAAGTGAAGCCAATTTTTTATAAGACATCTCCTCAAGCTTCTTCTCACTTACTTTTTTCTTTCTTTTTTTTCTTTTCAGGGATTGTTTTTCAATCCTTTTCTTTTTCTTTCATTTTATTTTTTCTTTTCTTTTTCAAGTGAGGATTACTATATTTGGATAGCCTGTTAATAATTTTGAACTTCACTCTTCTTTTCCTAAATTTGAAACTTTCAAACATTCTTTACCTTATTTGTACTTCATAGTTTTTACATTATTGAATCACAATCTTTTCTTTCTCAAGTAAATTCCTAAAGTTCTTAATATTTCAAAATATAGTTTTCTTTACTTTAAATAGTTAACGATATTCTTATTCTTTTATACTAAATATCTTATTCTACAAAACTGATTTTAATTACCAAAAATATTTTTTTGAATTTTCTATAATATTTAGATAAAATCTAAATATAGTTATCTCAATTAAATTTTATCACAAAAATCATAGTATAATTTTTTTTAAGATTATGTTATTTGAGAACATATAATAGTTAAGATTTTTCTTCCCTCCCCCAAACCTAAAATTTTCTATAATAGAAATAGTACATGGGTGAAAGAAAAATTCTAAATAAAAAAAAAATTCATACTTTTGTACTTTAGGCATTTTTGTTATTTTGAAATTTGCAGGTTCTTCTCAAAATTTCTGACTTCAACTAACCTGTAATATTTAAAAACCTTTCTACACACATAACAGTTTATAGAATTTGCTGGGGTAATGAAATTTTAAAACAAGTATATAAAACTAAACCTTAATAACTAACTATACAGGACATATGCATTTCACAACACAAAACAAACAGTTTACTATTTTAGACTATTCATTTCACAATTACAATTATCATCACAAATATCACAAACATCCATAAATGAAAATGCAAACTGTTAAACCGAACACATATCCAAGAAACAAGCATAGTCCAAAAAATTCAATAATAATCAAAGTACTACAATAAAACTAAAACAAACAAATACATCACATCACATCACTATCATGCATCAAAATCGCATACAATATCTTCATCACCCTGGTCAGCAGGAAGAATGGGCTGATACTGAGTATACCGGGGGCATTCTAGAAAAATCACATCTGGCTCTCCTCTGTAGTATCTGGCCTGAGCATCATAATATGCCATCTTAAAATCAGAATGCCTCTGAAGATACTCACTATCGTGATCGTGTCTTCTCTCTAACCCTTCAATCATGTGATCAATTCTTTCTAATTTTTTATCCAACTGCTCAAAACTTTTCCTCTACAAGGTCATGACATTCATCAAATCTTATAAGGTTGGGGGACTAGAGGCAGGAGGGTCATAGCTAGTAGAAGGAATGTCTCTACTAGTAGAAGGTGCCTTGCTCCTACTCCCTGATCTCCATTCCTCATGAAATTCATAAGTCTTTATATTCGCTTTACTAATGGGTTTCATCAGGTACACCGATTCCTCATCATCTCTCGCTTCAACTCCAGATAATTGACAAAGTTCATAAATGAGGTCAGGATGCCCATGCCCTAAATATCCACTTGTCTCACTCTTTGTAGTGGCCATAATGTTCTTATAAATTATTCTCCCCACATTAATGCTTTTGTTGTTCTGAAAATAGAAATTCAGAACCGCTCTGTCTCTCGAGACTTCACTATAATGGTAGATGGGTAGCAGAGTGGAGCAAATGAAGTAATGCCATGCCTTAGCAGTGGCATTCATCATGGACAATGGAAAGTTAATCCGTTCACGATTTTTAATTTTCCAAACTCCTTTCCCATCAATGAGAAAGCCAATAACATCGTTCAACGGACCCTCCATTGTTCCAAATGTTTCATACTTGCTAGAAAAATAGTCTTGAAGCTCATAAAAAGTGTTAATGCGATTACCATTAAAGTCGACAGTAAATCCCCTTACTTGGACAGACTCGTCCTAAAGTTGAGTCAGGTTTGAGTAGAACCCCCTCACAACTTCGATAGTAGTTTTGTTTGTTATGTAGCAGAAGTTCTCCCAACCTTTCTCTTTAATAACTCGTTCAACTTCTCCTCCAGGATTCTCAAAAACTCGATCTTGGATGCACTTCTTACTTTGATAGATTGAAGTATACCTCAATTGTGCTTTCACATTAATGAATCGAGTCTCGTCGAATACAAGTTTCTCTTTTATCGTGGAGCCATTGTTTGATCTATCAAAATTTACAAAAATCCAAATTATTCTCCAAAATAATAATACAATGGCTTCTAAATGGGGTTTGAAGCAATCTAAATCAATTTCCATGAATTCCTTCCAAGTCTTTTCTCCACATTTTCAAATTTCCCAAAATTTCTTAATGTTGAAGAAATTCATGGTGGAAATAAAAAATTTTTACATAGGAGTGAAGCTCTTACCAAGGGAAGATGAAATCCGGTGTTAGAATTTGTTGAAATCGCTCCAAATCTGAGGTCTATCAAGTCCTAGGTCAAAATTTTGAGTAAAAAGGGGAAGAAGATGATGAATAGTGGCATTTCACCAGTCAAAATCGAGATAAATAGGTAATTTTCGCGATCTCACCGTCGGCGGAGTCGTTCGAACTGTCGGCGGACTCTATTAAATTAAATTCCATTCTTCTCGGGAAAATCACGTCTTTGGCGGCCTCGAGTACGCCGTCGGCGAGATTCTAAAAAATTGATCATTTTTCAAATTTTTGCGATTTCGATCAATTTTAAGCCTCGTCGTCATCTGTTCGATCCTTTTAATCATATACTTTAAGTGATTAAGTGATGTATTAACACAAATAAACATACACACAACAAAACTTCACATTTATATATTGAATCCAATTGTTTACAACACACAGTACATAACACACATAAACATGTATTTTCTCAACCTAACTCCATTTAATCAGCGTCGCAAACCAAACCACAACACTCAAAATGCTGAGAACAAACATTTCAATTAAAATCTCATCTATACTGAGATTAAAAAGCAAACTACAAAAGAAAACACAATAAACAAAGTTCAAATCAAGCACAACATCATTAAACAAATAAGCAAATCAATTCTACTACTCTTCAGAATCTTTACTGGTTTCTCCTCGGATATCACCCATTCCTTGAACATGGACGAACAGGTTATAAAAAGGTCAGAATGGGAATTCTTCAGTTGAATCTTCATCAATCCATCCCTTCTTCTTCATTAAGCATATCAGACTCGCTTCAAATTGCCTAGTATAATCAAAATGTTCTTTCATCCTCCAATCAATATGATCAATGAAATCAGACATATGGTTAACTGTACTCATTAAATTTTGAACCTGCTTCTCCAGATTCTTGATTTGGTGTAAGATTATCGGTGTCTTGTCCGCTACTAGAGGTTGAATAGGAACATAATTCTGAGATGCTTGATCCATGATCACGCCCGTGTCATTCTCCTCATCATTGGCTGGGAACATACGAGTTGGGTCTAAAGGTTTCCAGGGTAGCAGAATTTTCTCCCAAATCTCGTATGAAACTTGAAATAAACTACATATTGAAAATATTGTGGAAGGATGTCCAAGCCCTTGAGATGATCCTTGAACGATCAGGCCAAACACAGACTTCACAATAATTGATCCAATATCAATGGGCCATCCCATTTGAATGCAGTAGTTCAAAATTGCACTTTCTTTCGTGACTTTGCCGATTTTCATCGTCGGCAATAACTTCGTAGATATGAAAAAGTGCCAATTTTTCGAAACGAGATTTAAAAGTGTTGTAAAGAAATTAATGTACTCATTTTCTTTAACTTCCCAGTCATCAGTTTTGTCCGCAAAAAATTGGAATATTTCATTCATATTGTCTCTCATTGGCACGAAATTTGAATAATGGCAGACATGAACATTCTCAAGCATGTATAACTCATTAATTCTTCCAGAAATGATTGTTATCCTCCTACCTCACACATAGACGCTTCCTTGGTTGATTCCATGTAAATTGGCGTAGAATTCCTTAACCACTGGAATGACTACAGCGGCAGTAGTATGGCAAAACACTTCCCATCTTCGCCTTACAATCATTTCTTCAGTTGGTGATGAAGAATTGTATAATCCTTGATTGACAAATCATCTTTCCTTAATTAACATTCTTTTGGGCATCACCTTGTTGAAAATTTGTTGCGCCTTGGCACTGACGAACTTTCTCCAATTGTAAACTAGAAATCTTGGGTTATCTACTGAATTGGAGGCCATTATAGAGGAATTGAAAGTGGTTTCCATTTGTTTTCGGGATTTGAAGTGTTTAGGAACTGTCCATGGGAGTTTATAAAGGACGAATTCGCTAAATACCACCAAAAACTGTCATTTTGAACTCTAAAAACTGCCCACTCACCGATCTCGCTGTCGGTAGCCTTAAAGGCACTGTCGAGGAGCCTTATGCAATTAATTCTAGGGCTCTCATGAAAAACCCACCGTCGGAGTCGTCGAGGGCATCGTCGACGCACTAGGCAAAAATTTACACTTTTACGCCGTGGTCTTTTAAGTTCAAATTTTCTCTATAGATCCAAATTCTTGATAATCAAATGTCAAATTCAAGTATTAGAATTCAATATTACTACAAACTAACGATAAACTCAAACAAACACACAACAAATAAAGATAACTATAGGTTGCCTCCCATAAAGCGCTTGGTTTAATGTCGTCAGCTCAACCTAAGCATGTGTTATTCAGGTTTACTGAGCATTAAACCTCTTTAAAATTTGGTCTTTTACTTTCAAAATATGATTTTAATCTGTTTTCATTTACTTTAAATTTATTTCCAGTCTTCTGATCTTCAATTTCAACAGCTCCATAAATGTAAACCTGAGTCACAGTAAAGGGTCCTAACTAACGAGACTTCAATTTCCCAGGGAATAATTTCAACCTTGTATTATAAAGCAAAACTTCTTACCCTGGTTCAAAGTTCTTCTGGTTAATCTTCCGATCATGCATTAACTTCAATTTTTCTTTATAAAATCTGTCTTTATCGTAAGATTCATTTTTTAATTCTACTAATTCATTCAATTGCAACAATCTCTTCTCACCAACATTTTTCAAATTATAGTTGAATTCTTTAATTGCCCAATATGCATTATGCTCCAATTCTACTTGTCAGTGACAAGTTTTTCCATATATAAGCATGTAAGGAGTCATACCATTAGGAGTTTTATAAACAGTCCTGTACGCCCATAATGCAGTATCTAGTCTCGTAGACCAATCTAGTCTATTAGGATTTACAGTCTTTTCTAAAATTTGTTTAATCTCACTATTAGAAACTTCAGCTAAACCACTGGTTTGAGGATGATAGGCAGTAAAGAATCTATGAACAATATTAATTTTTTCTGCCAATCTTTGAATGTATTTATTCCTAAAATGGGATCCTCCGTCTGTGATAATCACTCTCGACATTCCGTATCTTGTTAAAAAGTTTTTCATTAAGAATCTTGAAACACTTTTAGCATCACAACGAGGTAAATTTAGTGCTTCAATCCACTTTGATACATAATCAACTGCAATTAAAATAATAAGTTCCCAAAAGAAAAAATAAATGGTCCCATAAAATCTAATCCCCAAACATAAAAAATCTCCACTTCTAACATGAAATTTAGAGGCATTTCATTTTTTCGAGATATATTACCTACTCGTTGGCATCTATCACAAGCTTTGATATATCTGTAAACATCTCTAAAAAGAGTAGGCCAATAAAATCCAGCTTACAAAATTTTATGCGTAGTTTTGTCAATGCCAAAATGTCCTCCAAATTCAGAATTGTGGCGTTTTTGAATAATCTGTTCAGTTTCTTCATAAGACACACATGTCCTGATAATAAGATCCTTACATTGCTTATTCAAATATGGTTCATCCCAAAAATATGCTTTTGCATCATGAATGAATTTTTTTGTTGCTTCAAAGTTAGCATAAATGAAAAAATATTGCTTACTATATAGTTAACAATATCAGCATACCAAAGTATTTTTCACTCATTAATATTATAAAGTTTTTCATCAGGAAAACTGTCTGTATTTCATTATCGGTATTAGATGATTCATGATATTCCAGTCTTGACAAATGATCAGCAATTCTATTTTCAGTTCCTTTTCTATCAATGACCATAAAATCAAATTCTTGCATTAAATGTACCATCTAATTAATCTCGGTTTTGTATCCTTCTTTTGCATCAGATATTTAATAGCTGAGTGATTAGTATGCACAATACATTTAGTTCCAATTAAATATGATCTAAATTTATCAAAAGCATATAAGATAGCTAGTAACTCTTTTTCAGTAACTGTATAGTTAATTTGAACACCGTTAAGAGTTCTACTAGTGTAGTATATTACCTTAAAAGTTTTATCATATCTTTGACCAAGAACAACTCCAATATCATAATCACTAGCGTCGCACATTAATTCAAATGGTTTGTCCCAATCAGGTGAAACTATTACAGGTGCTGTGATTAGTTTTTCATTTAATAATTTAAAGGCATTTCAGTAGTCTTCGGTAAATTCAAATTTTCTTGTCTTTTTCTATGCTAGAGGTTTGGTAATTTTTGAAAAATCTTTAATATAGCACCTGTAGAAACTAACATGTCCAAGAAAACTTCTTACCACTATCACTGTAGTAGGAGGTGGTAATTTGGATATTACTTGAATTTTTGCAGGGTCTACTTCCATGCCATTTTCTAAAATTTTATGCCCTAATACAATTCCTCCTGCAACCATAAATTTAAATTTCTCCCAATTTAGGGCTAAGTTAGTTCTTTCACATAGCTCCAAAACTTTTTCAAGATGATTTAAGCATGCGTCAAATGATGTTCCAAACACAGAGATATCATCCATAAATACTTCTATTCCATTATCTATTAATTTACTAAAGATAGACATCATACATCTCTGGAATGTTGCAAGTGCATTACATAGTCCAAAGGGCATTCTTCGAAAAGCAAAAGTTCCATATGGACTAGTAAAAGTTGTTTTCTTTTGATTCTCAGGAGCAATAGGTATTTAAGGTAACTGGTAAATCCATCCATAAAGCAATAATACTTGTGTCCAGCAAGTCTATCCAATATTTGGTCTAGAGAAGGAAGAGGAAAGTGATCTTTTTGGGCGACGTCATTTTTTTTTTGATAATCAATACAAATTCGTCATCCAGAAACTTGTCTGACGGGTATTAATTCATTATTTTCATTTGCTTCAATAGTTACTCCTCCTTTCTTGTGAACACAACAGATTAGACTTACCAAAGTACTATCTAAGAAAGAATATATAATTCCAGCATCTAACCATTTTAAAATCTCTTTTTCAACTACTTCTTTCATTATAGGGTTCAGTCTCTTTTGAGGGTCAATTCTTGGTTTATGTTCTTCATTTAGTAAAATTCTGTGCATACAGATCGAAGGACTAATTCCTTTAATATCAGCTAAAGTCCAACTAAAAGCTTTTTTGTATTTTTAATGTATCCATTAATTTTTTTTCTTGAATTTCATTTAGTTCTGAGGATACAATTACTGGTAATGTTGAAAACTCTCCTAAAAATACATACTTCAAATGCTTTGGAAAATTTTTTAATTCAAGTTCAGGGGGTTTTACAATAGATGGAATTAATGTTTTGTTTTCTGGTGCTATTAAATTGAGCGTTTCAAATTTCTTTTGAATATAATCAGCTTCTTCATTATCAGTTTCATTATAATTATCTCTTTCTATATCTTCTTTTTCTTCAAAATTTTCCTTGAAATATTCTCTTTTCAGATAATCACATATATTCATTCTGAAATATTCATCATCTTTTTCTATTTAAGGATACTTCATTGACTTTGAGATGTTAAAGGTTCTTGTTCATTCTCTCTCATTGTCAATTATCCTTTTTGAACATCTATCATGGCTCTTCCTGTAGCTAGAAATGGTCGTCCTAAAGTGATTGGAATTTCTTTATCTTCGTCCATATCTAAGATGATAAAGTCTACAGGAAAAATAAACTTATCAACCTTAACCAGAACATCTTCTACAACTCTATTTGGATGTGTAATAGATCAATCAGCTAATTGTAGACTTACAGAAGTTGGTGAAATCTCTCCAATTCCTAACCTTTTAAAAGTTTATAGAGGCATTAAATTTATGTTAGCTCCCAAATCACATAATGCTTGCCCATAAAATTTTTCACCAATAGTACACGGGATAGTAAAACTACTAGGATCTTTAAGTTTTTCAGGAAGCTTTCTTTGAATTATTGCACTACACTCTTCACTGAGTGCAACAGTCTCATGATCCAGTAACTTCCTCTTTTTGTTGAGTATATCCTTAAAAAATTTAGCATAATCAGAAATTTGTTCCAAAGCTTCAACAAAAGAAATATTTATTGACAATTTTTTCAAAATGTCTAAGAACTTAGTAAACCTTTTTTATTTATCTTGTTACTTTAGTCTTTAAGGAAATGGTGGTGGTGGTTTTTCAACAGTAATTTTCATAGGTTTCAGAGGAAAATCAAGATATAAACTTTCGTTTTCTCCTTCAGTTTCTCTTTTTTTCCCTTTCAACTACAGTTTCTTTTTGAACTCTTGTTTCCAACTCTTTTCTACTTCTCAATTGAATAGCCTTAATTTGTTCTTTTCCTTGGTCTCTAAGATTTACTTCAACATTGCTAGGTAAAGTTCCAACAGGTCTATTGCTTAATGCAGAAGCAATTTGCCCAAATTGGTTTTCTATGTTTTTAATAGCAGCTCCTTGACTTTGTAATTGATTACCCATATTCAAAACTAATTCTTCCATAGACAACTTCTTCTCCTTGAATTGTGAATTATTATAAAAAATCGGTGGATTAGAAGGTCTATAATTAGAATTAACCTGGTTGTTTATATTTCCTAATGGGTTTACAGGATTGTTCTCCCACTAAGGATTAACAGGATTTGCATTACCTTGGTTATTCCAATTAAAGTTTGGATGATTTTTCCAACCTGGATTAAAATAGTTTGAATGAGGGTTATTCTGTCTATTATTTATCAAATTTATAGTTTCATATGAATATTGAGCATCTACAATTTGTCCTAATGAATTTTCTTCTAACACTGGAGGTGTTTGAGAACGATTCATTTCGTATTGATCTATTTTCTTTGAAAGAGCAGCAATTTGAGAAACTATCATAGTTAAAGCATCAGATTCATGAATACTAGCTACTCTCTTAGAATTTACCCTTTCAGCAGGCCATTGAAAATTATCAGTAACCATTTCTTCTACTAACGCATAGGCTTCTTCAAAAGGTTTAGACATTAGTGATCCACCAGCGGCAGAGTCAATTATAGATCTAAGAGATCCTATTAATCCATTATAAAATGTTTGAATAATTAACCAATCTAGTAAAGCATGATGTGGACATTTCCTAAGAAGTGCTTTAAATCTTTCCCAAGATTCATATATCGATTCTCCCTCATACTAACTGAAAGATGTGATATCATTTCTAAGCTTAGCAGTCTGAGATGGTGAAAAATATTTCGATAAGAATTTTTGTGAGAGTTCTCCCCAAGTTCTAATAGATCCAAGTGCTAACGAATTTAACCAAGCCTTAGCCTTATCCCTTAGCGAAAAAGGAAAAAATCTAAGTCTGACAGCATCAACAGACACTGTCGTACTTAAAAGTAGCATAAAGTTCTAAGAAACTTACAAGATGTAAATTAGGATCTTCATTTGAAGTTCCACCAAATTGAATGTTTTGTACCATTTGGATAATTGCAGGTTTAAGCTTAAATGAATTAACAGCTACATCAGGATTTTGGATAGTTAAGTGAATTTCCTCAAATTTAGGGTTAGCGTAATCTCTTAATGGTCTAGATTGATGTTCATTTTCTATTCTTTGGTTGTTTACGTTGCTTTCTATTTTTTCTGAATTTATAGGTTCTTTTCTAAGTTTTCTAATTCTCCTAACAGTGCGTTCTAATTCTGAATCGTAGAGTATAAGATTTTCGTAATCAAATTTACGCATACAATCGAAATAAGTACACAGTAAAATAGTTAACTAAATAAGTTGCAATTCTATTAAAAAGTTTTCTAACAGTTCTAAATTGTCCGTTACTCTTATTATGTTATGTTCCCCGGCAACAGCGCTAAAATCTTGACCGCGCTAAAATCTTGTGTCCAGCAAGTTTGTCTAGCATTTGGTCTAAAAAAAGGTAAAGGGAAGTGTTTTTTTCTGGTGGCGGCATTTAAGTTTCTGTAATCAATACATATTCTCTAACCAGTGACTTGTCTCATCGGTATGATTTCATTTCTTTCATTTATATCAACTTTCACTCCTCCTTTCTTAGGAACACACTGAATTGGGCTTACCCAAACACTATCAGAAATATGATATATAATTCCAGCATCTAACCACTTTAAAATCTCTTTTTTAACAACTTTTTTCATCATTTGTTTTGTTCTTCTTTGCAGATCAACTCTAGGTTTATGTTGTTCATTCAACAAAATTCTGTGCATACAGATCGAAGGGCTAATTCCTTTAATATCTACTAAGGACCAAACAAAATCCTTTTTGTATCTTTTTAACGTGTTTAATAATTTTTGTTCTTGATATTCATTTAAATCCAAAGATACAATGACTGGTAAGGTAGATGATCCTCCTAAAAATATATACTTCAAATGATTAGGGAGAATTTTCAGCTCAAGTTCATGGGGTTTTATGATAGATAGATTTAAACTTTTATCTCCACTTTCCTTAGTATCCAATCTTTTAAATTTTTCCTGAATAAATTCTAACTTTTCATTTTTCCTATCATCCAAATCATTTTCACTTTCACTTTCATCCTCACATTCCAATTTGTCTTCAAATACTTGTTTAAAATGATCTTCTCTCAAATAATTGCAGATTTCAATTCGAAAGCACTCATCATTCTTTTCAGTTAAAGGGTATTTCATTAATTTTAGAATATTTAAAGTTACCTCTTGAACATTAACTCTCATAGTTAATTCTCCTTTTTGAACATCGATCATCGCTCTCCCAGTAGCAAGGAATGGTCTTCCAAAAATATGTGGTGTTGCTTTATCTTCCTCCATATCTAATACAATAAAGTCCACATAAAAGATAAATTTATCCACCTTCACTAATACATCTTCCACAACTCCTTTAGGATATGTGATAGAATGATCAGCCAATTGAAGAGTCGCAGATGTAGGTAAAATTTCTCCTATTCCCAATCTTTTGAAAGTTGATAAAGGCATAAGACTAATACTAGCTCCCATATCACATAAAGCTCTTTCAAAAAAATTTTCACCTATAGCACATGGGTTAGTGAAACTACCAAGGTCTTCAAGTTTTTCAGGAAGCTTCTTCTAAATAATTGCACTACACTTACTGCTAAGTGCAACTATCTCATGGTCTTTAAAATTTCTTTTCCTTTTAAGAATATCCTTCATAAAGTTTGCATAATAAGGCATCTGCTCTAATGCTTCAACAAAGAGAATATTAATCGTTATTCTTTTAAGGATTTCTAAAAATTTGCAAATCTGTTATCCCTATTTTGTTATTTTAGTGTTTGAGGAAATGGAGGAGGTGGTTTTTCAACAGTAATCTTCATTGGTTCAATCAGATATTCTATGTCTGGATATATGTTATTAGAACCTTTTTCAATGTTCACTTCCTCTCTTTCAACTTCGACTTTATTTTGTACTCTTGACTCCAATTCTTTTCCACTCCTTAATTGAATAGACTTAATTTGCTCCTTGTTTTGATCTTTTGCGTTGATCTCAACATTACTAGGAAGATTACCATAAGGTTTATTATTAAGCGCAGTAAAAATATGTCCTAATTGATTCTCAATGTTCTTCATAGCAACATTTTGGGCTTGAATTTGATTAACCATATTTAAAATTATTGCTTCAGTAGACAACATCTTTTCCTTAAATTGTGGGTTACTATTAAAACTAGGAGGATAAGAAGGTCTATAATTGGTATTTCCTTGGTTGTTCAGATTTCTAACTGGAATCATAGGATTGTTCCCCATTGCGGGTTAACAATAGCATTGGTGTTATTCCAGTTGAAGTTTGGGTGATTCCTCCAACTAGGATTTTAATAGTTCGAATAAGGATTACAGACTTTGTTATTTATGGCATTCAAGGTTTCATAAGGTGTTTGAGAGTCTATCATCTGTCCTGATGAATTTTCTTCTAACATTGGGGGTGTTAGAGAATAATTCATTCCATATTGATCCATATTCTTAGAAAGTGCAGCAATTTGAGAGACTATCATAGTAATTGCATCAGAATCATGAATACTAGTTACACTTTTAGGATTTAACTGCTCAGAGGGCCGTTGAAAATTATTAGTAGCCATCTCTTCAATTAACGATATGCTTCATCAAAAGGTTTAGACATTAATGATCCACCAGCAGCAGCATCAATAATCAATCTCAAAGATCCCACCAATCCATTATAAAATGTTTGAATTATTAACCAGTCTTGTAAAGCATGATGTGGAAACTTTCTCAGAAGATCTTTGAATCTTTCCCAAGCTTCATATATGGATTCTCCATCAAGCTGAATAAAAGATGTGATATCATTCCTCAACTTAGCAATTTTGGAAGGAGGGAAATATTTTGACAGAAACATTTGTGAAAGCTCTCCCCAAGTTCTAATAGATCTAAGTGCTAACAAATTTAACCATGCCTTAGCCTTATCCCTTAATGAAAAAAGAAAAAGTCTAAGCCTAACAACATCGTTTGACACTCCATCATATTTAAAGGTAGCACACAGTTTTAGAAAACTAACAAGATGTAAGTTAGGAACTTCATTAGGTGTTCCTCCAAATTGATTATTCTGTACCATTTGGATAATAGCTGGTTTAAGCTCAAATGAATTAGCAGCAACATCAAGGTTTTGGATAGTTAAGTGAATTTCATCTACTGTAGTATTAGCATAATCTTTTCAAAGTCTTGGTATATTTTAGTTTTGATTTTTAAGTTGTTCGCCATTTTGTGAGGATTTTCAGATTGTTTTTGTTGTTTTCAAAATTTTCTAATAATATGCTCTAATTTAGAAACGTAAGGCACTAAACCTAAAGATTTGATACTACACATACAAACAAAATAAGCACACTATCAATAAATAAACACACACAATTGTGACTTATAATTCAAATATAAGATTTCAAATACTACAAAATTAAATTTAGCAGTTACATTTCCTCCCGGACAACGGCGCCAAAAACTTGGTGTAGCTTTTTTAATTTGTCAAATTTTATGAACTCAGATATATATTTATATTGATTTAGTTTTCTATTAAGTCACACAATTAAACTCAAGTATACGTATCACTCAAGTAATACAGGGCTCTAGTGGAGTCCTTGATATCGATCCCACAGGGAGGCTATTAATTTTATGGTGTAGCACATAAATCACTTCTCGAATCACAACAAAATTGAAAGTAATTTCAATTCTTAAAGTAAAGACAACAGTTGTAGTTACTACTTCTACTAAAGTACGTTCTAACCTTCTAGCAGGTTAAACTAACACAAGATTGAATTTATAATAAATTTCAATTGTAATAAAGAATTTTCTTCATCTCCAATGATAATATGATGATTTTGTTGACATAGATTAGTGATGCAAATGTATTGTGCCAAGTAGGAGCATTCCTGTTCTTTACCCTTTTTCAAGCACATAAAGAACATTGGCAAATCCTAAGTATTGTCCCCAAATTAGTGGTTAGGCTGGGAGGATACTAACTCTCACTCCAGAGCTCCCACTTTCCTTCCCCTGAAGGCTAACTCTCACTTTGGTTTCCAAAGCCTAGAACCAAATTAAGGATTTCAGCCTGTCACTCTGAAATCTTCAGTGTAAATGTGAACACTTACACTGTGCATTTAGTATTTGGCTGGAAAGGAGGATCTATTAGAGCTTCTAGTGCTTCTGCTTCTGTTGCTTCTACTTCTTGTGCTTCTACTGCACATGCATCATCTTCAAGAGATTCACAGACTGGATTATTACAAAAGATTTTAAAGAAGGTGAGTCTTATGAGAGAGCATATTAAAGAAATGGATGGTAAGATTAAAAATATTGAGAGGTATATTGTAAAACATGATGAATATGAGGAGATTTATTAGCATAACATGGATAGAGTGATTAGAGGAGATCGCAGTCTTTGAGATGTCCCCTCATCCTTTTTATATACTGCCAACATATTTTTAGGTTTGTGTGTTGTATTTTTTTTTTAAAAAGGGGTCGCCTACAGAAGTTTTCGGCGAATTTTAAATTTTAAATTTAACTATATATATATATATAATTTAGAAAATAGTATTTGATTTTGAAAATAATTTTAAATTTGAAAATTTTAAGATATGAAATCAAACTGATCTCACATCCCAAATAGTTTATATAAACGAGCACCGCATCACAAACCGTGTATCTATCCCGAAGAATAGACACGCTGCTTGAGGATGAGGCTCGGTTAAATAAACTAGAAGATTTGTGACATCTGTTTGGTCTGCGAACCAATTTTATAAGCCGACAATTTCCTCTATTTAATATAAAGAAATTAAACAGGGATAATATTACCTGGGTTCTTAAAGTTCCCTATAAGGGCAAGCCCCTATAGTTAATTACATCTTAAATGACGGGAATCATTTAAGAAAACTCTCGATAATGATTAGTGGTTTTGCTCTTAAGAATTTCAAAGTTTAAGGTTTCAAAGGATTGAATTTTGAAATTTCAATAGGGAATGGATCAAATTTGGAACAGTTAATTTCAGGAGTCCAAAGGAAGAAAAGCAGGAGAAGCTGAGGATCCTAGAAGAATCTTGGCAACTTCCCAAACTATCCTATTGTTTAATATTGCAATCCTGCCAATTTTAATTAATTAGGACTTATATTTGTATGACATGATCATACAAATAACCTGGAAGATATGAGGGTTTATGTCGTACCGAACGACTACCTCGTAAGTCGTAAGACCGGTTAGGGATTAATTTACATGACATGATCATGCAAATGCCTAACGAAGAGTTGAAGATTTATGTTACAATAGGCAAACTACCTCGAAGTCCTATGGCTTGGTTATTTAATCCTAAGAAAGTTTTGCTGAAGTAGATCCGAGTTTTGCTGATGACGATGGCCGAGCTGCCCACCATGCTCTGAGCTCCGTGTTGTTCCAGAGGTTTAGTTTTAGAAGTCATAAATCATGAGATGAGAGAAGTGTTTTGGTTTAGAGAAAATCTTAAAATCCAAGTGATTTTAATATTTTAATTAAAACAAATCTTAAAGTTATTTAAACAGAACCGATTAAGATCCCACTGTTCCGTCATCCCGGCACCGTTATTTTCATCGAATTCACTTAGTCCAGATGAATTTGCTAAACTCAACTGAATGAGTTCCACACTTTCATTTAGACCGTGGGAAATCTCGTTAGCAACACGTGGGTTACATCATCCGAGGTATTCCCGATCATTCAACGAGATGTTTTAATTTAGTTGCAATTGTAGTTTTGTTATTCTTTTTATGATTAAATTTTGAGTTGTTTTATATTTTGGAATGTTGTGGTGGTGAATTTTATCTTGTATTGACTTTTAATTTTGTTTTGGTTTCAGTTCATGGACTATCCTAAAGGTTTTGGTTTTCATGCAACAGTCTTATTTATCATGCAAGAAAAAGTAAAGCACAATGCATGTAAGTAAATTGCAATAAAGTAAATTGCAATAAAATAAAAGTGTACCTGGAAGGTCTTCCCGTCATTCCAAGCTACACTTGAAACACATGTTAGAGCATTTAAACATATTTTTCAAGAAATACCTAGGTAAAGCTAAGGGAAAGGGTTTTGGTTGTCTATCAAATTCCTAATCCTATAACTAGTCATTTCCTATGACGTCTAGGTTGTTGGTTTGGTTTAAGGATGATTTTCTTCATCAAAGAACAATTAAATTCAATTGTTCTTCTAAAACATCCCATCATATTGAGGAAGTGCTTAGGACGAGTCCTAAACATCTTTTCAATACTTCTTGGATTATTTCAAGTCCAAGTAAATTTAATTGCATAGGTGAATTAATCATCCAGGAGTTTAGTTAAACTTTGTCTCTTGCTCAGTGAACTTGGGTATTTGATTACCTGATGAATGAAGTGACATCTCACTTAATACTCTATTTAAGAGTTATAATAATTAAAGCCTTTAAAGGCAAGTTGGTTTATTGAGAATTTTAATCAATCTTAATTTGAAGTTTGAGTTAATGGTTTAAAGTTATTTAATTTAATTATGAGGTTTTAATTAATAATTTTAAGTTTCTAATAGTGTTCAAATTATTTTAGATTTAATTTAAATCTTTACACTTTCAATTATCTTAGTATTTCAGATTGATGTTTATATTTTAAATTTACTTAGATAGAAAGAGGTTTTGAAGTTATTGATATGTTTTGATTTAACTCTTAATAATTTCATTTAGGTTTGTTGTTAAGTGATTTTCATTTAATTTAATTTAATTTGATTTGATTTAATTTAATTTAATTTAATTTAATTTAATTTAATTTTATTTTAATTTAATTTTAATTTGATTTTAATTTAATTTAATTTTATGTTAGTTTTAATTTTAGTTTCAATATTTTAAATTTAATTTAATTTAATTGTTAAGGTGTTAATTTAATTTAATTTAAACTTTGACTTAACTTAATTTAATTTAATTTAATTTAACTCCAAGATTTTAAATTTGATTTTAATTATTGGACCATTTAACATTTTAAGCTTTAATTCATTTAAGGGTTATCTTCTTTTAATTTTTAATTTATTTAGTTTGGATTATTATTTTAATCTTTAATTAAGAACTAAATATTGTTAAAGTGACTTATTTAGGGATTTTTAAATTAAAGAATAAATATCCTCTTAATAATATCCCTATTTTAATAATCCAAATTTAAATATATTCTTTCCAAAATTTAAATTATTTAATTAATTAGGGTTTCATTTTGATATTTTCAAAGTGTTTAATGGGTTTCTACCCTTTAATTTCCCTATGTTTCAATCATCCAAGAGAAAATTAAAAATCAAATATTTTTGCCCCCCCCCTTTTGATTAAACCTAAAGTTTTAATTAAGGGTTAAAATTTTTAATTACCTTTATGCCCTTTTAGGCTTATTTATTTCATAACTCACTAAATTGAGCTCAAATGAATTTAAAATTTTTATGTCACCTCACTCACATGTCAATTAAGACATTAGAGGAGAAAATGTGATTTTTATGAATTTAATTTATTTATATAATTATTTTAAGTAGAAAATAGAGGTTTTCAAAGAAAATTCAACAACATGACCAAAGAAAGGTTTCTGTCCTTAAGAAAATTATGGGATGTTTCTAATGACTAGAGGACCACTTAGATCAATTTTTGTGATTTTTTGAGTTATGTTTTATTTATTATAATTATTTTGAGTTTTAGAGTATTAATTAATTTTATAATAAAGTAAAAGTTGAAAAATAGATTTTATATTTTTCCTAAATTTCTCTGACCTCAAGGAGTCCATAGAAATAAATTTTATAATTTTCTAATATTGCTTTGATTTATTAGAATTATTTTATTGAAAAAGGTTGAAAATTCATTTTTTTAATATTAAAAATTACATTAAGCCTTTAAAATTCAATATCTTATCCTAGAGACTTAGAAAAAAAAATTGGTTTATTCTTCAATGATTAGGAGTCAAAATGTGACATTTTTATGATTTTTAACATTTTTGTGATTTTTATTATTTTTTTAATTATTAAAATATTAAAATATTGTGAAAAATCAACTTTTTTAAAAAATTCCAATTCTAATTTTCCTGAACTCCCCTAATATCAGAGAAGCTCCAAAACCATTTTTGTGAATTTTTGAAAAGTATTTTTGGAGTTATGAATTTTTAAAGTTCCATTTTGCTTATGAGGATTAATCAATCTATTTAATGTGGTTAATCTATTCCAATTGATTTCAAAATTTTATATAAGGTTCCTCTGACCCTAGAGAGCAATGGAGAATTCTTTTCAAGTCAATTTGGTGTGTGGTTAACCCTAATTAATGCAAATTCAATTTTGGGAGTTTAGGCCAATTAGGGTAATTATGAATGAATTAACTCAAAAAATATTTTTCATAGGATCCTCTCGTCCTAAGAAACATCACCAAATTTTTCTAGAATTTATTTTACAATATGCTAATTATTGGAATTAAAATACCTAAAACAGTGACATGAACTTGAAAAATCAATAACTTTTCACAGAGATGGCCTCTGACCTTGAAAAATTTAGGGAATGTTTCCAAGATCAGAGGCTTCAAATGCCCTATGGTCTCATGCCATGGTAAATTGTCTATGAAAATGGAGAATCAAAACATTGGAAACAGTAAATAAACTATCAAAAATAAAATACTCATCCAATTAACTTGATTTTTTTTCCACATTATTCTCCTCTGTTCACTGAGCAAGTGGGTATTTTTATTTTATTTTTGTGATTTTTCTATGCAAAGATATGAATTTTTGAAGTTATGGTATTTAAATAATTCAAAAATACCCTAATTTCCTACTTATCCGACTCGGCGCCGCGTCAACCTACGGCGGATCGAAAGCCCACGCGTCGCTCTGTGATTCGGCGCCGCCATCTGACTCAGTGCTCTAGGGGCCCGCGGTTCTTGTAACATTCCGCTGTCCGGCTTGATCTCGACCGCCCGCTCGATACACGTGCGATCCAACGACTCCTGGTCATCGTCTACGACTGGTGTGCACCCGTGACCGTCCACACTCAAACCCTAATATCTCTCTCAATTCTCAATGGATTTTCGAGTTTTTATACTCTATCGATTTGTCTTGCAGAGACGAACACATCCATACGGTTTATAAGCTATGAAATTAACCCAAACAAAATGGAGAATTGCTGGAAGCTCGGGAAGAAGAATGAGTTCATACCTTTGCTCAGAGAAGTGAAGCTTCGATCTGAGGGTTGTCACCTTCGATTTAGTCCAGGCAAGCTCCAGATGAAGTCTCTGGCTCTAGGGAATTGTCTAAGTATGAAAGTGACCAAGGCCGATCACAAAGCTTGGAGGCTGGAAGCAATGGCTGGCCTGGTGAGGGGGCTTTTGCTGGGTAACTTCTCCTCTTGGTCAGGTGAAGGTGTAGGGTCAATCAATTTGAAGATTAGCTCACTATGGTGAAGTGTCCTATTTTTTGGGTGGATTTTCAACTCATAAATTAAGCTCTGTTAATGGGGTTTAGGGCAAAGGAACACTGGGGATCAACTGCTCTAGGTTAGGAGAAGGTCCTGAAGCAATTTTGGCAGAGTTTCCTTAAGGTCTGGTTCATCACCTTGTTTGGCCGAGAGGTGAGTGGGTTTAAATAGAGGTGGCTGGAGGGCTTCCCAGGGGCAATTGGAGGCTTGGATCAACTGCTCAAGGCAAGGGAAGAACAGCTGCAATGTCCATTTAGGTTGGGACAAGTCAGCTAGTTCAAATTATATTTTTGATTTAAATCAAGCCTCTCGGCTTGGTGGTTTCCGACGAGCCGTGGTGGGCGGCCGGCCGAGCATGGGTCACCCTCGGGGTCGGGGAGGTCGAGTGCTTGAGTTTTGTGAGTTCGATTGGCAAATGCCAAGTGTAAAGGAGTTGAATCAAAGTGGAAAGGGGAAGGGATCATTTTGGGCTTGGTTTGGTCAAAGGCATGAATTTGGGTTTGGTGCACCCACCAAGGCCTGATTTGGGCTGAAGTCTCCATCCATGGTGAGGTGGCTAAGCATGGTTTAGTGTGTGTTGACCTCATTTTTGATGAGGTCTTCTCTCCTTCTTTTTAGTACTTAGGATCTAGCCTTAGGCTTTTCCTTTGACTGTCCTAGAGGATTAGAATTGGGACCCACCACTTAGAAATTCAAACCACTTCTTAACTCCCTGCAAACTCCGCAAACTTGATTGTAGACCTAGAGGGTTGAAATCAAATGAGGAAGTTTAAAGGATGAGTGCCTATAGGACTCTTTGGCCTTAGGACTGCCCTGGGTGGCCTGGTCTGGTGAAGGGGCTGACTTACACTCACACTACACTTATACACTACACTTTCACACACCTCCTAAAACCACACCTATACCCAACTTGACCTCCCCGACTCATGAAAGTGATTCACATGGATGGTCCTTAACCCCTAAGCCCTTGGCTAAGAGGGTTAGGAACAACATAGTGAATGCCTCAAATAAGTCCCTTCATGGCTCATGTGGGCTTGATATGGCTTCATGACTCAACCAAAATGATTTCATTCAACTTATATTTACTCAATCTTCAATTTCCCAAATATTCCCAATTTCATTTTGTCCAACTACACCATGGGCCAATTTTGTTAATTTACCCCACTTTTGTCAAAATCCCCAATTTGACCCATTTTAACCCAAAGTGGACCCAATGTCAAACCAAACTTACCCAATTGACCCAAATTCTGGTCCAATTCAATTCTAAACTTCAATTCAACATCCCCAACCAATCTAGACCAAATCCAAGTCCAATTTGATTGGCATTTGAACCCAATTTCATTTTTCGACCTTAAAGCCCAATTTGGACCCATGACCCAAACTTAGCCCAAACTCACCCATTTCAACTCCAATTAACCCCAAATCTTTTCTAAACCTTCCCTAACATCCCCACAAACAAAACACTAACATGATTTGCCCAAAATTTAGACCCAAACCCCACTCAAAATCAACCCAAAGCTAAAAGACCCAATTTTGACCTAAACCCAAACCTAACCCAAATAAGCTCAAACCCCAAAATCAAAACCCAACCAAAGCCAAAACCTCTTTGAAACATTCCCATAAACATTTCCCAACATTAATTTTACAACAATTTCAACTCTAGCCCAACATTGGCCCAGCTTAGCCCAATTTGACCTACATTGGCCCATTTACCAAAGAGGCCCAAATCCAACCCCATTCAAACCCAAATCACTCCAAACTCATTTCAAATCACTCATGACATATCCCTAAACCAAACCCAACAATTATTTGGCCCAAGCCTTTACCAAACTTTCATCCTAAAATCCATTTTAAAATCCAAAAGCCCACTTCCCTAAACCATTTTTAAAGCCCATCTTCACTAAATTTTAAAGGCCCAAAATTCATACAAAGCCCATATGACACTCTTCTTCATCATGACTTCAATTAAAACCATTCCTAAAGTTCCAATCAAATATAAATTTATTCTAAATCAAGCTTCATGTTAGCCTCTCATACATTTATCAAAAATGCCAAAATCCATTTTCATACAAGTAAGCCAAGCTATGTGCAAGCCATAGTGCGAAGCCATGAAGCCATGCATGAGCCACATGGAAGCCATGAAAGCCCCTTTACATATCACCATGCTATCTTGGGCAAATGGAGGAGGTCCTTTCCATATTCCCTTAAGGTGATTAACCATGTCCATGTCTCCCCTAAACCATGTTTAATCTTAATTGTACTTGGATGGTGACCTTTCCCCACTAATCAAGCCGACCTAAACCACTTTCTCTTCAGCCCAAACTAGCCATGGGGAGGTGTACCTAGCCCAATCCATGCATTTGACCAATTTGAGCAAAATACACCCTTACCCCATTCCACTTTGATTCAAAACCTTTACACATGGCAGCCACCAATTGACTTCACAAACATCAAGCCCTGACCCACCTGAACCTGAGGGTGACCCATGCCTGCCGGTCAGCCCGCCTGGATCGCCAGAAAACACCACACCCGAGAGCTCACATGTGAGCCAACATTGAAATTCTCCCTTGCTGAGTTGCCCCATGCCCAGTGGCCATTGCAGCTGTTCTTCCCTTGCCAAGAGTAGCTGATCCCAGTCCTTAACTCCCCCTGGGAGGCCCTCCAGCCTCTCCTATTTAAACACCACCTCTCTCGGCCATGGAAGAGGTGTTGAACCAACCTTAAGGAAACTCTGCCAAAATCATTCCAGACCACTCTCCACACATAGAGCATTTGATTCCCACTGGATTCCAGCCTCAATTCCCTCCATCTGAGCTCAATTTTGAGTTCAAATTTCAGCATAAAAAACCATGACACTTCTTCACAGTGGACCAATCCCCAAATTGATTGGTCCTACACCTTCACCAGACCAAAAGAAGAAGTTTACCAGCAAAAGCTCCCTCATCAGGCCAGCTATTGCTTCCAGCCTCCAAGCTTTGTGATCGGGCTTGGTCGAAGCTTCACTTCTCTGAGTAAAGGTATGGACTCACTCTTCTTCCCGAGCTTACAGAGATTCTCCATTTAATTTAAGTCAATTTCAATACATGTTTACCGTATGGATGTGTTCGTCTCCTCAAGACGAATCCATAGAGCATAAGAACACGAAAATCCGTTGAGAATCGAGTGAGAAATTAGGGTTAGAAGGTTGACGGTCACGGGTTCACACCAGTCGTAGACGATGACTGAGAGCCGTCGGATTGCGCGTGTATCGAGCGGACGACCGAGATCGCGCCGGACGGAGCAACGGAACATGAACCGCGGGCCGCGTGGCATCCCAGTCAGATGGCGGCGCCGAATCAGGAGACGACGCGTGGAGCTTCGGAGCTGCCGAGGTTGACACGGCGCCGCGTGGATAAGTAGGAAATTAGGCTATTTTTCTATTTATTTAATTCCCTAAACTTCAAAAATGCATAACTTTGTGTAGGAAAATCAGAAAAATAAAATAAAAATACCCTCTTTCTCAGTGAACAGAGGAGAATAATGTGGAAAAGAAATCATGTAATTTTATCAAGTATTTTATTTTTAATAATTTATTTACTCTCTGAACATTTTCAATTCTCCATGCATGTATACAATTCACCATGGCATGAGACCATAAGGCTTTTGAAACCTCTGAATTTGGGAACATTCCCTGAATTTTCCAAAGTCAGAGGCCATCCCTATGAAGAGTTATTGATTTTTCAATCCTAGGTCACTATTCTGAGTATTTTAATTCCAATAATTAGCATGTTGTGAAATAAATTCTAGGAAAATTTGGTGATGTTTCTTATGACCAGAGGACCCAAGGGAAAATAGGTTTTGAGTTAACTCACTTGTAGTAACCCTAATTGGCTTAAACACCCAAAATGGAGCTTTAATTAATTAGAGCTAATCACACATCAAATTGATTTGAAATTAATTCTCCACTGACCTTTAGGATCAGAGGAACCCACCATAAAAGTTTGAAGTCAATTGGACTTGGTTAGCCCTATCAAATGGGTTGATTAAGCTATTTAGCCAAAATTAAACTTAAAAAATTCATAACTTTCAAAATACTTTTCAAAAATTCACCAAATTGGTTTTGGAGCCTCTCTGATATCAGGGGAATTTAAGAAAATTAAAATTGCAATTTTCTAAAAAAGTTGATTTTTTGCATTATTTTAATATTTTTAATAATTAAAAAATAATAAAAATCACAAAAATAATAAAATTCACCAAAATGTCACATTTTGAATTTTAATCACTTAAGAACAAATCCCATATTTTTCTTGAGTCTCTATGATGAGATATTAAATTTTAAAGCCCTAAGGTAATTTTAAAATTAAAAAAATGTATTTTCTAGCATTTCCACTAAAATAATTCTAACAAATCAAAGAAAAATCAGAAAATTAAAAAATTGGTTCTCTGATTTCCTTGATATCAGAGAGATTTTTAAAAATATAAAATTTATTTTTAAACCTTTTTTTATTTTTAAATTAATTAATACTCCAAAATTCAAAATAATTATAATAAAAAAAATATAATTTATAAAATCACTAAAATTTGTCCAAGTGGTCCTCTGGTCATTAGGAATGTCCCATAATTTTCTTAAGGACAGAAACTTTCCTTTGGTTATATTATTAAATTTTCCTTGGAAATCCCTATTTTCCACCAAAAATAATTACATAAATAAATTAAATAAAGAAAAATCACAATTTTCTCCTCTAATGTCTTTATTGACATATGAGTGAAGTCACATAAAAATTTCAAATTCATTTAAGCTCAATTTAGTGAGTTATGAAATTATTTAGCTTGAAGGGCAAAATGGTAATTAAAAATTTTAACCCTTAATTAAAACTTTAGGCTTAATAAAATGAAATAGTAAAATATTTGATCCTAATCTGATTTGGATGATTGAAATTTAAATAATTAAAGGGTAGAAACCTACTAAATAATTTACAAATAATTAAGATAAACCTTAATTAAGTAATTAGTTAAATTTGGAAGAATAATAAAAAAATTGGAATTATTAAAATAGGGATGTTATTAGGAAGAGATTTGTTCTTTAATTTAAGAGTCCCTAAATTAATCACCTCAATAATATTTAATTCCTAATTAAAATGATAATCCAAATCAAAGATTTAAAATGCTAAAAGACTTAATCATTAAATTAAATTAAAGTTAAATTAATTAAATTAAATCCTTTTAAAATTTCAATTAAATTAATACTTTAACAATTAAAATTAAATCATCTTTAAGACATAAAAAATAAAATATTAAATTAAAATTAAAAATAAAATTAAATTTAAATTTAAATTAAATTAAAATCTAAAATAAAAATTAAATTAAAATTAAAGTTTAAATTAAATTAAATTAAATTAAAATTTAAAGTTAAATTAAATTAAATTAAATTAAAATCTAAAATTAAATTAAATTAAATTAAATTAAATTAAAACACATTAAATTAAATTAAATTAAATTAAATTAAAACATATTAAATTAAATTAAATTAAATCAAATTAAATTAAATTAAGTTAAATTAAATTAAATTAAATTAAATTAAAAATAACATCACTTAAGACATAAAGAAATTCAAAATAAATCTAAAACAACTTGAACACTATTCCAAACTTAAACCCATTAACTGAAATTAAATTAAGTCATAAATCACTTGAAAATCAATTTGCCCTCGAAAGCTTTTGTTGTCATAACTCCTAAACGGAGCGTTAAGTGAAGTGTTACTTCATTCATAGGATATTCAAATGTCCTAGGTTCACCGAGCAAGATAACAAAACTCGAACTCCCTGGACGATTAATTCATTTGTATAATTAAATTCTCTCGGACTTAAAATAATCCTAGAAATGTTGAAAAGATGTTTAAGATTTGTCTTAAGCACTTCCTCGATATGATAGGATGTTTATAAGAACAATTGAACTTAATTGTTCTTTGATGAAGAAAATCGTCCTTAAACAAAAAAAAACAAGAACCTAGACGTCATAGGAGATGACTAGCTATAGGATTAGGAACTTGGTAAAAAACCATAACCCTTACCTTAGCTTTACCTACGAACTTGCTTTAAATGCTTAAATATTCTAAATTGTGTTTTAAATGCAGCTTGGGATGACGGAAAGACCCTCCAGGTACGCTTTTATTTTATTGCAAATGCACTTTATTTTTCTTGCATGATAAACAACTGTTGCATGAAAACCCACACATTTAGGATAGTCCCTAAAACTGAAACCAAAACTAAATTAAAAGTCATTACAAGATAAAATTCACCGCCACAACATTTCAAAATATAAAACAACTCAAAATTTAATCACAAACGTAACAACAAAACTACAACTACAACTAAATTAAAACGTCTTGTTGGATGATCGGGAATACCTCGGATGATGTAACCTACGTGTTGCTAACGGGATTTCCCACGGTCTAAATGAAAGTGTGGAACTCATTCAGTTGAGTTTAGAAAATTCATCTTGACTAAGTGAATCCGATAAAAATAACGATGCCGGAAGGATGGAACCATGGGATCTTAACCGGTGTTGTTATAATCAACTTTAAGATTTGTTTCAATTAAAACATAAAAAACACTTGGAAACTAAGGCTTTCTCTAAACCAGAACACTTCTCTCATCTCTTGATTTATGACTTCTAAAACTAAACCTCTGCAACAACAAGGAGCTCGGAGCATGGTGGGCAGCACGGCCATCGTCATCAGCAAAACTCGACTCTACTTCAACTAAACCATTCTTAGAATTAAATAACCAAGCCATAGGACTTCGAGGTAGTTTGCCTAGTGCAACATAAATCCTCAACCTTTTGTTAGGCATTTGCATGATCATGTCATGTAAATTAAGCCCTAACCGGTCTTAGGATTCCGAGGTAGTCGTCCGATACGACATAAACCCTCACATCTTCGAGACTATTTGTATGATTTTATCATACAAATATAAGTCTTAATTAATTAAAATTGGCAAGATCAAAACATTAAATAAACATTAGGACTTTCCTAAATTCAAGGCAAACAATAGGATAGTCGGGAAATTACCGAAGTTCGCTTCGAATATGTGATTTCTCCTACCTTTCTTCCTTTGAATTCCCAAAATAAAATGTTCCAAATTTGATCCATTCCTTATTGAAATTCCAAAATTCAATCCCTTAAAAACTTAAACTTTGAAATTCTTGAGAGCAGAACTACTGATTATTATCGAGAGTTTTCTTAGGTGATTCCCGTCACTTAAGATGTAATTAACTATAGGGGCTTGCCCTTATAGGGAATTTTAAGAACCCAGGTAATATAAACCCTGTTTAATG
Source organism: Papilionanthe hookeriana x Papilionanthe teres (assembly GCA_022702705.1). Taxonomy (NCBI): domain Eukaryota; kingdom Viridiplantae; phylum Streptophyta; class Magnoliopsida; order Asparagales; family Orchidaceae; genus Papilionanthe; species Papilionanthe hookeriana x Papilionanthe teres. The sequence goes on from CM040427.1 coordinate 25,289,217, forward strand.
TTTTCATATTAGGCAGGGGAACTTGTCGGCTTATAAAATTGGTTCGCAGACCAAACGGATGTCACAAATCTTCTAGTTTATTTAACCGAGCCCCATCATCAAGCAGTGTGTCTACTCTCCGGGATAGATACACGGTTTGTGGTGCGGCGCTCATTTATATAAACTATTCGGAATGTGAGATCAGTTTAATTTCATATCTTAAAATTTTCACATTTAAAATTATTTTCAAAATCAAAAACTACATTCCAAGTAATATATATATTTAAATTAAATTTAAAACCTAAAATTCGCCGACAATTTCTGTTAGGCGACCCCTTTTTAAAATACAACTCACTAACCTAAAAATATGCCGACAACTTCTGGCGACTCCGCTGGGGACAAATTCCTCTCTCCATTTTTAATCAGATAGTTCTGCTTTCAAAAATTGGTAGTGTATCCATGTCCCTAGTGGATCAAACTACCCTTCTTTCTGTTGGAATACCCTGTTCATTTCTACCTTGAACGAGTGTAGCCAACATTCTCTCGGATTTAGGAGCCACTGTTTAGACACCCCTAAACAGAGAGGTTCCGAGATCCTTTTGCCTCATTTCTGAGGTGGGGTGGACCCCCAATAGGTATTAGTTTAGGAGCGGTCTTACGGGTCGAGAAGTTTCTACAAGACTTTCTCTTCCTTTTCCAGTTCCTAATCAATTCCTTTACCCTTCCTACAACTCTCCTTCTTTTAATAATTTCTTCGTCTTAATGAACAAATCTTTTCGAAAAAAAAACAATCATCTAAATAAATTTTCTTTTAATACCACAAATACATTAAGATAAACGGGAATGTGTTCGGACTCTTTTCGATTCCTTTCTTTTCGTCCTGATGAGAAGAAGCATAACTTGGGATCGACAATCGAATCTACCTTGTGAAATGGAAGCCCCAAAGCTGATTTTCTCCTTCACCAATGGACTGGACTTCGCAGTTTACAAGGATAAGCCGCCCGACAATGGGATCATCCGGTTTGGACAAGGATTCGAGAACACAAATGTCAAGATCACCGACGTTACCCTTTTCGCACCGACGAACAAAGTATTTGAAACCGAAAGACCTTTGATCGAGTTCAACCTTAAGTCAACTCAAGAGTTCCCTCCCTCGCAAAGGGTTCCACTCGAGAGGAATACTATCGTCCATAGGAGGACCGTTATCTCTACCCCCACTGGTCTAGTCGTCTCTGCACCTACCCCGGCTTCCGCCAAACTGAAGGGGAAGGAAGTTCAAATTTGTAACGAGCATGTTACCGTGGAGGGTACAGATTTCCGTGCAAGACCTTCTATTTTTGAAATTGGGTCCAGCCTCAAGGGTTCCACCCCTAACACGGACTCGCAGAAGAAACGAGAGGTAGGAAGATCGCCGTAGAGGCCGTAGCCGCCGAAGTCGCTTTCTTAGAAGAAATCCCTGAGTACACACCACTACCTGAGTGCATACCATTGCCTGAGTATACACCGCTTTTGGAAGGAAGTAGATTCCATCCCCTTTCCGCCGTAGTTGGCGAGGAAAATGTCCGCAAGATTGCTTCTACATTACCTCGACCCGCATACTATAGCGACAGCCGTGAAAGAAAAGGGCTAGGATTACACCATTCGCCCGACTACGTGACCGTGGTCGAGAGGTTAGCAAAGAAAGAGAAATGCCCCGTATCGGAGATTTTAAGAAGGATAGGACGGGTGCCGCCAAATCCCGTCTCGAGCCACGAGTAGAACTCCGTTATCGCCGCGAAAAGCCGAATAAGAATATAAAGGCTAGTCCACCCGTTGTTGTTTCGAGTTTACGGATCGGTGGACGATACCACCTTCCAAAGATTCGGACCGACGTACCATCCGGTCCTAGGCCTTCTGCTGCTAGAAGGATGGTATGGCGTCCCACTACCGGCCAATTAAGACCGAAACAGCGACCTGAGAAGGAAAGTCTTGTCAGGAGACTTGAGTCCGAAGAAAGCACTACCGCAATGAAGGGGAATCATGAGAAGGAAACCCGACAGCCATCGCATGATAATTGCGAAACCGCACGAAAAAGACCATTGGAAGACGCTATGGAAAAGCTAAGAACCGACATTCAACGATTAGCAAGAGAAAGAGAAGAAAAGTTTGGGGATGAAGTTGACTCGTCGAAGTTCATGGATGACGAATATGTGGAGATTAACATGGTTGAGACACGAGCATCGTCAGCTTCACAAGGTGCTCCGGAAGCTGCGGAAAGAGATGAACCGAAAGCATTAAGAGCACAAATTTTAGAAAAAGACTATACAATCTCTCAATTGGCAAAAAGAATGGAAGAGATGGCTGCAGCCCTAGCCACTCTTCAGAGTCAGGCTCAACCCCCAAGAGAAACACCTCCAGAAGTTATTCATATTACAGATGGAGGAAAAGAGATTACATCCGTTAACGGAGACGATCAGCCAAAGAAAGATTCTACCCAGAATATGATTCCAGAAAAGGATATCAAGAGCATGGTGGAACAGCAGGTGCGAGAACCCTTGGCACAATCAAAGAGCTGGACATCCATTCGAACGGGTAGACCTTACCCCGAAGAATTCGACGCTGTCCAATATCCGAAAGGCTTCGTACCACCTCTGTTCAAGACCTTTGACGGAACCGGAAACCCTCGGCAGTATGTTGCACATTTTCGTGCCAGTTGTTGCAATGCTGGCGGAAGTGATGCTTTACTCTTCGGACAATTTGTCAGCAACCTGTCAGGGATCGCCTTTGATTGGTATGCAGAATTACCAAACGGCTCGGTGAAGACATTTTTAGAATTAGAGAACCTCTTCATCAAGTGATTTGCCGGAGCTCAGTACCACATCACTATAGGTGATTTAGTGGTAGAGAAGCAGAAGCCGAACGAAACTTTGGTGGACTACATACTTCGATGGAGGAATCTAAGTATGAAGTGTGAGCCACAGCTACAAGAACAGCATGCAGTCGGCTTTTTACTTAAGAGCGTTCATGGCCCGATAGCACTTCTCCTCAAGGGATTTACTATTAAGACTTTCGAGAAGTTGTTAAGTAAGGCCGGAAGCTTGCAAGAGGAGGCGAAACAATTAAGTTTCACCGACAAAACAGACAAACAGAAGCCCGTGAAAACTTTTGAAAAGAAGTCCGGATCGTTGCAGCGAGTCGATAAAGGCAAGCAGACCGATACAAATACCGTCGAATGGCCGCAAGAACCTCAACGAATTACCAAGCAACCCCGACCCAACTATCGATCATCTTAATAAGATGAACAACCGCCTCGTCCACAACGTACGTTAAGGGAACTTCTGAGCAGGGAGTATCCGTTCAAGAATGAGGCAGTGCCGAAAATGTTCCGCAGTCTGATGAAGACTCCAGATTTCCAACTGCCAGAGCCTAAAAGACTAGAAGAAGTCGACAAGAAAGGTGATCCCAACTTTTGCCCTTACCACCGGATGCTTGGACACAAGATAGAAGATTGTATTACCTTCAAAAGTTGGCTCAATGACAATCTTCGAAAAGGGAACATAACAATCCCGAAGGAATACATGAAGGAACCCCAGAAAGGAGGTTCCGTCAATGTTGTCTCAACGGATTCCATTGTTCCGATAGATCCCTATGCGACAGATGATGGATGGACTACCGCTTGGACAAAGTCTTCGAAGAAGATTTTGGATCGCTTCCAAACCACTTCGGTGCGAGCCTCAATTCAAAGTTCGAAACCTGTCGAGTCGGCACTATCACTTGCGATAGAAGAACCACCTCAACAGGAGACGATTAAAGAAAAGAAGAAAATTGACAAAGAAGAAAAGACCAAGGCTCTTAATACTAGGGGCTGCTTATCCAAGGATAGTTGTTTCTGATTCGGGGGAGAAATCCCTCGAACCTCTGACTCTGTATGATTATTTGCTCACTCTGGTGGTATCTTATAATGATGAGGGTTATGGCGTTGGCTACGTTTTGATCGTTTCTAACGATTACGTAACTAGCGACAATCAACCTAATCCGGACGTCGATTCCGATACAAATGACAATTCTCAAATCATACACAATCTCGACGATCATAATGACAAAGAAGACATCCACCAAGGAGGCTACGAGAGTTCAACAAGCAACGAATCTATTTGCGAGTTTCGAGGAGCTCCAACTACAATAGAGTTAGAGCCTTCGTACTCCGAAGCTAATCCGTAAGAAACCGTCATTCCAATTCGAAGGAGACATCAACGAAACCCAATACTAGATTTAGAAGAAATCACGAAGTCAACTTAAGAAGTGGAAGAGTTCTACCTCCGAGAATGGGTCCAAAAGACAAAGGAAAGGTGTGGTCGTTCGAGAAGAACCAACCCCGTCAGAAGAAATACCTATCCGGGAAGAAAACGAGTCACATGAAAATAAAGTGGACTACAACGTACTAGCCCATCTTAGGAAACTACCAGCCAAACTGAGCATCTACGACGCTCTCATCTTATCAAAGGAGATGAGAGAAGCTCGATCAAGGCCTTACTTGATCCGTAAATTTGCTTAGCTCAAATGACCGGAGATTCCTTAGATGAGGTTTGCTCGTTAAAGGAATAACGAGGTATTACCTTCACTCGACAATGACCTACTACTTGGGATGTGCAGACCACAACCGACCGTTGTACATTTCAGCTATAATCGGGAAGTTTACACTCTCCGGAGTATTGGTGGATCCGAGAGCATTAATCAATATAATGAATCTTCGAACGCTAGCATACTTGGAAATTGACGCTCGCGAGCTCGAAGCGGACAAAATGTTATTAAGAGGATTCAACCGTAAAGGAGAAAGAGCCCTCGGATCAATAACACTGCTAATGAAGACCGGTGACTTAGCAAAGACAACCGCAAAATTTCACATAATTGATTCAGAAACGTCATTCAATGCTCTACTGGGCCGACCATGGATACATGAAAACCGGATGGTACCATCATCTCTACATCAGTGCATCAAATACTATGATGGAGGGGAACAGTGCATCAAAGGCGACTTACAACCATTCTCCGTACATGAAATTGGAATCCATGAAGATGCAGCTTATTACGCACCCCCGAAGAAAACAATCTTCTCCAGAGATACCATAACAAATGAAGCAAAGGAAGTTCGGAATGACGAAGAACCCGAAGTTCTAGTCCAACAAGCCACTCACCACTCCCTTACGGCGAGATGGTGAAGGTTTCTCCACAACTCGCATCCGAGGTCGAGGCCGGGGACGAGGTCGTAGCAGAGACGTTAGGACGATTGGACTGAGAAAACCAGCCATCAATGTTGATCGGGAAGACAGCTTCCGAAGAAGAAAAAGAAATCAAGCAAGAAGCAGCGACAATAAGTCGGAAGAAGCCGCAATTCAGGATCTCTCTCGAAGATGAAAAGAACGAGGAATATAAATCGATGTACGAGAAAATTAACCACTATGTACATACTATGACCCTGACCCCGATCCATTCTAATAAGATCGAGGGTATGGTGGTCAAAGAGGTACGTAGCGGCGGTGCAAAGCCAATCAAATTCTACCGTGGTGCTCCTTCCTCCAAAACCGAAAACAATGTACAATTTGAAGATGCTCACTTCTTCCGAATTATTGGAATTACCTTTTGAGTGGTACTCTCCCTGTGTTCAAAATTTAATTCAGCGTGGTTTCTTACATCGACAATGGACAAAAGGTCAATCACAACATTTTGAAAATTTATGGAATAACTCCGGTCGTCCACCCAATTCAAGGCATGGTCTCGGATTCGGCACGTAGGATCAGCCGACGATACCGAATTTTGCTTGGTTGTCACTTGCGAGTCTAATGAAAACCGCAAGGAAGCTACGTAAGAACTCAAGATTTACAAATTGGAAACGCTCCACCGTAGTTCGAAGAAGATATCAAATCTACAATAGATGAGTTAACTGAAGTTAACTTAGGTACTAGCGAAGAGCCTAGACCTACCTTTGTTAGCTCCTTACTCAATAAAGAAGACTCCGAAGAAATAATCAAGTTATTAATGGAATTTAAAGACTGTTTTGCTTGGAGCTACGATGAGATTCCAGGATTAGCTCCAGAGGTCGCAGTCCATAAGCTAGGAGTGGATCCTACTTCGTTCCAAGTCGACAAGGTTCCGTAAGAATGCGTCTAGAAATCGAACAACAAGTCATAGTCGAAGTTAAAAAGCTAATAGACACTAAATTTGTCCGTGAAGAACAATACCCGACTTAGCTAGCCAATGTGGTACCAATCGGAAGAAGAATGGTCGTATCGAATTTGTGTGGATTTCGTAGATTTAAACAAGGCATGTCCAAAAGATGAATTCCCTCTACCGATCCTGCATTAATGATCGATATTGCTTCAACACATGAAATATTCTCATTCATGGATGGATCTTCGTGATACAACCGTATAAAAATGGCTCCGTAAGATGAAAAACTTACAAGCATTCGTAACGCCGATCGGAGTATATTGCTACACGAAGTGATGCCATTCGGACCGAAGAACGCAGGAGCAACCTACCGGAGAGCGATGACAAGAATTTTTGATGATCTCATCCACAATCAAGTCGAATGCTACGTGGATGATGTGGTCATCAAAAGCAAAGTAAAGCAAAACCACTCCGTATGATTTGAGAATTGTTTTCAAACGATTAAGACAATTTAACCTTAAGATGAATCCCTTAAAATGCGCCTTCGGCGTCACCTCCGGGAAATTCTTAGGATTCGTTGTCCGACATCGTGGAATTGAGATCGACCTGGAAAAGATAAAAGCTATCTTAGAAATGACACCTCCCAGAACCTTAAAACAACTACGATCTTTTCAAGGGAAGTTGGCATATCTTCGACGCTTTATCTCGAACTTGTCAGGTAGGTGTCAGCCTTTCTCGGCATTAGTTAAAAAAGATGCCAAATTTATTTGAGAATAGAAATGCCAGAGGGCATTCTAGGACATTAAACAATATTTAATGACACCTCCTGTCTTAGCAGCCCCAGTCTCAGGTAGACCGTTGATACTTTATACCGCGGCGTTAGACGACTCTCTCGGAGCCCTGTTAGCCCAGGTCAATGATGAGGGTAAAGAAAATGCTCTTTACTACCTAAGCCGTCGTTTACTTCCAACAGAAATAAAGTATCCTCCAATTGAAAAGCACTGTTTGGCCCTGATCTTCACCGCTCAAAAGCTCGTGCACTACATGCTTTCTCATAAGGTCAACCCGATCTCGAAATTTAATCCATTGCAATACTTCGATGACCCGTCCGACGCTTTCCGGCGTACTTGCCGGTGGTCAATGATATTATTGCAATTCGATATAACTTTCGTGCCTCTTCGTGCCGTAAAGGGACAAGTCCTAGCAGTACTTCCTCGCAAAGACACCCTTTACCTCGGAATCTCCTCTCAATGACGACTTGCCGATGAACAAATAATGAGCTTAGAAGACCCTGATGATCGATGTTGGGAATTATATTTCGACGGAGCATCTTCAGCACACAAAGACGAAGAATCGCAAGTGATAGTGCCCAGTAAGGCAGGAATCGGACTAATCTTTATAACACCGGAGCGGGAGATGTTAAGATACTCCTACCACTTAACAGAGCCGTGTACAAACAGCAAAGCAGAATACGAAGCTCTCATAACAGAACTGAAATTAACTATTCAAATGGGGATAACAAACATCAACATCTATGGGGATTCGCAGCTAATCATTCAACGGATCGCTGGACAAGTACGTAATTTTAAAGCCAAGACTCGAGCAATACTTCCATTATGCCATACAAGTTGTTGGAACAAATTCCGAATGTGACGATCTACAAAATTCCCGTAAAAGAAAACGCTTTAACGGATGCGTTAGCCCGCCTCGCAAAAGAATTCGCTTGCTTGCAAGATGAATCGCTGGAAGTGTCGGCTCACGGACGTCGGGTCCTATCACAGACTCGACATAGACACAATACACAAATCGAAAAAGAAGAAGAATCGGCTGCAACAAGGATGATGAAAACACCGAAGATTGGTGACAACCATTAATAGACTACCTACAAACAGGAAAACTACCAGACGATAGGTCGTTAGCCCATCAGATCAAGAAAAGAACTCTGTCCTACGCATTAATAAATAATACATTATACATAAGGTCTTTCGATCAAATGTGGCTAAGGTGCCTAAGCGGGTCCGAGGCCCATGAAATTGTTAAAGAGGTGCATTCAGGACTCTGTGGCGCTCACCAGTCGGGTCCAAAGATGAAAATGAAAATTAAAAGACTAGGGTACTACTGGCCCTCGATGATGACCGATCGCATGAAAATCGCCAAGAGCCGTCACCAATGCCAAGTGCACGGAGTGGTTCTACATCAACCTCCAAATGTGCTACATCCGAAAATTGCGTCGTGGCCATTTCGAATGTTGGGGCACGGATATAGTGGGTCCAATAGAACCACCATCTTCAAAAGGACATCGCTTCATTCTTGCGGCTACGGATTACTTTTCCAAGTGGGCGAGGTAGTTCCACTTAGAGAAGTGAAAGCACACCACGTGCTACAATTTTTCAAGAACCAAGTTGTCTACCGTTTCGGAGTGCCGCGCAGGATCATCTCAGATAATGGGTCAGCATTCAGAAGCACGCAAATTAACAATTTTGTCAGGAGATACGGAATCGACTGGCGGTATTCAACAATTTACTACCCAAGAGCAAACGGCCTGGCTGAGGCTTTTAATAAAACTCTCATTCAAATTTTAAAGAAAACTTTGGACGATAATAAGAGAAATTGGCACGAGAAGTTATTAGAAGCCTTATGGGCCTACCGGACAACCTTCGAACTCCTACTCAAGCTATACCTTACGCTCCGGTGTATGGGTCCGAGGCAAGTGTTACCCTTAGAGGTCCAGACTTCCTTCACTCGAATTGCGATTGCAAACAAAATCACGACGAAGAGAATGCCAAATTACGACTGGAGGAATTGGAAAGCTCGGAAGGGAAAAGACTTACAAGCAGCGACGAGAATTTAGAACTATACCAAGCTAAGATGGTTCAAGCCCATGACAGACCGGGTCCGCCCAAGAACCTTCAAAGTTGGTGACTTAGTTCTCGTTCTCAAAAGACCTATTCTCGCACACCGCAAGATAGGAGGAAAATTTGAACCCACTTGGGAAGGGCCGTTTGTGGTCGAGGCAAGTCTACTCGGAGGCTCCTACCACGCTAGTGAATTGCCAAGGAGAACGACATATGCTTCCGATCAACGGACGATACTTGAAAAAGTATTACGCTACCTGATGTTTCGAAGGAATGAATTTTTTTTTCATCCCTAGAAGCACGGGTGAAGTAATTACTTATGACTGGGTCCGAACCCAGAAATAATAAAAAATGTGCTAAAATAAATAAAATTATGATAATAAAGTTTTCCTTGTTTTCTCTTCCATATCAAAATCTCTTTCCTGATCTTATCCCACTTCATTCCTGTTGAATTTAAAAATACAAAAGTAATAAAAAAAACTCTATCTTTAATAAAAATTTCTTAATGTTCTTGTTCTTAGTACAGTCCCTGATCCTTTTCCTTGTCTTTTCGCAGGGAAATGTCGAACGGGCGGTTGGTCCTGAACTTTAGAAATGGCGTAAGCCTTGCACTCGATGAAAAAAGGGTGAAAGATGGAGCGATAATAGAGATCGACTCGTACTTCGCACCGACAGGCCTGCAATACGAGGAAAGTGACTGGTTCCCAATTGACCGAGAAGAACTGCCCAGTTAGATAGTAATGAAAGTGGGTGGCCCAAGCCACCAATCCAGCAGCAAGAAAAGGAAAACAAACACTGAAGAAGACAAGAAAATCAAGTCTGTAGTCGCTACAGCAGAGGGCAAGCTTGTCAGCGCCGCGCCCACAGAAATTCAGGAAGTACGAAGAGCTACTCTCACAGCAACTCAGCGAAGAAATAAAAATCGCCGTATCCGCAAGATGTTAACTAAACTAGCAGTGGACCAGCGCGACGAGGCAGTTGCTACTACCAGTGCATATACTTCAAGGATACCGGTTCGCCGAGAACTCCGAAGGAAGGAGGCCAGCTCCAAGGATAACGAAGAGATCGGGGAAATCTCAAGAAGATCGAAGAAGGAAGGCTACCACGCCACCGGATAAAGCCACCAGTAATGCATGACCTTGTTGCGTAGAGCAACCCCGGAGGATGTCCCGACGGAGACCATCCCCGAGGAGCCGAGGTATGCGGGAGAACGCGAAGGGATTGAGCCATATATCCCACAAGACGTCACTAGTGCCTCGCCATTTGCGGATTATTCCGAATACGAGCTAGAAAGAATGCAGAATGTCGAGAAGAAAACTTTTGAATACTTCGAGAGAATCATAGGCAGGAGGATCAATATACTAGAAGGCCTCGAGCTACATACGTACGTGTTCTCAAAATACGAACAACAACAAATCGTGGACTGCATCCGGGATTTGAAAAGAATGGGTCGAGCGGGTCGCCTAAGAGAAAACACTTACTCGAACCCCGGAGATGGATGCCAGTGGAAAGGGAGAATTACAATACAATGTGGATGTCGCTACAACTTCGCGGAAGACGAGAAGGGAAACCTACCGGGATACTCCGTCATGGCCAAGTGGATCCAATGCCATTAGTCATCAAAAGGATGGTAAAAAGAATGATAGCATGGAGGGTACCGCTGCAGATTACATACCCAACAGCTTGCATCATTAACATTTACAAGAAGGGTGACCGCATACCCCCGCACATAGATCACCACGACTTTGTCGACCTTTCGCACAGCTTCTTTTTCGAACGAGTGTAATATCATGTTCGGATCCGACCTCCGGATAGCGAGCCCGTGTGAGTTCCGAGGGCCGAGAAAGATACCATTACCGGTAGGTTCCGTCATGATACTAAAGGGCAACGGAGCGTGATGTCGCTAAACATTGCATACCGGGAGTACCAATGAAACGGATCTCGCTTACTTTCGAAGGATGGATGACAGGAAAGCACCTTAACACTTCCAACTAGCACTCGGAGTTAGAGAGCCTCCGGCCTTACGAGCCGTGAGTTACATGGAAAATATCACACCTCCAACGTACATCCATACGGCATCCTTGCCAAGGATGGCTTGGAAGGTGATGTTATTGACCATGTACCTCACTATTCAGACATGGATTTTTGACAGATACCTTTTTGGATGGATCAACAAAGATCATACATAGTATGTTTTGAGTCTATATGGCTTGTATGAGATGTATTCCAGATCGAGTTGTATGATGTATCTTCAACATGATTGGAATGAAAGTGACCATGTCACATTTTTGGCCTTCACCTCTTTTGTGCAAGTTGACTGGGAAACGTCATAAAAGTTAAATGAACTTCGAACAAAGAATAGAAAAAAAACAAAAAGAATAAAAGAAAACTTTCCTTAAAAATCTAAAAAAAATGATGAACTCCAAATTCGCATGAACATTAAATGAACGATAAGGCAAATTTGAATCGTTAAAGGACAAACAAAATGAACACAAATTTTAAGTCAAAAATTCAAATTCAACTTTCCAAATTTCAAATCAAATCTCAATCAAAAATTCAAATTCAACTTTCCAAATTTCAAATCAAATCTCAATCAAATTCAATTTCAACTTTCCAAATTTCAAATCAAATCTCAATCAAATTCAAATTCAACTTTCCAAATTTCAAATCAAATCTCAATCAAATTCAAACTCAACCTTCCAAATCTGAAATCCAATCCGATCTACTCTCTCCTTTGTCTGGGATGGAAGCGGTCGATTCCATTGACACGGAGCCGCGAAGTTTTCGATTCGGATCTAGTGGCGAGGAATTGTATCCAATCCAAACCAGCAACTTTCGATCAACTCTTTTGAATGGGATATGTAGCATCTACATATTCCCTCCTAATCTGTTTCTTCCCACAAAATCTTTTATAACTTTCATGAAATTCTCGAAACACCAAAATTCCACACTTTTCAAATCAAAACTACAAATCTTTGCAAAATCAATTACCATTCAAAATCAAATTCTTGGGGTTAAGGATTTTACATCCGAGACTGCATTGCTTTAGGTTCTTTCCTTATCGCAATGAAATACATCAAAATCAAACTTTTGGGGTTGAGGATTTTACATCCGAGACTGCATTGCTTTAGGTTCTTTCCCTATCGCAATGAAATACATCAAAATCAAATTCCTGGGTCGAGGATTTTACATCCGAGACCGCATTGTTTTAGGTTCTTTCCCTATCGCAATGAAATACATCAAAATCAAACTTTTGGGGTTGAGGATTTTACATCCGATACTGCATTGCTTTAGGTTCTTTCCCTATCGCAATGAAATACATCAAAATCAAATCCTTGGGGTTGAGGATTTTACATCTGAGACTGCATTGCTTTAGGTTCTTTCCCTATCGCAATGAATACATCAAAATCAAATTCTTGGGGTTGAGGATTTTACATCCGAGACTGCATTGCTTTAGGTTCTTTCCCTATCACAATGAAATACATCAAAATCAACTTCTTGGGGTTGAGGATTTTACATCCGATACTGCATTGCTTTAGGTTCTTTCCCTATCACAATGAAATACATCAAAATCAAATCCTTGGGGTCGAGGATTTTACATTCGAGACCGCATTGCTTTAGGTTCTTTCCCTATCGCAATGAAATACATCAAAATCATATTCTTGGGGTTGAGGATTTTACATCCGAGACTGCATTGCTTTAGGTTCTTTCCCTATCGCAATGAAATACATCAAAATCAACTTTTTGGGGTTGAGGATTTTACATCCGATACTGCATTGCTTTAGGTTCTTTCCCTATCGCAATGAAATACATCAAAATCAAATTCTTGGGGTTGAGGATTTTACATCCGAGACTGCATTGCTTTAGGTTCTTTCCCTATCGCAATGAAATACATCAAAATCAAACTTTTGAGGTTAAGGATTTTACATCCAATACCGCGTTGCTTTAGGTTCTCTACCTATTGCAATGAAGCACACCAAATCAAACTCTTAAGGTTAAGGATTTTTTTACATCCAATACCGCATTGCTCTGAGATCTCTCCTCATTGTAATGATTCAATCTAATCAATTCAATTTTTCTTTTGAGGTTGAAGATGTTACATCTAAAACCACAAAATTCCAATTTTCATTTTAAGATTCAAATCCCTTCAAATTAATTTTAACAAAACTTCAATCTAAATTGAAACTCAAACTAAAATCTAAACTTACACATCAAAATTTAAACCGAAACAACACGAAATCTAAATTGAATTCCCCCAGATCATGTGATTTGGGATTCACCTCCTTTTCCTTTCCCCAGTGAGAGTTCAGGAATCTCCAGTCTCAGAGATATACTTGACACTCCCCAGCTGAAATTCTTCTACTTCGTCCTGAGTTTATCACTTGGACATCTGTGTTGGTTTTGTTGATCTTTTCGGTCAACGCCAATACGCGCGGTGTGCTTGGTTAGCACACCACACCTATTGGGGGTCCATTTGTTGACCTCATTTTTGATGAGGTCTTCTCTCCTTCTTTTTAGTACTTAGGATCTAGCCTTAGGCTTTTCCTTCGACTCGTCCTAGAGGATTAGAATTGGGACCCACCACTTAGAAATTCAAACCACTTCTTAACTCCCCGCAAACTCCACAAACTTGATTGTAGACCCCTAATCACCTAGAGGGTTGAAATCAAATGAGGAAGTTTAAAGGATGAGTGCCTATGTGACTCTTCGGCCTTAGGACTGCCCTGGGTGGCCTGGTCTGGTGAAGGGGCTGACGTACACTCACACTACACTTATACACTACACTTTCACACACCTCCTAAAACCACACCTATACCCAACTTGACCTCCTGACTCATGAAGGTGATTCACATGGATGGTCCTTAACCCCTAAGCCCTCGCGCAAGAGGGTTAGGAACAACATAGTGAATGCCTCAAATGAGTCCCTTCATGGCTCATGTGGGCTTGATATGGCTTCATGACTCAACCAAAATGATTTCATTCCACTTATATTTACTCAATCTTCAATTTTCCAAATTTTAAATTTTTGACCCCGGGGACCCTACACCCGCATAGCCTACCCAAAACCCTTGAAATTACCCAAAATTTTCAAAATTCTCCAAAATCACTCAAATTCCTCAAAACCAATCCCAAACATTCCCACATCACTCAAATTGATCATTCATAGACAAAAATACCAAAAATTCCAACAATACCTCCCAATACCCTCCAAATACCCAAAATGCCCCTCCTAGCCCAAAAATCCAAAAATTCAGAAAATTCCCAGAAAATTTCAGAAAATCCCAAATATTCCCCATTTAATTTTGTCCAACTACACCATGGGCCAATTTTGTTAATTTACCCCACTTTTGTCAAAATCCCCAATTTGACCCATTTTAACCCAAAGTGGACCCAATGTCGAACCAAACTTACCCAATTGACCCAAATTCTGGTCCAATTCAATTCTAAACTTCAATTCAACATCCCCAACACCAATATAGACTAAATCCAAGTCCAATTTGATTGGCATTTGAACCCAATTTCATTTTTCGACCTTAAAGCCCAATTTGGACCCATGACCCAAGCTTAGCCCAAACTCACCCAATTCAACTCCAATTAACCCCAAATCTTTTCTAAACCTTCCCTAACATCCCCACAAACAAAACATTAACATGATTTACCCAAAATTTAGACCCAAACCCCACTCAAATTCAACCCAAAGCTAAAAGGCCCAATTTTGACCTAAACCCAAACCTAACCCAAATAAGCTCAAACCCCAAAATCAAAACCCAACCAAAGCCAAAACCTCTTTGAAAAATTACCACAAACATTTCCCAACATTAATTTTACAACAATTTCAACTCTAGCCCAACATTGGCCCAGGTTAGCTCAATTTGACTTACATTGGCCCATTTACCAAAGAGGCCCAAATCCAACCCCATTCAAACCCAAATCACTCCAAACTCATTTCAAATCACTCATGACATATCCCTAAACCAAACCCAACAATTATTTGGCCCAAGACTTTACCAAACTTTCATCCTAAAATCCATTTTAAAATCCAAAAGCCCACTTCCCTAAACCATTTTTAAAGCCCATCTTCACTAAATTTTAAAGGCCCAAAATTCATACAAAGCCCATATGACACTCTTCTTCATCATGACTTCAATTAAAACCATTCCTAAAGTTCCAATCAAATATAAATTTATTCTAAATCAAGCTTCATGTTAGCCTCTCATACATTTATCAAAAATGCCAAAATCCATTTTCATACAAGTAAGCTAAGCTATGTGCAAGCCATGTGCAAGCCATGAAGCCATGCATGAGCCACATGGAAGCCATGAAAGCCCCTTTACATGTCACCATGCTATCTTGGGCAAATGGAGGAGGTCCTTTCCATATTCCCTTAAGGTGATTAACCATGTCCATGTCTCCCCTAAACCATGTTTAATCTTAATTGTACTTGGATGGTGACCTTTCCCCACTAATCAAGTCGACCTAAACCACTTTCTCTTCAGACCCAAACTAGCCATGGGGAGGTGCACCTAGCCCAATCCATGCATTTGACCAATTTGAGCCAAAATACACCCTTACCCCATTCCACTTTGATTCAAACCCTTTACACATGGCGAGCCACCAATTGACTTCACAAACATCAAGCCCCGACTCACCCGAACCCGAGGGTGACCCATGCCCGCCGGCCACCGCCCGGATCGCCGGAAAACACCACACCCGAGAGCTCACATGTGAGCCAACATTGAAATTCTCCCTTGCCGAGTTGCCCCATGCCCGTGGCCATTGCAGACTGTTCTTCCCTTGCCAAGAGCAGTCGATCCCAGTCCTAACTCCCCGGGAGGCCCTCCAGCCTCTCCTATTTAAACACCACCTCTCTCGGCCATGGAAGAGGTGCTGAACCAACCTTAAGGAAACTCGCCAAAATCATTCCGAACACTCTCCACACATAGAGCATTTGATTCCCACCGGATTCCGACTCCAATTCCTCCAATCGAGCTCAATTTCGAGTTCAAATTTCAAAGATAAAAAACCAGGACACTTCTTCACGGTGGACCAATCCCCAAATTGATTGGTCCTACACCTTCACTCGGATCAAAAGAAGAAGTTTACTAGCAAAAGCCCCCTCACTGTGCCAGCCATTGCTTCCGACCTCCAAGCTTTGTGATCGGGCTTGGTTGAAATTATGCCTAGACAATTCACTGTGCCAAGGGACTTCATCTGGAGCTTGCTTGGACCCAATCGAAGGTGACACAACTCTCAGATCGAAGCTTCACTTCTCTGAGCAAAGGTATGGACTCACTATTCTTCCCGAGCTTACAGAGATTCTCCATTTAATTTGAGTCAATTTCAATACATGTTTACCGTATGGATGTGTTCGTCTCCTCAAGACGAATCCATAGAGCATAAGAACACGAAAATCCATTGAGAATCGAGTGAGAAATTAGGGTTAGAAGGTTGACGGTCACGGGTTCACACCAGTCGTAGACGATGACCAGGAGCCGTCGGATTGCGCGTGTATCGAGCGGACGGCCAGGATCGTGCCGGACGGAGCAACGGAACATGAACCGCGGGCCCCGTGGCATCCCAGTCAGATGGCGGCGCCGAATCAGGAGACAACGCGTGGAGCTTCGGAGCTGCCGAGGTTGACACGGCGCCGCGTGGATAAGTAGGAAATTAGGCTATTTTTCTATTTATTTAATTCCTTAAACTTCAAAAATGCATAACTTTGTGTAGGAAAATCAGAAAAATAAAATAAAAATACCCTCTTGCTTAGTGAACAGAGGAGAATAATGTGGAAAAGAAATCATGTAATTTTATTAAGTATTTTTTTTTTAATAATTTATTTACTCTCTGCACATTTTCAACTCTCCATGCATGTATACAGTTCACCATGGCATGAGACCATAGGGCTTTTGAAGCCTCTGAATTTAGGAACATTCCCTAAATTTTCCAAAGTCAGAGGCCATCCCTATGAAGAGTTATTGATTTTTCAATCCTAGGTCACTATTCTGAGTATTTTAATTCTAATAATTAGCATATTGTGAAATAAATTCTAGGAAAATTTGGTGATGTTTCTTATGACCAGAGGACCCAAGGGAAAATAGGTTTTGAGTTAACTCACTTGTAGTAACCCTAATTGGCTTAAACACAAAAAATGGAGCTTTAATTAATTAGAGCTAATCACACATCAAATTGACTTGAAATAAATTCTCCACTGACCTTTAGGATCAGAGGAACCCACCATAAAAGTTTGAAGTCAATTGGACTTGGTTAGCCCTATCAAATGGGTTGATTAAGCCATTTAGCTAAAATTAAACTTAAAAAATTCATAAATTTCAAAATACTTTTCAAAAATTCACCAAATTGGTTTTGGAGCCTCTCTGATATCAGGGGAATTTAAGAAAATTAAAATTACAATTTTCTAAAAAAGTTGATTTTTTGCATTATTTTAATATTTTTAATAATTAAAAAATAATAAAAATCACAAAAATAATAAAATTCACCAAAATGTCACTTTTTGAATTTTAATCACTTAAGAACAAATCCCATATTTTTCTTGAGTCTCTATGATGAGATATTAAATTTTAAAGCCCTAAGGTAATTTTAAAATTAAAAAATGTATTTTCTAGCATTTCCACTAAAATAATTATAATAAATCAAAGAAAAATCAGAAAATTATAAAAATTGGTTCTTGGATTTCCTTGATATTAGAGATATTTTTGAAAAATATAAAATTCATTTTTCAACCTTTATTTTATTTTTAAATTAATTAATACTCCAAAATTCAAAATAATTATAATAAAAAAAATATAATTTATAAAATCACCAAAATTGGTCCAAGTGGTCCTTTGGTCCTTAGGAATGTCCCATAACTTTCTTAAGGATAGAAACTTTCCTTTGGTCATATTATTAAATTTTCCTTGGAAATCCCTATTTTCCACCAAAAATAATTACATAAATAAATTAAATACAGAAAAATCACATTTTCTCCTCCAATGTCGTTATTGACATATGAGTGAAGTCACATAAAAATTTCAAATTTATTTAAGCTCAATTTAGTGAGTTATAAAATTATTAAGCTTGAAGGGCAAAATGGTAATTAAAAATTTTAACCCTTAATTAAAACTTTAGGCTTAATAAAAATGAAATAGTAAAATATTTGATCCTAATCTGATTTGGATGATTGAAATTTAAATAATTAAAGGGTAGAAACCTACTAAAAAATTTAAAAATAATTAAGATAAACCTTAATTAAGTAATTAGTTAAATTTGGAAGAATAATAAAAAAATTGGAATTATTAAAATAGGGATGTTATTAGGAAGAGATTTGTTCTTTAATTTAAGAGACCCTAAATTAATCACCTCAATAATATTTAATTCCTAATTAAAATGATAATCCAAATCCAAGATTTAAAATGCTAAAAGACTTAATCATTAAATTAAATTAAAGTTAAATTATTTAAATTAAATCCTTTTAAAATTTCAATTAAATTAATACTTTAACAATTAAAATTAAATCATCTTTAAGACATAAAAAATAAAATATTAAATTAAAATTAAAAATAAAATTAAATTAAAATTTAAATTAAATTAAAATCTAAAATAAAAATTAAATTAAAATTAAAGTTTAAATTAAATTAAATTAAATTAAAATTTAAAGTTAAATTAAATTAAATTAAATTAAAATCTAAAATTAAATTAAATTAAATTAAAATCTAAAATTAAATTAAATTAAATTAAATTAAATTAAAACACATTAAATTAAATTAAATTAAATTAAATTAAAACATATTAAATTAAATTAAATCAAATTAAATTAAATTAAGTTAAATTAAATTAAATTAAATTAAATTGAATTAAAAATAACATCACTTAAGACATAAAGAAATTCAAAATAAATCTAAAACAACTTGAACACTATTCCAAACTTAAACTCATTAATTGAAATTAAATTAAATCATAAATCACTTGAAAATCAATTTGCCCTCGAAAGCTTTTGTTGTCATAACTCCTAAACAGAGCGTTAAGTGAAGTGTTACTTCATTCATAGGATATTCAAATGTCCTAGGTTCACCGAGCAAGATAACAAAACTCGAACTCCCTGACGATTAATTCATTTGTATAATTAAATTCTCTTGGACTTAAAATAATCCTAGAAATGTCGAAAAGATGTTTAAGATTTGTCTTAAGCACTTCCTCGATATGATAGGATGTTTATAAGAACAATTGAACTTAATTGTTCTTTGATGAAGAAAATCATCCTTAAACAAAAAAAAAAAAACAAGAACCTAGACGTCATAGGAGATGACTAGCTATAGGATTAGGAACTTGGTAGAAAACCATAACTCTTCCCTTAGCTTTACCTAAGAACTTGCTTTAAATGCTTAAATATTCTAAATTGTGCTTTAAGTGCAGCTTGGGATGACGGGAAGACCCTCCAGGTACGCTTTTATTTTATTACAATTTACTTTATTGCAAATGCACTTTATTTTTCTTGCATGATAAACAACTGTTGCATGAAAACCCAAACCTTTAGGATAGTCCCTAAAACTGAAACCAAAACTAAATTAAAAGTCATTACAAGATAAAATTCACCGCCTCAACATTTCAAAATATAAAACAACTCAAAATTTAATCACAAACGTAACAACAAAACTACAACTACAACTAAATTAAAATGTCTTGTTGGATGATCGGGAATACCTCGGATGATGTAACCTACGTGTTGCTAACGGGATTTCCCACGGTCTAAATGAAAGTGTGGAACTCATTCAGTTGAGTTTAGCAAATTCATCTGGACTAAGTGAATCCGATAAAAATAACGATGTCGGGAGGATGGAACCGTGGGATCTTAACCGGTGTTGTTATAATCAACTTTAAGATTTGTTTCAATTAAAACATAAAAAACACTTGGAAACTAAGACTTTCTCTAAACCAGAACACTTCTCTCATCTCTTGATTTATGACTTCTAAAACTAAACCTCTGCAACAACAAGGAGCTCGGAGCATGGTGGGCAGCACGGCCATCGTCATCAGCAAAACTCGACTCTACTTCAACTAAACCATTCTTAGAATTAAATAACCAAGCCATAGGATTTCGAGGTAGTTTGCCTAGTGCAACATAAATCCTCAACCTTTTGTTAGGCATTTGCATGATCATGTCATGTAAATTAAGCCCTAACCGGTCTTAGGATTTCGAGGTAGTCGTCCGATACGACATAAACCCTCACATCTTCGAGACTATTTGTATGATTTTATCATACAAATAGAAGTCCTAATTAATTAAAATTGGCAAGATAAAAACATTAAATAAACATTAGGACTTTCCTAAATTCAAGCCAAACAATAGGATAGTCGGGAAATTACCGAAGTTCGCTTCGAATCTGTGATTTCTCCTACCTTTCTTCCTTTGAATTCCCAAAATAAAATGTTCCAAATTTGATCCATTCCTTATTGAAATTCCAAAATTCAATCCCTTGAAAACTTAATCTTTGAAATTCTTGAGAGCAGAACTACTGATTATTATCGAGAGTTTTCTTAAGTGACTCCCGTCACTTAAGATGTAATTAACTATAGTGGGCTTGCCCTTATAGGGAATTTTAAGAACCTGTGTAATATAAACCCCGTTTAATGTTTTCATATTAGGCGTGGGAACTTGTCGGCTTATAAAATTGGTTCGCAGACCAAACGGATGTCACAAATCTTCTAGTTTATTTAACCGAGCCCCATCATCAAGCAGTGCGTCTACTCTCCGGGATAGATACACGGTTTGTGGTGCGGCGCTCGTTTATATAAACTATTTGGAATGTGAGATCAGTTTAATTTAATATCTTAAAATTTTCACATTTAAAATTATTTTCAAAATCAAAAACTACTTTCCAAGTAATATATATATTTAAATTAAATTTAAAACCTAAAATTCGCCGACAATTTCTGTTAGGCGACCCCCTTTTTAAAATACAACTCACTAACCTAAAATATGCCGACAGTGTGTATCATGGATGAGGTTAAAAAGGCTTAAGGAAGGCTTAAGAAAGGGGCCCCTCCATTTGCCATAAATGACATGGTGAGGTGTCAAGAGTCTCATGGCTTCATATGGCTTGTAAATGGCTCACATTTGGCTTACATTTGGCTTGGAAAAGGTTGGCTTGTTTCATGCAAAATGGTTTAGAAATTTTTGGCATTTAGGGGTAATTTGGCATGTGGCTTGATTTGGAATGGCTTGATTATTGATTTAGGACTTAGGGATGATTTCAATTAAAGGTATGATGAGAAGAATTTGTCATGTGGGCTTTGGATTGATTTTGGGCTTTTTGAAATCATTTTGGATGTGCTTTTAAAGTGGTTTAAGGAAGTGGGCTTTTGGATTTAAAGTAAATTTAGGATGAAAATTTTGTAAAGGATTGTGCCAAATAAATGTTGCAATTGGTTTAGGCATGTGGCATGAGTGGTTTGGAACAAGTTTAAAGTGTTTTTGAATTAAATTGGGTTTAATTTGGGCTTTTTTTGGTAAAGGGGCCAAGGTGGGCCAAATTGGGCTAAGTTGGGCTAAGGTTGGTCTAAGGTTGGATTTGATGCAAAATTAATGTTGGGAACTATTTATGGGAGTGTTACAAAGAGTTTTCAATTTTGGTTGGGCTCTAATTTTGGGATTTGGGCCCATTTGGGTTAGGTTTAGGCTTAGATCAATTTAAGGGATTTTGGTTTTGGGTTAGGTTTGGGTGGAGTTTAGGTTCAAATTTTGGGCAAATCAAGTTAGTTTTTTGTTTATGGGGATGTTAGGAAGGCTTCTAGAAAAGATATGGGGCCAATTGGTGTTGAATTGGGTTGGTTTGGGCTAGGTTTAGGTCATGGGTCAAAATTGGGCCTTAGCCTTCAAATTGAAATTGGGCCCAAATGTCAATCAAATTGGAGTTAGATTTGGTCTAAATTGATATTGAGGATATTGAATTGAAGTTTAGAATTGAATTGGACCAAAATCGAGGTCAATCGGGGTGGTTTGGCTCGACATCGGGTTCACTAGGTTAAAAATGGGTCAAATTGGGGGTTTTGGTAAAAGTGGGGTAAATTGGCAAAATTGGCCCATGGTGTAGTTGAACAAAATGAAATTGGGATTATTTGGGATTTTTTGAAATTTTCTGGGAACTTTTAGATTTTTTTGGATTTTTGGGGTAACAGGGTATTTTGGTAATTTTAGGGGGGTTTAGGGGTATTTTTGGAAATTTTGGTATTTTTGGCAAAAGATGGTCAATTTGAGTGGTGGGAAGTGTTTAGGATTGATTTTGAGGGATCTTGGGTAATTTAGGTAATTTTGCAAATTTTGGGTCATTTCAAGGGTATTCGGTAGGTTTGGTGGGTCCGGGTCCCCGGGGTCAAAAATTGAAATTTTGAAAAAAGGAAGATTGATCAAGTGTGAGTAAAATGGAATCACTTTGGTTGAGATGAAGCCACATTAAGCCCATATGAGTCATGAGAGGACTCATTTGAGGCATTCACTATGTTGTTCCTAACCCTCTTAGCCAGGGGCTTAGGGGTTAAGAACCATCCATATGAATTACCTACATGAGTCAAGAGGTCAAGTTGGATGAGAGTGTGGTTTTAAAACTTGGAATGTGTGTGAGAGTTTAGTATATGTGCAAGTCAACCCTCACTAGACAAGGCCACCCAGGGTATTCCTAAGGCCAAAAAGTCCTATAGGGAACTCATCCTTTAAACCTCCACATTTGATTTCAACCCTCTAGGTGATTAGAAGTCTACAATCAAGCTTGTGGGGTTTGCAGGGAGTTAAGAAGTGGTTTGAATTTCTAAAGGGTGGGTTCCATTTCTAGTCCTCTAAGATTAGTCAAAGGAAAAGCCTAAGGCTAGATCCTAAGTACTAAAGAGAAGCAAAAGACCTCATCAAAAATGAGGTCAACATATACTTTATGTGCCATCCAGAGACTGGAATGAAGATGATGATGATGAGGATGATGATTAGGATTATTGTGTTTAGTTTGTGATGTTGTGTTGTGATTTTCTTATTTTGATGTTCTTATATGTGATGTGATGTATTTTGCTATGGACTCTGATGTTGTGAAGATTAAAGTAGGATTATTTTTATTGTCCACATTCAGATGTTTTATGATGAAATATGTATGGTGTTTGTGGTAGTAAATATTTTTATGTGTTTCTAATGTTTGAGTTTTTAGTAGTGTCTAATTTAATTCCTGTAAATAATAGAAAAATTTAGAACACTATTAGAAACCACTATTTATATAACATGTTTAAACTTTTTAAAATCTGCTACTATTTATTTTCGAGTTTTTTGTGATTTGTGTTACTTTGTATTTTCTTTGAAAACTTTCACTATTGTAGAAGTCCTTTGAAATTTTGAAATTTCTATTTTATGAAAAACTGTAAAACTAAATTTGATTTCTTTTTACTCCTTGTTTTTAAACTGTTATACTTGCATATTTAGTATATGAAAATTCCTGCAAGCATATTATTCTAGTCTTTTTTTAATTCTTACCGATGTATCATTTTTATGCTTAAATGTTTTATCCTAAGTAAAAATTAAATTTTGGAGGGAATTTAAAAAAAAATTTTCAAAAACTAAAATTTTATTTTTTCTCAAGAATACTTAAATAAAATTTGATTTTTGATTGAAAATAATTATGTATATGAAGTTTTGATAGGGAAGTAAAATTTTGAATATAGAAATGAGTAAGAGAACTAAGTTAAAATTTATAGTAATGATGAAAAACTTTAAAGTTAAAATTTTCTTAGTAAAGAAATGTTAAATATAGTTAAACTATCTTTAGTAAGAAATATTGTATTTTTAGATAAATAAAATATTTGACTTTTATTTTTTCAAAGCTTAAATTTCTTTTATTGAAAAATAATTTTTAACACTATAATTAAAATTTTTAAGTGAAGGATATATATTAGACCTTTATTGTAAAGAAAAGGGTGGAATTCAAAATTGTTAAATGCCTATCCAGATACTGTAATCCTTGCCTTATAAAAAGAAAAAATAAATAAAATAAAACGAAGGAGAGAAAAAGAAAAAGAAAAAAAAAAGAAAAGGAAAAAAGGAGAAACATTGATTGTAAAAAGGAAGGAGAAGCTTGAGGATTAAGGGCCTAATAAAAAATTGTTTCCACACCAAAAGTTTAAAATCTATGTTTTGAGAAAATCTAAACTTAAGGTATAAAATAGTAAGTAAAATTATTTCCAAATGAAAATTTTTAAGTGAGAAAGATGAAATGTTTGAATCCTATATTTTGAAAAATCTACAAGTATTTCTAAATTATATAGGAACTAATATTTTTCATTGATCTTTACTTAAGAACTTTTTAAACTTTAAGTTGGTCTAATTTACTAAATTTTTTTCTAAATTGGACTATTTCATTTCTAGAACAAAATTTTGAAACCCTCCTAAAGAAACTCATTTACATAATTTGCATGTTAAGATTTTCAATGTAATTAAGAGTCACTTGAGGACAAGTAATATTTTATGTTTGGGGGATTTTTATATACCTAGAATATATAGTGTTTTTAAGTACATTTTTATACCTATTTTTGATGATATTGCACTTTGATGAAATGTATTTTTGTGTTTTTCATACACGTATGTTTAAAATGAGTGACTATGATGAAAAGAGCAATAAAGGATCAAATTTTGAGCAAAAATTTAAAGGTGTGAAAAATTGCCCTCTGGCACCTAAGCGTCGGACCATTGGTGCATAGGTGTCACAGTTAAAGTGACAAATTTTATTTGATTTTGACATAAATTTGAAGGGGATTTTTAAGCATCCTTTGGTTTAAACTTCTCTAACTTTCTATCAGCACCAAAACTCATTTAAAATTTGAAGGGATGGATGCATTCTTGATGGATACATTGAATCTGGACACATTTTGAAGAGACACTAAGGACCTTTTGGAAAATTTTAAAAAGAAGACTTGAAGATCATAAAAAGGGTTGTTGTTGGAGGGTGTTATTAGTTTTAAGAGTCAAGTTTATTCTATAGATTTATTAGGAGCACACCTTTCCACTTCACCATTTTTTATTATCAATTGTATCTAGTTTTTATTAAAAGTAGAATAGAGATTTGGAGTCAACAGAGTTGAGCGCCAACCTCTATTGTGTCTTGTAAGGGGAATTAAAAGTTTCAAAGGAACTTCAAGAGTCTTATGCAGAGGATTTTCAGATAAGTATTTAACTTTGTTTTACATTTGAATTTAAAACAAAACTTGTTGTGTTTTCACTATGATTTCTACTTTAAAATCAAGTTGTGATTGTATTTTCTTCATGCATTCTGAGTAGTTTTCTTTATCTTTTTCCTTTTAAATGATGAAGTAATTAAATTATGGAAGTTGTGTGAGTATAGGAATTCAATGTTGGAAGAAGTTGTGTTGATTCACTACCTCACACTTAATTTACTTCTTGAATTGGCCAATTAAGATGTTAAAATTTATTGGGATATTATGTAAGATCAATTGCGGTATTGTCTTAATCAACAACTGGAATCAATCACATGCAATTGTATGGATGAGAATTGTAGTCCATAAGGTTGGGTGCAAATAAATAGGAAAATATGCTTAGGGAGTAAAATTACAGGACTTTAGTTTGACAGGTTAAAGCCCCCCTAATTGTGTTTGATGTGAAAAATTTTGTTATGAGATGTTAGCCCCCAGATGGAGGGAACTGAGGGAACTCTAGAGTGAGAGCTAGTATCTTCCCTCGCTAAGCCATCTACAAGATTTCAAATCATTAAATTAACCAATGTTCATTATAGAACCAAGTAAGGGTAAAGAATATAATTGCTTCTATTTGGCACAACACATTTTAGCTACTTCCACAATGAAATTCCATAATTATTACTGATTCATTGAAAGAGGAAAAATATATTTTATCTCATTTACATTCATACTATTTTATAGTTGTGTTATCATTAGTTGTTTGCTTAACTTTTTATTCAGAAAATACCAAAAAAATATTTGAAAAACTTTATATCATAAAAAATACTTTACAAAATCATTTTAAAAATTAAAAAGTTTTTTTCTTATTTCTTTAATATTTTAGACATTTCCCTGTGGGTTTGATATCTAAGGGCTTAATCAAAAAGTCTTATATTACTTGATAAACGATACATATACTTGCGCAATATCCCATATTATAAAATAATTAAATTATATCTCTTATTTACTTATGAATTAATTTTTTGGTACCGTTACAAAGAAATAAATAATATGATTGGAACGAAATATAAAGTAAAAATTGTAAGCATAAATATTCAGGGATCATAAGGTTCTGAGGGAGTCTTCTAAGGCCACAGTAAAAATTATCAACGGTCTACTTGGGATAGGGGCCGCTAAAACAGGAGGTGACATCAGATATCGTTTAATATCTTCAAATGCTCATTGGTACAGCTCTCCGCAAATGAATTTGACATCCTTTCGAAGTAAATTCAAAAAGGGTAGACACCATTCTGACAGATTAGATATAAAATGCCTTAGATATGTCAATTTACATTGAAAAGAACGCAATTCCTTCAAGGCTTTGGGAAGAGGCAATTCCAAGATAGCTTTTATCTTCTCTTGGTCGATTTCGATTCCTCGATGATGGACAACGAATCCTAGAAATTTATTAGAGGTAACGCTAAAGACGCACTTTAAGAGATTCATCTTTAGATTATATTTTTGTAATCATTCGAATACGTTCATCAAATCATATAGGTGGTTTTCCTTCACTTTGCTTATGATGACCACATCGTCCACATTGCATTCTACTTGGTTGTGAATGGGGTCATCGAAGATCTTTGTCATTGCTATTTGGTGAGTAGCTCTGGCAATATTCAGTTTGAATAACATCACGGCGTAACAGTAAATTTCAAACTGAGTTCTAAATGCTGTAAGCATTGCATCTTCTGGAGCCATCTTTATTTGATTATATTCTGAAGATCCATCCTTGAAAGAGAAAATTTCATGTGACGATGTGATTTCCACCATTAATTCTAGTATTTGGCAACGGGAATTCATCCTTTAGACATGCCTTGTTTAAATCCCTAAAGTCGACACACACACAAATTTGTCCATTTTTGTTCTTCATAGGAACGACATTAGTTAACCATGTCGGGTACTGTTCTTCTCAGACAAAGTTGGCATCTATTAATTTCTTTATCTCAGCTATGACTTGCTGATTTATTTCAAGGCGCATTCTCTTTGGAGCTTGCTTCACTTGCGTTGTATTTTGATCCACCCCAAGTTGGTGAACTGTGACTTCTAGAGGTAATCCAAGAATTTCATCACAGTTCCAAGCAAAACAATCTTTAAATTATGACAATAGCTTGTTCAAATCTATGGATTATTCCTCACTGAGTAACGAACATATGAAAGTTGGTGGGTTTGGTTCTCAGTCCTGAGGTTAATTTACTTTATTTCATCCACTGTTGAATTGATTTCCTCTTTGAATTGTGGCGGCGCATCATCTATCGGTTGAGCTTCAAATTCATTTTGAATGTCTAAGCAATCTTCTTCTAACAGATTAGTAAAAACCATGCAAAATCCCGAGTCATCGACGGGTCCAACCGTACCAAACCCAAGACCTTTTGAGTTAAGTTTCTTTCCCTTTACATTTCATAATTTTTCGAATAATTGTAACTTATATTTTGACTTTGGTTTGACACATATCCTTGTTGAATTAATTTTTGTACACATGGCGAAAGTAACCAAAAGTTAATTCTATTAATTCATTAGATTCATTTTCTTCGAGAATTATGCAAGGTTCAGAGGTAGAAGAGAAAGCTCGGTAAAACTTGATCGGTTTAAGACTACCATTATGGACTTCCTTGAACTCCATATTCCCAATCTTTTGAGGATGGATCAGAGTTAGGGTCACGGCTTGAACATAATGGTTAATCTGATCATACGTTGATTCATATTCATTCTTTTCTGTGTCATCCAGAGATATCTCAAATTGACGCTTCTTCTGACTTATCATCATTTTTTCTTTTTTGGATTCATCTTCTTTGGAGCTTCCTTCTATGTCGATTCTAATCTTTAGCTTTGTTCATTTAACAATTTGATGAGTTCTTCTTCGCCCACGTCCCCCGCCTCTACCTCAAATGTGTGGGCTAAAAGAATTTCCACAAACTCGTTGTGAAAGAGTGGTGGGAGATTGTGGAATCGGAGCTGTATGGTACCATTCTTGTAGTTCTTCTAAATCTTCAATTTTTCTTGTCACTTTTCTTGAAAAGACTATTTTCTTCAGGGGAGTGTAGTAGGCAGCATCTTCATGGACGCCTACTACATATATTTAAAATGGTTGTAAATATCCCATAATGCAATGCTCTTGCCCATGTTTGTAGTATTTAATGCATTGGTGAAGCGATGATGGGACCGTATTGTACTCATGAAGCCATGGTTGACCAAGCAGAGTATTGAATAAAGTATCTGCATTGATGACATGGAATTTTACAGTTTTTACTAGATTTCCAATTTTCTTTTGTAGTGTTATAGATCTGAGAGCTCTTTCTCTTTTATGGTTGAATCCTCTTAGCATCATTTTATCTTAAGTGAGCTCTCGAGCGTCGATGTCCAAGTAGTCCAAAGTCCATAGAATCATTATGTTAAGTGACGCTCCAAGCTCTACTAATACTCTGGAAAGTACAAACCTGCAGCTGTACCGAGTAGCAAGTCTTTATCAGTGAAGGTTACACCAGGTTGTTCCTTTAATGTACAAACTCCATCCAAGGATGTGCTAGCCAATTGCACTAAGTAAATGTCTAGATTAAGTAGAGCCTTGATCATATTTTCTCTCATCTCCTTTGATAGGATCAGAGCGTCGTAAATGCTTAGTTTGGCTGACAACTTCCTGAGATGAGCTAGTACATTAAATTCCACTTTGTTTGAACATTCAATCTTGTTTTGAATCTGGACTTCTTTTGTTGTTGGAGGCACTTCTTCTTGAGTAATTATATGTTTTCCTTAATCTATTGGAGCTATCCTTGTAGGCAGTACCTTTCAACTTCTGAGATTTACTTTTGTGATTTCTTCCTCCACTAGACCCAGAGATTCTCTTGGTGTTGTAACTAACATTTCGGGTATTTTTTCTGTATCTGAAAGATCCAAGCTGATTGTAAGCGGAGTTCCTTTGCACTCGAGGACTGGCTCCTCACTTCCCATATTATTGTAGCTGGTGTTGTTGATATCTTCTTCATTTTCATCAATGTTCTCATCATGAACTAACATGATTTGAGGATCATTTTGAGAATCAAAATCGAGGTTAGATAGGTTGTGAATAGTTACATCATCACTAGAGATAGTAAGAATGTTGCCAAAATCATTTCTATTATCATTATGAGACCAAAAAGGGGCTTAAAGATAATCGTACAATGTCAGGGGTTCAAGGGGTTTCATCTCCGAATTTGCGACAACCAATCTAACAGGGATGGCCCTTATCCTATCTTTCACGCTATCGTCCTTAACTTCTTTCACGATCTCCTTCTTCCTCCTTTCCTGCTGTGGTAGTCTCTTGATGATGTCTTCATCTTAGACTGGGCTGGTGACAGATTCCGGGCAGCAGTTTTCTTTTGAAGAGGACTGGGTCTGATCCAAGAATCTCTTATGTTAATTCCAAATTGTACTCCATCCACCCTTGTCGGCATATGGGTCATTCGGACAGATCAGCTCAGCCAAAATCACATTTATAGAACCTATTTTAGGTTCTTTCAAGTATTCTTTTGGTATCGTTATATTTCCTTTTTTGTAATTCCTCTCGAGCAATTTCTTAAAATGGAAGCATCCTTCTAGTGTGTGTCCGAACAACCTGTGGTAGGGACAAAAGTTGGTTTCATCCTTCTTGTTCATCTCTTCTAGCTTCTTGGGCTCGGGTAATCTTAACTCAGGCTTCTTCATCAAATTCTTGAACATCATTGCTACAGCCTCATCTTTAAAGGAGTAGTTCCTATGTAGTCATTCTGATATTTTTGGACCCTATCATTCATCGGTCCTGTACGGTCTTAATGTGTGACTCACCCTAACGGGGCTTTATACTTTCAAATGCAAGATTTTGATTCCACTGCTAGAAAATTTAAAAACTGACAGCGGTGCCAAAATTTTGATGTGATTTTACTTATGAATGATTTTATGAATTTATATTTAGATTCTTATAATTTGTAAAAGTCACAATTTCAAATGAAAGTATACATATCGTATGAAGTAATATAGGGCTCTAGTGGAGTCCTGGTTATCGATCCCACAGGGAAGATTTTTATAATACTAAGTAATATTTTAAAAAAATTTCAAATTAAAAGAATTTATTATTTTTATTTCTTTTCAAAGTTTAGATTTTAAATTTAATGAAATTTATACTAATTGTAAGTAATAATAAAATAAAGATTAATGCAGGTATAAATAAAACAACTTTCTCCTTTACAACTAATCCAAGATATTTTAGAATAATTACCATTTGTTGGAAAATTTAGATTATGGTATTGTGTCAAATAGAAGCAAACCTATTCTTTACCCTTTGGTCTATGTGTAAAGAACATTGGCTAATCTGTAGATCAGTTCAGGATGTTTTATTAGTAGAATAGGTTAATCTAGGCTCACATAACTAGATGTCCAAGGGTGGCTATGGTCGGCCCTACCAGTGACCCGTTCCCTTTCTATAAATCAAATTAGTAGAATTTAGTCTGTCACTCTAAAAACTAATTAATTATGCGCCCAATAAATCATATCTTCCTATTTATTTGCACTTCACCTTGAATAACCCTCATAAAGCCTTCGACTACACAAGGATTCATGTGATATCTACTAGTTAAGGACTCATCTCCGGATAGGTCTCAAAATTTTTCAACAGGTTTTAACAATTTAAATGGCCAGTTTAAAAACTAAACTAAGATCAGATATTAATATCATCATAATTTTTATAAATATTTTAAGTTAAATTCTCCTACAAAGTTTAATTATCTTATTATCTTTTCATAGTTGAAAGGAGAAAGTAAACTAACTACTCAGAACTCTTTGAATTCACACAACAAAACATATTTATAAAACTTTGAACCAAGTTACAAATGCTTATCTGGAAAGTTCCTTAAAGTGATCTGCTGACTCCTACTGACTTCAATGCAATGATGAAATACTTCAACAACAACAACTTTAATAATCTCACACTTAACACTCAAAATAAACTAAAAATAAACTCACTAAATAATAAAGAAGGTGGCTCCCTAAAATGATTGGATAGTGCTTGGGGACTAAAGGATGCTACAAGGGGTGAAAGGGGCGATTTTCTACGTAGAATGGGCTCCTATTTATAGAGCTCTGAATTTGATAAGTGGTTTCTTAAGGCACCTCTTCAAATTCATCCAAGTACTATGTATCTTCTAGAAGGTAACTGTCGCGCCTAGGTACCGGGATCTGGCGCCTAGGCGCCGGACTCTGTGACCAGGTCTTTCGCACCTCTTCACTTTCGGTCACACCTCTTCGCGATTAAAACCATTTCACTACTTCCAGATGCATTGTATCACATGTCTTATTAATTACGAGTAACTTGCAGTCTTCTAGAAGCTCTAATAACTGCTTAACTCCGTCAAAATAACTGCCCAAAGTTGTCAAAAATCTTGTCTGCTTCTGTATCGAAATGGCGCTTAGGCGCCGGATTCTGGCACCTAGGCGCCAAGCCTACAATTTTGACAACTTTGCATTTTTAGCTCCATTTTTGCTCCTTTTTGCTCCCTTTTCCTTCTTGAACTCTTTTTTTATCACCTACATCCAAAAACATAAAAATACTTTTCATTAAAGCATAATATCCTTAAGAATTGAATAATAAATAAGGTATAAAAATGGGTATTTTTAAAGTTGATCAAATTCCCCCAAACTTAAACGTTACTTGTCCTCAAGTAACCTATTTAATTACATAAAATATATAACATTTGGAATGAAATTTAAACATTTAAGATTTCCTTTAATTTTTGGTTTTATAAAAGCTTTAGCAAATCATCAACTAAATTTCACTAATTAAGGTTAATTTTAAGAATTTAAAGAATATTTAACTACCAAATCATAAGATTTCTAATTTTTCATTTATTTCAAGAATAATAGTAATTTTTCATATTAAGGTCACAAAGAATATTTACAAGAAAAAGATTTTCATGAAACATTTTTCTAGTAAAAAATAATTGTACATAAAAATTAAGTTAAAAATGTAATTGGTTTTCTTCCTATAAGACAATTCAAGTGAAGTCAATTTTTTATTAGGCATTTCCTCAAGTTTCTCCTCACATTTCTTTTTTTCTGCTTTTTTTTCTTTCTTCTCTTTTCTTCTTCTTTTTTTTTTCTTTAAGGATATTTTTCAATCCTCCTTTTTTTTTATTTGTGAGGATTACTATTTTTGGATAGCCTGTTAATGATTTTGAACTTCACTATTCCTAACTTATATTTATAAACTTATACAATTTTTTACTTAATAAATATGACATTATTAATAAGTATTTTTCAAAAATTATTTCAATCTTTTCTTTTTCATGTAATAATCTTGATTCCTTAGTATTTCTAAAATACAATTCTCTTTACTATAAATAGAAAAACTCTTAATCTTATTATTCTTTAAGTTAAATAATTCTATTCTTAAAATCAATCAAAATATTTAAAATTTTAGTTAAGTTTACTAAATTATTTATAAATTCCAAAAATTCAAGTAATCTTAAATAGATTTTTTTCATTCCTTATGTCATGTTAAAAAAAAAAAATTTAAAGAAAATATTAGTTCATTAAGGATAAATAATATTTAAATTTCAAAAATGTTTTCCCTTCCCCCAAACTTCAGCTTTAGTATATAAATGAATCATAGAATTTTCTAAAGCAAA
This sequence comes from Papilionanthe hookeriana x Papilionanthe teres, assembly GCA_022702705.1. Classification (NCBI taxonomy): domain Eukaryota; kingdom Viridiplantae; phylum Streptophyta; class Magnoliopsida; order Asparagales; family Orchidaceae; genus Papilionanthe; species Papilionanthe hookeriana x Papilionanthe teres. The sequence continues at coordinate 25,322,044 of CM040427.1, forward strand.
AGAGAAAGAAATAAACAGGAATTTATCAAGGTACAGTGATAATGTAGTAAGTAAAAACTTATTTCTAATCCTACACATGCTTTAATAGGAATGTAACTGAAATAATTAAGCATATATAGAAAAGTTTGCAGAGCAGGAGTTAATTTTTAAATATTTTTATTTTTAATTTTTTTGTTTTTAAAACATGCAAAATTACTAACTATTCATGAATATTAAACAGTAGGCTGAAACAAAAATAAACCTTTATTACAAAAAATAAAAAATTCATTCATATTTCAGTCTTAAACACATAACACAGCAGATGCTCTAACACAATCTCAATATCGAAAGTTCACACAAAGTTACTTAAACAAATTGACACTAGCAAACAATTATTCAATCACACTAATCAGTACTAACAAACAAGAAATAAACTAAAAACAGACTCATAAATCTCAAGAGGTAAATCTGGCTACTAATCACACTCTTTAGCCTCGTCATCATCATCTCCAAAAGAAAATTCCATTTCCTTTAAATCAACATACGGTGAAAATCTAGGACAGGTATGAAACTGAACATCATGCTCACCCTTCAGGAATCTGACTAAAGACTCAGAATACTCAGCATCATAATCACTCTTCCTTTGGGTATAGTCAGTGAGATGATCAATCTTCTTATCAATCGTATCTACTCTACAATGAGTTAGAAATAACTCATTCCGTCGCTCCAAAACTGATCAATCATAGACTCCCAGAAACTAGATGGTGGCTCAGTAGTAGAAGTAGAAGGTCTAGAAGTAGAAGCTCTACCAGAAGCAGGTAATGAACTAGAAGGTGTTGTAGAACTCTTACCTCGAAGTCGATCATAGATACTGACGCTTTCTCTTCTGATGGGCTTTGTAGACTTGAGCTTTTCCTCAGAAAGCTCAGCAACACAGAGAATATATCAAAGATGGAAATTCAAGTCTAACAGAAGTGCTAGAACGAGCAGTAGCCTCTACAGAATCATAAATGATACTTCCTACATCAATCGGCATCCTCTCCTGAATGCAAGAGTTGAGGATAGCTCTATCCTTGGTAACTTCGCTCAAATGATTGGATGGAATGAGACGAGCAGAAATAAAGTAGTGTCATGCCTTTGAAACACCATTAAGCTTAGAAGATGAAAATTTTTCCCTTTTTCCATTCCGGATATTCCAAGCTCTAGTACCATCAGTCAGGTAAGCAATAATCATGTCTAAATCTCCCTCAGATGAAGATAATCCAGAGTAATAGCACTCGATGTTTAGTGGCAGGCCGTAGAAAATGTTGAAACGCTCGAGAGTGAATCCTACTCCAACTCCTCTAACGAAAATCTCATACTCTTCAGCATCCACAAAATTGGCATAAAATTTCCTAACCACAGGGATAACAACAACAACAGTAAAATAGCAGAATCATTGTCAGTTGAGTGCAAAGATCGTCTCCTCAGTTCTTCCTCTCGGATTGTAAAAACTTTGTTTCAAGATAAACTTCTGAGTAGTACCAAAATCATTGTACCGGAAATGTGCAACGGCAGTGACAAACTTGCTACGATCAAAATTTTTTCGTTCCTTTCCCTGCATAGATTTGGGTGCCATATAAACGTGAAATAAAAACACAAAATAATTTCATAGAATCAAAGAAAATATACTAATTTAAGCTTTTCAAACTTGAAAGAGCTTAAAAATAAATGGATTTAACTCTAAAAATCAAAATTTTCTCAAAATTTTGGTTTTCTTCAATGTGAGCAAAATCCATGGAGAAAATCGAAAATAATTGGTTTAGAATGTAGATCTGACCTTAGGATGAAGAAATCGAGTGATTTCAAGCTCAAAAACTTGAAAATCCGGCCTCAAATGGGATCTCTAGGGTCTCTTTTTTGCAAAAACCAGAGGATAAGGAAGCTTAGGCATTAAAAATGGAGTGGGGGTGTTTAAGAAGATGAAGTTTCGGGTTCAGGCCGAACCGGCGCCTAAGCGCCAAATTTTGGCGCCAAGGCGCCAGACTCGCCTTTCCAAAAATTCAATTTAAAATTTATATTTTCTGCAAAAACTTATCAAATTTGATTCATAAATGCTCTTATGAGAGTATTAATCCAATTTATATCCTCCAAACATTTCCACAATCAATTTAATCTGATAACTAAGATCCACATTTGAAACACAAAATTCAAGTATACTCTTCAATTCCAATTCATAATTTTCATTGCAAACTTAGGGTCTGTTTGGGGCAGTACGCATTATCCAAATCTTATCCGGATAAGTCATTGATTTGGATAAGTCGCGATAGGCACCGATCCGGTAACATGTCGATCGTTTGGTTTGTGCTTATGAAAAACAAGTCGATTCTGAAAAATTGACCGTTCTGCCCCTGTTCTGAATAAGCTGTTTAGCTGTTTGTTTAGTGTGTTTTGTAAAAAGAAAAAAAGAAAAAAAAAATTGTTACTGTACCATAACAGGCAAAGCAAAACCAATACATGGATCATTGAACTCCTGATAATCTATGAAACAGATATATGGATCACAACAGGCTAAGCGAAACCAAAAAATGCTTTAGTAGGGGAATCAAATTCTTCATTTTTCCATAAAAAAAATTAAGAGATTGAATGCTACATTTCTCCCACCTCAAACTCAACGTAAACCTAAATCCTCCCCAAACCCTTATTTTCGAATCTCTGCTCTTCCAATTAACCCACCAATTCAAAAAAAAGACAGAAACCACTTCAAAATCAATCAATTCATGTAAATAAAACAAAATTAGGAAGAAGAAGAAGAAAATCAAAATATTTATCTTATCACAATACACCAAGTTTGAGAAAAATGACTCAAATGAAGGAGAGCAGGAACAGTGATGAAGAAAGAGAGGGAAATAATAATTTTATAGAAAGCTGAGAAGGACCTGGTAGCTCTTTCCACACAGATGAGCGATCTGATGAATGAGCAGGGGGTTTCGGGCTTCGGCTGCGACACCGATGAGCGAGCAGGGGGCTTCGGGCTTCGGCCTTCCACCTTCCAGGAGGAATGCGAACGGGGCAGAAAGGGAAGCGAGGATTGCGAGCAGGATATTTTGGGGTTCATTCGAAAATAGGAGAGGCATGAGGAGAAAGATGGGAGTTTTGGAAGCCCTTGTATCGCAAGGTTTCGGCCACGAAAGTGAAAGCAAAGACGATGGTTCTCGGGCAAACAAGTAAAATCCCAAATAAAAACGCCGACCGCAGGGGCTCGCCCACGGGCCGCATCCAACACAAAATAGTAAATTGTGTTTTTGAATAAGCTCTAATAAGTGCAAAACAAACACTACAGCGGCGTTTTTGAAAACTCCACCGCCATTATAAGCGGTCCCAAACGATGAATTCCATAACAAGACTATAACAAGGTTCATCATTCAATAAATAACACAAACAACATAAATTCAAAGCAAATTCCAAATCCAACAACACACATTGAACAATTAAGCAAACACACAAATTAGATAATCAACACACTAAAACTTGACTCAATCACACCTTGAACAAATAATAGATCTATTCACCACCGATCTTCAATTTCCATCTTTCGCAATGAAGTTCGTTAGGACCGCTGAGATAGAAAACCAACGCCCTTGGAAATTCCAAAGCCATCTTTTCATCGATCCACTTGTTCTTCACGTATATTGCTACTTGAGCGTCATGATAGGCTGCCATATGATCAAATTGAAGTTTCGTTTGCCATTCTATGTGTTCAATTTGATGATACATTTCATGCAAACGATTTCCAATACTTTAAAGTTCCTCTTCAATCTTTTCCAAACGACTAAACAATCTCTCCATACTAACAACAATAAAACCTTTAAAATAAGGTTAAGGATCTTCGGGAGATTTGTCTCTTACCTCATTTACATGATTTCCTCTATCCATTGCTTCCAAACCCCTCTTAACTCCTCCAAAATAGATTGCTCTGGTCAAAATTAAGGTTTCTATGTGATTGGGGAGGAAGATAGGTCAATATATAGGGAGATTTCATGTGAAAAATTGAAGAATTTTGGTTTTTACACGACCTATAACCATGGCGCTTAGGCGCTGGAATCTGGCGCCTAGGCGCCGGATCATCGATACGCGCAGGTAATTCTAGCACGTAGGCGCCAACTTTTGGCGCCTAGGTGCCGGAACCTTGATCGACTCTGATTCGCCTATTGTCAAATTTACAAAGTTTCAGTCTTAAAAATAGGTCTAATAAAAGGTATGATCCACATACAAACACGATTAAGATAAATTCAAATCACAAAAAATCACACTGATAATAAATGGGTTGCCTCCCACAAAGCGCTTGATTTAACATCGTCTGCCCGACTTAATTAATTGAATTAATCGGGTAGACTCAGTTTGTAAGCCTCTTTGTAATTTGGTTTCATTTCTCCCATATAAGGCTTCAATCTTAACCCGTTAACTTTAAATATTTTTCCAGTTTTGAGATCTTTAATATCCACAGCTCCATAAGGGGTACACTTCCTCACTTATAAATGGTCCCATCCATTTAGATCATAATTTTCTAGGAAAAAGTTTTAAACGAGCATTAAGTAATAACACTTCTTATCCAGGCTCAAATAATTTACTTGAAATCTTTTTGTCATGCAATTTCTTCATTCTTTCCTTATAAATCTTTGCATTCTCGTAGGACTCATTTCTTATCTCTTCCATTTCATTCAGTTGTAATAATTGTTTCTCTCCTGCAGCATTCAAATTGTAATTGAACTCATTTATTGCCCAGTAAGCTTTATGTTTCAGTTTAACATGTAAGTGACATTGTTTACCATAAACTTATGGATAAGGTGACATTCCGATAGGTGTCTTGTAGGTTGTTCTATAAGCCTATAATGTAGAATCAAGTCTATCAACCCAGTCAGTTCTTTTAGGATTAACATTCTTCTCTAATATGCTTTTAATTTCTCTGTTTGATACTTCAGTCATTCCACTTGTTTGAGGGTGATAAGCAATTGCAATTCTAAGTTTAATCCTGATTTTTTCCAGTAATGATTGAATTCTTATATTTCTGAAATGACTTCCCCCATCTGTGATAATTACCCTGGGCATTCCAAATCTTGTAAAAATCATCTTCTTTAAAAATTTTGAAACACATTTGGAATCACAATTAGGTAAAGCTACAACTTCAATCCACTTTGAAACATAATCAACTGGTAATTAAATATAAATCATTCCAGATGATGGTACGAAAGGTCACATAAAGTCTAAAACCCATACATCAAAAATTTCAATTTCTAATATAAAGTTTAGAGACATTTCATCTTTTCTGGATATATTCCTCAATCTTTGACATCGATCACAAGTTTTCACATAATCTCCAACATCTTTGCATAATGTAGGCAAATAAATTCCAGAATTTAAAATTTTAAATACAGTTTTATCCACTCTAAAGTGTCCTCCAAATTCAGAATCGTGACATTTTTGAGTAATTGCAAAAGTTTCTTCATAATGTACACATCTTCGAATCACAGAATCTCTTCCTATTTTAAATAAATGAGAATCTTCCCAAATATATGATTTACAATCATTCTTGAATTTCTTAATATATTTGTTATTCAACCAATATGGTAAAATATTGCTAACCAAATAGTTAACTATATCTGCATACCAAGGCATTTGTAATCCTTGAATGACATATAATTTCTCATCAGGGAATTTCTCATTTATATTTTCTTCATAAATATTCTCATTATTATTTCTGATTCTTGATAAATGATCAGCAATTTGGTTGTCAGTTCTGTTTCTGTTTACAATCTCAAAATCAAATTCATGTAAAAGTAAAACTCATCTGATCAACCTAGGTTTAACATCATTTTTAAACATTAAATACTTAATAGCAGAATGATCAGTATGTACTATACATTTCATTCCAAGAAGATATAGTCTAAATTTATCAAAGGCATATACTATTGTTAAAAACTCTTTTTTAGTAGTGTTGTAATTTATTTAAGTTTCATTAAGAGTTTTTCTAGCATAGTATATAACTTTGAAAATTTTTTCATATTTCTGTCCCAATACAGCTCCAATTGCATAATCACTTGCATCACACATTAATTCAAAAGGTTTACTCCAATCAGGTGCAACAATAATAGGTGAAGTGATTAATTTTTCTTTTAAAATATTGAACACATTCAGACAATCTTCATTGAATTAGAATTTTGCTTCTTTTTCCAATAAATGGCAAAGAGGTTTAACAATTTTGGAAAATCTTTTAAATCTCCTAGAAAATCCAGCATGACCTAGAAAACTTCTCACATCAGTAACGGCAGTAGGTGGTTGAAGTTCAGCAATAATTTTCACTTTTGCCTGATCAACTTTCATCCCTATTTGTGAAATTTTATGTCCAAGTACAATTCCTTCTTTGACCATAAATTAACATTTATCCCAGTTTAGAACTAAATTTGTTTCTTCACATCTCTTCAAAACTTTTGTTTTATTTTCCTAGCAAGATTCAAAAGAAGTTACAAAAACTAAAAAATCATCCATAAATACTTCAATTCCTTTATCAATAAAACACAGAATATTGACATCATACATCTTTGAAAAGTTGCAGGTGCATTGCATAAACTGATAGGCATTCTTCTAAAGGCAAATATTCCATAAGGACTTGTAAATTTTGTTTTCTCTTGGTCCTTAGGAGCAACAGGTAATTGATGATAACCAGAATATCCATCCAGAAAACAGAAATATGAGTGTCCAACTAATTTATCCAACATCTGATCCCATAAAGGTAAAGGAAAATGATCCTTCCTAGTGGCGTTGTTTAATTTTCAATAATCAATGCAAATTCACCATCCAGTAACTTGTCTTGCTGGGATTAATTCATTCTTTTCATTAACAATGACAGTTACACCTCCTTTCTTTGGAACACAATGAATAGGACTCACCTATTGGCTATCCAAAATAGGATAAATAGTTCCAGCATCTAACCATTTCAAAATCTCTTTCTTTACAACCTCTTTCGTAGTTGGGTTCAATCTTCTTTGAGGTTCAATAGTGGGTTTACAATTTTCTTCCATTAAAATCCTATGCATACAGATTGAAAGGCTAATTCCTTTTATATCTGCAATAGTCCAACCAAAAGCTTTCTTATGATTCTTCAGAACTCTTATTAATTTTTCTTCTTGATCTTTACTCAATTCTGAAGATTTAATTACTGGTAAAGTTAATGAATTTACAAGAAATGCATACTTTAAATGTGCAGGTAACATTTTTACTTCCAGTTCAGAGGCTTTTTTAATTGAGGGTAAAAGTATATCATTTTTAGTTGTGTCTAAAATTTTCCAGTTTTCATGAATATAATGAGTTTCTTCAGATAATTTTTCTTCATTTACTTTTTCAATCTCTTCAGTTAATGACTCATTATATATTACAGATTCATCATTTTTATCTTTAGAAATGACCTTGCATTTTCTTTGATAATGTTTTTCAATAATTTAATCAAAAATATCTATTCGATAGCATTTTTCTTTAACAGGATACCTCATTGATTTCGGAACATTAAATTTTATCTCTTGATCATTAACTCTCATCATTAATTCTCCTTTTTGTACGTCAATCATAGCACGTCCGGTAGCTAGAAAAGGTCTCCCTAGAATAATAGGTATTTCTTTATCTTCTTCCATATTTAGCACAATGAAATCCATAGGAAATATAAATTTATCTACCTTAAAAAGAACATCCTCTATAACTCCTTTAGGATAAGTGATAGATCAATCAGCTAACTGAAGGGTTACAGTGATGGGGGAAATCTCTCCTAAATCTACCTTTCGAAAGATTGAAAATGGCATGAGATTAATACTTGCACTTAAATCACATAAGGCTTTTCCACAAAAGTTTTCTCCAATAGCACATGGTATAGTTAAACTTCCAAGATCTTTAAGTTTCTGAGGTAATTTCTTCTGAATTATTACACTACATTCTTCACTTAATGCAACCGTTTCATAAGCTTCAAATTTTCTTTTCTTGCTTAAAATATCCTTCATAAATTTTGCATAGCTTAACATTTGTTCCAAAGCTTCAGCAAAAGGAATGTTGATGGTAAGTTTCTTAAAAATCTCAAAGAACTTAGAAAATTGATGGTCATGCTTCTTGTTTTAATCTTTCAGGAAAAGGTGGTAGTGGTCTTTCAACTTCCACTTCAATAGGAATTACAGTCTGATCTTTACTTGGAGAAAGAGTATCTTTAGGTTATTTAGTTTCTTCTACCTCTCTGTCTTTTTCAATTTCATTCTGAATTTTCTCTTTTAATTCCTTTCCACTTCTAAGTTGTACAGCTTTTGCTTGTTCATGTTCTTTCCCAGTTTCTTTAGGATTAATTTTGACATTAGTAGGTAGTGTTGCTTGAGGTATGTAATTAATAAAATTTGCAATTTGACCCATCTTATTCTTAATATTACGAATAGTAGTGTTTTAACTTTGTAGCTAATTACCTAGTTGCAAGATCAATTCTTCTATAGACAACTTTTTCTGCTGATTATTAACACCAGGAGGGTAAGTTGGTCTAAAGTTTGAATTTCTTTGATTGTTTCAATTTGGATTAACTTGATTGTTACTCCATTGTTGATGTTCATTATTCCAATTAAAATTAGGATGATTTTTCTAACCAAGATTATAATAATTAGAATAAGGGTTATTAGTTTTACTAGCAATAGCTTGCAAAGTTTCCATTGTTTGAGAATCTTCAGTATTTGCAGAATTATCATTTCTTACATGAGATATATTAATAGCAAAATTATCTAATTTCTTAGATATCACAACCACTTGTGAAGCTAAAATAGAAAAGGCTTCATTATCTTGAATACTTGCCATTCTTTTGGGATTAACCCTTTCTTAAGGCCATTGAAAATTATTATTATTAGCCATTTCTTCAATTAAAGTATATGCTTCTCCAAATGTCTTAGCCATTAAAGAACCACCAGCAGCAGCATTAATAATAGATCTAAGTGATCCAATAAGTCCATTATAAAATGTTTGAATAATTAACCAATCTGGCAAAGCATTATGAGGACATTTTCTTAATAGTTCTTTAAATCTTTCTCAAGCTTCATAAATTGTTTTTCCATCAAATTGTGTAAATGAAGTTATATCATTTCTTAATTTAGCAGCTTTAGAAGGAGGAAAATATTTAGCAGGGAAATTTTGTGCCATATCTACCCAAGTTTTAATAGAACAAGTTGCTAATGAATTAAGTCACATCTTTGCTTGATCTTTTAAGGAAAAAGGAAAGAGTCTAAGCCTAATAGCATCATCAGAAACATTATTATATTTAAAGGTAGCAAAAAGTTCTAAGAAACTAGCAAGGTGTAAATTTGAATCCTCATTAGGTGTTCCTCACAATTGATTATTTTCAACCATTTGAATAATAGAAGGTTTAAGCTCAAATGAATTAGCATCTACAGCTGGCATTTGAATACTAATATGAAGTTCATCAGCTGTAGGGTTTGCATAATCCGTTAATGGTTTATAAACATTTTGTTCATTAATTTCTATTGGATTTTGATTATTGTTATGTAAGTTAGCCATTTCCTGATATTTTTGAATTTGTTTAACTTGTATTCCATTTTTAATTCTTTTAAATGTTCTTTCTAATTAAGAATCAAAAGGTAATAATCCTTCCAATCTAGAACTACGCATAAAATTAAAATCTTTTTGGTATTTTTAATTTTTATATATAATTATTTTTTTTTGTTTTCATATTTTAAAAGAATTAAAAGTGTATAAATTATGTTTAATTTAAAAAATGTCTTTTTGACTTTCTTACTTATTTTCCTTATCTTCCCTGGCAACGGCGCCAAAAACTTGATGCGTGACTCAGCCTAACGAGGCTTTATACTTTTAAATGCAAGATTTTGATTCCACTGCTAGAAAATTTAATAACTGACAGCGATGCCAAAAACTTGATGTGATTTTACTTATGAATGATTTTATGAATTTATATTTAAATTTTTATAATTTGTAAAAGTCACAATTTCAAATGCAAGTATACGTATCGTATCAAGTAATACAGGGCTCTAGTGGAGTCCTGATTATCGATCCCACAGAGAAGATTTTTAGAATACTAAGTAATATTTTTAGAATTTTTCAAATTAAAAATAATTATTATTTTTATTTCTTTTTAAAGTTTAGATTTTAAATTTAATGAAATTTATACTAATTGTAAGCAATAATAAAATAAAGATTAATGCAGGTATAAATAAAACAACTTTCTCCTTTACAACTAATCCAAGATATTTTAGAATAATTACCATTTGTTGGAAAATTTAGATTATGGTATTGTGCCAAATAGAAGCAATCCTATTCTTTAACCTTTGGTCCAGGTGTAAAGAATATTAGCTAATCTATAGATCGGTTCAGGATGTTTTATTAGTAGAATGGTTAATCTAGGCTCACACTACTAGATGTCCAAGGGTGGCTATGGTCGGCCCTACCAGTGACCCGTTCCCTTTCTATAAATCAAATTACTAGAACTTAGTATATCTCTCTAAAAACTAATTAATTCTGCGCCAAATAAATCATATCTTCCAATTTATTTACACTTCTCCTTGAATAACCCACACAAAGCCTTCGTCTACCCAAGGATTCATGTGATATCTACTAGTTAAGAACTCATCTCCGGATAGGTCTCAAAATTCATCAACAGGTTTTAACACTTTAAATGGCTAGTTTAAAAAGTAAACTAAGATCAGGTATTAATATCATCACGATTTTTAAAAATATATTAAACTAAATTCTCCTACAAAGTTTAATTATCTTATTATCTTTTCATAGTTGAAAGGAGAAAGAAAACTAGCTACTCAGAACATATTGAATTCAGACAACAAAACATATTTATAAAACTTTGAACTAAGTTACATATACTTATCTGGAAAGTTCCTTCAAGTGATCCGCTGACTCCTACTGACTTCAATGCAATGATGAAAGATTTCAACAACAACAAATTTAATAATCTCACACTTAACACTCAAAATAAACTCACTAAATAATAAAGAAGGTGGCTCCCTAAAATGATTGGATAGTGCTTGGCGACTAAAAGATGGTACAAAGGGTGAAAGGGGCTATTTTCTCTATAGAATGGGCTCCTATTTATAGACCTCTGAAATTGACCAGGGGTTGCTTAAGACACCTCTTCAAAATTCGTCCAAATACAATGTATATTCTAGAAGGTAACTGTCGCGCCTAGGCGCCGGGATCTGGCGCCTAGGCGCCAGACTTCGTGAAGAGGTCTTTCGCACCTCTTCACTTTGGGTCGCACCTCTTCGCAATTAAAACCATTTCCCTGCATCGCGATGCATTGTATCACATGTCCTATATATTAGGAGTAACTTCCTGTCTTTTAGAAGCTCTAATAACTGCTTAACACCATCAAAATAACTGCCCAAAGTCGTCAAAAATCTTGTTTGCGTCTGTATCGAACTGGCGCTTAGGCACCAGATTCTGGCGCCTTGGCGCCAAACCTATAATTTTGACAACTTTGCTCTTTTAGCTCCATTTTTGCTCCTTTTTGTTCCTTTTTCCTTGTTGAACTCTTTTTTTATCAGCTACATCCAAAAACATAAAAATAATTTTCATTAAATCATAATATCCTTAAGAATTGAATCATAAATAAGGCATAAAAATGAGTATTTTTAAAGTGGATCAGGTCTCTGCTAGATAGACTACTGATTAGCCTGATCATTCTAGTGTAGATGAGGTTGACCATACTGCTGGGACTAACTGTACTACGGAGGTTGGCTGTGCTGAGACGACTGATTATGCTACTGCGGTGACTACTAAGCCTGAATCCTCATTAGTTGTTTCCCTTTATTGACTGTTGCCACTACGTCAGATCTTTTCTCGTATGCATTGGCTTGTCTCATTTTCTCTGTCCTTTCTGCGGGTTTTATATGCTTGACTTCTTGTTATAAACTGCTAGCCCTGCTGTGTAATTTCTCCAAGGACTTGATGATGAGACCCTTAAGCGTAAATGCCACTGAATTGTGAATACTCTTGAGTAGTATTTTGATCGCATGTTGTTCCTGCAACTGAGGCTCACACTTCATGCTTAAGTTTCTCCATCTCAAGAGGTAGTCGACTAGAGTCTCGTCAGGCATCTGTCGTTAAACTACGAGATCTCCTATATTAATGTGGTGTTGTGCGCTGGTGAATTTTTTTGTGAACATGCTTTCCATTTCTACAAAGGTCTTAACTAATCCGTTGGGAAGCTCAAGATACTAATCGAATGCTATCCCAAACAAGCTACTGACAAACTATCGGAATAAAAGAGCTTCACTTCCTCCTGTGTGGAAATAACTAGCCCTGAAGTGTGCTATGTGCAGACAAGGATTCCCTGTCCTTTCGAACATCTTGAAATTCGGGGACACGAAGCCTTTAGTGTAAGGCATGACATTAAAAGTCCTCTGGGTAGAGTTTAGCCCTTGAAACTGATGCTTCGCCTTTGGACTGAGGCAAGGCCTCCCGAACTTGTTGTTCAACCATTTACTTGAAATCCTTTTCTGGTAGGCTTAGAGTTGAATCCTTCCTTAGTGGTTCATCTTTATTGGCAGAAGCGACTTCTCTTCTTTCATTGGTAATATGTATAACTTCAGGCTGGTTAATTTCTGAAGGCGTTGTTGGCCATGACTATGATTATCCATGTGTGCGGACATGACAGCCATGTCGGTGGTCATCTCCTCCATCTTCTTTTGTAGATTTCTGATCTACTCATCTCTTATCAGAATGACCCTCTGAAGCTCATTCTGCAGCATTCTCCTCATTGGGAGCATCGCGCACAGATGTCGCTAACATAGTCTCGACGACATTAATCTCCATGAACTCTTATTCCATTTAGCCTGACAGGAAGTAATCTTCATTATCAATATCCAACCCTCGTTGTCTGGCTAATTCTGAAATCTTGGCTCGGAGCTTTCAAACTTTATCCTTGAATGTTTTCTCTTTAATCAACTTCAGATCTGTATTATTTCCTCTACTATCACTTCTCTCTACAACTGACTAGGAAGCAACGGTGGTAGTGGCAACTCGAACATTAAACCCATGATCCTTTTAGGATCCACAAAATCCTCAGAATGTACGGGTGTAACTACCTTTAGTAACCACACTTTCCTCTTAAGCGTCAATGCCTTGAGATGAGGTGTCTCGGCGGGGACATCAGAGTGGCGAGGGTAAATATGCTCTCTAGGGTGTAGATCATGTATAGAGGGAAAAAATGTTGTCTCACTCATCTTTTGTGATTTCTCAAAATCATCGGCAGGGAGTACTCTCGGATCCAGCCGAGACTTGACTGATCTTCGCACTGTGGGTGTCAGAACGGTAGTAGTAACATCTGTAGTAGTGGCATCAACATGTCTTCCCAAATGCTGCTTGACAGATAATAGGGCGGGTTTCTCAATCCTCATAATTTCATTCTTTATTTTGGGGGATATTAGACATCCCATCCTCTTATGGAGCTTAGCCATGGAACATCCTTCTTTCTCAGCCAATCTCTGGAAAAGGGTGTGAACTCTGGTGATGGGTGTGGGCCTCTCCCTCACCTCATCAAGGTCATGTGGTGACGGTAATGTAACAACAATCTTATGGAGGCTTTCAATCCGTAGTGTCAATTAACAAGTGGAACCTACTCCCTCAAAGGAGAGGAGAGGTATCCAGTAAATTGAGTCCCTTCTGCTGAGGATACTCATCAATCACTGGTAGGCTTGTAAATTGTACCCTGGTGACTTTAAGAATCTTACAATTATGGTTCCTCCTTTAAGATATTGTTGGTGGATGAATTCTAGAACTAGAACCAATCTCGAAGACTGATGGCGGGGCAAGAAAGGCATTATCAGAATCTTCTTCATGCAGAATTTCCTTCCCTTTGGAAGATAGGAAAGTTGGTGCGGTGACGGTAAAACTGGTAGCAGTAAGGGTAATAATTCCCCTAAGCACGGAGACGACTGACTTGACGAGGGCAATAGAAACCTTCACCTTCTTAGCAGAGGGGAAATCCTGGTGGGAGTTCAAGTCAAACTTGGTAGACGGCTCTTGAACTTTAGTTGTAGCAACTTTCATGACAACTAACAGGGCTTTTCAAAGTACGACTTCAAAATAATTAAAGCCAACCCCGAACTTAATCATTGGTGCTGCAAGACGAGCCTAGCGGAAGGAGGGCAAGTTTGAAGAGAAGGTGTAGGGGTCGACATTGTGACTGTCAAAGGAAAAAAAGAATTCTGAAAGTTAGCGAAGGCTTAAACCCTTTAATCATAGTGCAAACACTACAAAAAATGTCGCTTTGTGAACTGGTCACAATTTAACTTTAGTCCATTTTTGGATTTTAGTGTTTTATTTTGTATTTAATTCTCGTATATTTGTTAAAAGGATTTTAAGGTTTAAGAGGGACTGGTTCGGTTTGCTAATAACAAGCTAAAACCCGGGAGGCACAATGAGATAGTGAAGCGTGGGACCCCGTTCGGGATCCCCTTCACAATGCACATTGGCTTGGCTAAACTTGTTCACCAAAACAACCCACAAAAATCAAGAAGAAACCTAATGACTCCTGAACCCCTCTGTTTAAGGATGGTTAAACAGATGATCGTGAAATTGAGGAAAGTTGACCAAACCTTTCCCAAGAAAGAAATGGGTAAAGTATGTCAATGGAAGAGTGGTAATCTGGTTCATGAAGGACATTAACTCATTACCGATGTATGAATATAACATTTTCTGATCTTAATGAAGAGAGAAACTATTTCTAAGAGGAGTCGCCAAAAATTGTCGGCGCGGAAATGATGATTTGGGAGTATTTTTTTAATTTATGTATATATATATAAATATATATATATATATATATATATATATATATATATATATATATAAAATTGGAAAATATTGTTTTTAATTTTAAATATGAAACCAAACCAACCCCATATAATCAATAGTTTAAATTATCAAGAACTACACCACAAGCCATGTCTCAATCCCGAAGAATGGATACATTGCTTGGTGGTGAGACTTGATCAAATAAACCAAAGAATACATGACATATGTTTAGTCTGCAAACATTTTATGTTGACCGAAAAATTTCCCCTATCTAGTATGAAGCAACTAGATAGGGTTTATATTAATCTGGGGTCTTTAAGTATCCTATTAGGGTAAGCCCTTATAGTTAATTACATCTTAGATAACTAAAGTTACATAAAAAAAACTCTTGATATAGATCAAAAAATATTATTTTCATGACTTTCAAAAGGTAGGACCTTCAAGAAAATGTGGTAATAGGGAATCCAATAGATGAATGGCTCAAGTTTTGGAACAGTTGTTGTAGGAATCCAAAGGAAGAGAAAGCTAGGGGAAAGACAAAGATCCAAGAAAAATCTCAGTATTTTCCAAAACTATCCTATGGTTTGGCTTCAATTTGAGATAGTTATTTTATGTTTAATCTTCTCAATTTTATTATTTTGGGCTTACATTCACTTGATACCGATCATGTAAAAAGCCTTGAAGATGGGAGGATTTATGTCATACCCGATGACAACTTTGGAACCTAAGACAAGTTAGGGCTTATATTACACGAACTACAAAGGCCTAAAAAAGATAAGGTGAGGGTTTATGTTACACTAAGCAATCTACCTCAAAATCTTATTGCTTGTTGTTTAATTCTAGGGTGTTTTCTTTGTTGAAGATGGTCGTGCTTCCCACTATGCATGCTCCAAGCTCCTTGTCGTAGCAAGTTTAGTTATAAAGTGCCAATTTGAATAGATAAGAAAAGTGTCGTGTTTCAGAAATGGTTTAATTTGAGATGTCTCAATGTCTTATTAGAGAATATTTAAGTTGATTATAGTGACACCTATTAGGATTCCACGGTTCCCTTATTTCAGCACCACTATTTTGTTTGGATTCACTTAGTCCAGATGAATTTACTAAACTTAACTTAATGAGTTCCTTACTTTCATTTGGACCATGGGAAATCTCGTTTGCAGCCGTAGGTTGCCTCCTCCGAGGTATTCCCGATCATCCTATTGAGGTATTTTAATTTAGTTGCAATTGTGATTTTTTTTCTTTTTTCTTGTTTGTGACTAAATCTTGAGTTTTTTAATATTTTGATTATTATGGTGGTGAATTTTATCTTGTTTTGATTTTGATTTTGATTTTGGTTTCAGTTTTGGCTATCCTAAAAGTTTTGGTTTTCATGCAGGGTGACATTCTTATTTAGCATGCAAGCTTGTAAGTAAGAAAATTACAGTAAAGGAAGTACTTAAAAGCAGGTGCTATAAACTTGTCAAAGTGTACATCGTGACTCTTCTAGTTCCTCCACCTGAAACTTTAGTATCTTTTCAATAAACATTTATAATTTATAGGAAAGTAAAAGCCTATAGATAGGTTCTTCATGGGCATGCTATGTCCTATGTCATAACTTGGTAGGTCATATTTATTCATTTAAGAGATATCTTCCTTTAATAATTATGATAGGTTCAGTTTTCATTCAAGTTGTCCAAAAGATTTGTGAGAAGGTATAGGGAATACCTAGATATTTCATGATCCTTTTGAACTTTCTTGAGTTCATTTTCAACTTATTATAATTATTAAATGATTCATTTATTTCATACCCTTATACTCAGTGAGCCAATGCATTAATTTCCCGAAAGTGAGATAAATATCACTTTATATTTTATTTATATGTTATGTAAGTAGGGCCTTTAGAGGCAACTTAATTCATGAAAGAATTTAACCATTTTTGACGGGCTTGTAGTGTTTCAAATGTGTTTAAAATTAATTATACTTTCATTTCTAAACCTCATTAATCAAATTTCAATTAAGCCTAGCTCACTATAAAGCCCTTAAGGTTTTAGTGGGTGTATTGTGATTTTTAGAAAAGTTAAGTTACATGAATATGATTCATATTAAAGTGTTGTATCATTACTTTATCATCAACTAGTGTGTTGAATTAGTGAGTTATCAACCTCCAAAGTCAACCCTTAACCTTAAGGCTCATTTAATTTAATTTTCATCCAAATTAATATGATTAATAAAATCATATGCTTATCTTTCAATGTGAAAAAAATGAGATGGGTTTCTACCATTTATCCCCTTCATGTATTTCAATCATTCAAACATGTTTATTAAGATTATCCATTACTCTTTTACCCTTTAAATCAAGCCTAAATGTTTTATTAAAGCTAAATTTTCAAAATTTGCACTTTTGCCCCTAAAGGCCTTATCACTTCATAATTCATTAAATTTAATTTAAATGACTTTATAATTTTATATTACCCCACTTATGGATCAATTAAAGTATTAGAGGAGAAAATATGATTTTTCTTAATTTAATTTAATTTGAATAATTATTTTCATGCAAAAAACAGATTTTCAAAAAAAAATTCAATAACTTAGTAAAATGAAACATATGTCCCAAAGAAAATTACTGGAGGTTCACATAGACTAGAGAATCATTCGGACCATTTTTTATGAGTTTTTGAATTTTAATTTAATTATTATGATTATTTTGAGTTATGGAGTATTAATTAAACATAAAATATTATTTAATTGGACAAGTTTGTTTTATATTTTTCTTAAATCTCTCTAAGGTCAGGGAACCCAGAGGACCAAATTTCATATTTTTTTATTTATATTTTAATTATTAGAATTATTTTAATGAGAAATTACGAAAATTCCAATTTTAGCCCCTAAAATTTAATTTTAACCTTTTAAAATTTAATATCTTTATTTGAGTTAGAAAAATTATTACAATTGTTCCTAAGTGATTGGGAGACAATTTGAAACATTTTCATCAATTTTATTAATTTTTGTTATTTTTATTAATTTAATTTATTTAAAAATTAAAATAATGTTTAAAAATGAAAACATTATTTTAGTTACAATTTTATTTTTTAGGGACTCCTCAGATCACAGAGAACTCCCAGAATTAATTTGGTGATTTTTTGAAGTGTACTTTAATTATTATAATTATATAAATGTCAAAATGTGATTTAGCTTAGAAAATTCATTTGACTGTTTAAATTGACTCCAATTGGATTGAAAATCTTATGGTAAGTTTCTCTGATCTTAAATTACAGTGGGGAATGATTTCTTAGTTTATTTACACTTTTATTTAATCCAGATTATTTTTCTTTAGAATTTAGGTCTTAATTACAATTAATGTTATACTTAATGAGTTAAACCAATTTAACATTTTTTATATGTTCCTCTGGTCACAGTGAACCTACCAAAATTTACATTGTAATTTTGTGATAAATATTTTAATTATTATAATTTTTATATCAAAACAGACTCATATATCTTGAAAAGTAGAGATCCTTTATAGAGATCTTCCTTGACCTTGGATAAATCAGGGAAGACTCATGGCAGAGGTATCAAAACCCCCAGAGATAAAAATATTCTAGACTGTTTTTAATTAATTAAAAATAAAATACTCGTGAAATAAACTTCAAACTAATTCCACATTGTTCTCCTCTGTTCACTAAGCAAGAGGGTATTTTTTTTATTTTTCAGATTTGTCTACACCAAGTTATGAATATTTAAAGTTATACTGATTTAATTAAATAAAAAATTGTGGAATTTCCTAATTAAGTTACTTAGCGCTGCGTAACCCTACGTCGCGACGAGGCCACACACTTCGTCACCTCATTCGGCGCTACTGGCTGACTTTCTAGCCAAGCGTTTGCACTTTATGCACTGTTCTCCTGTTTGAATTCACCTTGATCAGCTGTTCGATACACGTGTGATCAAACAGTGGATAGTCTTCGTCCCCAACTGGTGTTCACAGAAAACCATCCACACTAAAACCCTAAGATCTCCAACTAGACTCAACCAAATTGCTTAAAGTTTATTTCTATGGACTCATCTGACCTATAAGAACCTATCTATACAGCTAACCTAGCTTGAAATTGACCCAATATACATGAAGAATAAAAAAAAACTCGGGAGGGGGAGAGAGTTCAATACCTCTGTCTGAGAGGGGAGGCCTCAATCAAATGGTTGTAGCAACTTTGATTGGTCCCAACGAACCTCTAGATGATTCTTTGAGCCGTGGTGAATTGACTAGGTATGATTTCAACCAAACCCGATTTTAGGTGTTGATCAGACTCTGATCTGGAGGCTCTTGGTGATGGGGCTTTCATGGGGGAACTTCTTCTTTCAATGTGGGGATGTCGTGGTTGCAATTAATTTTGATTTTTTGCACTGTGGAGCTCTGGTGGAGTTTGTCCTGATTTCGACGAAGATTTTAGTGGAGAAATTGGCTCAGGAAAGTGAGGATGAGTGGCTGAAGGCAGTGGGATTACACTTAGGAAGGTTTCAGGAAGCTCTGGTGAGATTTTGGGGTGTTTCCTTATAAAATTATCAGCACCCTCCCTCAGTCATGAAGAGCTCTAGTTATGGTCATGGCTGCCTAGTGGAGCTCAGGGGGCCAATGTGGGTGGAAATGTTTGCTTAAGTGGAAGGCAGATTAGCCATGTTGAGCCGTCAGAGCTAGACAACTGGGGTGGGCTCAATTGGGTTTATTTGGCATAAGGTGGCTCTCGGTTTGAGCTCCTTCGGGACTAGGCCAGCTGGCCAGGCTAGGGGAGGTTGCCAGTGGTCAGGTGAGCCAGTGGACGTAGCCATAAGTGGGGTGAGCTTAAGTGTTTATTGTATTATGGCAAATTTTTCTAGATTTTACCCATTTAAGGAAGGGGATCCCCCAATTTGGAGGACCCTTGGTCCATGGCTTGAGTAAGGTGGGCTAGAGGCATCTAGGTCTGTCCCTAGGCCCAATGGCTGGCTTTGGTTAGCTTGGTTTGGTCACATTTGGCTTGATTTGGTTAATTTGGCACATGGGTTCAATTTGGGTCACTTGGATTCAAATTGGCCTGGGTTGGGTTCAAGCTTAGGTTAGATCCAATTGATTGTTCAATATGGTGTGTATGATTGTCATAAAGTGTTTGGGAGAGGATGGGAATGTTTTAGAATTGGTTTGGGGAGTTAATTTGTGTTAAATTGTGTATTTGGTCAATTTAGGGGCATTTGGGTAAGCTTGAGTTTAGGTTAGGCTAGACTAGGGTCAAAGGCCCATTGAAAGTTTCAATTGGTTCATGGAGATGTTAGGAAGTGTTTTCAACATTAATTGGGTGGAAACTTTAGGGCTAGGGCATTCAATTTGGTGGAATTTTGGGTATGTGAAACATTTGTGACAAATTTGGGGATTTTAGGTTTGGTTTGATTTGGGTGTGGTTTAGGCTCAAATTGGTGGCAATTTATGGTTCAATTTGGTTTAGGGGAATGTCATTAAGTGTTTTGGATATTAAGTATGGGAATTGATTGGCTCGTGGGGTTTAATTTGGGGGAATTGGGCCATATGGTCAAAATTGGGGCTTTTTGGTTTGGGTTCAAATTGAGTTAAAATGTGGATCAAATTTAACTTGGATTTGGTTTGGAATGAGATTGAGCATTGTGAATTTGAGTTTATAATTGAAATTGTGGAGGATTTAAGTCAATTTGGTGGACATTGGAGGTAGTTGAGGCATTTTAGGACTTAAAGAGCAATTTGGGGCTTCTGGTCAAATTGGGTCCAAAAAAGTGGTTTAGATTGAAATTGGGAATATTTTGAGGGTTTTGGAAATTTTTGGGAATTTTTTGAATTTTTGGAATTTTTAAGCTATGAGGGGCAATTTGGTAATTTTAGGGATTTTGGAGCTATCTTGGGAATTTTTTTATAAATATTAGGTGTTTTGGGTATTTTAAGTGGTGAAGAATATTTTGGGGTAATTTTTGAAGGGTTTTGGTAATTTTTATTGATTTTGGGAATTTTGGACAAAATTGGAGATCTACGGGTAATTTGGTCATTTGGTGGAGATTAGGGCTAAGGGGCTAAAAATTGGGATTTTTGGTAAAATTTGAAGTTGAGTGAGATTGACAACCCATTTGAGCCATGGACCAAGGGAATTCTCCATTTGGATCCTCCATGTACTGGTACTAATCAAACCCTAGCGTGAGGCTAAAAGCTTGGGGAAACCACTCACATGAGTTTCCAAGAGGGTAAGAGATCAGGTGTGAAGAAGTTTGGTTTAGGGTTGTGAGGTAGTGTGTGAGAGTGTGATGTGCAAGTGTGTGTGCCTCACCTAGACCACCCAGGATAAGTCCAAAGGCTTGATCATCTTATAGGGAACTTCTCTTGAGTTTCCTTATGCTTGGTCTCATCCTCCTAAGCATTTAAAGATTAGACTTTGAGCATTTGAAAACTTCAAGTGAAGAAAATAAGTGTTTTTGAATTTCTATGGGGTAAGGATTTCATTGCTAGTCTTCTAAGATAGTCACCAGAAAAGTATTATGGCTAGACACTAGGCTATTCTAAAGAGAGACTAGACCTCAATAAAAGTGAGGTCAACATGCTCAAATCCAAAATCGATAGGTTAGAAAACAAAAGAATATATTGCTTGACTTACTACACTTCACTACTTCTAGAGTTCAGGCTAAAAAAACTAACTTAAAATATTACTTCCCTGGTTCATTAAGTTTAGTTATATTTTTAATTATGTCAAGAGGGATGTTTCCAAAAACATATTTTTGAATATGTATGCATAACAGTAACCATGTAGCGAAGTGTAACATGTAAGCAATAACTAAATTTTTTCTGAACACGTATAACAAGCATAAGCTCCCTGTATTACAATAAATTCGAGTAATAAAACCAAACTTTATTGAAAAATATAACTTACTATTAAATTTAAGTTACATATTTTTTTATGAATGTGACTAAAATTAAATCATTTACCAAATGTTTAAATTTATAGTCAGACTGTTAAAATAAATATTATAACTTACTTATAAAAACATTAGTTTTTCACTAATGGTCCTACATCTGATTTAGGCCATAAGTTTTTCTCTAATGTAACATCTACACCTATAGTCATTGGATAAAAGATTGCCATAAAGCTTTTGTTCTCTTATTCTTACCAGTCTTCATAATCCTTAATAACCTGGAGACTTCACTTATGAAAAGCAATTTAAGCAAGCATTAATTACATTTGATTCGATTGCCGCCTAATATCTAGATCTTAATTGATGTGCGTTTGGATCCTAACTCTTCCAAATGGGTAGGATGTACTGTTTAATATTTGAGCCGCAGATCACAATTTTTAAAAAATATGATTAACTATATTCTTTTACTTTCATCGCAAGAAATTATTAGCCTCGGCTTAGAATTTTAAGCAGTCTTCTGTGTGGCAACGGATGCTAAAATTACAAGTTTTAGTCGTAAAGTTTCAATAAAATATGACTAATTACCGAGTATGATTTTTTTAAAAATGTGTAACAAAGGACAAAAAAATATAATTAAAGGTTGGCTAGTTATGATTGGCTAGTTAGCCACCAGTATGGACTATACGTGCATAAAAATGTTACCATACCTAGCCCATTTTATCTAGTATGCTAGAGTATAACTAAAAAAGCGTTTGCACAGTTCCCTATTAAATTTAATGATGACTTCATTTTCTAAAAGAAGAAAGATATTTAATGTTCAGCTTCCTAGCTAGTGAAGAGACAGTAGAACAAACTCCATCAATAATATTTTACTGGAAACAAATATGACACAGCCTTGAACTAATAATTTATCGCGCATCATATTCAGAGTCACATTCTTATTGATTTTGAGCATCATCCCCAGTTCCAAGTTGCAAGGTCTTCAAAGCAAGAGATTACCAGCCATACAAATTAATATCATGCTGTTTTCATTTAATTTTATCCGCAGTATTATTAGACTTAATTGAACACCACAAATTGAATATTTAAGTGGAGCTGGTTGGCCGTACGACATTTTTAGCTAGCATTATGCATCAAATAACCCAAGCATTATCATTAAAGTACATTATTATTAAGGGAAACATTTCAGTACAAGTGAAATTATTATTATTTTTCTCTACCACCGTAATAAGAATAAAATTAATTTCGTATTTTAGTAATTTTAAATTTTTTTAATCTTACTATTAATTTTAAATAATGAAATATATTAAACAATTTTCGTTCATTAAAAAAAGGTTTTTTTGTTACCTGTAAGATATGAAAATTATTTAGAATTTCACTCAATTTGAATTCTAATTACTGATTTTATGTATGAAAAATTAGCTTGATACAGTTTTTAGACAAATAAAATTGCTAATCTCTATTTCAGAAATGGGACCAATGCATCATTTTATATGATAGTAACCTTGTTATTGAGATATGAGCTATACTCCTCCGTCTTATTTACGTAAATGTATGAACAAGAAAAACTTAAATTCCTCTATTCCAAGCAGCCTTTTCATCACTTGTGGTATCATGGCCCCAATGGTTGGTTTGTTGTAAGACTTCATCGAGATCCCATCCAGAGGCATCATAATAATGAGTTTCTTGTTGAAAACATCTTAACTATACTTTTATTAAAGGTTGGTGTGAATATATTTTCGGTTCTTTAGGTTTTGTTACTCATCACAGCTTCCAATGTTGGTGATATTAGATTATAATATGAAAGAGATAGAATGAGAACTCCCAGTTATAAAGTGAACAAGATTTAAAACCCATTATTAAGATCATTAGACGCAAAAGTTGGTTCAAACTTTTTCTTATCTACTCGTTCAAACAAGAGTCAAATTTATAAAAGGAGATTGAAAATTGTCCAACTTTTATTTGAATCTTTTTAAGACTAGTTTCAAGCCTTACGATCTACAATGAGCTTTGAATAGAGCACAATAAAGGTTCAAATAAGTTTGAACCTAGTTCTTAACATCATATATTCAAAACTATACATTAAGTTTGTTCAAACAAAGGATAAATTAAGTTGGTATTAGTGTTTGTACATTTGCTAGGAAGTCGAGGCTTAAACCTGGGTTCAAATGAGGTTATAACATGTTTATGTTTATATTATCTATAAGGAGTTAATTCATTTGAATTGTTTTAAACTGCAGCTCCAAGGATCCCTAACTCATCAACTTCATATAAGTGTATATGCATGTCTACTTATTTTAATACATAGTTGATGCAATGAAAATGCTTAACATTTATTAAAAAACAAATAACCTAATAACATACATAATTGAAGCTTTTTTTTGGGTTCACATATCTACTTTATGATATTCCTTCTGATGTAGGGCATACTCTTGTCCGACTTTATAAGTGACTTCTCTTATATAGTCTTTACAAAAATATTCTTTTTCTTTTGTCATTGCTAACATTTTAGTATAGATAACATTATTTTTCTCATGATCGAGGAGTAGCTCATCAATAATAAAGTATAATAGTTTATCATCTCTTGTCTTCATATCATTTGCAATGTAATTCCACTCCACAAGTGTTATAATTTTGGACATATATATATATATATATATATATATATATATATATATATATATATATATATATATAGCAAAATAAATTTAAAAAATCACTTTATTATACATAATAATAAGGAAAATTAAGATTAGGACCATGTTTGAAGGCACATGCTACATCCAAACTCAATTTTAATCCTATTTTCTATACTAAGTTTTTAACAATAGTTTAGTCTAAGTTCAAACATTAGTTCAAATTTACTAATTTGATCTAGTTTTTAAACTAAGATTGATCCCTTGTTTTGAGGTCATTGCTCAAGGATTCAAGAAAAAAGTCAACCTTAAATTTGAACACAAAATATGGCCTTTGGACTTCTTTCGAGTGTTTTTTTTTTAAAGAAGTTTTAAAAATGGTTCAAATTTTTTAGTATATTTGAGCCATGTTCATTTCGTATTTGAACTTTATTTAATGGAATCATTATTTAAAAAGTAGTTCAAACCTTTTGTTGCATCAAATAGTTGAATATTAGGATTACCAATATTAAAAGAGATGATGAATACACCCTTACCTAATTATTATAAACTGATCAACACTAATATTGAATAAGGGGTTAGGGAAAAAATTATAATGGATAAGTGTTTGAAGAGAACAATGGTAACATGAATTCTCATATAATTATAAAAATCTTGGCATTTATATATTCATGATCACAACGGTCAAACTTAACTAAATCTAAATAAAATAAATTTATTTAGTTTATAATTTTAATAAACTTGGTGCTAATGATAGAAATATCTAGTTAATGCTAGAAAATGGAAGAGGCTACCTTTACCATTGGTATGCACCCCAGATTCTTTAATTATTTTTTTTAAGTAAAGAATGCGCCTAAGCAACTTTAAATTTTATCTTGCTAATAATCCTCCATTAACACCAAAGTACAAATTTGAACAATTTCAAAATCTAAACTGATTTGTTTGGATATAGATGTCAATTAACTGAATCCTAAGAGTGACTAGAGTCTTTATTATCTCTATCATAGTTTGGTTTATTCTAAGAAAAAATTTATAAAAACAAACTTCTACTACGAAGAACAACAAGAACTGAGTCATATTAAGGATGAAGTATGGCAAACTAGTTTAATGATGTGTTATAGATCGATTCCATCAACCCCTTCTTATCATGAAATAAAAGAAACTAGTAACTAATATAGTTGGCCTAATATAATGAAGAAAGACATCTCCCAAAACTGATACATAGGATTATATGGTCACCCAATCAATGACTGAGAAGGTCATAGAAAGGGCCACCTTAAATAGTTCAAAGCATATATTTAACGAAGGAGAATCAAAGGGAAGATAATTTTGAGAAGAAAATTATCATTTAGGTCATCAACCTTATGTATATGAACATTTGGGGAACACGTATTGCTCGCTAACATAATCTTAACTACCACTTAAAGTTCATAATCCACTATTTAAGGAGTCTCCCATTAAATCATTCATGCTCATAAATAAAAACTTGCCTTTATTTTAGGAAAAATGATGGCACTTATTATCATCTTGAATCTCATAAATAATTTCAATGTCAAGTGAATATTGTTAAAATTTTGTGACTTGGTGAACATTCGTTTGGCTAACCTCATATACAAAATGAAGACTCCTCCTAAGAATCACAGGGTTATTGAGTGTTGTTTTCAGTAAAATTATAAAGCAAGATTTAATTTTCAAGGGAGTTACAATTGTAAAATTTATTGGGAAAAAAATTCACTTTATACTATTGTAAAATTTATTGTTTGAGTGTTATCGATCCCACGAGGAAGCAATTTATCTTGAACGTAACACATAAATCACTTCACGAATGACAATACAATTGTGGTATTTACTAATAGTTAAAGATGAACATATAAATGAAGTTAATAATTCTACTAAATTACGTTCCAACTTCCTAACAAAGTTAACTAACACAAGACTAAATTTATAACAAAAGTTTAATTGCAAGAAAGAATCTTCCTCCTCTCTAATGATAATGTGATGATTTAGTGACATAGATCAATGATGCAAATGTGTTGTGCCAAATAGGAGCATTCCTATTCCTTACTCTCTTCGAAGCGCATAAAGAACATTGGTGAATCCTAAGTTCAGCCCCTAAATCTGTGGTTAGGCTGGGAGGATACTGACTCTCACTCCAGAGCTCCCACTTCCCTTAGCCTAATAGCTAACTCTCACTTTGGTTTCCAAACCCTAGGACCAAATTGGTGATTTCAGCATGTCACTCTAAAATAACTAATTTTATGCCCATCAAAATATATTTACCTATTTATTTGCACTCAATCCTACGAACCAAGTTACTTATTCATGGACATTGAATGTGACCTTCACTTTTGTTTTGGAACTCATAATCCTTTCGGAACATATGTTTCTCAATAAGTTTTATTGGCCAGATCAAAAAGTAAATGAAGTTCAAAGTGAAAAGGTCATCACGAATTCTCCATAATTAATTTGCACATCATTTCTTTATCACAATATCAACACATCACATGAAAAGGAGAAAGACAAAAGAATCTACTCAAAACTCATTAGAAAAAGGCGATAAAATATGGATTATATATATAAAAGCAACGTCATACAAACAGAGTAAAGAAAATATAACTTATCTCAAAATCTTCCCCAAGTGAATCTTAAGGAATTCCTTTAACTCTTCTTCTTTCTTCACACTAAAACACAATTCTCTCTTTAGATAAGTAAGGAAGAAGAAATCTCTCACTTTTCCTCTCCTCCTACACTCCTTTGAAGAGAATACACACAAACCCTAGATGGACTCTATACACTACAACAATGGAAAATACACACTCTCTCATCACTCACACACTCTGAAAACTCTCTTCCCCTCTCTAAACTTGGATCCAAAATAGTTTGAATTTGGCCATAACTGATTTCCCAAGAGTTTCCTTAAGCATCCCTCCAAAATCTGGCCAAATACATTGAATCTAGTTTGAAATCGGGATAGGGCACGGTCCGACGCAGGATATGGCGCCGTTCGACGCTATTTTCTATCGTCTGCCCAATACGCTCTGTAAATTGGTGCGGTCCAGCGCTAGTGACAGCGCCGTTTAGTGCTAGTTCAATAAAATGCACTTTTGCTCCATTTTGCTTCAAAATTTGCTCTTTTTTGCTTCCTTTTTCTCTAAAGGCCTAAAATTAATGTGCTTGCATGAAATCATGAAAAATACCTTTCTTTAAAGTGCAATATCATTAAAAATAGGTATCAAATGGACATTAAAAAGCTATCAAATTTTCAGTTGATCAAGATCCCCAAACATAACTATTACCTGTCCTCAAGTACGTTGTTAAAACATAAAATAATGATCCACTACAATGAACTTTCTTTCTATAAAACCATAAATTTGACTTAGATAAATAAAATAGTAAAATTTTCAGAAAGATCTTTGAATAATTCAAGTAAACTCTGCAGGTATAAGACTATCTAGTCATCAAGTCTAAGATTTCTAGCTTTCTATTCATTTCAAAAATGACTGTAGATTGTCTTATTAAGGCACTTAAAAAGATTACATGAAAAGACGTTTATGAGAACACTACTAGTAAAGATGCTAATCCATACATATATGTTCAGGTAAGTAATTAAGTTTTTCCCTTTAGGTAGGTCCAAGTGAAGCCAATTTTTTATTAGGCATCTCCTCAAGCTTCTCCTCACTTTTTCTTTTCTTTTTCTTTTCATTTTCTTCTTTTTCTCTTTTCTTTTCTTTTGCTTTTCTTTTCTTTTTCTTGTGAGGATTACTATATCTGGATAGCCTTTAATAATTTTGAGTTTCACCCTTCTCACCCTAAATTTGAAACTTACCGCAATCCTTTACCTTAAAGGAATTTCTTTAGCTTATTATTGATCCATCATAGAGTCTCAATCCTTTCCATTCACATAAAATTTTAAGATTCTTAACATTTCAACCATACAGTTTTTCTTACTTTGATTAGTTGACTATAGTTCTATTCTCTTATACCAAATATCTTAGCCTACAAAATTACTTTTCATTACAAAAAACATTCATTCAAGTCCACTAAAGTATTTAAATAAAATCAAATTACAGTTATCTGAAATTGAGTTCTATCACAGAAAATCATGTTAATAATTTAGAAAATACTTTTAATTGAGAACAACTAACAGTTAATTCTTTCCTTCCCCCAAAAATAAATTTTTTAATATCAATAAGATTAGCATAGGTAGAATGAAAAGTTCTAAACATATACATAATTCATACCTCAATATGTTGGGCTTTTCATACCTTTGCGTTTAATCAGGTCTTCTTCATCAATTAGAACAGTAGGCTTGAAAAAATTAAGAGCATTTCTACACACAAATATATGTTAGACTTTTGTTGGGTGAAGAAGTTTGAGATCTTAAAACATAGAACATCAACTAAACACATAACACATTAACATCCAACTATTACAATCACAGATTAAACTAATAAATTAAATACATTCAAGCTCCATTATCACATCACATTACAATTCCACATATTACAACTTTAAAGTTCACCACAAATACAACCAAATACAAATTACATCACAAATACAAATCACAATCACAGTTACAACACAAATACATCAACAAATACTAAATGCAATGAAAATAAAATAAAGATAAAATTAACTAAACTACCAATCATCATCTGCAAGAGCTCCACCTTCATCAGGTTCATCAGGCTGGTATGGAGTTTACTCAGGTTAAGTAGGAAATACAGCACTGGTGTCTCCCCTGAGGAATCTCATCTATATGTCATGATAAACTATATCATATTCCCGCCACCGCACTTGATAATCATCATTCATCTTATTCCTCGTTTCTATTCCCTCTACTCTGATATTCAACTTTTCTAACTGATCCATAACATCATCCAAAGTAGGTTCCCTAGATGTATATGGTCTCTCCTGACTGGAAAAAGGGCATCATCTCTCTTACTCCATTTCCATCCTACATGGGCTTCATAAGTTTATAGGTTTAATTTACTTATTGGCTTCAGGGGGTGGACTACCTCATCATTATCTTCAGTCGTTACACCTGACTGAATACACAAGGCATGAATCAGGCTAGGGTTTCCTTGTCCACCTATAGTCTCTCCTTTTGATTTAGTCAAAATACTTCTATTAATTATAGCCCCGATATTGATATTCTTCATATTCTGAATACAGTAATTCAAAACAGCTCTCTCTACAGCTACTTCACTACGATGGATTGTGGGCATAAGTTTTGCAGAAATGAAATAATGTCAGGCTTTTGATACAGGATTCTAAGTAGAAAGGGGGAAGTTAACTTTTTGCCTCTATTTAATCTTCCATTCCCTTTTTCCATCAGTCAAATAATTCATAACCATATTCAATGCTTCATTAGTAACATGAAAATTTTCATATTCACACAAGAAGGGTTCTCTTAACTGATAAAATGAATTGATGCGTGCTGGGGTAAACTCAATCATTTGTCCTCTAACCAGGATATATTCACTTTCAGAATAGTATAGATTTGCATAAAATTCTCTCTCAATCCCTAGCATTGCTTCAGCAATAAAATAGCAGAAAATCTCTCATTAACGATTTGCAAATAACTCTTCGATCACACTTCAAGGATTTTCAAAAACTTTTTCTTGAATACACTTCTTATTACTAAGAAATGTACTAAAGCGGAAATAAGCCTTGAAATTCACAAAATTACTCTCATCATAATCAAATTTTCTCTTCCCCTTAGCCATTCTTGAAGCAATTTTTCTAAAAATATCAAATTTATCCAATAAACTTCAAAATTGCAATTATAATAGACTCCAAAGTGAATTTAAATAGATAAGAACTCCAACACCATGAAAAATCTCTAAATCTTCTCTAAAAATCTCAAAATTCAAATCTTCCTAATATAGAATATTTTCAAGGTCAAAATCAAAAAAATTTTAGTTTAAAGTGAATCTCCTACCAAGAGAAGATGAAATTTAAACTTTTCCAGCCACGAAATCGCTTCAAATCCAAATGCAAATGAGCCCTAGGTGCAAAAATTGGCCTTGGCTGGAAGTAGAAGACAATGGTTTGGGCAAAAATTATGGGTCCCAAGGTTAAATTGCAAAATTTTGGGGTTTAAGGCCTTTTTGTCGGTTGAGAGCAGTCCAGCGCTGGTTTTTGCATGATAGGCCTAACTTTCTGTCTTTTGGCATAGTCCAGCGCTGGTGACAGCGCCGTTTGGCGCCAGTTCAAAAACTGGGCTTCCAACTTTTTTTTGAAAATTTGATCTTTTCAATCCTGCACCGATATTTAATTAGTCCATTTAAGCATTGAATAACGTACTAAAGCTATGGAAAATATTATTTTTTAACACAAACAACACAAAACATCACTTTGATATATAAAATCCAAATTACAAACACACATAAATAAATTAAATTCCACACATTGCAAGCCATAAAATACTAAAATTTAGCGTCGCTTACAACCACAATACAATAAAGCTGAAAACTGAATAAGAAAGCAAGTCTGACATTTAAGCAAGCAATCAGTTTAAATACATGAACATATAAACACAATAATTAATTCTATTCTTCCTCAGAACTATCATCAACTCTGATATCCCCAATTGATTGAACGTGAACGAACAGATTATAGAATGGACAAAACGAGAATTCTTCAGTAGAGTCCTCCTCAGTCCAACCTTTTCTTTTCATCAAATGTATCAAACTTCCTTCGAGGTACCCAGAATGATCAACGTGTTCCTTCATTCTCTAATCCAGGTGACCAAAGAAGTCAAATAAATTGTTGATTGAATTCATCAGGTGTTGCATTTATTTCTCCAATTTCTTAATTTTCTTCAAAATGATCTGTGAACTTTCAGAAAAGTAAGAAGGAATAGGTGTTGAACTTTGTGATGGTTGATCTTCAATGATGCTCATGTCATTCATATCACCAACAACTTGGTTGCTATGTTCGTCTGTTGGGTCTTTAGGCATCCAAGGTAGAAGTACTTTTTTTTCAATTTTCATACGGCACTTGTGATTGACTGCATGGGAAAAATGAGGTGGAAGGATCTCCAAACCCATACTTTGATCCGTGAATGATAAATCCCAAAATAGATTTCACAACTATAGAACCAACATCAATAGGCATCCTCATTTGAATATAATAGTTCAAAATAGCACATTCCTTGGTTACTTTTCTTATTTTCATAGTTGAGAGTAATTTTGCATGTATAAAATAATGTAAATTCTTCGTTGTAGGATTTAGCAGTGTAGTCGAAAACTCACATACCTGTTATCTCTTATGTCTCAATCATCACTTTCATCTGTTAAATATCTATATATATCATTCATGTTGTCTTTTGTTGGGACAAAATTAAAATAGTGGTAGATTGGCACATTCTCAATCATATATAAATCATTAATCTTTGCAGGAGTAAATGTAACAAACCTACCTCGCACATAGACTTATTCTTGGTTTATTCCATGAAGATTTACATAAAATTCTTTCACAACAGGAACAACTACGGCGATAGTACTATGCAATGACACTCCTCAACATCTCTGAACAATGATTTCTTCAAATCGAGTTGTAGGAGAATTCATACCTCGATTCACAAAGCCTCGCTCCTTAATCAGCCTCTTCATTGAGATATTCTTGTTGAATAGATGTTGCGCTTCGAAACTGACAAACTTTCTACAGTTGAAAACTTGAAATCTTGAAGTTTTGATCAAGTCAGAATCCATTTGGATGAGATTTGGGATCTTCATTTTCGTTTCTCTGGTAGTATTTGCCTTTAGGGGCGGGTTTTGAGAGTTTTAATGTAAGAAATTCCACCTAGAACAGTAGAAATTCAAATGTAAGAACAAAAAACTATTTTCGAAACAGCAGCGTGGTTAGGCGCTGATAGCAACGCTGTCCGACGCTAGTTCATTTTTTGTCAAACTTCATTTTGTCCAACTTCTTTCCAAACTTTGATTCGAGTCATTTCTTTAATGTTGTTAATTATATTTAAGGAAGGGTAAGACTTAATTAAGTAACAAACAAACACAAATAACACATCAAACAAGAAAACACTCAATAACTGTGGGTTGCCTCCCACAAAGCGCTTGGTTTAACGTCATCCGCTCGACATAACCTTAAGTTATTCGTGTTGATCCAACATTAAAACCTCTTTAAAATTAGGTCTATTGCCTTCAAAATATGGTTTTAATCTTTTTCCATTAACTTTAAATATTCTTCTAGATTTAGGGTCTTCGATAATCACAGTTACAAATTGATAGATTCTTACGACAACAAAAGGTCATGTCCATCTAGATTTCAGTTTCCTAGGAAATAATTTCAATCTTGTATTGTATAATAAAATTTTTTTGTCTTGGTTTAAATTCCTTTTTAACAATCTTCCAATCATGCCATGATATTCTTCTCTCCTTGTATATTATATCATTATCATATAATTCATTTCTGATTTCTTCCAACTCATTCAATTGCAATAGTCATTTATCACCAGCATCTTTTAAATTAAAATTCAATTTTTTATCGCCTAATATGCTTTATATTCTAATTCAACTGGAAAGTGGCTAGTCTTTCCAAAGATTAATCTAAAAGAGGACATTTTATAAAATTTTTATAAGCATTTTTGTATGCCCATAAAGCGGTGTCTAATCTAGCAGACCAATCTAATATCTCAGGATTTATGGCTTTTTCCAAAATTCGTTTAATTTCACGATTAGAAACCTCAGCTAAACCATTAGTTTGGGGATGATAAGCTATAGAGATCCTATGCATAATATTATATTTTTCTATCAATCTCTGAATCAGATTATTCTTAAAATGGGATCCTCTATCAGTAATGATTACTCTAGGCATTCCGTATCTTGTGAAGATATTTTTCATTAAATAACTTGAAACACTTCTGACATCACACTTAGGTAAAGTTATTGCCTCAATCCATTTTGACACATAATCAAAAACAATTAATATATATAAATTCATAAATGAATGCATAAATGGTCCCATAAAATCTAATCTCTAAGCATAAAAAATTTCAACTTCTAAAGTAAAATTAAGAGGCATTTAAGTTCTTATGGATATATTACATATTCTCTGACATTGATCACAGGCTTTGCTAAATTTATAAACATCTCAAAAACTAGTAGGCCAATAGAATCCATATTGCAAAATCTTATGTGTTGTTCTATTAATTCCAAAATGTCCTCCAAATTCAAAATCATGACATCTTAGAATAATTCATTTAGTTTCTTCAAACGGCACACATCTCCTAATAATAAGATCTTTACATTGCTTATACAAATAAGGATCATTCCAAAAATAAAGTTTAGCATCATGTTTAAATTTCTTTCTCTGTTGCATTGTTAATTCTGATGGTAAATGTTATTAACGATGTAGTTTTGCAATATCTGCATACCACAGTATATTTCCTTCTATAATATTATATAGCTGCTCATCAGGAAAAGTTTCACTTATTTCCTTTTCAAATTTAACCAATTTAGGTTATTCAAGTCTAGATAAATGATCAGCTATTTGATTATCCACCCCTTTTCTATTAATGATCTCAAAATCTAATTCTCGCAAAAAACGTATCCAATGAATCAATCTTGGTTTAGCATCATTCTTTTGCATTAACTATTTAATAGCATAATGATCAGTATGTACTATACTTTTGGCTCCAATTAAGTAAGATCTAAATCTTTCAAAGACATAAACGATAGCTAATAATTCTCTTTGTGTAGTAGTATAATTAATTTGAGCATCAGTAAGAGTTTTACTAGTGTAGTATATAACTTTAAAAATTCTCTCGTTCATTTGCCCAAAAACCACTCCAATAGCATAATCACTCACATGACACATTAATTCAATAGTTTCTCCCAGTCAGGTGAAACTATTATAGAAGCAGCGATTAATTTTTCCTTTAATAAATCGAAAGCTTTTAAGCATTCATCACTAAAATCAAACTTCTTATCTTTTTCCAAAAGTTGGCATAGAGGCTTAGCTATTTTTAAAAAACATTTAATATATCGCTTGTAGAATCCAACATGTTCCAAAAAGCTTCTTACCCCTCTCACAGTTATTGGAGGTGGTAATTTTTCTATAATTTGAATCTTCGCAGGATCTACTTCCATGTCATATTCAGATATTTTATGCCTAAGCACAATTCCTCCTGCAACAATAAATTGACACTTTTCCCAGTTTAAGACTAAATTTGTTCTTTCACATACCTTTAAAACTTTTTCTAAGTTGCATAAGCATCCTTCAAATGAATTTCCAAATACTTAGAAATCATCCATAAACACTTCTATTCCATCATCTATTAATTCGCTAAATATGGACATCATATAGCTTTGGAATATTGCAGGTGCTTTACATAATCCAAAGGGCATTCTTCTAAAAGCAAAGGTTCTGTTAGAGCTAGTAAATGTAGTCTTTTCTTGATCCACAGGAGCAATAAATATTTGATGATAACTGGTATATCCATCCAAAAAGCAATAATACTTGTGTCCAGCAAGTCTGTCTAGCATTTGGTCTAAAAAAGGTAAATGGAAGTGATCTTTTCTGGTGGCGGCATTTAATTTTCTATAATCAATACATATTCGCCAACCAATAAATTGTCTTGTTGGTATGATTTCATTTCGTTCATTTATATCAACGTTCACTCCTCCTTTCTTAAGAACACAATCTATTGAGCTTAC
This sequence comes from Papilionanthe hookeriana x Papilionanthe teres, assembly GCA_022702705.1. Taxonomy (NCBI): domain Eukaryota; kingdom Viridiplantae; phylum Streptophyta; class Magnoliopsida; order Asparagales; family Orchidaceae; genus Papilionanthe; species Papilionanthe hookeriana x Papilionanthe teres. The sequence goes on from CM040427.1 coordinate 25,357,046, forward strand.
CCAAACACTATCAGAAATATGATATATAATTTCATCATCTAACCACTTTAAATATCTTTTTAGCCCACTTCTTTCATCATTGGGTTTAGTCCCCTTTGCGGATCAACTTGATCCACTTAAAAAAATACATATTTTATGCCTTATTTATGATTCAATTCGATATTATGCTTTAATAAAAAGTATTTTTACGTTTTTGGTTGTAGGTGATAAAAAAAGAGTTCAAGAAGGAAAAAGAAGCAAAAAGGAGAAAAAATGGAGCTTAAAGAGCAAAGTTGTCGAAATTATAAGTCTGGCGCCTAGGCGCCAAAATCCGGCGCCTAAGCGCCAGTTCGATACAGAAACAAATAATATTTTTGACGACTTTAGTTAGTTATTTTGACGGTGTTAAGTGGTTATCAGACCTTCTAGAAGAATGGAAGTTACTTTTAATATATAGGACATGTGATACAATGCATCTGGACACAGGAAAACGGTTTTAATCGCGAAGAGGTGCGATCCAAAGTGAAGAGGTGTGAAGACCTGGTCACGGACTCCGGCGCCTAGGCGCCAGATCTCAGCGCCTAGGCGCGACAGTTACCTTCTAGAAGATACATTGTATTTGGATGAATTTTGAAGAGGTTCCTTAAGCAACCCCTGGTCAAATTTGGAGCTCTATAAATATGAGTCAGTTTTACAGAGAAAAGTGCCCCTACTATCCCCCTTTTAGTACCTTATAGCCATTTTATCCCCATATACCCCCCTCTAGCATCCAATCATTTTAGGGAGCCACTTTCTTTTGCATTTAGTGAGTTTATTTAGAGTATTACTACTCAATTCCTTGAGTATTAAGTGTGAGTTTTTAAGTATTATTCTTGTTGAAGTTTTGTACCTTGCATTGGAGTCAGTAGGAGTCAGCGGATCACTTACAGGAACATTCCAGATAAGTATTTGTAACTTAGTTCAAAGTTTTATAAATATATTTTGTTGTGTGAATGCAATGTGTTCTGAGTTGTTATTTTTCTTTCTCCTTTCAACTATGAAAAGATAAAAAAGATAATTGAATTTTGTTGGAGAATTTAACTTAAATTATTTATAAAAATTGTGATTATATTAATACCTGATCTTAATTTACTTTTTAAACTGGCCATTTAAATTGTTAAAACCTGTTGAAGAATTCTGAGACCTATCCGGAGATGAGTTCTTAACTAATAGATATCATATGAATCCTTGGGTAATTGAAGGCTTTATGCGGGTTATTCAATATGAAGTGCAAATAAATAGGAAGTTATTATTTATTGGGCATAGAATTAATTAGTTTTTAGAATGACAAACTAAATTCTAATAATTTGGTCTATAGAAAGGTAACGGGTCACTGGTAGGGCCGACCATAGCCACCCTTGGACATCTAGTAGTGTGAGCCTAGATTAACCTATTCTACTAATAAAACGTCCTGAACCGATCTATAGATTAGCCAATGTTCTTTATACTATCGAGCGAATGTAAAGAATAAGAATGCTTCTATTTGGCACAATACCATAATCTAAGTTCTCCACAAATGATAATTATTCTAAAAATCTTGGATTAGTTGAAAATGAGAAAGTTGTTTTATTTATACCTGCATTAATCTTTATTTAATTACTGCTTACTTATTTAGTAAAAATTTTATTAAATTTAAAATCTGAATTTTTAAAAGAAATAAAAATATTAATTACTTTTAATTTGAAAAATCTATAATATTTCTTAATTTTCTCATAATCTTCCCTTTGGGATCGATAACCAGGAGTTTAATAGAGCCCTGTATTATATGAAACGATATGTATACTTGCATTTGAAATTGTGACTTTTACAATAACTATTATAAATATTTAAATATAAATTCATAAATTCTTACATAAGTAAAAGTCGAGTCGTTACCAGCACATCAAGTGTTTGGCACCGTTGTCGGAGAAGATAAGGAAGAAAGTTAAAAAGATAATTTTTACATTTCTTAAATTAAATATAATTTATACACTTTTATTGCTTTAAAAAATATATATAATAATAATAATAAAATATAAAAACAAAAATACCAAAAAAATTTAATTTATTTTTACACTTAGTTCTGGATCTGAAGGATTATTACCATTTGATTCTAAATTAGAAAGAACAGTTAAAAGAATAAGAAAAGGAAAACAAATTCAAAAATATCAAGAAATGTCTAACTTATATAAAAATAATCAAAATACAATAGAAATCAATGAACAAAATATTTATAAACCATTAAGGGATTATGCAAACCCTACAGCTGATGAACTTCATATTAGTATTCAAATGTCTGTTGTAGATGCTAATTCTTTTGAGGTTAAACCTTTTATTATTTAAATGGTTCAAAATAATCAATTTGGAGGAACACCAAATGAGGATCCAAATTTACATCTTGCTAGTTTCTTAGAACTTTGTGTTACCTTTAAATATATTAATTTTTCTTATGATGCTATTAGGCTTAGACTCTTTCCTTTTCCTTAAAAGATAAAGCAAAGATGTGGCTTTATTCATTAGCAACTTTTTCTATTAAAACTTGGGTAGATATGGCACAAAAATTCCTTGCTAAATATTTTCCTCCTTCTAAAACTGCTAAATTGAGAAATGATATTACTTCATTTATGCAATTTGATGGAGAAACAATTTATGAAGCATGGGAAAGATTTAAAGAACTATTAAGAAATGTCCTTATCATGCTTTACCAGATTGGTTAATTATTCAAACATTTTATAATGGACTTATTGGATCACTTAGATCTATTATAGATGCTGCTGCTGGTGGTTCTTTAATGGCTAAGACATTTGAAGAAGCTTATACTTTAATTGAAGAAATGGCTAATAATAATTTTCAATGGCCTTCTGAAAGGGTTAATCCTAAAAGAATGACAAGTATTCAAGATAATGAAGCCTTTTCTATTTTAACTTCATAAGTGGCTGCAATATCTAAGAAATTAGATAATTTTGCTATTAACATATCGCATGTAAGTAATTATAATTTTGCAAATAGTGATGATTTTCAAACAATAGAAACTTTGCAATCTATTGCTAGTAAAACAAATAACCCTTATTCTAATTATTATAATCCAAGTTGGAAAAATCATCCTAATTTTAATTAGAATAATGGACATCAACAATGGAGTAATAATCAAGTTAATCCAATCGGAAATTGGAACAATCAAGGAAATTCAAACTTTAGACCAACTTACTCTCCTAGTTTTAACAATCAGCAGGAAAAGTTATCTATAAAAGAATTGATTTTGCAACTAGGTAATCAGCTACAAAGTCAAAACACTGTTATTCGTAATATTGAGAATCAGATGGGTCAAATTGCTAATTTCATTATTTACAGACCTCAAGGAACACTACCTAGTACTGTCAAAATTAATCCTAAAGAAACTTGGAAAGATCATGAACAAGCAAAAGTTGTACAACTTAGATGTGGAAAAGAATTAAAAGAGAAAATTCAGAATGAAATTGAAGAAGAGAGAGAGGTAGAAGAGAGTGAAAAACCTAAAGATACTCTTTCTCCAAGTAAAGCTCAGACTGTAATTCCTATTGAAGTGGAAGTTGAAAGACCACCACCACCTTTTCCTCAAAGACTAAAACAATAGAAGCTTGACCATCAATTTTCTAATTTCTTTGAGATTTTTAAGAAACCTACCATCAACATTCCTTTTGCTGAAGCTTTGGTACAAATGCCAAGCTATGCAAAATTTATGAATGATATTTTAAGCAAGAAAAGGAAATTTGAAGCTTATGAAACTGTTGCATTAAGTGAAGAATGTTGCGAAATAATTTAGAAGAAATTACCTCAGAAACTTAAAGATCCTGGAAGTTTCACTATACCATGTGCTATTGGAGAAAAATTTTGTGGAAAAGCCTTATGTGATTTAGGAGTAAGTAATAATCTCATGCCATTTTCAATCTTTCGAAGTTTAGATTTAGGAGAGATTTCTCTCACCACTGTAGCCCTTCAGTTAGCTGATTGATCTATCACTTATCCTAAAGGATTTATAGAGAATGTTCTTGTTATGGTAGATAAATTTATCTTTCCTATGGATTTCATTGTACTAGATATGGAAGAAGATAAAGAAATACCTATTATTTTAGGGAGACCTTTTCTAGCTACCGGGCGTACTATGATTGATGTGCAAAAAGGAGAATTAACGATGAGAGTTAATGATCAAGAGATACCATTTAATGTTCTGAAATCAATGAGGTATCCGGATATAGAAAAATGCTATTGGATGGATATTTTTGATTATATAATTGAAAAGCATTATCAAGAAAAATGTAAGGTCATTTTTGAAGAAAAAGATGATGAATCTGTGATATATAATGAGTCATTAACTGAAGAAATTGAAAAAGTAAATGAAGAAAATTTATTTGAAGAAACTCATTATATTCATAAAAATTGGAAATTTTAGACACAACTAAAAATGATATACTTTTACCCTCAATTGAAAAAACCCCTGAACTGGAATTAAAAATGTTACATGCACATTTAAAGTATGCATTTCTTGGAAATTCATTAACTTTACCTGTAATTATATCTTCAGAACTAAGCAAAGATTAAGAAGAAAAATTAATAGGAGTTTTGAAGAATTATAAGAAAGCTTTTGGTTGGACTATTGCAGATATAAAATGAATAATCCCTTCAATCTGTATGCATAGGATTTTAATGGAAGAAAATTTTAAACCCACTATTAAACTTAAAAGAAGATTGAACCAAATTATGAAAGAGGTTGTAAAAAAAGAGATTTTGAAATGGTTAGATGCTGGAATTATTTATCCTATTTCGGATAGTCAATGGGTAAGTCTTATTCATTGTGTTCGAAAGAAAAGAGGAGTAACTGTCATTATTAATGAAAAAAATGAATTAATCTTTACAAGACAAGTTACTGGATGGTGAATTTGCATTGACTATCAAAAATTAAAAAACTCCACTAGAAAGGATCATTTTCCTTTACCTTTCTTGGATCAGATGTTGGATAAATTAGCTAGATACTCATATTTTTGTTTTCTGGATGGATATTCTGGTTATCATCAATTACCCGTTGCTCCTGAGGACCAAGAGAAAACAACATTTACAAGTCCTTATGGAACATTTGCCTTTAGAAGAATGCCTTTCAATTTATGTAATGCACCTGCAACTTTTCAAAGATGTATGATGTCAATATTCCGTGATTTAATTGATAAAGGAATTAAAGTATTTATGAACGATTTTTTAGTTTTTGGAACTTCTTTTGAGTCTTACTTGGAAAATATAACAAAAGTTTTGAAAACATGTGAAGAAACAAATTTGTTTCTAAACTTGAAAAAATGTCAATTTGTGGTCACAGAAGAAATTGTACTTAGACATAAAATTTCACAAATAGGTTTGGAAGTTGATCAAACAAAAGTGAAAATTATTGCTGAACTTCAACCACCTACTACCGTTACTGATGTGAGAAGTTTTCTGGGTCATGCTGGACTTTATAGGAAATATATAAAGGATTTTTCTAAAATTGCTAAACCACTTTGTCATTTATTAGAAAAAGAAGTTAAATTTGAATTTAATGAAGATTGTCTGAATGCGTTCAATATTTTAAAAAAAAATTAACCACTGCACCTGCTATTGTTGCACCTGATTGGAGTAAACCTTTTGAATTAATGTGTGATGCAGGTGATTATGCATTTGGAGCTGTATTGGGACAAAAATATGAGAAAATTTTCAAAGTTATATATTATGCTAGCAAAACTCTAAATGAAACTCAAATAAATTACACTACTACTGAAAAAGAGCTTTTAGCAATAGTATATGTCTTTGATAAATTTAAACCATATCTTCTTGGGACGAAATGTATTGTACATACTGATCATTATGCTATCAAGTATTTAATGTCTAAAAAGGATGTTAAACCTAGATTGATCAGATGGGTTTTACTTTTACAAGAATTTAATTTTCAAATTGTGGACAGAAAAGGAACTAACAACCAAATTACTAATCATTTATCAAGAATAAAAAATAATTGAGAGAAGATTTATGAAGAAAATATAAATGAGAAATTCCTTGATGAACAGTTATATGTTATTAAAGGATTACAAATGCCTTGGTATGCTGATAAGTTAACTGTTTGGTTAGCAATATTTTACCATTTGGGTTGAATAACAAATATATTAAGAAATTCAAGAATGATTGTAAATCATAAATTTGGGAAGATCCTTATTTATTTAAAATAGGAAGAGATTCTGTGATTCGAAGATGTATACCTTATGAAGAAACATTTGCAATTATTCAAAAATGTCACGATTCTGAATTTGGAGGACACTTTGGAGTGGATAAAACTGCATTTAAAATTTTAAATTCTGGATTCTATTGACCTACATTATTTAAAGATGTTGGACATTATGTGAAAACTTGTGATCGCTGGCGAAGAATGGGAAATATATCCAAAAAAGATGAAATGCGTCTAAACTATATATTAGAAATTGAAATTTTTGATGTATGGGATTTAGACTTTATGTGACCATTCGTACCATCATCTGGAAAGATTTATATTTTATTAATAGTTGATTATGTTTCAAAGTGGATCGAATCTGTAGCTTTACCTAACTGTGATTCCAAAAGTGTTTCGAAATTGTTAAAGAAGATGATTTTTACAAGATTTGGAATGCCTAGGGTAATTATCACAGATGGGGGAAGTCATTTCAGAAATATAAAAATTCAATCATTACTAGAAAAATTCAGAATTAAACATAGAGTTGCAACTGCTTATTACCCTCAAACAAGTGGAATGGTTGAAGTATCAAACAGAGAAATTAAAAGAATATTAGAGAAGACTGTTAATCCTAAAAGAACCGATTGGGTTGATAGACTTGATTCTGCATTATGGGCTTATAAGAACATCTTATAAGACACCTATCGGAATGTTGCCTTATCAGTTAGTTTATTGTAAACATTTTCATTTACCTGTTGAACTGGAACATAAAGCTTACTGGGTGATAATGGAGTTCAATTATGATTTGAATGTTGCAGGAGAGAAACTATTATTACAACTGAATGAAATGGAAGAGAAAAGAAATGAGTCCTATGAAAATTCAAAGATTTATAAGGAAAGAATGAAGAAATTGCATGAAAAAAAGATTTCAAGGAAAATATTTGATCCTGGACAAGAAGTGTTATTATTTACAGATCATTTAAAACTTTTTCCTGGAAAATTAAGATCTAAATGGATGGGACCATTTATAATTGAGAAAGTATACCCTTATGGAGCTATAGATATTAAAGATCCCAAAATTGGAAAAGTATTTAAAGTTAATGGATTAAGACTGAAGCCTTATATGAGAGAAATGAAACCAAATTACAAAGTGGCTTACAAACTGATTCTACAAGATTAATGAAATTCATTAGATCAGGCTGACGACGTTAAACCAAGCGCTTTGTAGGAGGCAACCTGATCACTGAAAAATTTATTAAGAAATTCATACCTATTTTTGATGAAATTGCACTTTAAAGAAGGGTATTTTCTTTATTTTATTGCAGGAATGGAGAATTTAGGTGATAAAAGCAAAAATTATAAAAAGGAGCGGATTTGGAGCAAAAAGGAAGAAAATAATGCAATTTAGGCCGAGTCGCCGACGGCGAGATCGAGCCGCCGACGGCGAGGTTACGAGGAGACATTTCGAAGGATTTATAATCGTCTCGCCGACAGCCGAGCTCGAGCCCGCCGACGGCGAGATAGCGCGGTTTGAAGATCTTCTAGAAGCCTCGCCGACAGCGAGGTAGTTCGTCGCCGACGGCGAGCTAGTTCAAATGGCACAGATACATTGAACCTGGACACTTTTTGAAGAGATGCTTACACACCTCTTGGACCTTTGCTTACCTCTATATATAGAAGCTGAAATTCAGTCTCTGTGTGTCTTTTGTGTGTTCTGAGTGTGTTAATTTGTGTTCTAAGTGTGTTATTTTTTTGTGTTGTGTGGAATCTTTTAGTCTTTTGTGTGTCTTTAGTGAGTTTTTACTGAGTTTAGTGAGTAATTAGTGAGTCGTGCTGTACTGGAAGGAAGAGTCAAAGGAACTACGAGGAGTCTGTTTGGGGATAAATCAAGATAAGTATTTGTATTTATTGTTTTTAACTTTAAATAAAATCCATGCTTAGTTTAGTTCCCATGCATTCTGAGTAGTTTATTTAGTCTTTCTCCCTGTTTATGAAATTAAGTGACTTGATGAAATTAAAATAGAGATACTTTTATATTAATAAATTGTGATAATTTTTACTTAAAACTTAATTTACTTTTCAAACTGGCCATTTGATTTGTTAAAATATATTGATTTACAACTATAGTAAAAATTACATCTGATATTCGGGGAATTCAAAAGCCTTGGAAGGAAGGTGCAAATAAATAGGGAAATAATATCACAGGGCGTAGAATTGAGCATTTTAGTGTGACAGACTAAAATATTCAATTCGGTCCTATTGTTTGAGAGCTGAAGTGTAGATGTTAGCCCTCAGGCGAGGGGAACGTGGGAGCTCTGAAGTGGCAGTCGGTATCCTCCCAGCCTAGCCGCAGATTCAGTAATCAAACATAGGATTAGTCAATATTCTTTACACTGGACCAAAGGGTAAAGAATAGGAATGCTCCTATTTGTCACAATACCTTTAAATTATCTATTTAAATTCATCAATCACTTAAATTTCTAAACAAGGGGAAAGATACTTTCTCTAAATAGTTAAGACTTATTTAGTTTAATTTCCTGCACTTTTAATACGTATTAATTCTCTACTTAGTTAAAGTTACCTGATTAGAATACTTAGTTTACTTTATTGCGCTTAAATTTAGAATTCCAAATTTTTGTATACTAGTTTTATTATTATTATTATTTTAAAATTAGTTGTTATTTAATTTTCTCTTTCCCTGTGGGATCGATAACCAGGACTCCACTAGAGCCCTGTATTACTTGATACGATACGTATACTTGCGTAGCATCCACAACATAAACAATTACAATTCTATACATATAATATAGCGGGGTCAAGTTTTTGGCGTCGTTGCAATTAAATTAAAAAATATCATAATATAAAATTGTGGGTCACAACCCATTTATTATCATTGTGATTGTTTGTGATTTGAATTTATCTTAATCGTTGTTTGTATGTGGATCACACCCTTTTACTAGACCTATTTTTAAGACCGAAACTTTGTAAAATTTGACGATAGGCGAAAAAGAATCAATCGTGGTTCCGACGCCTAAGCGCCAGAATAACCTCTGCGTATCAATAGTCAGGCGCCTAGGCGCCAGATTCCAGCGCCTAAGCGCCACAGTTACAGATCGTAGAAAAATAAAAAAATTCAGTTTTTCACACGAAATCTGTTTATATATTGCCCTATCATCGTCCCCAATCACATAGAAACCCTAATTTCGACCAGAGCAATCCATTTTAGAGGAGATAAGAGGAGTTTGGAAGCAATGGATAGAGGAAATCATGGAAATGAGGTAAGAGACAAATCCCTCAAAAATCCTCAACCTTATTTTAATGGTTTTATTGTAGTTAGTATGAAGATGTTATTTAGTCATTTGGAAAAGATTGAAGCGGAACTTCAAAGCATTGGGAATCGTTTGCACGACATGTATCATCAAATTGAGCATATGGAATGGCAAACGAAACTTCAATTTGATCATATGGAAGCCTATCAAGACGCTCAAGTAGCAATGTATGCGAAGAACAAGTGGATCAATGAAAAGACGGCTTTGGAATTTCCAAGGGCGTTGGTTTTCTATCTCGGCGGTCCTAGCGAACTTCATTGCGAAAGAGAAGGAAATTGAAGTTTGGTGTTCGATTTTGTGTGTTTGCTTAATTGTTCAATGTGTGTTGTTGGATTTAGAATTGGCTTTGAATTTATGTTGTTTGTGTTGTTTATAGAATGATGAACCTTGTTATAGCCTTGTTCTGGAATTTATTGAGTTTGGAATGAAAATTATTAATTGGAATTGAAGATTTTGGTTATACTTTGTGTTTAAAATGTGGATCTAAGTTATCTTTTTAAATTTATACTGGAAATGTTTGGAGGATATGAATTCGATTAATACTCTCATATGAGTAATTGGGAGTTGAATTTGATAAGTTTTGGTGGAAAATATAATATTTAAATTGAATTTTTGGAAAGGCGAGTCTGGCGCATAGGCGCCAGAATTTGGCGCCTAGGCTCCGGTTCGGCCTGAACCCGAAACTTTAACTTCTTAAACTACCCCCACACCATTTTTGACGCCTAAGCTTCCCTTTCCTCCTATTATTACGAAAATAGACCTTAGAGATCCCATTTGAGGATGGATTTTCAAGTTTTTGAGCTTGAAATCACTCGATTTCCTCATCCCAAGTTCATATCTACATTCTAAACCAATTATTTTCAATTTTCACCATGGATTTTGCTCTCTTTGAAGAAAACTGAAATTTTAAGAAAAAAATTTTGATTTTTAGTGTTAATCCATGGATTTATAAGCTCTTTAAAGTTTGAAAAGCTTAAACTAATTTATTTCATTTGATCCTATGAATTTATTTTGCGTTTTTATTTCACGTTTAGATGGCACCGAAATCTAAGCAAGGAAAGGAAAGAGAAAATTTTGATCGTAGCAAGTTTGTCACTGCTGCTGCACATTTTTCGGTACAACGATTTTGCTACAACCAGGAAGTTTATCTCAGAACGAAGTTTTTACAATCCTGGAGGAAGGATTGAGGATACGATCGTTGCACTCAACTGGCAACGATTCTGTTATTTCACTGTTGTTGTTGTTATCCCTTTCATTGGGAAGTTTTATGTAAATTTCATGGATGCTAAAGAGTATGAGATTTTCGTAAGAGGAGTTGGAGTAGGATTCACTCCAGAGAGTATCAATATTTTCTACGGCCTGCCGCCAAACATCGAGTGTTAGAGGGAGATTTAGAGATGATTATTGCTCACCCGATTGATGGTACTGGAGCTTGGAAGATCCGAAACGGAAAAGGGTAAATTTTTCATCTTCTAAGCTTAATGGTGTTTCAAATGCATGACATTATTTTATTTTTGCTCGCCTCTTCCATCCAATCATTTGAGTGAGGTTACCAAGGACAGAGCTATCCTCAACTACTACATACAAGAGAGGAAGCCGATTGATGTAGGGAGTATCATTTATGATTCTGTAGAGGCCACTGCTCGTTCTAGCACTTCTGTTGGACTTGGATTTCCATCTTTGATATATTCTCTATGTGAAAGTGCTGGAGTAGTTGCTGAGCTTTCTGAGGAAAAGCTCAAGTCTACAAAGCCTATAGGAAGAGAAAGTGTCAGTATCTATGATCAACATCAAGGTAAGAGTTCTACTGCACCTTCTAGTTCATTACCTACTTCTGGTAGAGCTTCTACTTCTAGACCTTCTACTTCTGCTGCTGAGCCACCATCTAGTTTCTGGGAATCCATGCATGATAAGTTTATGGAGCAGTAGAATAAGTTATTTCTAACTCATTGTAAAGTAGATACGATTGATAAGAAGATCGATCATCTTTTTTAGTAACCCAAAGGAAGAATGATTATGATGCTGAGTATTCTGAGTCTTTAGTTAGATTCCTGAAGGTTGATCACAATGTTCAGTTCCCTACCTGTCCTAGATTTTCACCATATGTTGATCCGAAGGATGTAGAATTTTCTTTTGGTAACGACGATGACGAGGCTACAGATAGTGATTAATAGCTTGATTTACCTCTTGAGATGTGTTGATTTTGTTTTTAGTTTATTTCTTGTTTGTTAGTACTGAGGAGTCTGATTTTATTATTGTTTGTTAGTGTTGATTTGTTTAATTAACTTTGTGTGAACTTTTGATGTTGAGACTGTTTTAGATCATTTGATGTGTTATGTATTTAAGACTGAAATATGGATGAATTTTTATTTTCTATGATAAATGTTTATTTCTGTTTCAGCCTACTGTTTAGTATTCATGAATAGTTAGTAATTTTGCATGTTTTAATAAAAAAAGAGAGAATAATTATAATATAAAAATTGTAGAAAAATTGTTGAAACTAATTCCTGCTCTGCAATCTTTTCTATTTATGCATAACCATTTCTGTTATATACATATTAAAGCATGTGTAGAAGTAGAAATGAGTTTTTCCTTACTACAACATCATTGTACCTAGATAAATTCTTGTTTATTTCTTTCTCTCATGCTTTAGAAAATTTTATGATTCATTTTTATACTAAAGCTGAAGTTTGGGGGAAGGGAAAACATTTTTCAAATTTAAATATTATTTGTCCTTAATGAACTAATATTTTCTATAAAAAAATAATAACATAACATAAGGAATGAAAAATTAATTTAAGATTACTTAAATTTTTGAATTTATAAATAATTCAGTAAACTTAACTAAAATTTCAATAATTTTGATTGATTTAGGAATAGAATTATTTAAGTTAAAGAATAATAAGATTAAGAATTTTTCTATTTATATTAAAGAGAATTGTATTTTAGAAATACTAAGGAATCAAGATTATTAGTTAAAAAAGAAAAAGATTGAAATTAATTTTGAAAAATACTTATTAAGAATGTCATATTTATTAAGTAAAAAAATGTATAAGTTTTTAAATATAAGTTAAGAATAGTGAAGTTCAAAATCATTAACAGGCTATCCAAAAATAGTAATCCTCACAAATAAAAAAAATATACAAAGGATTGAAAAATATCCTTTAAAAAGAGAGAGAGAGAGAGAGAGAAAAAAAAGAAAAGAAAGGAAAAAAAGCAAAATAAAAAATGTGAGAAGAAGCTTGAGGAAATGCCTAATCAAAAGTTGACTTCACTTGAATTATCTTATATAAAGAAAACCAATTACATTTTTAACTTTATTTTAATGTGCAAAAATTTTTACTAGAAAATTATTTCATGAAAATCTTTTTCTTGTAAATATTCTATGTGACCTTAATATGATAAATTACAATTATCCTTGAAATAAATGAAAAATTGGAAGTCTAATGATTTCATAGTTAAGTATTCTTTAAATTCTTAAAATTAACCTTAATTAGTGAAATTTAGTTGATGATTTGCTAAAGCTTTTATAAAACCAGAATTTAGAAGAAATCTTAAGTATTTAAACTTCATTCCAAATGTTATACATTTTATGCGATTAAAAGGGTTACTTGAGGATAAGTAACGTTTAAGTTTAAGGAAATTTGATCCACTTAAAAAAATACCTATTTTTATGCCTTATTTATGATTCAATTCTTAAGGATATTATGCTTTAATGAAAGGTATTTTTATGTTTCTGGATATAGGTGATAAAAAAAGAGTTCAAGAAGGAAAAAGGAGCAAAAAGGAGAAAAAATGGAGCTTAAAGAGCAAAGTTGTCGAAATTATAGGTCTGGCGCCTAAGCGCCAGTTCGATACAGAAACAGATAATAATTTTGACGACTTTGGGCAGTTATTTTGACAGTGTTAAGAGGTTATCAGACCTTCTAGAAGACTGGAAGTTACTCCTAATATATAGGAGATGTGATACAATGCATCTGGACATAGGAAAATGGTTTTAATTGCGAAGAGGTGCGATCTAAAGTGAAGAGGTGCAAAGACCTGGTCACGGACTCCGGCGCCTAGGTGTCAAATCCCGGCGCCTAGGCGCAACAGTTACCTTCTAGAAGATACATTGTATTTGGACAAATTTTGAAAAGGTGTCTTAAGCAACCCCTGGTCAAATTCGGAGCTCTATAAATAAGAGTCAATTCTACAGAGAAAAGTGTGTCTACTAACCCCCTTTTAACACCCTACAATCATTCTATCCCCATAAAACCCACCTCTAGCGTCCAATCATTTTAGGGAGACACTTTCTTTTGCATTTAGTGAGTTTATTTAGAGTATTGCTACTCAATTCCTTGTGTAGTAAGTGTGAGTTTTCAAGTATTGTTGATGTTGATGTTTTGTACCTTGCATTGGAGTCAGTAGGAGTCAGCGGATCACTTGAAGGAACATTCCAGATAAGTATTTGTAACTTGGTTCAAAGTTTTATAAATATGTTTTGTTGTGTGAATTCAATATGTTCTGAGTAGTTAGTTTTCTTTCTCCTTTCAACTATGAAAAGAGAAAAAAGATAATTGAATTTTGTTGGAGAATTTAACTTAAAATATTTATAAAAATTGTGATGATATTAATACTTGATCTTAATTTACTTTTTAAATTGGCCATTTAAATTGTTAAAACCTATTGAAGAATTATGAGACCTATCCGGAGATGAGTTCTTAACTAGTAGATATCACATGAATCCTTGGGTAATCGAAGGCTTTATGCAGGTTATTCAAGGTGAAGTGCAAATAAATAGGAAGATATTATTTATTGGGCGTAGAATTAATTAGTTTTTAGTGTGACAAACTAAATTCTAATAATTTGGTCTATAGAAAGGGAACGGATCACTGGTAGGGCCGACCATAGCCACCCTTGGACATCTAGTTGTGTGAGCCTAGATTAACCCAGTATACTAATAAAACATCCTGAACTGATCTATAGATTAGCCAATGTTCTTTATACTATCGAGCGAAGGTAAAGAATAAGAATGCTTCTATTTGGCACAATACCATAATCTTAGTTCTCCACAAATGATAATTATTCTAAAAATCTTGGATTAGTTGAAAAGGAGAAAGTTGTTTTACTTATACCTGCATTAATCATTATTTAATTACTGCTTACTTATATTTAGTAAAAATTTTATTAAATTTAAAATCTGAATTTTGAAAAGAAATAAAAATAATATTTACTTTTAATTTGAAAAATCTAAAATATTTCTTAATTTTCTCATAATCTTCCCTGTGGGGTCGAAAACCAGGACTCTAATAGAGCCCTATATTACTTGAAACGATACATATACTTGTGTTTGAAATTGTGAGTTATACAATAATTATTATAAATATTTAAATATAAATTCATAAATTCTTACATAAGTAAAAGTCGGGTCGTTACCAGCACATCACAACTCTAAGTTTATGTTGTTCATTTAACAAAATTCTTTGCATACAAATGGAAGAGCTAATTCCTTTAATATCTGCTAATGACCAACCAAAAGCTTTTTTGAATCTTTTTAAGGTGTGCAATAATTTTTGTTCTTGATATTCATTTAAATCCAAGATACAATGACCGGTAAGGTAGATAATTCTCCTAAAAACATATACTTCAAATGATTAGGGAGAATTTTCAGCTTAAGTTTAGGGGGTTATATGATAGATGGAATTAAACTTTTATCTCCACTTTCCATAGTATCCAATCTTTCAAATTTTTCCTGAACAAATTCTAACTTTTCATTTTTCCTATCATCTAATTCAGTTTCATTTTCACTTTCATCCTCACATTTTCAATTTTTTTCAAACACTTCTTTAAAATAATCTTCTCTCAAGTAATCACAGATTTCCATTCGAAAGCACTCATCATTCTTTTCAGTTGAAGGGTATTTCATAGATTTCAGAATATTGAAAGGTACCTCTTTATCATTAAGTCTCATAGTTAATTCCCCTTTTTGAACATCGATAATCGCTCTCCCAGTAGCAAGGAATGGTCTTCCCAAAATATGTGGAATTTCTTTATCTTCCTCCATATCTAATATATTAAAGTCCACAGGAAAGATAAATTTATCCACCTTCACTAATACATCTTTCACAACTCCTTTAGGATAAGTGATAGAACGATTAGCCAATTGAAGAGTCACAAAAGTAGGTAAAATTTCTCCTATTCCTAATCTTTTAAATTGATAAAGGCATAGGATTAATACTAGCTCTCATATCACATAATGCTTTTTTTTAAAAAAAAATCACCTATAGCACACGGGATAGTGAAACTACCAGGATATTTAAGTTTTTCAGGAAGCTTCTTCTGAATTATTATACTACACTCACCGCTAAGTGCAACAGTCTCATGGTCTTTAAAATTTATTTTCCTTTTATGAATATCCTACATAATCTTTGCAATTCTGTTATCCCTATTTTTTTTTAGTCTTTGAGGAAACGGAGGAGGTGTTTTTTCAACAGTAATCTTCATTGGTTCAATCGGATAATCTAAGTCTGGATATATCTTATTAGAACCTTTTTTAATGTTCACATCCTCTCTTTCAACTTTGACTTCTTTTTATACTCTTGCCTCCAAATCATTTCCACTCCTTAATTGAATAACCATAATTTGTTCCCTGTTTTGATCTTTTGGGTTGATCTCAACATTGCTAGGAAGATTTCTAGAAGGTTTATTATTAAGCGCAGTAAAAATATGTCCCAATTGATTCTTAATGTTCTTCATCGCAACATTTTGGGCTTGAATTTGATTACCCATATTCATAAGTATTACTTCAGTAGACAACTTCTTTTACTTAAATTGTGGGTTACTATTAATACCAGGAGGATAAGAAGGTCTATAATTGGTATTTCCTTGTTTGTTCAAATTTTCATCTAGATTCATTGAATTGTTTCCTCATTGCGGTTTAACAACAACATTATTATTATTCCAGTTGAAGTTTGGGTGAATCTTCCAATTATGATTATAATAATTCAAATAAGGATTTTTAATTTTATTATTTATAGCATTCAAGGTCTCATAAGATGTTTGAGAGTCTATCATCTGTCCTGATGAATTTTCCTCTAACACTGGAGATGTTTGAGAATAATTCATTCCATATTGATCTATTTTCTTCGAAAGTGCAGCAATTTGAGAGACTATCATAGTTATCGCATTAGAATCATGAATACTAGCTACTCTCTTAGGATTTACCCACATAGAGGGCCATTGAAAACTATTAGTAGTCATCTCTTCTATTAACAAATATGCTTCATTAAAAGGTTTTGACATTAACGATCCACCAGCAGCAGCATCTATAATCGATCTCAAAGATCCCACTAATCCATTGTAAAATGTTTGAATTATTAACTAGTCTGGTAAAGCATTATGTGGACACTTTCTCAGAAAATCTTTAAATCTTTCACAAGAATCATATATAGATTCTCTATCAAACTGACTAAAAGATGTGATATCATTCCGCAGCTTAGCAGTTTTTGAAGGAGGGAAATATTTTGATAGAAACTTTTGTAAAAGTTCTCACCAAGTCCTGATAGATCCAGGTGCTAACAAATTTAACCACGCATTAGCCTTATCCCTTAGTGAAAAAGGAAAAATTCTAAGTATAACACCATCGTTTGACACTCTATCGTAATTAAGGGTAGCACACATTTCTAGAAACCTAGCGAGATGTAAGTTAGGATATTCATTAGGTGTTCCTCCATATTTATTATTCAATACAATTTGGATAATAGCAGGTTTAAGTTCAAATGAATTAGCAGTAACATCAGTATTTTGGATAGTTAAGTGAATTTCATCTACTATTGGATTAGCATAATCTCTTAAAGGACTTGAAATATTTTCATTTTTATTATTTTGGTTGTTCAAATTTTTTGCCATTTTTTGAGAATTTTCGGATTGTTTTTGTTGTTTTCAAATTTTTCTAATAGTACGCTCTAACTCAGAATCGTAAGAAACTAAACCTATAGATCTGATACTACGCATACAATCACAATAAGCACACTAACAATAAACAAACACACACACAATTATAACTTGTAATTCAAATATAAGCGATCAAATACTACGAAATAAATTTCACAGTTACCTTCCCGGCAACGGTGCCAAAAACATGGTGTTACTTTTTTACTTGTAAGAATTTATTAACTCAAATATATATATATATATATATATATACATACATATTGATTTAGTTTATTATTGAGTCACACAATTAAATGCAAGTATACATATCACTCAAGTAATACAAGGCTCTAATGATGTCCTGCTTATCGATCCTACGAGGAGGTAATTTATCTTGAACGTAGCATAGAAATCACTTCACGAAACACAACACAATTGTGGTATTTACTAATAATTAAAGATGAACAGGCAATTGTAGTTAATTATTCTACTAAACAACGTTCCAACTTCTTAACAAGTTAACTAACACAAGAATAAATTTATAACAAAAGTTCAATTTCAAGAAAGAACCTTCCTCCTCTCCAATGATAATGTGATGATTTAGTGACCTAGATCGGTGATGCAAATGTGTTGTGCCAAATAAGAGTATTTAGATTCTTTACCCTCTTCCAAGAGCATTAAGAACATTGGCAAATCCTAATTTTAGTCCCCAAATCCGTGGTTAGACTGGGAGAATAATGGCTCTCAATCTAGAGCTCCCACTTCCCTTCGCCTGAAGGCTAACTCTCTCTTTGGTTTCCAAACCCCTGGACCAAATTGGGGATTTCAGCCTGTCACTCTAAAATCTCTAATTGTACACCTATTAAAATCTATTTCCCTATTTATTTGCACTCAACCCCCATGAACTATGCCACTCATTCATGGAAAATGAATGTTAAACCACACTGGGCTCTTTGCGAAAGCTTAATATTGCAAGAATTTAATATCACCACTAAAAAGGGTTGAATCTCTAGCAATGACACCAAAACAACTTGACCGTGATTATAAATTTGATAAAGAAGTGTATAAAATATGCAATAATCGCAAAGTTACTCTTATCAATGCAAATATACATATCACTCAAGTAATACAGGGCTCTAATGGAGTCCTAGTTATCGATCCCATAAGAAATATATCAGGGGCTACAAACTAGGATTTTAAAAACCAATACAGAATCACAACCTTGTAGTTCAAAATGCCTATTTGTCACTAATATGCAATCATTAATAAGATGTAATTTTAATAAACTAATTCTACTAATAATTAGCTAACTATACTAATAGAAATTATAATGTGAGGTTCAATATATAAGCAAGCATCCTTCTCCTTGTCAAGAAATTTAAGTGAATGGACAAATTGAATTAGTTCAAATTGTGTTGTGCCAAATAGGAGCATATCTATTCTTTACCCTTTGGTCTAGGCATAAAGAACATTGACTAATCCTATGCATAGTTACTGAATCTACGGCTACGCTGGGAGGATACCGGCTCTCACTTCGAAGCTCCCATGTTCCTTTCGTCTAAGGGCTAACATCTACACTTCAACACCCAAACGATAAAACCGAATTGAGGATTTTAGTCTGTCACTCTAAAATCTCCAATTCTACGCCCGATAAATAATATTTCCCTATTTATTTGCACCCTACTTTCAAAGACTTTGACCTCCCTGAATCTTGGATGTAATCTTCACTTTAGTTGTAAAAATCAACATATTTTAACAAATCAATTGTCCAGATTGAAAGTAAATTAAGATTGAAGTGAAAAGATTATTACAACTTCTTTAACATTCTCTTAGCACAACTAATTTAAATCACCATTTCACAAAATCTCAAAACAAGGAGAAAGATAAAAAACTACTCAGATCTCATGGAGAAGATACGAAAAAACATAGATTTCATATATAAAATCAAAGTTATACAGACTAAATAAGTAAATACAAATTATCTCAAATTCCTCCCTAAGCAAACTCCTTGAAGGTCCTCTAAATCTCTTCCTTTCTTTACAGCACACAGAATTCTCCTTCGAGCCGCAAGGAGGAAGAAATCTCTCACTTTCCTTCCACTCTTACAATCTCTTGAAGAATTCATCACAATTAACACTAATTTAACTTTCTCTCTATAACTCTTATGGCAACCAAGACACTAACAGACACTCCTAGACACCCCCATTTTCGACCTCAAATTGTCTCTTTTAAAGTTGTAGAAGAGTTTCCAAGAGTTGCCCAAGCATCCCTTCAAAATCATCCACATTCAATGCACCTTGTGAGAGAACCGACATACTCGCCATCGGTGGCCTCGATCTAGCCTTCGGCGACCTTCTAGAATAGTAGGTTTTAGACCTTCTCTAATAAGGCTCACTGTCGGTGAGGTCGAGCTCTCCGTCGGCGAGGTCGAGCTCTCCGTCGGCGACCTTCTTTGTAATTTATTTTTGAACTCTCGGAAAAAATCCGCCGTCGGCGCCCAAGGTCAAATCTTCATATTTTGGTCCTTTTTCTCCAAATTCACTCCTTTTTGCATCGTTTTGCTCTGATGTCCATAAATCAACATACCTGCAATAAATCATCAAAAATACCTTTCATTAAAGTGTAATATCATCAAAATCCATGTAAAATAGGTATGAAAATCGCAACATATTTTCTGTTGGTCAAAATCCCCAAACTTAACTATTACTTATCCTTAAGTAATTTTTAGTACTACATAGAAGTTATGATTCGTTGTGGTAAAGTTTTAATTCAAAAATACTATAATTTTGATTTAAATAAATATCATAGTGAGATTTCTTAGAAAGATTTTCAAGTAATTAGATTAACTATGTAGATGTAAGGCTATCTAGTCATCATGTCTAAGCGTTCTAGTCTTCTATTCATTTCAAGACTGAATATATGTTGCAATATCAAGTCACTTAGAATACTCAGATGATAGGAAATTCATGAGGACACTACTAGTAAAAATACTACTACATAAATATAAGCTCAGAAATGTATTTAGTTTTTTTCTTTAGGTTAATCCAAGTGAAGCCAATTTTTGATAAGGCATCTCCTCAAGCTTCTCCTCAATTACTTTTTCGTTTCTTTTCATTTGGATTGCTTTTCAATCTTATATATATTTTTCTTTTCTTTTCAGGGATTGTTTTTCAATCCTTTCTTTTTCTTTTTCAAGTGAGGATTACTATATCTGGATAGACTGTTAATAATTTTGAACTTCACTCTTCTTTTCCTAAATTTGATACTTAAAGCATTCCATTATCTTATATGTAATTCATAGTCTTTACATCATTGAGTCACAATCTTTCCTTTCTCAACTAAATTCCTGAGGTTCTTATTATTTCAAAATATAATTTTCTTTACTTCAAAAAGTTAACTATAGTCTTATCCTCTTATACTAAATATCTTAACCTACAAATTAATTTTCATTACCAAAAATATTTCTTTTAATTTTCCACAATATTTAATTAAAATCTAAATATAGTTAACTGAATTAAATTTTATCACAAAAATCATATTTATAAATTTTGAAAATATTTTAATTGAGAACACATAATAGTTAATCTTTTTCTCCCCCCCCCCCAAACTTAAATTTTTCAATATATAGAAATAATACATGTGGAAAGAAAAATTCTATATATAAATCATACTTTTGCACTTTAGGCATTTTCATCTTTCTAAAATTTTGCAGGTTCTTCTAAAAACTTTTAACTTCAACTGGCCTGTAATATTAGGAGCATTTCTACACATATAACAGATTAGAGAACTTGCTGGGGTAATGAAATTTTGAAATAGCTTCATAAAGTAAAACATTTAGCTACCATAATTTATTACACTACACCGTACAATAGAAAATAACATTTTCATTTCACAGCACAATAACAAACAGTCTACTATTTTATCTTAGAGTCCACAATTACAATTATAATCTACGCATTACAATCCATTCAGAAATGAAATACAAACTACAAATAAAATACACATCTCAGAAAATAATATAGTACACAAAATACAAATAATAGAATAAAAATACTACAACAAACACACATACATACATCACAATCATCAAATTTAAGATCACACATTAAAATCCCATAATATGTCCTCATCTCCCTGGTCAGCAAGTGGATTGGGCTGGTAACGAGTATATCAGGTGCATTCTGGAAAAGTAACATCAGGCTCACCTCTATAGTGTCTGGCCTGAGCATCGTAATAAGCAATCTCGAAATCAAAATGCCGCTGAAGATACTCACTATGATGATTGTGTCTCTGCTCTAATCCTTCAATCCTCTAATCTATTCTCTCAAGTCTTCCATCTAACTTTTCAAAACTCTTCCACTGCCAGGTCATCTCATTCATCAAATCATAAAGGGTAGAGGAACTAGAGGCAGGAGGGTCATAACTAGTAGAGGGGATATCTCTACTTGTAGAAGGAGCTTTACTCCTACTCCCAGATCTCCATTCTTCATGGGAATCATATGTCTTTAAATTAGCTATACTAATGGGTTTCATAAGGTAAACCCATTCTTCATCATCTCTATCTTCCACTCCAGATAATTGGCAAAGTACAAAAATGAGACCAGGATGTCCTAGTCCTCCACTTGATTCACTCTTTGCCGTGGTCAAAATATTGTTAGAAATTATATTCCCCACATTAATGCTTCTATTGTTCTGAATACAGAAATTCAGAACTGCTCTATCTCTCGACACTTCATTGTGGTGGTAAGTAGGTAGCAGAGTAGAACAAATGAAGTAATGTCATGCTTTAGATGTGGCTTTCATCATGGAAAGAGAAAAATTTATTTGTTCAAGCTGCTTGATCTTCCATGTCCCTTTCCGATCAGTGAGAAAGTTGATGACATCTTTCAGCGGACCCTCCATGGTTCCAAACTCCTCGTACTTGCTAGAGTAAAAATCGTGAAGTTTGTAGAAAGAATTTATGCGGGCAGCATTAAAATCAACAGAAAACCCTCTCACTCTAACAGGCTTGTCCTCAATCTGACTTATATTGGCATAAAACTCTTTAACAACTTCTACAACAGCCTTGTTTGTAGAGTAACAAAATTTTTCCCACTTCCTCTCTCTAATAACTCGTTCAACTTCTCCTCCAGGATTATCAAAAACCCTATCTTGTATGCATTTCTTTCCTTGGAAGATAGGATTGTACCTTAACTGGGCTTTTGCATTTACAAATCGAGCCTCGTCAAACTCAAGTCACCTCTTTTGTCGGTGAGCCATT
The DNA here is from genome assembly GCA_022702705.1 of Papilionanthe hookeriana x Papilionanthe teres. Classification (NCBI taxonomy): domain Eukaryota; kingdom Viridiplantae; phylum Streptophyta; class Magnoliopsida; order Asparagales; family Orchidaceae; genus Papilionanthe; species Papilionanthe hookeriana x Papilionanthe teres. Next base: position 25,379,748 of record CM040427.1, read on the forward strand.
TTTCGATCTATCAAATTTACAAAAATCTAAACTAAACTCAAAAATAATGATAAAGTGGCTTCCAAAGGTGACTTTAAGGATTCTAAATTAAGCTCTATGAATCTCTTCCAAGTATTTTCTCCACATTTTCAAATTTTTTTTGGAATTCCTAAATGTGGAAGAAATTCATGATGAAAATAAAAAATTTTTACATAGGAGGGAAGCTCTTAACAATGGAAGATGAAATCTAATGTCAAAATGAGTTGAAATCGCCCCAAATCCAAGATCTCTCAAGCCCTGGGTTGAAATTTTTGGTATTTAGAGGTTAGGGATGATGAATAGTGGCGTTTGACTGGTTAAAATCGCGGTTAAAAAGTAATTTTCCAGATCTCGCCATCAGCGGGGTCATTGGCGCCGTCGGCAAGCTCTGTTGAATTAAATAGCAAAATTCTCGGGAAAAATTCGTCGTCGGCGGCCTCAAGGGCGCCGTCGGCGAGATTCTTAAATTTTGTACATTTTCCAGTTTTTTACGATTTCGATCAATTTCAAGCTTCATCGACATCCGTTCGATCATTTTAAACATAAGGTTTTAGTGAATAAGTGATGTATTAACACAAATAAATATTCTCAACACAAAACATCTCAATTATATATAAAGTCCAAGGTTTACAATACACATTACACAACACACTTAAGTTAGGTATTTTCTGAACCTCAATTCATCAATTCAACATCGCAATCCAAGCCACAACACTCTAAACGCTGAAAACAAACATTCAATGTTTAATCTCAACTATATTGAGATCTAAAAGCAAACTTCAAAAGCAAGCAAATTAATAGATTCAAATCAAGTCTAAACATAAAGAAATATACGTAGTAAAGCAGATCTACCACTCCTCCGATTCAGTGCTTATTTCTCCTCTAACATCACCCATTAGTTGAAGATGAACTTAAAGATTATAGAAAGGTCAGTAAGGGAATTCTTCAGTAGAGTCTTCTTCTATCCATCCCATCTTTCTCATTAAGCGTATAAAACTTCCTTTGATATGTCCAGAGTGATCAAAGTGCTCTTTCATCCTCCAATCAATGTGATAAAAAAATTAGAGATATTATTAATTGCATTCATCACATTTTGTACCTCTTTTTCCAGTTTCTTAATTCTGTGTAAGATCACTGGCGTCTTGTCTGATACTAGAGGTTGAATTGGTATTGAGTTCTGTGATCATTAATCCATAATAAATCCCATATCACTCTCATCTTCATTTGTTGGGAACATTTTGGTTGGGTCTAAAGGCTTCCAAGGTAGAAGTACATTTTCCCAAATTTCATATGAAACTTCGAACAGACTGCAAAGTGAGAAAATTGTAGAAGGATGTCCAAGCCCATGAGTTGATCCTTGAACGATCAGGCCCAAAACAGACTTCACAATTATAGATCCAATGTCAATTGGCAATCCCATTTGAATACATTAATTCAAAATAGCACTTTCTTAAGTAACCTTACTGATCCTCATCATCGGTAATAACTTTGCAGAAATGAAAAAGTGCCAATGTTTTGATACGGGATTTAGAAGTGTAGCAAAAAAACTAACATACCCACTATCTCTTACTTCCCAGACTTCAGTCTTGTCCATTAAATATTGGTAGATCTCATTCATCAGATTTCTTGTCAGGACGAAGTTAGAATAATGGCAGACAAGAATATTCTCGATCATATATAATTCATTAATTCATTCAGGAGTAAAAGTTACCCACCAACCTCGCACATAGACGCTTCCCTGGTTGATTCCATGGAAATTAGCGTCAAACTCCTTCACCACAAGAACGACAACTGCGGCAGTAGTGTAGCATAATACTTCTCATCGTCACGGCACGATCATCTCTTCAATCACTATCGAAAGATTGTTTAATCCTCGATTCACAAAGCCTCTTTCTTTGATTAGTCTCCTCTTTGTCAGCACTTTGTAAAAGATTCGTTGTGCCTCGGCACTAACAAACTTTCTCCGGTTGTTCACTCAAAATCTAGGGTAATCTGTGGAATTGGAAGCCATTAGGGAAGAATTCACTGAAGTTTCAATTCATTTTTGGGTAATGGGGAGTTTAGGAACCGACTCTGGAAATATATAGGGGAAAAATTCCGCCTAAAACCGCCAAAAACTGCCATTTGAAACTCCAGAAACCATCCACTCACTGATCTCGTCGTCGGTAGCCTTGATGGAGCCGTCGGTGGACTTTGTGCAATTAAATGTTAGGGCTCTTAGGAAAAACCACCGTCGGCGCCCAAGGCTAAATTTGCACATAAACGCCGTGGTCCAAATGAGTTCCAAATTTTCTCTATAGATCCAAATTCCATGATGATCAAAGGGTAAATATGAGCAGTAGAGTTCAATATTAACGCAAACTAAAGCTAAATTCAAATAAATACTCAACAAATAAAGATAACTATGGGTTGCCTCCCATAAAGTGCTTGGTTTAACGTCGTCAGCCAGACCTATCCAAGTTGACTGAGCATTAAAACCTCTTTAAAGTTCAGTCTTTTACAGTTAAAATATGGTTTTAATCTGTGTCTATTTACTTTAAATCTCTTCCTAGTATTTGGATCTTCAATTTCAACAGCTCCGTAAGTATAAACTTGAGTCACAGTAAAGGGTCCTAACCAACGAGACTTCGATTTCCCAAGGAATAACTTTAGCCTTGTATTATAAAGCAAAACTTCTTGTCTTGGTTTAAAGTTCTTCTGGTTAATCTTCCGATCATGCCTTTACTTCAGTTTCTCCTTATAAATTCTATCGTTATCATAAGATTCATTTCTTAATTCTTCCAATTCATTCATTTGTAATAATCTCTTCTCACCAGTATTTTTCAAATTATAATTGAATTTTTTAATCGCCCAATATGCTTTATGCTCCAATTCTAATGGTAAGCGGCAAGTCTTTCCAAAATGAGTCTACAAGGAGTCATTCCAATAGGAGTTTTATAAGCAGTCTTGTATGCCCATAATGCAGTATCCAGTCTTGTAGACTAATCTAATCTACTAGGGTTTATAGTTTTTTCTAGAATTTTTTTAATCTCTTGATTAGATACTTCATCTAATCCACTGGTCTTAGGATGATAAGCTGTAGAGATTCTATGAATAATATTAAACTTTTCTGCCAATTTCTGAATATATTTATTCCTGAAATGGGATCCTCCGTCAGTGATAATCACTCTCAGCATTCCGTATCTTGTGAAAATGTTTTTCATTAAGAATCATGAAACACTTTTAGCATCACAATGAGGTAAAACTTGTGCTTCAATCCACTTTGATACATAATCAACTGCAATCAACATATATAAGTTCCCAAATGAAGGAATAAATGGTCCCATGAAATCTAATCCCCATACATTAAAGATCTCAACTTCTAACTTGAAATTCAGAGGCATTTCATTTCTTCTAGATATATTGCCTACTCGTTGGAATTTATCACAAGTTTTGATATATCTGTAAACATCTCTAAAGAGAGTAGGCCAATAAAATTCAGCTTGTAAAATTTTATGCTCAGTTTTGTTAGTCCCAAAATGTCCTCCAAATTCAGAATCATGACATTTTTGAATAATCAGTTCAGTTTCTTCATAAGGTGCACATCTCCTAATAATAAGATCTTTACATTGCTTATATAAAGATGGTTCATCTGAAAAAATATGTTTTTGCATCATGAATGAATTTTTTCTGTTGCTAGAATGTTAGTATAAGTGGCAAAATATCACTTAAAATATAGTTAACTATATCAACATACCAAGGTATTTTCCACTCACTAATATTATAAAGTTGTTCATCAGGGAAACTGTCTATAACTTCATTGTCGGTGTTAGATAATTCATGATATTCTAATCTCGACAAATGATCAGCAATTTGATTATCAGCTTTTTTCTATTAATTACCACAAAATCAAATTCTTGCATCAAAAGTATCCATCTGATTAATCTTAGTTTGGTATCCTTCTTTTGCATCAGACATTTAATAGTAGAGTGAATAGTATGTACAATACATTTAGTCTCAATTAAATAAGGTTTGAATTTGTGAAAAACGTACATAATAGCCAGTAACTCTTTTTCAGTAACCATATAGTTAAATTGAACATCGTTAAGAGTTCTAATAGCGTAGTATATAACTTTAAAAATCTTATCATATCTTTGTCCAAGGATAGCTCCAATAACATAATTACTAGCATCGCACATTAATTTGAATGGTTTCTCCCAGTCAGGTGAAACTATTATAGGTGCTGTGATTAGTTTATCTTTTAATAACTTAAAGGCATTCAAGCAGTCTTCAGTAAATTCAAATTTCTTGTCCATTTCTAAAAGTTGGCATATAGTTTTGGTAATTTTTGAAAAAATCTTTAACATAACGCCTATAAAAACCAGCATGTCCAAGAAAACTTCTTACACCTCTCACTGTAGTAGGAGGTGGTAGTTTAGCTATAACTTGAATTTTTGCAGGGTCTACTTCCATGTCATTTTCTGAAATTTTATGCCCTAATACAATTCCTCCTACAACCATAAATTGACATTTCTCCCAATTTTGAACAAAATTAATTCTTTTGCATAACTCCAAAACTTTTTCAAGATGATTTAAGCATGCATGAAATGATGTTTCAAATACAGAGAAATCATCCATAAACACTACTATTCCATCATCAATTAACTTACTAAATATAGACATCATATATCTCTGGAATGTTGCAGGTGTATTATAGAATTCGAAAGGCATTCTTCGAAAGGCAAAAGTTCCATAAGGACTAATAAATGTAGTTTCCTCTTGATCCTTAGGAGCAATAGGAATTTGATGTTAACCAGTATATTCATCCAGAAAGCAGTAGTACTTGTGTCCAGCAAGCTTATCCAACATTTGGTCTAAAAATGATAAAGGGAAGTGATCTTCTCTAGTGGCAGAATTTAATTTTCTATAATCAATACAAATACGCCACCCAGTAACTTGCCTGATAGGTATTAATTTATTATTCTCATTTGCTTCAACCGTCACTACTCCTTTCTAGGAACACAATGAATTGGGCTTACCCAAGCACTGTCAGAAATAGGATATATAACTCCAGTATCTAACCATTTTAAAATCTCTTTTTTAACTACTTCTTTCATAATAGGGATTAGTCTCCTTTGTGGATCAATTCTTTGTTTATGTTCATCGTTCAATAAAATTCTGTGCATGCAAATAGAAGGGCTCATTCCCTTTATATCAGCCAGAGTCCAACCAAAAGCTCTTTTGTACATTTTTAATGTATCCATTAATTTTTGTTCTTAAATTTCATTTAAGTCTGAGGATACAATTACTTGTAATGTTGATAACTCTCCTAAAAACGCATACTTCAAATGATTTGGAAGAGTCTTTAATTCAACTTCAGGTGGTTTCATAATAGATGGAATTAATATTTCATTCTCTAGTACTGTTGAATCGAGCGTTTCAAATCGTTCCTGAATATAATCAGCTTCCTTGTTATCAATTTCATCATAATTATCATTTTCCATATTTTCATTTTTTTTCAAAATTTTCTTTCAAATATTCTTTTCTCAAATAATCGCATGTATCCATTCTAAAACATTCATCATCTTTTTCTATTGAAAAATATTTCATTGACTTTGAGATGTTAAAGGTCACTTCCTGATCATTTACTCTCATAATCAACTCTTCTTTTTGAACAACTATCATGGCTCTTTCTATAGCTAGGAATGGTCTTCCTAAAATGATAAGTATTTCCTTGTCTTCTTCCATATCTAAAATGATAAAGTCTACATAAAAGATAAATTTATCAACCTTAACCAGAACATCTTCTACAACTCCTTTAGGATATGTAATAGATCGATCAGCTAATTGTGGAGTTACAGAAGTTGGAGCAATCTCTCATATTCCTAACCTTTTAAAGTTGATAGAGGCATCAGATTTATGTTAGCTCCCAAATCACATAATGGTCGTCCAAAAAAATTTTCACCAATAGCAAACTGGATAGTAAAACTACAAGGATCTTTAAGTTTTTTAGGAAGCTTTTTCAGAATTATAGCACTACACTCTTCACTGAGTGCAACAGTCTCATGATCTAGTAACTTCCTCGTTTTATTGAATATATCCTTCATAAATTTAATATAATCAGGCATTTGTTCCAAAGCTTCAACAAAATTAATTTTATTAACAATTTTTTTAAAATGTCTAAGAATTTAACAAATCTTTTTCCTTTGTCTTGTTGCTTCAGTCTTTGAGGAAATGGTGATGGTGGTCTTCCAACGATAATTTTCATAGGTTTCAAAGGATAATCAGGATATACACTTTCATTTTCTCCTTCATTTTTCACTTTTTCCTATTCAACTACAGTTTCTTTCTGGCCCCTTGTTTCCAACTCTTTTCCACTTCTTAATTTAATAGCCTTGATCTATTATTTTTTTTATCTTTAGGATTTACTTCAACATTGCTAGGTAAAGTTCCAACAGGTCTATTGCTCAGTGCAGTAACAATATGCCCCAATTGGTTTTCTATGCTTTTAATAGCAGCTCCTTGATATTGTAATTGATTTCCCATATTCAGAACTAGTTCATCCATAGACACCTTCTTCTCCTTAAATTGTGAATTATTATAAAAACCTAGTGGATTAGAAGGTCTATAATTGGGATTACCCTGATTGTTTACATTTCCCAATGGGTTTACAGGATTGTTCCCCCACTGAGAATTAATAAGATCTGAATTACCTTGGTTATTCCAATTAAATTTTGGATGATTCTTCCAACCTGGATTATAGTAGTTTGAATATGCATTACTTTGTCTATTATTTATCAAATTTAAAGTTTCATAGGAAGATATAGCATCTACAATTTGTCCCAATGAGTTTTCTTCTAACACTGGAGGTGTTTGAGAACAATTCATTCTGTATTCATCTATTTTCTTTGAAAGAGCAGCAATTTGAGAAACTATCATAGTTAAAACATCTGAATCACGAATACTGGCTACTTTCTTAGGATTTAACCTTTCAGCAGGCCATTGAAAATTATTGGTAGTCATTTCATCTATTAAAGCATAAGCTTCTTCAAAAGGTTTAGACATTAGTGATCCACCAGCAGCAGCATCAATAATGGATCTAAGAGATCCTACTAATCCATTATAAAAAGTTTGAATAATTAACCAATCTGGTAAAGAATGATGTGGACATCTCTTAAGAAGATCTTTAAATCTTTCCCAAGATTTGTATATCGATTCTCCCTCATACTGACTGAAAGATGTGATATCGTTTCTAAGCTTAGCAGTCTTAGATGGTGGAAAATACTTCGATAAGAATTTTTGTGAAAGTTCCCCCTAAGTTCTAATAAATCCTGGTGCTAACGAATTTAACCAAGCCTTAGTCTTGTCCCTTGTGAAAAAGGAAAAGTCTAAGTCTGGCAGCATCATCAGACACTCTGTCATATTTAAAAGTAGCATAAAGTTCTAGAAAACTCTCAAGATGTAAATTAGGAGCATACATATTCTTTATCCTTTTGTTCAAGCATAAAGAACATTGACTAATCCTATGCTTTGTTACTGAATTTGCAGTTAGGCTGGGAGGATACCAGCTCTCACTTCGGAGCTCCCACGTTCCCCTCGCCTGAGGACTGACATCTACACTTCAGCACCCAAACGATAGGACCGAATTGAGCATTTTAGTCTATCACTCTACAATCTCCAATTCTACGCCCAATAAATAATATTTCCCTATTTATTTGTACCCTAATTTCAAGGACTTTGACCACCCTGAATCTTGGATGTAATCTTCACTTTAGTTGTAAAAATCAACATATTTTAACAAATTAATTGGCCAGATTAAAAGTAAATTAAGATTGAAGTGAAAAGATTATCACAACTTCTTTAACATTATCTTAGCACAACTAATTCAAATCACCATTTCACAAAATCTCAAAATAAGGAGAAAGTCAGAGAAACTACTCAGATCTCATGGAGAAGATACGACAAAACTTGGATTTCATATATAAAAGCAAAATTATACAGACTACAAAAAGTAAATACAACTTATCTTGAATTTCTCCTCAAGCAAACTCCTTGAAGTTCCTCTGAATCTCTTCTTTTCTTTACAGCTCACAGAATTCTCCTTCGAAGCGGCAAGGAGGAAGAAATCTCTCACTTTCCTTCCACTCTTTTAATCTCTCGAAGAATTCCTCACAATTAACACTAACTTCACTTACTTTCTATAACTCTTAGGGCAACCAAGACACTAACAGACACTCCCACACACCCCCATTTTCGGCCTTAAATTGCCTCTTTTAAAGTTATAGAAGAGTTTCCAAGAGTTACACAAGCATCCCTTCAAAAATCATCCACATTCAATGCACCTTGTGAGAAAACCGACATACTCATCATCGGTGGCCTTGATCTCTCCATCGACGGCCTCGATCTCGCCGTCAGCGACCTTCTAGAATACTAGGTTTTAGACCTTTTTTGTTAAGGCTCGCTGTGGGTGGGTTCCAGCTCACCGTTGGCGACCTTTTTTGTAATTTTTTTTTCTGAACTCTCGGGAAAAATCCATCGTCGGCGCCGTCGATCTCGTCGTCGGCGCCCAAGGTCAAATTATCATATTTTGGTCCTTTATGCTCCAAATTTGTGTCTTTTTTCATATTTTTGCTCCAATGTCCATAAATCAACATACCTGCAACAAATCATCAAAAATACCTTTCTTTAAAGTGCTATATCATCAAAATTCATGTAAAATAGGTATGAAAATCTTAAAATATTTTCTGTTGGTCAAATGTGACCTTCAGTTTTGTTGTGGAACTCATAATCCTTTCAGAACATATGTTTCCCAATAAGTTTTAACAATTCAATTGACCAGATCAAAAAGTAAATGAAGTTCAAAGTGAAAAGATCATCATAAATTCTCCATAATAAATCAACACATCATTTCCATATCGCAACATCAACACGTCCAATTAAAAAGAGAAAGACAAAGGAATCTACTCAAGACTCATGAGGATTTAAGAAAGACAAAGGAATCGACAAAATATGGATTTTATATATAAAAGCAATGTCATACAAACAGAGTAAAGAAAAGATAACTTATCTCAAACTCTTCCCCAAGCAAATCTCAAGGAATTCCTTTTACTCGTCTTCATTCTTCACACCAACACAAAATTCTCTCTTTAGATAAGTAAGGAAGAAGAAATCTCCCACTTTGCCTCTCCTCCTACACTCCTTAGAAGAAAATACACACAAACCCTTGATGGACTCTCTACACTACAACAATGGAAAAGACACACTCTCTCCTCACTCACAAACTCTAAAAACTCTCTTCCCCTCTCTAAACTTGACTCTAAAAAAGTTTTAATTCAGCCATAACTGATTTCCCAAGAGTTTCCTTGAGCATCCCTCCAAAATCTGGCCAAATACATTGAATCTAGTTTTAAATTAGGATAGGGTGCGGTCCGGTGCAGGATAGGGCGCCGCCCGGTGCTATTTTCCGCCTTTTGGTTAATAAGCTCTGTAAATTGGCGCGATCCGGTGCTGGTGACAGTGTTATTTCAATAAAATGCACTTTTTCTCCATTTTGCTCCAAATTTGCTCATTTTTTATTCTTTTTGCTGCAAAGGCCTGAAATCATGAAAGTGTCTTTCTTTAATGTGCAATATCATCAAACATAGGTATGAAATGGACATTAAAAGCTATCAAATTTTCAGTGGATCATCCTCCATGAAGATTTAAAATTTGATTAAAGTTAAGATTCAAATGTTATTTAAGGTTATCATTTGTTAATCATTGTAGATAGAATGGGTGTTTAACTTAGTTATGATAAAGAAAGATACTGTGAGCTTGGGAAGAATGTGGGCTTTAAGGAAGTTAATGGTGCATGCCCTTAATGATTCTAATTAATTAGTGATTGTTGATCTCCATCAAATCTATTTTAGTTTTCAATCAACTTAATTCTCTTAATGCTTTCTTACATTCTTATCGTATTTAAATGCTTCATAAGGATATGGACATGGCAATCTTTAACATCAACTAAGCAACCTTTAATAAGAAGGTTATGACCTTCGAGCAAAGGTAAATTCAGCCGGTATATCAAATGGCTCAAGGATAATATTTTCATAATTTATAAGGGGAGACAAGCCTTAATATATATATATCAGTATTATTTAGGAAAATTTAGAGCAACAAGCCATATCTTATTGGCTTTTTATTATAACATCATATGCTTCATCACTGAAGAGGGTTTACTATTATTGTGTCATCAAAAAATTTTATTATTAACTATAAATCTTGATGAATATTATGGTAAGAAATCTTCCGAACTCAAATTCATGTTCATCCAAGTTCAAAATCTAACAAGTTTATAGTAACCGTCTCGAGATAACGAATCCAATGATACAAAAACTAGTTCAATATAGGTCAAATCAAGCATAGATCAAGTCTTTGAAAAACATTTAGAGGATTTAGTTCATTAATTGAATGATCAAATTAGCTCAAAATTTGACATATTTATAGTCAAATTGAGCTTCTAAATGCGATGAATTGAACAAACCTAAGCTTAATCAATTCTAATTTCATTAAAGCACCCAAATCAGTAAAAAATCACATGTGACCAAATGGGAATAACATGATCATTCTATCAGATAGCTATGGAAGTTATATGCCAAAATAATAATATGACCTTCTTAAATGGTCATAAATAAGCCTCCTCTATTCATTTAGGGGAGGAGTAAGAGAAGAAGTGGAGTTCTATAGTCATTTCTAGAGAAAATACCTTGTGAGCTCCACCAACTTGTGCAGCCGACAATTGATAAGCACTACTTACTATTGATACAACTTCCAAATATAGTCTCTGTAGCCAATAACCTCTTTTATAGCCATCGAATGCAGCCTTTCTGGCCAACTATTACCTTTATAGCAATCAACTATGGCATTTGTGGCAAATTATTGTTGTTACAACTTATAATTTTTGTGACCAACTACTACTATTGCAGACACCAATTATAGTTTTTATGGCTAAATACTTACTTTATAAAAACCTATTAAGATTTGTATGGCCAACTACTATTGTTAAATTTTCAAACTGTGGCCTCTTTAGCCAACTGTTGCTATTACAACTATTAAAATAATTCATTATCGCAAACTACTACCTTTATAGAAACTAACTATAATATTTGTGGCTAACTGTTTTTATTATAGTTAAGAATCACATTTAGTGTAGCCTAATCATGACTATTATAGCTAAAATAAATATTATAGATCTAAGATTATCAGCTTCATAAATCCATATTCTCTAAATTTGATGAAGAGTATACCTGTGTAATTATAATTACATAGTTTATTACTTTGACTGGGCTAGGCCCCATGGTTTTTGTTCCCTTCTAGGATTTTCCCACATAAATACTTAAATTTCTCCTCGTGCTACTTTTACTTTATTTGTGTGTGTTGGGTCTTTGTACAATGTTAAGACATTAAAATACTACTCTATCATTATGAATGTGATCTTAAACATAACTATAAACTTAAATTTGAAGAAATACAACTTAAAAAGACACTTAGTAAATTATTTAGTTGTCCTAGCTTTACAAAAGAGATCCAAGCCAATCATGAAAAGTCCAAGATAATCCTAGACATGCTTTCACCCATAATGGCCTATGAAATTTAAATGCTTACTAGCAGGCTTACAAGACTTTGCCAATTCATATGGAAGCAAGAAGTGAGACCAGCTTTGTTATTTTCTGCCTTAAAGAATACAAATTAGGTCAAATAATATAATAATGATAGGAAAAATATTTTTTAATTATTTATAATAATACTTAAATTTTACACTAATGTTATGAACAATCTAGAGTGTCGGCTGTTAAAGTTTGGGATGGATTTAATTTAATATATAATATAATTTCAGAAAATATCATTTTGATTTAAAAAATATGAAATCAAACCGATCTCATATAAACGATAGTTTAAATAATCGAGCACTTTTCCACAAGACTTGTATCTATCCCAAAGAATAGATACATAGCTTGGTGGTGAGGCTTGATCAAATAAACTAAAGAATTCATGAGATCCGTTTGGTCTGCAAACCATTTATATCAACTAATAATTTCCCCTATCTAATATGGAATAATTAGATAGGGTTTATATTAAGACGGGGTCATTAAGTTTCCTATAAGGCCAAGCCCCTATAGTTCAATACATCTTAGATAACTGAAGTCACCTAAGAAAACTCTTGATATAGATCAGGAAATATTTATAATCACAACTTCCAAAAAAAAGGGATGGTTGTTTAAGAAAATGTGATAATAGGAAATCCAATATGTGAGTGGCTCAAATTTCATAACAGTTATTGAAGGAATCCAAAGGAGGAGAAAGCTAGGGGAAAGACATGGATCCCTGAAAAAACTTGGTGTTTTCTCAAACTATCCTATGGTTTGGCCTCGATTTAAGAAAATTATTTAATGTTTCATCCTGCCAATTTCATTTAATTCGGGCTTACATCCACCTGATACCGATCATGTAAATAACCTAGAGGATATGAGGGTTTATGTCATACCTGATGACAAACTCGGAGTCCTAAGATGAGTTTAGAGCTTATATTGCATTACATAGTCATGCAAATGCCTAAGAAGATAAGGTATGGGTTTATACTGCACTACGCAAGCTACCTCAAAGTTCTATGGCTTGTTATTTAATTCTAAGGAGATTTGCTGTTGAAGATGGCGTGCTGCCCACTGTGCATGCTCCAAGCTCGTAGTAAGTTTAGTTTAAAGAAGTGTCAATTGAAGAGAAGAGGGAAGTATCATGTTTTGGAAAAATTTAAAATTGAGGTGTATTAATGTTTTATTATGGGACAATGTTTAAGTTGATTAAGTGGAACCGGTTAAGATCCAACGGTTCCATCATCCCGGCGCCACTATTTTTTTCGGATTCACTTAGTCCAGATGAATTTACCAAACTCGACTTAATGAGTTCCATATAATCATTTAGACTGTTGGAAATCCCGTTAGCTGCTGCAGGTTGCATCCTCTATAGTATTTCAGATCATCCGATAGAGATGTTTTAATTTAGTTACAACTATGACTTTGTTTGGTTTCTGATTAAATTTTAAGTTATTTAATATTTGAATGTTGTGGCAGTGAATTTCATCTTATCTCATTTTAATTTAGTTTTAGTTGTGGTTTTTTGTCTATCCTAAAATTTTTGGTTTTCATGCAAGGTGACATTGTTTTTTAACATGCAAGCTCACAAGCAAGAAAAGTGCAGTAGAGAAGGTATGAAAAGAAGGTGTTGTAAACTGAAAAAGTGTACCTGCCGAGTCTTCTCGTTCCTCCACCTGAGACTTTAGTAATTTTTCTATAGACATTTATATTTTTGCAGGAAAGTAACCCTATCTCATAACTTGGTGGGTCCTATTTAATTATTTTATGAAATTTCTTCATTAGGAAAGTAACCCTATCTCATAACTTGGTGGGTCCTATTTAATTATTTTATGAAATTTCTTCATTTAATAAGATATGATATGTTCAGTTGTTCTCCAAGGTGTCCAGAAGATTTGTGAAAAGGACCTAGCAAATACCTAGCTTTTTACAATTCTTTTGACCTTCCTTGAGTTTATTTCAAAATTATCATAATTATAAAATGATGCAATTATTTCATGTCATTATGCTCAGTGAGCTAATGTTTTAATCATCCCAACAAGTTGGGTAAATATCACTTGATATTTCAATTAAGAATTATGTAAGTGAAAATCTTTTGGGGCAAAGTTTGTTCACAAAGGAAAGTTAGCCGATTAATTTTAAAATTGGGCTTGTAGTGTTTCAAAAGTTGTTTAAGATTAATCGTGTTTTCTTTTCTAAACCTCATTAATAAAATTTTATTAAGCTTAGTGTCACTACCAAGCCCTTAGGACTTTAGTGAATAAATTTGTAATTCTTTAAGGGAAATAAAGCTATGTGAGTTTACTTTTTATCAAAATATTGAATTGATATTCAAACATCAAAATAGGGGTGAAAATTAGTGGATTATTAACTTCTTAAGTCAACACCTGTCCTTAAGAATCATTTAATTTAATTTTCTTCCAAATCATAATGATTAATTAAATCATGAACTTTATCTTTTAGTGTGACAAAGAATGAGATGTGTTTCTACCATTTATCTCTTTATGTTTCAATCATTCAAACATGTTAATTAATATCATTCATTACCCGTTTACCACTTTAATTAATCCTAAATATTAATTTAGATTAAATTCTTCAAAATTGCACTTTTGCCCCTAAAGGCCCTATCACTTCATAATTCCTTAAATTTAATTCAAATGAATTTAAAAATTTTATGTGACTCCACTTAAGGTTTAATTAAAACATCAGAGGAGAAAATGTGATTTTTTAAATTTTAATTTAATTTATATATTTATTTTTATGCAAAAATAAGATTTTTAATGAAAATTCAATACCATGACAAAGTCAAAGCATAATACCTTGAAATTTTTATTGGAGGTAGCCCTAGACTAGAGGACCACTTTAACCAATTTTCATGATTTTTGAAATTTAAAATTATTTATTAAAATTATTTTTATTTCTATAGTATTAATTAATTATAAAATATTTTAAAGATTGAAAATTAAATTTTATATTTTTATTAAATCCCTCTATGGTCAAGAAACCTAGAGGAACAAATTTTATATTTTTTTTTATTTTTTTTGAATTATTAGAATTATTATAGTGGAAAATTGTGAAAATTCATTTTTTAAGTGTTAAAAAAATTGTCTTGAACCTTTGAAAATTTATATTTTGACTTAGAGGCTTAGGAAATTTATGGGGATGGTCCCTAAGTGATTAGGAGACCAAATGTGAGAATTTGGTAATTTTTTAATATTTTTGTGATTTTTATTATTTTTAATTTTTTATAAAATTAAAATATTGTCAAAAATAAAAATTTTATCAAAATGCTATTTTTATTTTAAGAAAATTCCTCTGATCAAAGAGAACTCCTAAAAATCAATTTAATAATTTTTTTGTGTCATACTTTAAATGTTATGATTATTTTAAAACCTTAAAATTGTCATTTCCACTTAAAAATTTATTTAGATGGCTAAATGAACTCAAAATGTCTTGAAGCATTTTATGAGAGTTCTCTGACCTTTAACGTATAGTGGAGAATTTGTTTTAAGCCATTTACATGTTTCATTTGTCTAATTAATTCAACCTCAGTTTTAGTTCAAGTTGATAATTAGGTCATTTCTTAATGATTTCGCCCATGACAAATTTATCCTAGGGTCCTCTGGTCAAAAGGAACCTATAATGTTTTTGGATTTTTCTGACCAACATGCTAATTATTGGAATTAATTTATCAAAATAGATTCATAAACTTAAAAAATAAAGATCTCTTCACAAAGGTCTCCTCTAACTTTGGAAAATTCAGGGAAGGTTCCCCATGGCATAGACTACAACATGCTAAAACGGCAAGCCATGGTGAAATGTCTAAGTGCATGGAGATTTATAAGACTCAAAACACCATTTAATAAACTAAAAATCACACATGCATCAAATTTCCTTGAAAACATTTCCACATTGTTCTCTTATGTTCACTGAGCACTAGGATATTTTTCTTTTATTTTTGTGACTTTTCTACAACAAAGATATGGATTTTTGAAGTTATGAGGTATTTTCTGAATTAATTAAATTCCTATTTATCTACCGATCCAGCTCATCCTCGGCAGCGTCGAAGTCCCCAAGCGTCACCCTCTAGTTGGACATCGCGATTTGGATTGGTGGCGCATTCACGAACCAAAACTCCATCCTGCTTCATCATGGTCGTTCATTTGATAATCGCGCAATCAGATGATCCACTGAAAATTTGATAGTTTTTTACGATCCATTTCATACCTATTTTTGATGATATTGCACTTTAAAGGAAGGTATTTTCATGATTTGATGCAGGTACAATGATTTTAGGCCTTTGGAGCAAAAGGAAGCAAAAAGGAAGTGAAAAGGAGCAAATTTGGAGCAAAAAGGGACAAGTGTATTTTATTGAACTAGGGCCGAACGACGCTGTTACCAGTGTCGGACCGCGCTATTTTCTAGAGAGTTATGACCATTTTGGCGGAATAATGAGTTGAACGGCGCCCTATCCAGTGCTGAACCGCGCCCTATCCCGATTTTAAACTAGTTCCTATGTATTTGGCCGGATTTTGAAAGGTTACTTTAGGAAACTCTTGGGAATTTAGTTTTGGCCAAATTTAAACTCTTTTGGAGCCATGTTTGAGAAGGAGAAGAAGAAAAGAGAAGAGTTTAGAGTTTAGAGAGAGCGTCTTCTGATTTAGTTTATGAAATCTAGGTTTTGTGTTTTCTCTTCTAAGGAGTGTGAGAGGAGAGGGAAAGTAAGAGATTTCTTCTTCCTTACTTATCTAAAGAGAGAATTGTGTGCTGTAGTGAAGAAAGAAGAGGAGTCAAAGGAATTCTTTGAGATCTCTTAGGGAAGAGTTTGAGATAAGTTGTCTTTACTTTACTCTGTTTGTATGACATTGTTTTTATATATAAAATCCATGTTTTGTTATCTTTTCCTCATGAGTCTTAAGTAGATTTCTTTGTCTTTCTCCTTTTCATGTAATGTGTTGATGTTGTGATATGGAAATCAAGTGTCGATTTATTATGGAAAATTTTTTATGATCTTTTTACTTCGAACTTAATTTACTTTTTGATCTGGCAAATTAAATTGTTAAAACTTGTTGGGAAACATATTTTCCGAAAGGATTATGAGTTCCAATATAAAAGTAAAGTTCACATTCAATGTTCATAAATGAGAGATGTATTTAATGAGGATTAAGTGTAAATAAATAGGGAAATATACTTTGATGGGCGTAGAATTGGAGATTTCAGAGTGACAGGCTGAAATCCTCAATTTGGTCCTAATGTTTGGAAACTGAAGTGAAAGTTAGCCTTCAGGTGAAGGGAAGTGGGAGCTTTAGAGTGAGGGCCAGTATCCTCCCAACCTAACCACAGATTTGGGGACTAAACTTAGGATTAGACAATATTCTTTATACGCTGAAATATGGGTAAAGAATAAGAATGCTCCTATTTGGCACAATACATTTGCATCACTGATCTATGTCACAATAATCATCACGTTATGATTGGAAAGGGGAAGACTCTTTCTTGCAACTGAACTTTGTTATAAATTTAGTCTTATCTTAGTTTAACTTGTTAGAGTTTAGAACATATTTTGGTAGAAATAGTTACTACAACTGTTTGCCTTTTTTTTAAGAATTAAACTTACTTGCAATTGTACTGTAATTCGATAAGTGATTTCTATGCTAAGCCATAAAATTGAAGCCTCCCTGTGGGATCGATATCACGGACTCCACTAGAGCCCTATATTACTTAAGCGATACGTCTACTTGTGTTTAATTGTGCTCATTATAAAACTAAATCAATATATATCTAAATCTGAGTACATAAATTTTGGTAAATTAAAAAGGTCGCACCATCAGACGATCCACAGCCTTCGCCCTAACTGGTGTGATCTTGTGACCGCCCACACTAAAACCCTAATTTCTCAGCTTATACTTGACCAAATCAAGTGCAGTTTGATCCTATAGACTCAATTAAGCATGACCAACATATCCATACGGTAAACATGTCCTTAAATCAACCTTAATCACATGATAAATTAAATTAAGCTCAGGTTACTGAGGAAATCAATACCTTTGCTCTTAGAAGTGGAGCTTCAATCAGAGAGACTTAGCACATACGCGGAGGTCCAAGGAGCTCATATATGAAGTCTCTGGCCGTGGTGAAAAATTTAGACCCAAGTTCGACCAAACTCGACTTCAGGTGTTGGTCTAACTCTAACCTAGGGTATTTCATTGAGGGGGCTTTGATGGGGCTTCTTCTTCTTTCATTGTGGTGATGGTTTGGGTGCAAACAATTGAGTTTATATAGACTGTGGAGTTAGGATGGGTAGTGTCCTATTTTATGGCCAAGTTTGAGCTCTGAAATTGACCTCCGACAGTGGGAATTAGGGCAGGGAAGTGGTTGTATTGCTCTGAGGAGGTCTCAAGGAGGATGTGGGAACAATTTTGCAGGGTCTCTTTAAGAAAAATTTTAGCACCTTCTTTTGGCCTTGAAGAATGGCTTTTATGGCCATGGTCGGAGAGGGGACCTCAGGGGGTGTCCAAGGGTGCATTTGGTTGCTTATGTGGATGACAGTGCGGCGTAAGTGGCCAATGGGAATGAGACAGGTTGTATGGACTCAATTAGGTGCATTTAGTAGGGGTGGCTCTTGGGTTTGACTTCTCCGGTGACTAGGACAGCCTGCAAGGATAGGGGAACTGGCCATGGGTTAGGTGAGTCAGGGGTTAGGTGAGCCAGGTCATCAAGTAGGAGCAATTAAGTTTGATGAGTAATTTTGGCAAGGATCTGTATGGTTTAAGCAAATATGGAAGGAGATCCCTCAAATTGAGCATTCTTTGGTCCATGGCTCACTAGCTTGGGCTAAGAGCATCTAGGTCAGTCCCTAAGGTCCATTTGGTGTCTCTAAGAAGCTTGGATTGGTCACATTTGGTTTAATTTGATCAATTGTGTCATAGGCTCATTCAGGTAACTTTGGGTTCAAATTGGGCTAAGTTGGGTTTGAGCTTGAATTATGCCCAAGAGATTGAGCAATATTGTGTATATGATTGTCATGATTGGTTTAGAGAAGTATTGGAGTGATTTTAAATTAGCTTGGTAAGTGGATTTTGTGAAATTTGGGTATTTGGCCAATTTTGGGCATGTTGGGTTAGCTTGGGTTTAGGTTGGGCTAGCCTAGGATCAAAGGCCAATTGAAGGTTCCAAATGGTCTAGGGGGATAGCATGAAGTATTCCAACATAAAATGGGTTCCAATTTTGGGATTAGGGTGATGGCGAACGGAGTCGGGTTGCTTGGATGTCATCGTCGTCAATTCTCATGTCAATGTCATGGAGTTGCCACTCTGTTTTGATATTGTTGTAATCTTATTTCTATGAATCCTATAAAGGAATCAAGAAATTTAGGGCTAATATAAAACAGAGAAAAATAAGATGTTTTGTGATAATCCTTATAAAGAAGATCCTAGAATTCCACATCATAGAGTTTCTATATAAAGAAGATCGTGAAGTGTCAAACCGAGATTCTGTCATGGGTTCTTTAATTCTTCTATAGAAGCAAGCTTCTATATTCAATTACATCTTAGATAATTTATAATTGTCTAAGAAAACTTCTGATTAATGTTGATCACTAGTTTTCTGGAAATTTTTTTGTTTTTAGGGAAAGATGTACCCACTATCAATCCCAAATGTCATTGTGTTATGTCGTTTTCATGTCATGTTGTTTTGTTTGTCGAAAGTTTTAGGTTCTGTGGCTAACCGAAAAGTTTAGGTTTTGTCATTGTTCATCCAGAAAGTCGTTGTTTTGTTGAAAGTTTTAGGTTTTGTGGCTAACCTAAAAGTTTTGGTTTTGTCATTGTTGTTAAGGTCGTTGTTTTGTTGAAAGTTTTAGGTTTTGTGGCTAACCTAAAAGTTTTGGTTTTGTCATTGTTGTCGATGTCGTTGTTTTGTTGAAAGTTTTAGGTTTTGTGTCTAACCTAAAAGTTTTTGTTTTGTCATTGTTCATCCAGAATGTTGTCCTACAAAACAGAGTTAGCACACCCTATAACATGCAAAGGAAATCTAAACAAAATTTGTCTTTATCCTGCAAAGAAAACATTTTTAAAAATAGTGTCACATTCATTGTCTCGAAATTTTGTAGGATGTTTTGATTTAACATATCCTGAATGTCAGTTAATGTTGTTTGAAATATTTGGATTGATATCGTTGTTTGTCAAATTTGCATTTGAAATGCCAACTTTGTTTGAAATGTCAAATTTATGTCAATTATGTCGGTTTAGGTTTGCAAAATTAAATTTATGTCGATTATGTCAAATCTTATTTGAAATGTGAAATTTATGTCAATTATGTTTGAAATGTCATATTTATGTCGATTTTGTCGATGGAAAGTTTAGAATGTCAATTTTATATCGATTTTGGTTTGAAATGTCGAATTTGATTTTGGTTTGAATTGTTGAATTTATGTCGGTTATGTTGATTTTTGGTTTGAAATGTCGAATTTATGTCGGTTTTGTTGATTTTGGTTTGAAATGTCGAATTTATGTTAGTTATGTCGATTTTGGTTTGAAATGTCGAATTTATGTCGGTTATGTCGATTTTTTGTTTGAAATGTCGAATTTATGTCGGTTATGTTGATTTTTTGTTTGAAATGTCGAATTTATGTCTTGACTTAAGTTTAAACTTAAATCTTGAGTTCATGTCTGTCTGCACTTAAGTTGAATTAACTTGAGTTCATGTTTGTTTAAGTTAATAATTGTTAGATTAACTTGAGTTCATGTCTGTTTGAACTTAAGTTAAAAGTTTAAAATTAGATTCAATATAGATTGAATTAACTTGAGTTCATGTCTGGTTGAACCTAAGTTGATTGAATTTAATTAACTTGAGTTCATGTCTATCTGAACTTAAGTTAAAAAGGTTAAAAGTTAGATTCAATATTGATTGGTTCATGTCTAGTTGAACCTAAGTTAAATTCAATGTCGATTGAATCTAATTAACTTGAGTTCATGTCTGTTTGAACTTAAGTTAAAGTTTTGGTTTAATCAGAATAGACCTAATTAAGTTTTAAGCCTTGTTTAAATAGGACTTAAAGGTTAATTAAGTCTAATAATTTAGACTTAATTAGAATTGCAGACCATCTACGTCCTTTTTAGGTAAGGCTTAAGTTTTAATTAAGTCTAATTTGATTTAACCGAGATTTGTTTATATATTAAGTCTTAGTGAATTAGACTTAATCATGGTTTGTATTTATTTAAACCTTAGTTGATTGAGGTTTAATGATTTAATTAAGTGTAATGTGATAGACTTAATTAAGGTTTATGTCGGATTTGGGTTTGAATTAAGTTAGGTTAAACCTAAACTTAAGGTTAACTTAGGTTCAATATGGGTTGAACTCAAGTTAAGATTTGAGTTTAGGTTAAGTTAGGTTCAAGTTAGGTTGAACCTAGACTTAAGATTAACTTCAGTTCAATGTGGGTTGAACTTAAGTTAAAGTTGAACTTGGGTTCATATTGTGTTGAACCTAAGTTGACCTAATTAAAGTTTATGTTTGATTAAACCTTAGTTAGTTAAGGTTTAATGGTTTAACTATGTCTAATGGGTTAGACCAAATTAGGGTTTAGGTTTGATTAAACCTTAGTTAGTTAAGGTTTAATGGTTTAATTAGGTCTAATGGGTTAAACTTAATTAGGGTTTAGGTTTGATTAAACCTTAGTTAGTTAAGGTTTAATGGTTTAACTAGGTCTAATGGGTTAGACCTAATTAGGGTTTAGGTTTGATTAAACCTTAGTTAATTAAGGTTTAATGGTTTAATTAGGTCTAATGGGTTAGACCTAATTAGGGTTTAGGTTTGATTAAACCTTAGTTAGTTAATTTTTAATGGTTTAATTAGGTCTAATAGATTAGACCTAATTAGGGTTTAGGTTTGATTAAACCTTAGTTAGTTAAGGTTTAATGGTTCAATTAAGTCTAATGAGTTAGACCTAATTAGGGTTTAGGTTTGATTAAACCTTAGTTAGTTAAGGTTTAATGGTTTAATTAGGTCTAATGGGTTAGACCTAATTAGGGTTTAGGTTTGATTAAACCTTAGTTAGTTAAGGTTTAATGGTTTAATTAGGTCTAATGGGTTAGACCTAATTAGGGTTCATGTTTAATTAAACCTTAGTTAGTTAAGGTTTAATAGTTTAACTAGGTCTAATGGGTTAGACCTAATTAGGGTTTAGGTTTGATTAAACCTTAGTCAGTTAAGGTTTAATGGTTTAATTAGGTCTAATGGGTTAGACCTAATTAGTGTTTATGTTTGTCTTAAACCTAATGTGTAAGGAGGTTAGTTAAGTTTAATATGTCCTTAAACTTATTTAAAGGTTTTGTTTTGTATTAGACCTAATTTAGTTAAGGTTTAATGGGTTAATTAAGTTCAATATGTCCTTAAACTTAATTAAAGATTTGATTTTGAATTAAACCCTAAGGTTCAATGACTTAATTAAGTTTAATATGTCCTTAAACTTAATTAAAGGGTTTGGTTTTGATTAATTAAGTTTAATATGTCCTTAAACTTAATTAAAGGATTTTGATTTTGATTAACTAAGTCTAATATGTCCTTAAACTTAATTAAAAGGTTTGATTTTGGTTAATTAAGTTTAATATGTCCTTAAACTTAATTAAAAGGTTTTGTTTTTTATTAATTAAGTTTATTATGTCCTTAAACTTAATTAAAGGTTTTAATTTTGGTTAATTAAGTTTAATATGTCCTTAAACTTAATTAAAGGTTCTGATTTTGGTTAATTTAGTTTAATATGTCCTTAAACTTAATTAAAAGGTTTGATTTTGATTACTTAAGTTTAATATGTCTTTAAACTTAATTAAAGGTTTGATATTGATTAATTAAGTCTAATATGTCCTTAAACTTAATTAAAGGGTTTTATCTTTGATTAATTAAGTTTAATATGTCCTTAAACCTAATAAAAGGTTTGATTTTGGTTAATTACGTTTAATATGTCATTAAACTTAATTAAAAAGTTTGATTTTGATTAAGTTTAATATGTCCTTAAACTTCATTAAAAGGTTTGATTTTGGATTAATTAAGTTTAATATGTCCTTAAACTTAATTAAAAGGTTTGATTTTGATTAATTAAGTTTAATATGTCCTTAAACTTAATTAAAAGGCTTTGATTTTTGATTAATTAAGTTTAATATGTCCTTAAACTTAATTAAAAGATTTGATTTTGATTAATTAAGTTTAAAATGTCCTTAAACTTAATTAAAGGGTTTTGATTTTGAATTCATTAAGTCTATTATGTCCTTAGACTTAATTAAAAGTTTTGATGTCGGTTAATTAAGTTTAATATGTCCTTAAACTTAATTAAAAGATTTGATTTTGATTAATTAAGTCTAATATGTCCTTAAACTTAATTAAAAGTTTTTTATTTTTGTCTTAAACCCTAAGGTTTAATGGTTTAACTAGGTTTAAGTTGTCTTTAAACCTAATTATTGTTTGATTTGAGTTCATTTAAGTTTGGATTCATCACTTGCTTAATCTATGATGAGATGGATTAAATATGTGAAGAGGAGGTTTTGAATTATTAATTTTAAAATTAATAAATCTTAACCTTGTTTCAAAATGTCTTTTAGATTCATTTGATGACTTGAGAATTGTTGTTTTAGGATTGTTGTCTGTTATCCTAAAGTTCTGAATCATTTTGCATTTAAATTTTCCAATTTTTCTAATTTTATAATTATTTTTGAAAATAATTACAAAATATCATGAAAATTAGGAAATCACATCCTAGAGAGTTATCCTAGCCTTAGAAAAATCAGAAGATGTGCCTAAGGACTTAAAGGTCATTCCCTAAAAATTTCATTTTTTCTGACTTGCAAACAATTTTTAATAATTAAAATACTCCAGAGAGTATTTAATTAATTAAAAATTAAATACTGAGAATAAAATTATGATTTTGGTCTCATAATTTTCTTCTCTTCAAGAGCTTTCCAGATGTATTTTTTATTTTATTTTTATGACCTATGGATCAAAAGATATGGAATTTTAAAGTTTTTAAGGTTTTTCTGAATTAATTTAACCCAAAAAACCAGGACGCGCCACATGTCCTCGTACGCTTCGAATGGGCGGGATGATCCCATGTATGGCGCGAAACAACAAACACGGCGGGCTTAGATCAGCGCCGTCCGTTTCAAAACACGGGAACGGACGGTGGAGATAATTCCCCATTTAATTCAAAAATTTTTGTACCGTTAAACTTCAAAATTCAATATCTCACTCATTTATCAATGAAATTGAGTGATTTTTGTACCTATGGAATCATCTGGACGTATAGATTATATCTATATGGTGATGATACATTTATGGGATAGTTTAACCCATGATATTGCGAATATATGAAATATTTTGGAGAAAATAAATCCATACCTTAGCCACAAGTTTGTCGAGCTTGATCAGGCTTGATGGTCAGCTTCTAGGACTCCCAAAGAAGATCCTTGTCACTTCAATTTGGTTTTGTAGCTAGCCTAGGAGAGCAATTTTGGCAAAATGGCTAGTTTGGGCTGATTTTGGATATTGGCCAAATTGGCTTGATTAGGCTTACCCTATGGCTTGGGTTTGGTTGGAATAGGTTGCTGAGGTCCCCAGGAAGATTTTTTGTGTTGGGAGCCAAGGGATTTAGGCAGCCTATATGTTTATATGGGATCATTCTCTCCTCTTGGTATTTTCGGCCAAGAGGGATATTTATAGCCATGAATGGCTATGGACTAACCTTGGTTAGCTTGGATTTTATCATAGTATGGTTAGGGCTGTAGAGTACAACCTCCCCCATGTAAACCAAACTTCTCCTCTTCTTCCTCCATGAGAATTTTGCCACTTAAGCAAGTGCACATTTCATGGCAATTTTGGCTTAAATTTTTTCATGATGGATTTAAACCTCTTTGTTTCCTTTCCATTGGCTAAGTAGGAGGTTCATGGTGACTCAAATGGTTGAGACCCTCTCCTTGCAACACCTCATTTATCATTTCATGAGGTAGTGACACATTAGCCCCTCTCTTAATATTTTTCATGAAATGTTATGATGAGTTTAACCATAGTGTGAAGGATGGTTAAAGCATTGTCTCCTCACTATTGGGTGGCTAGGGAGGTGGCTAAACTAACCTCACCATGGCAAGACACCTCACACTTTAAATTACCATGGTTTTGCCACCTCATTTTTCATGTCATGATGGCCCTTTACCATGGTTATATGTGAATGATTCATGGGTTGTTTTCTCTTTAATGGGTCTTATGGGTTGTGTCTAACCCATAGGAGGTCATGTGTAATGTCATAAAAGAGTTTTAGAATTTTCAGAAAACCATATGTCATAGGTTTTAAAAATTCCATTTAATGCCCTCTTCATTTTAATTACCATATTTAATTAATTATATCATTAATTAAATAATGGAAATTATTTTATTAATCAATAATTTATTGTAAATAATTCCAAATTAATTATTTGATTAAATCCTTGTCATTAAAATTGATTTTTGTCTCTTTTCATGATTTTTCAATTTAATTTTCACTTAAATTAATTATGTCATTAATTAAAACATAAAAATTAAATTATTGGTCAATTTATTAATTAAAAATAATTTTGGAATTAATTATTTGATTAATTCCATTATTTTCAATCAATTTGTGGATTTTGAGATTTTATGGCTTTTGAATTTTATTTTTTATTTTAATTAATTATGTCATTAATTAAAATTTGAAAATTAATTCATTAGCCAATTAATTAATCAAAATAATTTTGAGATCAATTATTTAATTAATTTTGTCATTTTATGACTTTTAATTTAATTTTCATTTTAATTAATCATGTCATTTGATTAATTAAAATATTGAAAATTAAATTATTGGTCAATTTAATTAATCAAAATAATTTTTGAAATTAATTTGATTAATTTTTGTCATTGTGAGGTCTTAAACATGTCATTGGTTATTTGATCAAAAATTGATCATTTTAACCAAAATTGATTTTTTAGGTCATGTGTTGACCTATTGGGTCAATAAGGTTGGTGATTGGATCTAGATTGGCCATTTTAACCAAAATTATCATTTCAGGTCTAAAGGTTGAGTTGTAGGGTCAACAGAGTTGGTCATTGGGTCTGGATTGACCATTTTGACCGAAATTGTCATTTTGGATAAAAAGGTTGACCTATGAGGTCAACAGGGTTGGTCATAGGGTCCGGATTGACCATTTTGACCAAAATTGTCATTTTAGGTAAAAAATTGACCTGTGGGGTCAATAGGGTTGGTCATTTGGTCTGGATTGACCATTTTATCCAAAAATGTCATTTTAGGTAAAAAGGTTGACCTGTGGGGTCAATATTAAAAATTGTCATTTTAGGTAAAAAGGTTGACCTGTAGGGTCAACAGGGTTGGTCATTGGGTCAGGATTGACCATTTTGACCAAAATTGTCATTTTGGATAAAAAGGATGACCAATGGGGTCAACAGGGTTGGTCATTGGGTCTGGATTGACCATTTTGACCAAAGTTTTCATTTTAAGTGAAAATATTGACCTATTTTAAAAATGAGGTCAACATAGGGCAATAAATTTGGTAAGATTCTGTCATGTGTTCAATTTTAGTTAAAATTGGGGGATCTTGATTCAAATGGATTTGGGTCAAGCTTAGGTTCAAATTGGGGGCAATTGGTGGTTAAATTGAACTTAGGAGAGTGTTATGAATTATTTTCAACATTGATTGGGGGAGTATTGGTTGACATTGGGTTCAATTTAGAGGATTTGGGTCACTTAGGCAAAATTGAGGATTTTCGATTTCAAGTGAAATTAAGCTCAAATGTGGATCAAATTTGGTTTGAATTTGATTCAAATTGAGGCTAAAGATGTTGGCTTAAGGTTTACAGTTGAAATTGGGCAAGATTGGGACCAATTGGGTGAACATTGGGTTTAGTTTAGGCACTTTTGGGTTAAATGAGTCAAGTTGGGGCTTTTTGGTTAAATTGGGCTAAATTAGTCAAATTAGGTCATGTGATAGTAGATAGAAATGAAATTAAGAATATTTAGGATGTTTTGGAATTTTTTGGAATTTTTTAGAATTTTCAAAAAATATAGGGTATTCTTAGGGTATTTTTAGGGTATTTAGAGAAATTGGGTCAAAGAGGTCAAATTGAGTCATGTGGTAGTTGAGAGAAATGAAATTCAGATTATTTGGAGGGTTTTGAGAATTTTTTGGAATTTTTGGAATTTTGGGCTAAGAGGAATATTTTGGTAATTTGGAAGGTTTTTGGGCTATTTTGGAAATTTGGGCAAATTTTAGTGAAATTGGTCAATTTGAGTGGTGGTGAATATTTTGAAATAATTTTGGAAAATAATAGAAAATTTGGGTAATTTTTTGGGTAAAATTGAGGTTTAGGGGTATTTTGGGTAGGTTTAGGGGTAAGAGGTCAATAATTGAAATTTTGGAAAAATTGAGGTTGGTTAGAGGTGAGTAGTGTAGAGTTGTTTAGGTTGAGCCATTGATCAAAGGCAACCCTCATTTGGTCCTCTATGTGTTGGTCTTAGCCTTCTTAGCCATAGGCTAAGATTTGGACCACCCACATGAGTTTTCAAAGAGTTAGGGGATCAAAATGGGATGTGCCTTGTTTAGGACAGTGAGTGTAAAGTGTGGGTATTGTGTAAGCTCCAGACCTCCCCAGGGTAAATCCTAAGGTCTTACCACTTATAGGGGACTTCCCCTGGGCTTCCTCATCCTCCCAAAGGATGGAGGTTAGGCCTTAAGCATATGAAAACTCCCGGTGAAGCAAATAAGTGTTTTTTCTTTTTTTTTTTTTGAATTTCTAAAGGGGGAGGGTTCCAAGACTAGTCTTCTAAGAAAGTCACCAGTAGAGTCCCATGGCTAGACCCTAGGCTATTCTAAAGAGAGACTGGACCTCAACCAAAATTAAGGTCAACAAATGGAGACCAGTCTTCTTTAGATATCATCCATTTATCGGCAACATGGGTCTATCCCCTTTAAAATCCACCAGCTGGTACGACCCTCCTGAGAAAACTTGCTCCACCACGAATGGCCCTTCCCTGGTAGGTTCAAATTTTCCACCTATCTTGCGATGTGCAAGAATAGGCCTTTTAAGAACAAGTACGAGGCCATCAACATTGAATGATCTCGGGTGGACCAATTTATTTTGGGCTTGAATCTTCTTTGCTTGGTAGAGTTCCAAATTCTGTTGCGCAAGTAATCATTTTCCTTTGAGATTTTCCAATTCTGCAAGTTAAAGTTTAGCATTCACTTTTGTTTTAATTTGGTTGGCGACGGTGATACGGAGCGACGGTAGTTGAACTTTGAGTGAGAGAACTGCCTCAGACCCTTACACAAGTGCGTAAGGTGTAGACTCCGTCGGTGTTCTGACTGTCGTTCTGTAGACCCACAAAGCTTCTCTTGCCATCCTTTTTTGTTGCCATCGAGCATCTTCTTTAGGATCTGCACAAGTGTCTTGTTGAAGGCTTATGCCAAGTTGTTCTCTCTGGGGTAATAGATTGCAGAGTATATCCAATCTATCACGTGTCTTCTAAAAAAGTTGTTGATTTTTGTGCTCTTGAAAGCGGAACCATTTTCGAAAATGATTCTTCGCTGCACACCGAAGCGATAGACAACCTGATTCTTGAAGAACCTGTTATGATATAACTTCTCGTAGTGGCACTACGTCCATAGCGGCAAGTATAAATATGTGTCCTCTAGAAGACGGAGGGTCTATCGGACTCACTATATCCATGTCCCAACACTCAAACGGCCATGAGGCAATCGTGGGGTATAGATCATTTGGAGATTGGTGCAAGACAACTCCGTTCACTTGGCATTGATGACATTTCTTAGCTGTATCCATGTAGACGGTCATCATTGCCAGCCAGTAATATTCGAGTCTTTTGGTTTTCATCTTTATCTTCGGTCCTGACTGATGAGAACCACACAATCCGGCATGTACTTCTTTGAAAATTTTCTGTGCTTCTACTCTGTTAAGGCATCTGAGCCACTTTTGACCGAAGTATCTTCTGTACAAAACACTGTCAATTAAGACATATGAGAGAGCTCTTTTCTGAATTTGATGCACTACCGACTTGTCTACTGGTAGTCTTCCTATTTGTAGATATTCTATTATCGGTTGACGCCAATTTTCTATATCGTCTGACACTATAGCTGACATCTCTTCTTTTCTAATCTTGTGCAAACTGTCGAGGTCGATTTGTGACAAAACTTGACGTCCTTGTACTGTAATATCTATAAAATCTTCGGAAGAACAAGCCCACTCTTTAGCAAGCTTTGCTAAAACGTCTACATGGGCATTATCTGCTCGAGGGATCCTATAGAATATTATAATTGGAATCAGTTCCAGTAATTTTATCGTCTACCGATGGTATTCTTCTAATCTTGGTTTCAGAATCTTATATTGTCCTGCCACTTGCTGTATGATGAGTTGCGATTCGCCATGTATGGTAATGTCCGCTATTTCCATTAAGATTGCCAATTCTAAATCGGTGATTAGAGCTTCATATTCTGCTTCATTATTGGTACACAGTTAACCTCACTTTTGGTTGAGGTCTAGTCTTCTGGTGACTTTCTTAGAAGACTAGTCTTGGAACCTTCCCCCTTTAGAAATTCAAAAAACACTTCTTTGCATCACTGGGAGTTTTCATATGTTTATGGCCTAACCTCCAGCTTTTAGGAGGAAGAGACCAAGCATGAGGAAGCCCAAGGGAAGTCTTCTATAAGTGTTCAGACCCTAGGATTTACCCTGGGGAGGTCTGGAGCCGACACACTACACACACTTTACACTCACAACCCTGAACAAGGTACATGCCACTTTGATCCCCTAACTCTTTAGAAACTTATGTGGGTGGTCCATCCCTAAGCCTATGGCCAAGAAGGCTAGGTCCAACACATAGAGGACCAAATGAGGGATGCCTTTGGTCCATGGCTCAACCTAAACAACCCTACACTACTCACCTCTAACCAACCTCAATTCTTCCAAAATTTCAATTTTTGACCCCTTGATCCTAAACCTACACAAAATACCCATAAACCTCAATTTACCCAAAAATTACCCAAATTACCTATTATTCTACAAATTTGTTTCAAAATATCCCTCACCACTCAAACTATCCAATTTCATCACAATTTGCCAAAATTTTCAAAATAGCCATTAAACCCCTCCAAATTACTAAAATACCCCTCTTAGGCCAAAATTTCAAAAATCATAAAAATTTCCAAAACCCTCCAAATATTTCCAATTTCATTTCTCTCAACTACCACACGACCTAATTTGACCAATTTAGCCCAATTTAACCAAAAGCCCCAATTTGACCCATTTAACCCAAAAGTGCCTAAACTAAAACCAATGTTCACCCAATTGGTCCCAATCTTACCCAAGTTCAACTCTAAACCTTAATTCAAAATCTTTAGCCTTAATCTGAACAAAATCCAAACCCAATTTGACCCACATTTGAGCTCAATTTCACTTGAAATCCAAAATCCTCAGTTTTACCTAAGTGACACAAATCCCTTAAATTGAACCCAATGTCAACCAATTCTCCCCCAATCAATGATGAAAACACTTTATAACACTCTCCTAAGCTCGATTAAACCACCAATTACCCCAAATTTGAACCTAAGCTCCACCCAATTCCATTTGAACCAAGATCCCCTAGTTTTAACCAAAATTGAACACATGACCAAATCTTACCAAATTGATTGCCCTAATCCAAAAATTGGCACCCAATTTATAATGGGAACTCTTCATGACATCCCCCTAGACCATTTCAAAACTTTAATTGGCCTTTGACCCCACTCTAGCCCAATCTAAGCCCAAGCTATCATGCCCAAAATTGGCCAAGTACCCAAATTTCCCCAAATCCACTTACCAAACTAATTCAAAATCACTCCAACTCTTCTCTAAACCAATCATGAAAATCATATACACAATATTGCTCAATCACTTAGGATCAATTCAAGCTCAAACCCAAGTTAGCCCATTTTGAACCCAAAGTGACTCAAATGAACCCATGATGCAATTGATCAAATTAAACCAAATTTGACCAATCCAAGCTTTCTACAGCCACCAAATGGACCTTAAGGACTGACCTAGATGCTCTTAGCCCAAGCTAGTGGGCCACTGACCAAAAGATACTCAATTTGAGGGATCTCCTTCAATACTTTCTTAAACCATATAGATCCTTGCCAAAATTGCTCATCAAACTTAATTTCTCCTACTTGATGGCCTGACTAAACTGACCCCTGACTCACCTGACCCAAGACCAGCTCCCTTATCCTTGCCGGCCGGCCTAGTCATCGGAGGAGCCATACCCGAGAGCCACCCTCACTAAATGCACCCAATTGAGCCCATCCAATATATCTCATTCCCATTGGCCACTTGTGCTGCATCGTCCTCCACATAAGCAACCAAATGCACACTTGGCCACCCCCTTAAGTCCCCTCTCCGGCCATGGCCATAAAAGCCATGCTTCTTGGCCAAAATAAGGAGCTGAAAATTTTCTTAAGGATACCCTGCCAAATTGTCCAACATCCTCCTCGAGACCCCCTAAGTGCAATCTAACCACTTCCTTGCCCTAATTCCTACTCTCGGAGCTCAATTTTAGAGCTCAAACTTGGCCGGAAAATAGAACACTGCCCATCTTAACTCCACAACCCATAAAAACTCAATTGATTACACCCAAACCATCACCACAGTGAAAGAAGAAGGCCCATCAAAGCCCCCTCACAGAGCCACCCTAGGGTAGAGTTGGACCAACACCTTAAATTGGGTTTGGTCGAAAATGGGTCTGGCTATTTCACCACGACCAGAGACTTTATCCCTGAGCTCCTTGGACCTCCACGAATGTGCCAAGCATCTCTGATTGAAGCTCCACTTCTTAGAGCAAAGATATTGAACTCCTCACTGTCCCGAGCTTAATTTAATTCATCATGTGATTAGGATTGATTTATGGGCATGTTTACCATATGGATATGTTTTCCACGCTTAAATGAGTCTATAGGATCAAACTGCACTTGATTTGGTCCAGTATAGGCTAAGAAATTAGGGTTTTGGTGTGGTTGGCCATAGGTTCACACCAGTTAGGACGAAGGCTGTGGATCGTCCAATCGCGCGATTATCAAATGACTAGCCATGATGAAGCTGGATGGAGTTTTGATCCGTGAATGCACCCCAATCTGAACTGCACTGTCCAACTAGAGGGTGACACATGGGGGCTTCGACGCCACGAAGGATGAGCTGGATAAGTAGATAAATAGCAATTTAATTAACTAAGAAAGTACCCCATAAATTCAAAATTCCATATCTCAGTGAACATAGGAGAACAATGTGGAAATGTTTTCAAGGTCGTTTGATGCATGTTTGATTTTTGATTAATTAAATGTTGTTTTGAGTCTTTTAATTCTCCATGCACTCAAACATTTCACCATTGCTTGCCATTTTAGCATGTTGCAGTCTCTGTCATGGGGAACCTTCCCTGACTTTTCCAAAGCCAGACGAGACCTCTGTAAAGAGATCTTTATATTTTAAGTTTATGCATCTATTTTGATAAATTAATTCCAATAATAACCATGTTGGTTGGAAAAATCCAAGAAAATTATGGTAGGTTCCCTGTGACCAGAGGACCTTAGGATAAATTTGTCATGGGCTAAATTATTAAGAAATGATCTAATTATCAACTTGAAATAAGATTGAGTTTGAATTAATTTGGACAAACTAAACATGTAAATGGCTTAAAAACAATTCTATACATTACTTTAAATGTCAGAGAACTCTCACAAAAAGTTTAAGAAATTTGGCATTCATTTAGCCACCTAAATAAATTTTTAAGTGGAAATAACAATTTTAAGGTTTAAAATTATCAAAACAATTAAAGTATGACTCAAAAAATTATAAAATTGATTTTTGGGAGTTCTCTGAGATCAGATGAATTTTCTAAAAATAAATTTATAGTTTTGATAAAATTTTCATTTCTAACAATATTTTAAATCTTTAAATAATTAAAAATAATAAAAATCACAAAAATAATAAAAAAGCACCAAATTATCACATTTGGTCTCCTAACCACTTAGGGACCATCCCCATAACTTTCCTAAACCTCTAAGTCAAAATATAAATTTTCAAAGGCTCAAGACAATTCTTTTAACACTTAAAAAATTGATTTTCACAATTTTCCACTATAATAATTCTAATAATTAAAAAAAATCAAAAAAAATATAAAAATTGTTGCTCTGTGTTCCCTAACCTCAGAGGGATTTAATAAAAATATAAAATTTAATTTTCCATCTTTAAAATATTTTATAATTAATTAATACTCCATAAATAAAAAAAAATTTAATAAATAATTTAAAATTTCAAAAATCATGAAAATTGGTCTAAGTGGTCCTCTTGTCTAGGGCTACGACCAATAAAAATTTCAAAGGATCAGGCTTTGCCTTGGTCATGGTATTGGATTTTCATTAAAAATCTTATTTTGGCATAAAACTAAATATACAAATTAAATTAAAATTTGAAATATCACATTTTCTTCCCTGATATTTTAATTAACCCTTAATTGGAGTCACATAAAATTTTCAAAGTCATTTGTATTAAATTTAAAGAATTATGAAGTGATAGGGCCTTTAGGGACAAAAGTGTAATTTTAAAGAATTTAATCTAAATTAATATTTAGGATTAACTAAAGTGGAACATGGGTAATGAATGATATTAACTAACATTTTTGAATTATTGAAACATAAAGGGATAAATGATAGAAACACATCTCATTATTTGTCACACTAAAAGATAAAGTTCAAGATTTAATTAATCATTATGATTTTGAAAAGAATTAAATTAAATGATTCTTAAGGTTAGTGGTTGACTTAAGAAGTTAATAAACCATTGATGTTCACCCCTATCTTGATGTTTGAATAATAATTCAATATTTTGATAAAAATTAAACTCACATAGCTTAATTTCCCTAAAAGAATTACAAATTTATTTACCAAAGTCCTAACGGCTTGGTAGTGAGACTAAGCTTAATAAAATTTTATTAATAAGGTTTAGAAAAGAAAACACGATTAATCATAAACCACTTTTGAAACACTACAACCCCAAGCTAACTTTCCAAAATGAACTAACTTTGCCCCAAATGATTTTTACCTACATAATTCCTAAGTGAAATATCAAGTAATATTTACCCCACTTGTTGGGATGATTAAAACATTAGCTCACTGAGCATAAAGGTATGAAATAATTAAATCATTTAATAATTATGATAAGTTTGAAATGGACTCAAGGAAGCTCAAGAGAATTGTGAAAAGTCTAGGTATCTCCTAGGCCCTTTCACAAATCTTCTGGACACCTTGGAGAATAACTAAACCTATCATATCTTATTAAATGAAGAAATTTCTTAAAATAATTAAATAGGACCCACCAAGTTATGACATAGGGTTTACTTTCCTGTAAAAATATAGAAGTCTATTGCAAAAGTACTAAATTATCAGTTGGAGGAATAAGAAAACTCGCTAGGTAGACTTTTTCAGTTTACAACACCTTTTTTGCGTACTTTCTCTACTGTACTTTTCTTGCTTGTGAGCTTCCATGTTAAACAACATCACCCTGCATGAAAATCATAAATTTTAAGATAGCCACAAAACCACAACCAAAACTAAATTAAAATGAGACAAGATAAAATATAGTGCCACAACATTCAAAATATAAAACAACACAAAATATAATCACAAACATAACAAAAATCATAACTGCAACTAAATTAAAACATCTCTATCGGATGATCGAGAATACCTTGGAGGATGCAACCTACTATTTCTAACGGGTTTTTCTACGGTCTAAACGAAAGTATGGAACTCATTAAGTTGAGTTTAGTAAATTCATCTGGAGTAAGTGAATCTGAATAAAATAGTGGTGTTGGGATGATGAAACCATGGGATCTTAACCAGTTCTGCATAATCAACTTAAACATTGTCCCATAATAAGACATAAAGACACCTCGATTTAAAATATTTTGAAAACATGATACTACTCTTTTCCTTCAATTAACACCTCTTTAAACTAAACCTGTGAAGACGAGGAGCTTGGAGCATGCACAGTGGGCAGCACGGCCATCTTCAACAGTAAAACTCCTTAGAATTAAACAACAAGCCATATGATTTCAGGGTAGCATGCTGAGTGTAGTATAAACCCTCTCCTTATCTCTTTAGGCCTTTGCATAACCATGTTATACAATATAAGCCCTAAACTCATCTTAGGACTCTAAGCTTGCATCAATTATGACATAAACCCTCCTATCTTTCATGTTATTCACATGATCGGTATCAAGTGGATGTAAGCCATAAATAAATAAAACTGGCAGGATGAAACATCAAATAATTTCTTAAATTGAGGCCAAATCATAGGATAGTTTGAGAAAACATAAAGATTTTTCTCAGATCCATGTCCTTCCTCTAACATTCTCCTCCTTTGGATTCCTTCAATAACAGTTCTGAAATTTAAGCCACTCACCTATTGGATTTCCTATTATCACATTTTCTTGAATAACTTTATTTTTTTTGGAAGTCATGAATATAAATATTTCCTGATCTACATCAAGAATTTTCTTAGGTGACTTAGGTATTTAAGGTGTAATTAACTATAGGAGCATACCCTCATAGGAAACTTAAAGACCCCAGATTAATATAAATTCTATCTAATTATTCCATATTAGATAGGGGAAATTGTCGGTTGACATTAATGGTTCGTAGACCAAAATGGATTTCATGAATTCTTTAGTTTATTTGATTAAGCCTCATCACCAAGCCATGTATTTATTCTTTAGGATAGATACATGTCTTGTGGTGAAGTGCTCTATTATTTAAACTATCGATTATATAAGATCAGTTTGATTTCATATTTTCAAATCAAAATGATATTTTCTAAAATTATATTATATATATTAAATTAAGTCCATCCCAAAATTCAACAACTGATAATTTTCTGGCAACTTTGTTGGGGATTTGTTTCTCTCTTCATTAAGATCAGAAAATGTTATATTCATACATTGGTAATGAGTTCATGTCCCTCATGAACTAGATTACTATTCTTCCGTTGATATACTTTACCCGTTTCTTTCTTGGGGAAGTATGATCAATTATCCTCAATTTCATGACCATCTGTTTAACCATCCATAAACAGAGGGGGTTCAGGGATCTTTAGATTCTTTCTAGATTTTTTGTGGGGTCAGACACCCAATAGGTGTGTTGGTGAACAAGTCTTGCCAGGGTAGTGTGTGTCGTAAAGGAGATCCCTGACAGGGTCCCATACTTCACGTCCTCTTTGTGCCTCCCAAGTCCAATCCTGCCATCAGCAGATTGACCCATTCCTTCTTGAAATCCTAAAACTCCCTTTAACAAATTTATGAAAATCTTAAAAAAAAAAGAAAAATAAAATGATAGTAATAAGATATCAAAATGAATTGAAATTGTGCCCAGTTTACAGAAAATCCTTCATTTTTGTAGTGTTTATGTTATGATTAAAGGATTTGAGCCTTCGCTAATTTCTAGAATTATAGTCCTTCGACAGTCAAGATGTCAACCCTTACGCTGACTTTCTCCTGCAAATTGCCCTCCTCCCGCGAGACCCGTCTTGCATCTCCAATGATTCAGTTCAGGAGCGGCTTTAGTGAGTTCGAAGTCGTACTCGGAAAATCCCCGTTTGTTGTCATGAAAGTTGCTACCCCCAAATTCCAGGAACCGTCTGTTGAGTTCGACTTGAACTCCCATCAGGATTTCCATTTTGCTAAGA
Source organism: Papilionanthe hookeriana x Papilionanthe teres (assembly GCA_022702705.1). NCBI lineage: Eukaryota > Viridiplantae > Streptophyta > Magnoliopsida > Asparagales > Orchidaceae > Papilionanthe > Papilionanthe hookeriana x Papilionanthe teres. The sequence goes on from CM040427.1 coordinate 25,416,159, forward strand.
TGGTGAAGGTTTCTACTGCTCCAGTCAAGTCAGTCGTCTCCGTGCTTAGGAAAGTCGTCACCCCTATTACTACCCATTTTTCCGTCACTGCACCTACTTTCCCGTCTGCTAAAGGGAAAGAGATTTTGCATTAAGAAGATTTCAACAACACCTCTCTTTCCTTGTTGTCAGTTTTTGAGATTGGTTCTAGTTCCAAGGTTCCCCCTACAACTAGATCTAAAAGGAGGAACTGCAATCAAAGAAGTCTCAAGGCCGTCAGGGCACAAGTTACAAGTCTGCCAGTGATTGATTAGATTCCTCAACAGAAGGAACTCGGTTTACTAGACACCTCTCCTCTCCTTCGAGGGAGTAGGTTCCACCCATCAGTTGACACTGCCGAAGATGAAAGCCTTCACAGGATTGTTGCTATACTACCGCCACCACATGGTTGTGATGAGGTGAGGGAGAGGCCCTCACCCATCACCCGAGCTCATACCCTTCTCTGAAGGTTGGCTGAAAATTAAGGATTTTCTGTTGCTAAGTACTTCAAAAGGATGGGATGTTCAATCTCTCATGAAGTAAAGAATGAAATTTTGAAAATGGAAAGACCCGTCCGAGTGTCCGTCAAACAACACTTGGGGAGACATGTTGATACCACTACAGATGTTACTACTGACATTTTGACACTAGCAGTACGCAGATCTGTTAAGTCCCAGTTAGGTACGAGAGTACCGTCTGCCGATGATTACAAGAGAAATTTGTTTACCTCTGTGCATGGTCTACACCCTAGGGAGCAAACTTCCCATCACCACTCTGATGTCCCCGCTAAGACACTCCGTCCCAAGGCGTTGATTCTTAAGAGGAAAGTGTAGTTACCGAAGGTCATTGCATGAATAAATTATGAGTTAGAAAAACAATGAGGGTTAGATATTGATGACGAGGATTACTTCATGCCAGATTACATGGACGAAGAGTTCAAAGAAATCAATATGGTTAAAACCAGATCCACGGCATCTGCGCGGGAAGCTTCCAGTGAGGAGAACGCTGCTGAGGAGCTTCAGAGTTTCATACTAACAAGAGACGAGCATATTATTCGTCTAGAAATGAGAATGGAGGAGATGACTGCCAACATGACTTCCATGGCTACACTCTACAGACAGTCACAGTCACGACCAGCAACATCTCTGGAATTAAACCAGCCTGAGATTATACACGTCGCCGATGAAAGAAGAGAAGTCACTTCCGCTAATGAAGATGAACTACTAAGGAAAGATTCAAATCTGAGCTACCAGAAAAGGATATCAAGCAAATGGTTGAACAACAAGTTCAGGAAGCCTTGGCTTAGTCCAAAGGCGGAGCATCAGTTTCAAAAGGTAGACCCTAGCAGAGGAGTTTGATGTCGTGCCCTACCCCAAAGGCTTCGTGCCCCCGACTTTCAAGACGTTTGACAGGACAAGAGATCCTCATCAGCATGTAGAACATTGCAGAGCCAGTTGTTGCAACACAGGAGGGAGTGAAGCATTGTTGTTTTGACAGTTTGTTAGTAGCTTGTCAAGGATAACATTTGATTGGTTTGTCGAACTTCCTTATGAATCAGTGAAGACACTTGCTGAAATAGAAAGATTGTTCATGAAGAGATTTGTCGGAGCCCAGCACCATTTCACTACAAGAGATCTCGTAGTGGAGCGGCAGAAACCCAATGAGACTTTAGTCGACAACATCTTGAGGTGGAGAAACTTAAGCATGAAGTGTGAGCCTCATCTACAGGAACAACACACGATAGAGATACTACTCAAGAGTATCCACAGTCCAGTGGCGTTCAGGCTTAAGGGTCTCACCATCAAGTCCTTCGGGAAGCTACTCAATAAAGCAAGCAGTTTACAAGAAGAAGTCAAGCATATGGTGCCTACAGAGAAAGCAGAGAAAATAAGGTCTGCCAAAGCATACGAAAAGAGATCTGGCATACTGTCAACGGTCGATAAAGGGAAGCAATCGAAGAAGATTCAGGCCAAACAGTCGCCACTACAACACAGTCAGTCGCTTCAGTACAACCAGTCCCTACAGTACAGTCAGTCTCATCAGTATGGTTAGCCTCGTGTACAACAGAGCAATCAGTATGGTCAACAGCAGAGGTCATACAAGATAGATGGACGGCAGGTTCCAATAATGTCAGAACGGCTACACAGAAACTAATCATTCAAAGACGATGTTGTAGCAAAGATGTTCAAGAACTTAATGAAGAAGCCTGATTTCAGATTGTCCGAGCTGAAGAAGCTGGAAGATATGAACAAGAAAGATCAGCCCAACTTTTGTTCCTACCACATGATGCTCGCACACAACATAGAAAACAACTTCTACTTTAAGAATTGGCTCGAAAAGAATTATAAAGAAGGGAATATAACAATACCGAAAGAATATTTAAAATAACCTGAAAGAGGTTCTGTAAATTTGATTTCGGCTGTGCCGATCTCACCAATCGACTCATATGCTGGCAAGGGTGGATGGAGTGCGATTTAGAACGAGCTCAAGTGAGTCCTAGATCAAATCCAGTACACGTCAAAGAAAGTCGCTGCCCGAAATCTGCCACCAGCCCAGTCCAAGATGGAGACTTTACTAAGGAGGCTACCACAGCAAGAAAGAAGCAAGAAGGAGATCACAAGTGAAATTAAGGACGATAGTGCGAAGAATAGGATAGGGGCTGCCCCTGTTAGATTGGTTGTTTCAGATTCAGAGGTGAAACCCCTCGAACCCCTAACCTTGTACCATCATCTTTATGCCCCTCCAGGGTCTCATAATGATAATAGAAATGATGTTAGCTATGTTCTTACTGTCTCTAGTGATGATGTAACAAATCACAACTCATCTAACCCTGATTTTGATACCCAAAATGATCCTCAAATCATGTTAGCTCTCGGCGAAGATGAGGAGGCAATCCTCGAGTGAAAAGGAACTTTGCTTGCAATCAAACTGGATCATTCATGTGCATAAAAGATACCAGAAGAATCAACTAAAACCTCAGGAGAACCTTCGGGTCCATAAGAGGAAAAAATAACAGTAGTACATTTAAGAAGTGGAAAGGTGTTACCACCAAGGATAATTCCTGGAGATAAAGGAAAATAGATAATCAATCAAGAATAAATACCTCTAGCAACAGAAGAAGTACAAATTTAAAATGAGATTGAAATTTCAAATAATGTGGACTAGAATGTACTAGCACATCTCAGGAAGTTGCCAGCAAAACTAAGCATCTACGACGCTCTAATCCTGTCAAAGGAGATGAGAAAAATCTTGGTCAAAGTTATGCTTGATCTAGACATTTGCTCAGAGCAGTTGGCTAGCACATCCTCAGATGGAGTTTGCACTTTGAAGGAATAGTCTGGTGTAAGCTTCACCGATGAAGGCTTGCTACTCGGTATAACCGATCACAACGTTTGCTCTACATTTCCATCATCATCGGCAGGTTGGTACTTTCTAGAGTGTTAGTAGATCCTGGAGCATCACTCAACATAATGATTCTACGGACATTAGCTTACTTAGATATCGATGCACAAGAGCTCTCTACAGATAAGATAATGCTCAAAGGATTCAACCAGAAATGAGAAAGAGCCCTCAGATCTATAAAGTTGCAAATGAAAGTTAGAGATATATAACAACTAAAAAACTCTAGGTCATCGATGTGGATACTTCGTTAAATACCCTACTTGGTCGGGTGTGGCTTCACGAGTACAATATGGTTTTGTCGTCACCTTATCAATGCATCAAGTACTACAAAGAGTGGACAAGAACATTGCATCAAGGGAGATTTACAACCTTTCTCAATCCATGAAGTAGGCATCCACGAAGACGCTGCTTACTATGCTCCCTCAAAGAAAATAATATTTTTAAGAGAAGTCGTGAAAAGTAAAATTGAAGATTTGGAAGAACTCCAAGAATGGGACTATACACCTCTGATTCAACGATCTCCCACCACTCCTTCACAACGAGTTGGTGGAGGTTCTTTTAGCCCATGCATCTGAGGTCGAGGCCGGGGACATGGTCGAGGAAGAACTCACCACATTGTTGAACGGGTGAAGCCGGCGATCAGCATCAACATAGAAGGAAGCTTCAAAGATTATGAATTCAACAAAGAAATAATGATGATAAGTCAGAAAAAACCTCAGTTCAAGATCTCTCTGGATGATGCAAAAAAGAATGAATATGAATCAATACATGATTGGATTAACCCTAACTTGGATTCATCCTCAAAAGATCGAGAGTATGGAAGTCGAGGAAGTTCATAATGATGGTTTTAAAACGATCAATTTTTACCGATCTTCTTCTTCTACTTTTGAACCTTGTATAATTCTCGAAGAAAATGATTCTAATGAATTAATGGAATTACCTTTTGGTTACTTTTCTCCATATGTACAAAAATTAATTCAGCAAGGACATGTGCCAAGGCAAATGCCAAATGATAAGTTACAATCATTTAAAAAATTATGGAATTCAAAAGAAGGACTTGGGGTTCGGTATGATTAGACCCATCGATGACTAGAGATTTTGCATGGTCGTTACTAGTTAGTCAGAAGATGTTTGCCTTGACATTCAGGATGAACTCGAAGATTAACCAATAGATGATGCTCTGCTATAGTTCGAAGAAGAAATTAAGTCAACAATGAACGAATTAAAAGAAATCAACCTCAGGACTGAGGAGCAGCCCCGACCCACTTTCATAAGTTTGCTACTCAACAAAGAAGAGGTTACAGACTTGGTCAAGTTACTATTAGAATTTAAGGATTGCTTCTCCTGGAGCTATAAAGAAATGCATGGACTATCTCCAGAGGTTGCAGTTCATTGACTTGGAGTGGATCAAAGAACAACGCCGGTAAAGCAGGCTCCCAAAAGAATGTACCTCAAATAGAACAACAAGTTATGACAAAGATAAGGAAATTAATTGACGCTAACTTTATCTGAGAAGAACAATACCCCACATTATTGGCCAACGTTGTGCCAGTTAAGAAGAAAAATGAACAGATACGAGTATGTGTCGACTTCAGGGATTTACACAAAGCATGTCCAAAGAACGAGTTTCTGTTAACAATACCAAAATTAATGGTGCATATCGCGTCGTCACATGAAATCTTCTCCTTCATGGATGGATCGTCAGGTTACAACCAAATCAAGATGGCTCCAAAAGATACAACACCTACAGCCTTCAGAACTCTAATCGGGATCTACTGTTACACTGTGATGCCATTCAGATTGAAGAATGTTGGAGCTACTTACCGTAAAGCAATGATGAAAATCTTTGATGACCTCATTCACAATCAAGTGGAATGCTACGTGGATGATTTGGTCAACGAGAGCAAAGTGAAAGAAAACCGCCTGTATGATTTGAGGATCGTATTTAAACGATTACAATAATATAATCTCAAGATGAATCCTTTAAAGTGTGCCTTCAGCGTTACTTCAGAAAATTTCTAGTATTCATTTTCTGTTATCAGGGAATTAAAATCGACCCAAAGAATATTAAAGCTATCTTAGAAATGCCTCCTCCCAGAGCATTGAAACAATTACATTACTTTCAAGGAAAATTGGCATATTTAAGACGCTTCATATCTAATCTGTGAAGAAGGTGTCTACCCTTTTTGAGTTTACTTCGAAAGGATGCCATAATTCTTAGTGGACAGCCGTATTAACATGCTTTCAAAGCTATTAAATGATACCTAACGACACCAACTATTTTAGTAGCCCCTATCCCGGGTAGACCGTTGATACTTTATACCGCGGCTTTATAGGAGTCACTCGGAGCCTTACTTGCCCAAGTCAATGATGAGGGTAAAGAGAATGCACTCTAATACATGATTCGACATCCAATACCGACAGATGTAAGGTATCCACCTATTGAGAAGCATTGCTAGCTTTGGTCTTCGCCCCCCAAAAGCTTATACAATACATATTATCTCACAAGTTCATCCTGATTTCAAAGGTTTATCCATTGCAATATTTGATGACCCGATGAACCACTCCGCGCACTTTGCGTAAACTTAATATTGCAAGAATTTAATATAGGAAAGTATAAAAATATTCAATAATCACAGAGTTACTCTTATCAACGCAAGTATACGTATCGCTCAAGTAATACAGGGCTCTAATGGAGTCTTGGATATCGATCCCATAGGGAATAATTCAGAGGCTACGGACTAGGGTTATAGAAACCAATACAGAATTACAACCTTGTAACACGAATTGCCTATTTGTCACTAATATGCAATCGTAAATAAGATGGAATTTTAATAAACTAATTCTACTAACAATTAACTACTTTTTCTAATAAAGTGAGGTTCAATATATAAGCAAGAATCCTTCTCCATGTTAATAAATTTAAGGGAATGGATAATTAGAATTAATTTAAAATTATGTTGTTCCAAATAGGAGCATACCTATTCTTTACCCTTTGGTCCAGGCATAAAAAACATTGACTAATCCTATGCTTGGTTACTGAATCTGTGGCTAGGCTGGGAGGATATCGGCTCTCACTTCGAAGCTCCCACATTCCCCTCGCCTGAGGGCTAACATCTACACTTCAGCACCCAAACGATATGACCGAATTGAGGATTTTAGTTTGGCACTCTAAAATCTCTAATTCTACGCCCAATAAATAATATTTCCCTATTTATTTGCACCCTACTTTCAAGGATTTTGACCTCTCTGAAACATTATGTAATCTTCACTTTAGTTATGAAAATCAACAAATTTTAACAAATCAATTGGCCAAATTGAAAGTAAATTAAGATTTAAGTGAAAAGATTATCAAAACTTCTTTAACATTCTCTTGGCACAACTAATTCAAATCACTATTTCACAAAAATCTCAAAACAAGGAGAAAGACAGAGAAACTACTCAGATTTCATGGAGAAGATATGACAAAAGTTGGATTTCATATATAAAAGCAAAGTTATACAAACTACAATAAGTAAATACAACTTATCTTGAATTCCCCTCCAAGTAAACTCTTTAAAGTTCCTCTGAATCTCTTCCTTTTTTTTCGGCACACAGAATTCTCCTTAGAAGCGGCAAAGAGGAAAAAATCTCTCACTTTACTTCTACTCTTACAATCTCTCAAGGAATTCCTCACAATTAACACTAATTGAACTCACTATTTATAACTCTTAGGGCAACCAAGACACTAACAGACACTCACGAACACACTGAATACTCTTAGACACCACTTGGACCCCCTTGCACACCATCAATTTTGGCCTAAAATTGTTTCTTTTAAAGTAGTTGAAGAGTTTCCAGGAGTTCCCCAAGTATCCCTTCAAAAATCATCCACATTCAATGCACCTCGTGAGAGAACCGACATACTCACTGTTGGTGGACTCGATCTCATTATCGGCTGATCCACTTTTCGATATTTATACTTACAATTGTGATATAAAAAGTTAGCAACGGCACCAAAAACTTGATCCGCACTGAAAATACACTGATGATTTTGTTATTAATTTTATGATTTATATTGTGGATACTACGCAAGTATACGTATCGTTATCAAGTAATATAGGGCTCTAATGGAGTCATAGATATCGATCCCACAGGGATGTTAGAAAATTTCAAAGACAAATTAAATTAAACTTACTAATCTAGTATACGGAAACTAAGAATATTTAAACTAAAATAAACTAATGCTTAAGATTGAATATAAGATTTCAGAAAAGTATCTTTCTCCTTGTTTTAGAGAATTAAGTGAATGAAGAATTAAGTAAGTTTTTAATTATATTGTGTCAAATAGGAGCATTCCAATTCTTTACCCTTTGGTCCAGGTGCAAAGAACATTGACTAGTCTTATGTTTGATTACTGAATCTGCGGCTAGGCTGGGAAGATACCGACTGCCACTTCAGAGCTCCCACATTCCCCTCGCCTGAGGGCTAAAATCTACACTTCAGCTCTCAATCAATAAGACCGAATTGAATATTTTAGTCTGTCACACTAAAATGTCCAATTCTACGCCCAATAGTTAATATTTCCCTATTTATTTGCACCCTCCTTCCAAGGCTTTTGACTTCCCTGAATCTTGGATGTAATCTTTAATATAGTTGATATTTCAACATATGTTAACAAATCAATTGGCCAGATTGAAAGTAAATTAAGATTTAAGTTAAAGATTAGCAAAATTTCTATTTTCATATTTTAGGCACAATTACTTTAATTCATCATTTCACGTAATCTCGATAACAATGAGAAAGACTAAGGAAACTACTCAGATGCATGGAAAAAATAACACAAAGCATGGATTTCATTAAAGTTAACAAACTAATAACAAATATATTTATCTCAATTCTTCTCCCCAAGCAGATTCTTGAAGTTATTTTGGCTCTTCCTTCCAGTACAGCACACCAAAATGCTAAACGCTCACTCAAAGACTCTTAAATTACACTGAACTTTCACACAAATGACAAAGACTGACCCACAAATGACTAGAATTCGTCCTTATTTATAGAAGGGGTCAAATCTCCAAAGGTTGCTTAAGCACCTCTTCAAAAAGCATCTAAGTTCAATGTATTTTGGCTCTTTTCAACTGTCTCGCCGACGGCGAGCTTCTAGAAGATGGGCTAACCGCGTCGATCTCGCTGTCGGCGGGCTCGATCTCGCCGTCAGCAGGCTCCTTATAATATATTAAAAATATTTCGGGAAAAACTCGCCGTTGGCAGCCTAAATCTCGACGTCGGCCGGACAGTTCAATTTTTATCAAATTGAGTCTTTTTGCTCCAAATTTACTTCTTTTGTGTTTTTTGCTTTCAGTACTTATAATTCTTCATTCCTGCAATAAAACAAAGAAAAAATCTTTCTTTAAAGTGCAATTTAATAAAAATTGGTATGAAATTCTTAATATATTTTCTAGTGATCAAATTCCCCTAAACTTAACTATTACTTGTCCTCAAGTAATTTAGATATTACATAAAAGTATATGATTATTCTGTTGTAAAGTTTTAATTCAGAAATACTTTGAATTAGATTTAAATAAGTATTATATTAAAGTTAAATAGAAATATTTTAAAATAATTAAAGTAATTCTATAGATTTAAGGCTATTTAGTTTTCAAGTTTAAGATTTCTAGTCTTCTATTTATTTCAAGTATTACTATATTTTTCAATATTAAATTGCTTAAGATATTCAGATTATTGGAATTTCATGAAAACACAACTTAGAAAAAGACTAATCCATATATATAAGTTCATAAATGTAATTGAAGTTTATCCTTTAGGTTGATTAAAATGAAGCCAATTTTTGATAAGGCATCTCCTCAAGCTTTTCCTCACTTTATATATTTTTTTTTCTTTTTTTCTTTTATTTCTGGATTGATTTTCAATATTATTTTTTTTAAGTGAGGATTACTATTTTTGGTTAGCCTATTAATAATTTTTAACTTCATTTTTCTCTTCCTAAATTTGAAACTGGAAACATTTTTTTCTCTTATATATATTTCAAAGTTTTTTACTTTATTAAGTTCCAATCTTTTCTTTCTCAACTAAATACCTAAGAATATATTTGAAAATATAGTTTTCTTTACTATAAATAGTTAACTATATTCTTATTCTATTATACTAAATGTCCTTAATCTAAAAATTAGTTAATCATTAAAAGTATTTCTTTTAACTTTCTATAATAATTAAATAAATTAATTCTAGTTTACTGAATTAAAATTACTTCAAAAAATCATTTTATAATAATTTTAAAAATGTAAATTGAGAACAATTTAGTAATCAAATTTGTATTTTTCCCTCCCCCAAACTTAAATTTTTCTATCTATCTATATAGGGTGAAAAGGAAATAAACTGTAATATTTAAATCATACCTTTGGGCTTTAGGTATTTCTTTTTTTTGAAGTTCTGCAGGCTTTTCCCATTACTTAATTAACATGTACTGTTAGTATTTTTTCTATACACCAAATATTAAAGAAAGTTCTGGGTAAAAAAAAAATTTAACACAATACTACCACATTTTATACTAACATATCATACTACATCCACATACATTTACTAATTCAATCCAAAGTTACAATAGCAGTCTGAAAACATTAGAAATTTAAAAACTGTCTAAATTTAACAACAATCTTCACTATATCATAATTAAGTTCATAAACTAAAACATCAATACTAAAATGTAAAATAACAAACAAACAATAACAACATCAGAATCTATAACTAAACAAATAAACATAACATCTAATCTTCTGTATCAAAGTCCCAAACTATATCGTCATTTCCTGGATCAGTGGGTGGATTAGGCTGGTAATGAGTATATCGGGGGCACTCAGGAAATACAACATCAAGCTCTCCTCTTTTGTAACGATTCTCAGCATCATAATAGGCTATCTCATACTCTGAATGTCTTTGGAGATACTCGCTGTCATAATCATGTCTTCTCTCAAGCCTCCGATTCTTCGATCAATATGCTCCAGTTTTTCTTCTATTTTCTCAAAACTTTTCCATTTGTAGAGTCATCTCATTCATCAAATCCTGAAGGGTATGAGTACTATAGGGAGGAGGGTCATAACTGGTAGAGGGAATATCTCTACTAGAAGAAGGTACATAGCTCCTTGTTCCAGATCTCCATCCTTCGTGGGATTCATATTTTTTAATATTAAACTGAGAAATGGGGTTCATAGGCTCCACCCATTCCTCATCATCTCTTGCCTCTACCCCAGATAATTGGCAGAGTGCATAGATAAGACCAGGGTGTCCTAGTCCTCCTCCACTTTCACTTCTTGCGGTGGCTAATATATTATTATAAATTATACTTCCCACATTAATACTTTTTTGGTTCTGAATGCGGAAATTCAGAACTGCTCTATCTCTTGTTACCTCACTATGGTGGTAAGTAGGTAACAAGGTAGAACAAATAAAATAATGCTAGGCTTTAGATGATGCATTCAACATAGAAAGAGGGAAGTTTACCCGTTCTCGCTGCTTCATTTTCCAAACTCCTTTCCCGTCAGTGAGAAAGTCGATTACTTCTTCCAGTGGTCCTTCCATAGTTCCAAATGTATCATACTCGCTGGTGTAGGTGTCTCTTACCTCGTAATAAGCATTTATTCTTGCAGCGTTGAATTCCAAAAAAAATCCTCTAACCTTAACCGGTGCATCTTCAGCCTGTGTCAGGTTAGCATAGAATTCTTTTACCACTTCCACAGTGGCTCTGTTGGTTATGAATCAGAAATTTTCCTATCCTCTTTCTTTAATTATTCGCTCTACTTCACCTCCAGGACTTTTGAAAACTCGATCCTGAATGCATTTCCTGGCTTGAATATTATGAAAATATCTTGATTGTGTCCTTGCATTTACAAAACGAGTTTCGTCGTAATCCACTCTTCTCTTTTGTCGTGGAGCCATTTTTTGATCTGTGAAATTCACAAAAATCATAGCTAAACTTCTAAATATTACTAAGATGGCTTCCAATAGTTACTAAAATCAATCTAAATCAAGTTTCATGAATTTCTTCTAATTCTTTTCTTCTCATTTCGAATTTTTCCAAAATTTTTCAATGTAGAAGAAATTCATGGTGAAAATCAAAAATTTTTACATAGGAGTGAAGCTCTTACCAAGAGAAGATAAAATCTGGCGTCAAAATGTGTTGAAATCGCTTCAAATCCAAGATTCCACAAGCCCTAGGTCAATTTTTTTAAGTTTTTGAGGAGGGAGATGATGAATAGTGTCGGTTGACCGGTCAAATAAATTATATTTCGTGATCTCGCTGTCGGCGAGAAATTTCTCGCCATCGGCGAGCTAATTAATTTACCAAGGCCAAAGTTTAGGGAAAATCTCGCCGTCGGCAGGATTTCTCTCGCTGTCGGCGAGGTTTCCGAAAATTTAATATTTTTAAAATTTTAAATTATATTCTACTTAGATTAAGTCTTGTTCATTGTTCTGGTCACTAAATTTGGTATATTTAGTATTATTTTTATTAAGATTAGATACTAACACATAAATTCACACAACACAAACATTATAACTTTATAAATGAAATCCATGAATTTACAAACTTCAAACTCTACATAACTAACAATTGACTAAGTAAATTAACCCAAACACATTTAACTCAACATTGCAATCCACACCACGATACTCTAAATGCTGAGACTAAACAAACAACATACAATCTCATCTAAACTGAGATTATCTACATAAAGTTCAAACTAAATCAAAAACTAAATTCACATCAACACACATACATATAATATGAATAGAAGTCTCTGCTACTCATCAGAATCTGAACTGTTCTCTTCTCTGATGTTTCCAGTAGAACGCAGGTGCACAAATAAATTATAGAAAGAAATAAATTATAGAAAGGTCTGAAAGGGAATTCTGCAGTAGAATCTTCTTCAATCCACCCTTTCTGTCTCAATAGTCGTATAAAACTTACCTCCAGGTGTCCTGTATGGTCAAAGTGCTCCTTCATTCTCCAATCGATGTGATCGAATAAATCAGAGATATTATCAATAGAATTTATCACAGTCTGTAGTTCCTTCTCCAATCCTTTAATTTTTTGTAAAATGAGGTTTGTTTTATCAGTCAGGGGCTTAACTAAAGGATTGTTTTGTGATGCTTGATCAGAAATAATTATTGTTTCATCATTGTTATCCAATGTAGGAAACATATCTGTTGGATCTAGTGGTTTACAAGGCAATAGCACTTTTTCCTAAGCTTCGTAGGAAACTTGGTACTGACTACATAACACAAATATACTTGATGGGTGTCGAAGTCCATGAATTGACCCATGCACAATTAATCCTAATGCAGACTTCACAATAATAGATCCAACATCAATAGGCAATCCAGATTGAATACAGTAATTTAAGATTGTGCATTCCTTTGAAACTTTGTTTACCCTCATAGTGGGTAGTAACTTTGATGAAATAAAGAAATGTCAATGCTTTGAGACGGGGTTAAGAAGTAACGTAGAAAAACTAACGTACCCGTCTTCTCGTAATTCCCAATCATTAGGTTCGTCAGTCAAATATCTGTAGATCTCATTCATGTTGTATCTTGTAGGAACAAAATTTGAATAGTGGCAAACAGGGGTATTCTCAATCGAGTATAATTCATTTATTCGGGAAGGAGTGAAAGTTACCCATCTGCCTCTTACGTAAACACTTCCATTATGGATCGCATGCACATTAGAGTATAATTCTTTGACTACTGGAATAACTACAGCAGATGTGGTATAGCAGAATACCTCCCAACGTCACTGAACAATCATTTCTTCAATTGTTGTTGTTGAATTCTCAGCTCCTCTGTTTACGAACCCTCTTTCTTTAAGCAAATGTTTCTTCATCAATACCTTGTTGAATAGTCGCTGAGCCTCAGAACTGACGAACTTTCGTCGGTTAAAAACTCCAGATTTTGTGGTTTCAAGTCGTTTGGAGGCCATAATAAATTATTTTGGAGGGACTCTAGTCATTTCTAAGGAATAAGATAGTATATAATTGAAGTTTTAAATGTTTTATATAGAGAAATGCCCTTAGAACCGTCCAAAAACCGCAAAATAACTCACAATAACCACTTTTTAACTATCTCGCCGTCGGCGGTAACTATCTCACCATCGGCGGGATAGTTAATTATTTAAACTGAAATTGGGCGCGTCAATCTCGCTGTCGGCTGGATCGATCTCGCCGTCGGTGAGATTAGGTAAATTGCCCAATTTTTCACTTCGGTCCGAATATTTTCTGATTTCATCGCATAGATTCAAATTTGTGATGATTCTAAAAAGTAAAATGAGTAGATTTCATTCTATATTTTAAAAGTTTTTTTTAATAACTATAATAAAATTAGCAGCTACATCAAAGTTTTGAATAATTAGGTGAATTTCATCTAATATAGGGTTGGCATAGTCTCTTAATGTCTTTGTTGGTTTATATCTTCAATTTCTGGATTATTTGCCATTTGTGTTAAATTTATAATTTATCTCTTTTGTTTTCTAATTCTTTTAATTGTACTCTCTAATTCTGAATCGTAAGGTATTAAATTTTCGTTTCCAAATTTACGCATATAATTTTTAAGTAATAATTAAAATAGTCCGTTACTCTAGTAATTATTTCAATAATTCTATTAATTACCTTAATAATTACTTTACTTTACTTCCCCGGCAAAGGCTCCAAAAACTTGATCCACTTTTCGATATTTATACTTACAATTGTGATATAAAAATTTAGCAACGGCACCAAAACCTGATCCGCACTGAATATATATTGATGATTTTGTTATGGATTTTATGATTTATATTGTGGATACTACGCAAGTATACGTATCGTTAACAAGTAATATAGGGCTCTAATGGAGTCCTAGATATAGATTCCACAGGGAAGTTAGAAAACTTCAAAGCCAAATTAAATTAAACTTCTTAATAATCTAGTATACGGAAATTAAGAATATTTAAACTAAAATAAACTAATGCTTAAGATTTAATATAAGATTTCAGAAAAGTATCTTTGTCATTGTTTTAGAGAATTAAGTGAATGAAGAATTAAATAAGTTTTTAATTATATTGTGCCAAATAGGTGCATTCCTATTCTTTACCCTTTGGTCTAGGTGCAAAAAATATTGACTAGTCTTATGTTTGTTTGCGAATCGACTGGCTAAGTCGCGAGGATACCGACTGCTACTTGTAGCTCCCACGTTCCCTCGCTCGAGGGCTAACATCTACACTTCAGTTCTCAATCAATAAGACCGAATTGAATATTTTAGTCTGTCACACTAAAATGTCCAATTCTACGCCCAATAGTTAATATTTTCCTATTTATTTGCACCCTCCTTCCAATGCTTTTGACTTCCCTGAATCTTGGATGTAATCTTTCTTATAGTTGATATTTCAACATATGTTAACAAATCAATTGGCCAGATTGAAAGTAAATTAAGATTTAAGTTAATGATTAGTACAATTTCTATTTTCATATTTTAGGCACAATTACTTTAATTCATCATTTCACGTAATCTCGATAACAAGGAGAAAGACTAAGGAAACTACTCAGAATGAATGGGAAAAATAACACAAAGCATGGATTTCATTAAAGTTAACAAACTAATAACGAACATACTTATCTCAATTCTTCTCCCCAAGTAGATTCTTGAAGTTCCTTTGACTCTTCCTTCTAGTACAGCACACCAAAACGCTAAACACTCACTCAAAGACTCTTAAATTACACTGAACTTTCACACAAATGACAAAGACGGACACACAACTGACTAGAATTCATCTCTATTTATAGAAGGGGTCAAATCACCAAAGGATGCTTAAGCACCTCTTCAAAAAGCATCCAGGTTCAATGTATTTTGGCTCTTTTCAACTGTCTCGTCGTCAACGGCTTGATCTCGTCGTCAGCGGCTTGATCTCGCCGTTGGCAGGCTTCTAGAAGATGGGCTAACCGCGTCGATCTCGTTGTCGGGGGGCTCGATCTCGCCATCAGTGGGCTCCTTATAATATATTAAAAATCTTTCGGGAAAAACTCACCATCGGCGGCCTAAATCTCGCGTTAGGCGGGACAGTTCAATTTTTATCAAATTGAGTCCTTTTTGCTCCAAATTTTCTTCTTTTGTACTTTTTGCTTTCAGTACTTATGATTCTTCATTCCTGCAAGAAAACAAGGAAAATATCTTTCTTTAAAGTGTAATTTCATATAAAATTGGTAGGAAATTCTTAATATATTTTCTAGTGATCATCGGCGGCCTTCTAGAATACTAGGTTTTGGATATTTACTTTTAAGGCTTGCTGTCGGCGGCCTCGAGCTTGCCATCGGCGACCTTCATTGCAATTTAATTTATAAATTCTCAGGAAAACTCCGCCGTCGATGCCGTCGATCTCGTCGTCGGTGACAAGGTCAAATCTTCATATTTTGGTCCTTTTTGCTCCAAATTCACTCCTTTGTGCATCTTTTTGATCTAATGTCCATAAATCAACATACCTACAACAAAAAATAAAAAAATACCTTTCTTTAAAGTTCAATATCATCAAAATTGATATAAAATAAGCATGAAAAATTCAACATATTTTCAGTTGGTCAAAACCCCTCAAACTTAACTATTACTTGTCCTTAAGTAATTTTCAGTACTACATAAAAGTTATGATTCATTGAGGTAAAGTTTTAATTTAGAAATACTATAATTTTGGTTTAAATAAATATCATAGTAAGATTTCTTAGAAAGATTTTCAATTAATGTGAGGCTATCTAGTCATCAAGTTGAAGAGTTCTAGTCTTCTATTTATTTCAAGAATGACTATAAGT
The DNA here is from genome assembly GCA_022702705.1 of Papilionanthe hookeriana x Papilionanthe teres. NCBI lineage: Eukaryota > Viridiplantae > Streptophyta > Magnoliopsida > Asparagales > Orchidaceae > Papilionanthe > Papilionanthe hookeriana x Papilionanthe teres. Next base: position 25,432,397 of record CM040427.1, read on the forward strand.
TGCAATATCAATTCACTTAGATTATTCAGATGATAGGAAATTCATGAGAACACTATTAGTAAAAATACTACTCCATAAATATAAGTTCATAAATGTATTTAGTTTTCCCTTTAGGTTAATTCAAGTGAAGCCAATTTTTGATAAGGCATTTCCTCAAGTTTCTCTTCACTTACTTTTTCTTTTCTTTTCATTTGGATTGCTTTTCAATCGTATAAATATTTTTCTTTTCTTTTCATGGATTTTTTTTCAATCCTTTCCTTTTCTCTTTATTTTTCAAGTGAGGATTACTATATCTGGATAACCTATTAATAATTTTGAACTTCACTCTTCTTTTCTTAAATTTAAAACTTAACGCATTCCTTTCTCTTATATGTAATTCATATTCTTTACATCATTGAGCCCCAAACTTTTCTTTCTCAACTAAATTCCTAAGATTCTTAAAATTTCAAAACATAATTTTCTTCACTTTAAATAATTAACTATAGTCTTATCCCCTTATACTAAATATCTTAATCTACAAAATTAATTTTCATTACCAAAATTATTTCTTTGAATTTTCTATAATATTTAAATAAAATCTAAATATAGTTAACTAAATTAAGTTTTATCACAAAAATCATATTTATAAATTTTGAAAATATTTTAATTGAGAACACATAATAGTTAATATTTTCCTTTCCCCCAAACTTAAAGTTTTCAATATATAGAAACATGTTGAAAGAAAAATTATAAATATAAATCATACATTTTCACTTTAGGCATTTTCATCTCTCTGAAATTTTACAGGTTCTTCTCAAAATATTTAACTTCAACTGGCTTGTAATATTACGAACTTTTCTACACATATAACAGATTAGAGGATTTGATGGGGTAATGAAATTTTGAAATAATTACATAAAGTAAACATTTAACAACCACAATTGATTACACTACACAGTACAATACCAAGTAGCATTTGCATTTCACAAAACAATAACAAACAGTCTACTATTTTATTTTAGAGTCCACAATTACAATTATAATTTATGCATCACAATTTATCCAGAAATGAAATACGAACTACAAACAAAATACACATCTCATAAAATAATACAGTACACAAAATACAAATAACAGAATAAAAATACTACAACAAAACACACACACATACATCACAATCATCAAATTTTAAGATCAGACATCAAAATCTTATATTATGTCTTCATCTCCCTGGTCAGTAGGTGGATTTGGTTGATAATGAGTATATCGGGGGCATTCAGGAAAAGTAACATCAGGCTCACCTCTATAGTGTCTGGCCTAAGCATTGTAATAAGCAATCTCAAAATCAGAATGCCGCTGAAGATACTCACTATCATGATCGTGTCTCTGCTCTAATCATTCAATCCTCTGATCTATTTTCTCAAGTCTTTCATCTTCTAACTGTTAAAAACTCTTCCGCTACAGGGTCATCTCATTCATTAAATCATAAAGAGTAGGGGAGCTAGAGAGAGGAGGGTCATAACTAGTAGAGGGGATATCTCTACTAGTAGAAAGTGCTTTACTCCTACTCCCAGATCTCCATTCTTCATGGGATTCATATGTCTTCAAATTAGCTTTACTAATGGGTTTCATAGGGCACACCCATTCTTCATCATCTCTAGCTTCCACTCCAGATAATTGGCAAAGTGCATAAATGAGGCCAGGATGTCCTAGTCCTCCACTTAATTCACTCTTTGTCGTGGCCAAAATATTCTTATAAATTACAATCCCTACATTTATACTTCTATTACTCTGAATACAGAAATTCAGAACCGCTTTATCTCTCGACACTTCACTGTGGTGGTAGGTAGGTAGCAAAGTAGAACAAATGAAATAATTTCATGCTTTAGTTGTGGCATTCATCTTGGAAAGAGGAAAATTAATTCGTTCACGCTGTTTAATTTTCCATGTCCCTTTCCCATTAGTGAGAAAGTCAATGACATCGTTCAACGGACCTTCCATAGTTCCAAATGTCTCAAACTCGCTAGAGTAAAAATCATGAAGTTCGTAAAAAGAATTTATGCGAGCAGCATTAAAATCAACAGAAAACCCTCTTACTTTTACAGGCTCGTCCTCAAGCTAAGTCAGATTGGCATAGAATTCTTTCACAACTTTTACAGCAGCCTTATTTGTAAAGTAACATAAGTTTTCCCACTTCCTCTCTCTAATAACTCGTTCAACTTCTCCTCCAGGATTATTAGAAACTCTATCTTATATACACTTCTTTCCTTGGAAGATAGAAGTATATCTTGACTGGGCATTTGCATTTACAAATCGAGCCTCGTCAAACTCAAGTCACCTCTTCTGTCGAAGAGCTATTTTTTGATCTATCAAATTTACAAAAATCTAAACTAAACTTGAAAATAAGGATAAAATGGCTTCTAAAGGTGACTTTAAAGATTCTAAATTAAGTTCCATGAATTTCTTCTAAGTATTTTCTCCACATTTTCAAATCTTTCAGAATTCCTAAATGTGGAAGAAATCCATGGTGAAAATCAAAAATTTTTACATAGGAGGGAAGCTCTTACCATGGGAAGATGAAATTCGGTGTCAAAATGAGTTGAAATTGCCAGAAATCCAAGATCTCTCAAGCCCTAGGTCGAAATTTTTGGTAAATAAGGAAAGAAGACAATGAATAGTGGTGGTTGACTGGTCAAAATTACGATTAAAAGGAAATTTTCAGATCTCGCTGTTGGCAAGCTCTATTGAATTAAATATCAGAAGTCTTGGTAAAAACACGCCGTCGGCGGCCTCGCGTGCGGTAAGATTCATAAATATTTTTCATTTTCTAGATTTTTGAGATTTTGATCAATTTCAAGTCTCGTCGACATCCGTTCGATCATTTTAAACATAAATTTAAAGTGAATAAGTGGTGTATTAACACAAATAAAAATTCATAACACAAATATCATAATTATATATAAAATCCAAGTTTTACAATACACATTACACAACACGCATAACTTAGGTATTTTCTCAACCTCAATTCATCAATTCAGCATTGCAATCAAAGCCACAATACTTGACAGTGACTTTATATATGCTTAAAAATGCAAGAATTTATGAATTCAGATTTATATATTTATAATGATTTAGTAAAGTCACAAATTCAACGCAAGTATACATATCGTATCAAGTAATACAGGGCTCTAATGGAGACCTAGTTATCGATCCCACAGGGAAGGCAACGTTCTTTAAATCAGATAATATAGCACTAAAATCCAATACCAATTGTAACAATTGCTCAAGTGTACTATAACTAGTGAATGCAAAGTATGGTAATAATAAAGCTACTACAATTACTTCTACTTACTAAACAAATTTAACTAACACACACTAACTTATGTCATTTATAAGATACTTCTATGTGAAAAGTGTCTTCCTTCCTGCATAAAGATTATGATGTGTGAATGATGAAGAATGGTATTTTTCTGTATTGTGCCAAATAGGAGCATATTTTCTTCTTTACCCTTAAAAGAGTACCTCCTCTTCCAAGCATGTAAAGAACATTGACATATCTTAAGTTTAGTCACTAAATCTAAGGCTAGGCTGGGAGGATACCGACGCACTACGGAGCTCCCACTCACCCTTCACCCGAAGGCTAACCATAGGCTTTAGTTACAAATCTTAGGACCAAATTGGGGATCTCATTCTATCGCCATGAAACCTCCAATTTGAAGTCTATCCAAACTCATTTCCCTATACGCAATTCATTCACGGACATTTAATGGTTTTTTTCATTCTTGTTGTAGAACATTCAATTCTTTTGGAATTAATGTTCCTCAACATATTTTAACAAATCAATTGGCCGGATTGAAAAGTAAATTAAGTTCCAAATGAAAGGACCATAACAACTTTTATAGCACTTTAAGGGCACATCAATTCCACATCACCACATCATCACTACTTTATGCAAGAAGAAAGGCAAAGGAAACTAGTCACAAATCATGGAAAAGATACAATAAAACATGGATTTTTATATATAAGAAAGAGTCATACAAACCACAATAGCAAATACAACTTATCTCCTTCTCTTCCCCAAGCAAATTCCTTCAAAGTTCCCTTGATTCCTTTTCTATTCCTTGCAACACTTGATTTCCTCCTTGGAACAAAGATGAAGAAGCAATCTCTCACTTTACTCCCTCTTCTCCCCTCCTTAGAGAAGAATCTCTCTTCAAATCACAAACCCTAACTCTCACTCACACTTTCCTTACACTCTCTAGGGTAATCCTCTTCTCCTTTTTCATTTTGAACACTTAATTTTATGTTAGGAATGAATTCCCCAAGAGTTTCTTCAAGCACCCCTTCAAAAATCTGCCAAAACTCTTCAATTTGAAATGAACCGACATAGGGCGCCGGCGGCGCCCAATAATAGCGCCGGCGGCGCCCTATCCTGTCAATAATTGTTGAAGTTCCTAGAAGAGGGCGCCGGCGGCACCCATTCTGGCGTCGGCGGCGCCAAAAGCTCTTTTTCTCCAAATTGCTCCATTTTGCTCCAAATTTGTTCCTTTTTGCATCTTTTATCTCCAATCACCTATAATCATCTTACCTGCAACAAATCATGAAAAATACCTTCCTTTAAAGTGCAATATCATCAAAAATAGGTAAAAACATATAGCTAAAAGAGTATATATTTTTGGTGCATCAAAATCCCCCAAACTTAACTATTACATGTCCTCAAGTAATCCTTTTACTACATAAAGATATAACCCATAGCAATGTACTTTTCACCTGTTGAATACTAAAATCTTTCATTCAAAGAAATATATTGGAAAGACTTTTAGAAAGAAATTCAGTGACTCAAGTCAACTCTACAGGTATAAGAAAATTCAGTAATCAAGTCTAAGGGTTCTAGTCTCCTATTTATTTAAAAAAAAAACTATAATTTGACACATTAAGAGTGACTTAAAATATTATACAAAAATGTAGGCTAACTTCATCAAAATGTAGGCTAATACTTTAAGTATAAATTCATAAATGAAATCAGGTTCTCCCTTTAGGATGACTCAACTGAAGCCAATTTTTTATTAGGCATCTTCTCAAGCTTCTCCTCATCTTTCTTTTTTTTTCTATATTTTTTTTTCTTCTTTTTGGGATTGTTTTTCAATCCATCTTTTCATTTCTCTCTTTTTTTTTTCTTTCTTTCTTTTGATGAGGATTACTGTATCTGGATAGCCTTTAATGATTTTGAACTCCACTCTCTTCTTTATAAAGATCAAACCTAAAACACCTCTTTACTTTATACATAGGTATCAACTTTATTGTTCATCATAAAGTCACAATCTTTTCTCAACATATAATACTTTAAGTCTCTTAATAATTTCAAAAATACAGTTTTCTTTACTTTAAATAGTTAACTATAATCAAACCCTTTCATACCAAACATCTTACCCTTATAAAATCAACCTTTATCACCAAAAACTTTCATCAAATCTTTTTCAATATTTAATTGAAATAGAATCTTAGTTATCTAAAGTGAAGTTCTACTGTTAGGAATTATGTTAATATTTTTTTTTTGAAAATATTTTAATTTAGGACAAATAAGAGTTAATATCCTTTCTTCCCTCCCCCAAACTTAAATTTTTGCAATATAATAAAAGAGAGTAAAAGAACTAACCTTTTTTGGGCGAAATTTTGAAATCTTCATAATCTATCTGGTATTAATCAAAATTTTACAGCTAGCAAGTATGAAACAATTAGTAGCAGTGATATATATAACATTTAAAAATCTGCCGGGGCAAAGAAATAAAAATACCAACATTGACACATTTTTAACAAAACATTACAAATACTAATAAACTATCACAACATTAAACATAACATTTCACATTTTTAAAGTTTCAAGTGCAACTACTACATTAAAAAAAAATACTACAGTACATCTAAAGAAGTACAACACAGAAGTATAAAACTACCACTCATCATCACCAGCAGGGTCAGAAGGTCCGGGCCTGTACGGTCTATAACCAGGGCAAGCAGGAAATATCACCCCAGTATCTCCTCTCATAAATCTGGCCTGAGCATCATAATAAGCAATATCGAACTCAACTCTCTCTGCAAATAGTCTTCATTCACATCACTCCTGGCCTCGGATACATCCATCCGACTATGCATCCTATCAATACTATCACTTTGCAATCTCAACTACTCCATGACATCAGATAGATTCGGGGGCTCAGAAGTAGATGAAACATCATGGCTCGTGGTAGGAATATCAGTACTCCTACTCTCCTCTCTTGCACCCACATGAGCCTCATAAGTACGAATAATGGTCTTCATAATCGGTCTCAAAGGTATCGCCACTTCCTCAGAACTACTATACTCAACTCCAGACTGAACACAAAGGGCATGAATTAGGGCAGGATGTCCTAATCCACCAGTGCTTTCTCCTTTGGCAATAGAGTGAATGTTCTTGAAAACAATGGCTCCAATATCGATCTTCTTCATATTCTGGATGCAATAATTTAAAATAGCTCGATCCCTAGTAACTTTGATGTGATGATAAGAAGGTAATGGTCTAGCAGAAATGAAACAATGTCATGCTTTAGAAGCAACATTTAAAGTAGAAGCAGGGAAATTCATCATCTGTCTCTGATTCATCTTCCACTCCCCTCTTCCATCGGTCAGATACGTGATCACACTCATCAAATTCCCCTCACTAGTATCAAAATGCTCAAATTCACAAACAAAATGTTCTTGAATTTGATAAAATGCGTTGATACGTGGTGGCGTGAACTCAACCAGTTTCCCTAGGACTAACACATATTCCGTCTCAGACTAGAGCACGTTACCATAAAATTCTCGGACTACTCCCAAAACAGCATTAGCATAAAAGTAACAGAAACGCTCCCAATTCCGCTCAGAAATCAACTGTTCCATAGATCCACCATGATTCTCAAACGCTTGTTCCTGACTACACATCTTATTTTGCAAGAGATAGTTGAAGCGAAACTGAGCCTTAATATTAACAAATCTTTCATCGTCCCAATCAAATTTTTGCTTCCCCTTACTCATTCTAGGAGCCATGTGAATTTCTAAAAATTGCAAAAAACTACCAATAAATCCCAAATCCACAATATACTAACTCCAAGCATTAATCTAAATAAGTAAGAACAAATTCCACCATAGAAAACCTCACTTTTCTCAAAAATCTCCTGTAAATATCATCCAAACTATGTGAGAGTTTTACATGGAAAAAATCCAAACATTTTAGCTTAAAGTAAAGCTCTTACCAAGAGAAGTGCAGATCCGGCCTCAGAAATCCTTGAAATCCTCTCTACTCCGAGATCTAATGAGCCCTAAAGCTTCAAAATTGCAAACATAGAGGTGGGAGACGAAGGAAATGGCGGAAAAATGAGTCCCAGACAATTTTCGTGAATTTTTAAGCATCCCGGGCTATTTTCAGCATTTGGGCGCCGGCGGTGCTCTATTCAAAATAATAGCCAAACTTTCTGTATTTGGGTGCCGGCGGCGCCAGTCCAAAATTCCATTCTGTTCATAAATTTTTTTTATCGCAATTTCAATCGTTTCAACCTCCGCAGTTCTATTTAACACATCAAAAAGCATCTATTTCATCTCACAAACACTAAATAACATCACTTTACACAAACAACACATCACATCACTTTCATATATAAAATCCACGATACAACGATTACACACATTTGTTCATCAAATAAAAGCAACACTCCTTAGATCCTTAGTGTTGCAAGTACACTACAATAAGCAAACACTAAGTCCTAAGTACACACAAAAAATCAAAGCATAGTCTAAGCACACCCTACTAAAGCAAAGCAAACAACATAATAATCAAAGCAAACACTCAAACATAACAAAGCAGCATACATAATCCACTAATTACTCCTTATCAGTCTCAGAACTATCATCCTCTCTAATGTCTCCGATTGATTGACGATGAACGAACAGATTGTAGAAGGGACGATGTGGGAATTCATCAGATGAATCTTTAGCCACAACAGCATTCTTCTTCAACAGATTAATCAAACCCAACTCAATCCGACCAGTATGATCAAATTGCTCTTTCATCCTCCAATCAATGTAATCAAATAAATCAGAAATATTATTAATAGCATTCAGAACATTTTGTACCTCATTTTCTAACTTCTTTATCTTCTTCAATATCACCCTCATACTTTCAAAATAGTAAGGTTGAATAGGTTGTGAACTCTTAATGGGCTGAGCAGCAAGAAAATTCATATCTCCTTCATCTCCTACTGGTCTGTAGTCATAAAGATCATTTGGATCAATAGGTCTCCAGGGGAGATGAACTTTTTCCCAACTCTCATATGGTACTTGTGATTGACTACATAACAGAAATATGGTGGGTGGGTGTCCAAGCCCATATTTAGATCCATGCACAATCAATCCCAAAACAGATTTCGTAATGATTGATCCAATATCCACTGGCCTTCTAGTTTGTATACAGAAATTCAGAATAGCACTTTCCTTCGTTACCTTACTTATTTTCATAGTAGGAATTAATTTTGCCAAAATAAAGTAATGCCACTACTTTGATACCGTATTTAAGGATGAAGAAGAGAAACTGTTATATCCATTATCCCTTACTTCCCATTCTTCATCTCATCCGTCAAATAATGATAGATTTCATTCATATCATCGCTCGTCACATTAAAATTGGCATAATGACAAATATGTACATTCTCAATCATGAAGAGATCATTAATTCTCGCAGGAGTGAATGGTACATACCTACCTCGCACAAAAACACATCCTTAGTTGATCCCATGCAAATTTGCATAAAATTCTTTCACGACCGGAACAACAACTGCAGCGGTAGTGTAGCATAACACTTCCCAATGCCTTTGCTTTACTATCTCTTCAACTCTTGTAGTTGGACTCTCCAAACCTCGTTTCACAAAGCCTCTTTCCTTGATAATTCTTCTTTTCATCATCACTTTATGGAATAGACGCTGCACCTCGAAACTAACAAACTTCCATCAGTTGTAAATGTGAGATCTAGGTAGTTCAATGGAGTAGGAATCCATGGATGTGAATTGGGAAAGGAAGTTTTCGTTTTTCTAGTGGTTATGGGTTTAAAATGGAGTTTTGGGGTGTTTTAAGGAGGAAGATCCCGCTCAAAACCGCCAAAAACTGCATTTTAAAAATTAAAAACCGTCAACCAGAATTTGGGCGCCAGCGGCGCTCGATAGGGGCGCCGGCGGCGCTCAAACTAGAAATTCGGTTATTTTTAAAAGAATAGGGCGCCGGCGGCGCCAGTAGTAAAAATTTTCACCGAACTTCGTTTGGCTCGAAATACTTCATTTTTGCAATACGATCCGATATATTTTTAATTTTTAACTTATTTAGGGGTAATTACGATTCTTAAATATCAAACTAAAAGCACAAACAATAATAAGTAAGTAAACACAACACACAAGTACACTTGGGTTGCCTCCCATAAAGAGCTTGGTTTAACGTAGTCAGCCCGACAAACCATTCAGTTAACTAGGACGACTTAGCAATAAAACCTCTTTGAAATCTGGTAAAAACCCTCCAAAGTAAGGTTTTAAACGATGCCCATTAACCATGAAAATATTTCCAGTTTTAGGATCCTCGATATTAACAGCTCCGAAAGAATGAACTTTCACTACAGTAAAAGGTCCCATCATCTGGACTTAAGTTTTCGAAGAAATAATTTTAATCTCGTATTATATAATAAACTCTTTGTCCAAGTTCAAATCGTTTTTTCAATATCTTCTGATCATGCCACAATTTCATTTTCTCTTTATAAATTTTATCATTATGATATGATTCATTTCTGATTTCTTCCAACTCATTCAATTGCATAAATCTTTTCTCTCCCGCATTTTTCAAATTAAAATTCAACTCTTTAATCGTCTAATATGCTTTGTGCTCCAATTCAACCGGCAAATGGCAAGTTTTGCCAAATACTAGTCTATAAGGAGACATTCCAATATGGGTCTTAAAAGCTGTCCTATAAGCCCATAATGCATTATCTAATCTAGCAGACCAATCTAATTTATGAATATCCACTGTTTTCTCCAAAATTCTTTTAATTTCCCGATTTGATACTTCCGCTAAACCACTAAGTACGGGGATGATAAGCGATGAGAGATCCTATGAATAATATTATATTTTTCAATTAATCTCTTAATTTGATTGTTTCTGAAATGGGATCCACCATCAGTTATAATCACTCTCGACATTCCATATCTTGTAAATATATTTTTCTTTAAATTTAGAACACTCCGAGCATCACATCTTGGTAAAGCAACAGCTTCAATCCATTTCGAAACATAATCAAAAGCGACCAATATATATAAATTTCTAAATGAAGGTGTAAATGGTCCCATAAAATCTAATCCCCATACATCAAAAATTTCAACTTCCAAATTATAATTCAGAGGCATTTCATTTCTTCTAGAAATATTACCTACTCTTTGACATCGATCACAAAATTTAACATATTTATAAACATCACAAAAAAGAGTAGGCCAATAAAATCCAGATTGTAAAATCTTATAAGCTGTTTTATCAACACCAAAATGACCTCCAAATTCAGAATCATGACATCTCTAAATAATTGAATTAATTTCTTCATGTGGCACACATCTTCTAATAATCAGATCCTTACATTATTTATATAAATAGGGCTCATCCCAAAAATAAAACTTAGCATCATATTTAAATTTTTTTTACTGTTACCTTGTTAAATCTGATGGTACAATATCACTCACAATATAATTCACAATATCAGCATACCAAGGCAAATTCTTTTCCATAAGAATATACAATTGTTCATCAAGAAAAGTTTCTGTAAATTCCTTCTCAAATTCAGATAATTTATCATATTCTATTCTTGACAAATGATCGGCAATTTAATTACCAGATCCTTTCCTATCAACTATCTCAAAATCAAATTCTTGCAAAAGGAGTATCCATCTAATCAATCTAAGTTTAGCATCCTTCTTTCGCATTAAATACTTGATAGTTGAATGATCAGTATGCACTATACTTTTAGTCCCAATTAAATGTGGTCTAAACTTATCAAAAGAAAATACTATAGCAAATAACTCCCTTTCAGTAGTGGTATAATTGATTTGAGCATCATTAAGAGTTTTACTAGCATAGTAAATTATTTTGAAAATTTTATCATACCTTTGCCCCAACGCAACTCCAATAGCATAATCACTAGCATCACACATCAATTCAAAGGGTTTCTCCCAATCAGGTGAAACAATTATAGGAGCAGTGATTAATTTTTCTTTAAGTAATTCAAAAGCACACAAACATTAATCATTAAAATCAAACTTCCTATCATTTTCTAGAAGTTGGCATAAAAGTTTAGTAGTTTTAGAAAAATATTTAATATAACGCCTGTAAAATCCAGCATGCCCTAAGAAATTTGCACCTCTCTCACAGTAGTGGGTGTTGGTAATCTCTCAATCACTCGAATTTTAGCAGGATCGACCTCCATACCATATTCAGAAATTTTATGCCCAAGCACTATTCCTCCTGCAACCATAAATTGACATTTTTCCCAGTTTAGAACTAAATTTGTTTTCTCACAGAGTTCCAAAACTTTTGCCAAGTTTTCCAAACAAATATCAAATGAAGTTCCAAACACAGAAAAATCATCCATGAAAAATTCTATTCCATTATCTATCATACTACTAAAGATAGACATCATACATCGTTGAAAAGTTGCAGGTGCATTACACAGTCCAAAAGGCATCTTCAAAAAGCAAATGTTCCATAGGGGCTAGTAAATGTTGTCTTTTCTTGATGCTCATGAGCAATAGGTATTTGATGATAACCAGTATATCCGTCCAAAAAGCAATAGTACTTGTGTCCAGCAAGTCTATCCAATATTTGATCAAGAAAAGGAAGAGAAAAGTGATCTTTTAGGATGGCAGCATTCAGTTTTCTATAATCAATACAAATTCACCATGCATTAACTTGGCTAGTAGGTAAAATTTCATTCCTTTCATCCACTTCCAAAGTCACTCTGCCTTTGTTCGGTACACAATGAATTGGACTTATCCAAGCACTATCCGAAATAGGATAAATAATTCCAGCATCAAGCCATTTTAAAATTTCCTTCTTAACTACTTCTTTCATTATAGGATTTAATCTCCTTTGTGAATCAATTTTAGGTTTATGTTCTTCATTTAATAAAATTCTATGCATACAGATCGAAGGACTGATTCCTTTGATATCAGCCAAAGTCCATCCAAAAGCTTTTTTGTATCTTTTTAAGATTTCCAATAATTTTTGTTCTTGATATTCAGTTAACTGGTAGGTAGATGATTCTCCTAAGAACATATACTTTAAATGCTTAGGGAGAATTTTCATCTCAAGTTTAGGAGGTTTAATAATAGATGAAATTAAACTTTTATCTCCACCTTCCATGGTATCTAACACTTCAAATTTCTCCTGAATATACTCCAACTCCTTATTCTTCTCATTATTTGAATCTTTTTCATTTCGAGTTTCATCTTCAATTATATTTTCATATTCCACTTTTTTTCAAACATCTTTTTGAAATAATCATTTCTCAAATATTCGCAGACTTCCATCCTAAAACATTCATTATCTTTTGCAACTGAGGGATACTTCATAAGCTTCAAAATATTAAAGGTCACCTCTTGATCATTAACTCTCATAATTAATTCCCCTTTTTGAACATCAATTACAACTCTTCCAGTAGCTAGGAATGGTCTTCCTAAAATAATTGGAATTTCTTTATCTTCCTCCATATCAAGCACAATAAAATCCACAGGAAAGATAAATTTATCCACTTTCACTAACACATCTTCTACCACTCCCTTAGTATAAGTAATAAAACGATCGGCTAATTGAAGAGTTACAGATGTAGGAGAAATTTCTCCAATTCCCAATCTTTTGAAAGTTGATAAAGGCATAAGTTTAATACTAGCTCCCAGATCACATAAGGCTCTTCCAAAAAACGTTTGACCTATAGCACACGGTATAGTGAAACTACCAGGTTCTTTAAGTTTTTCAGGAAGCTTTTTCTGAATTATTACACTACACTCTCCGCTAAGTGCAATAGTCTCATGATCCGTGAACTTTCTCTTCTTTTTAAGAATATCCTTCATAAATTTCACATAATCAGGCATTTGTTCTAATTCTTCAACAAAAGGTATATTTATTGTTAACTTCTTAAGGATTTCCAAAAATTTTCCAAATCTGTTATCCTATTCTTCTACTTCAATCTTTGAGGAAAAGGAGGAGTGGTTTCTCAACAGTAATCTTCATTGGTTCAAGAGGATATTCCAGGTCTGGATAAATCTTATTTGAACCTTTTTCAATATTCACCTTCTCCTTCTCTTCTTCAACTTCTTTCTGCACTCTAGTTTCTAATTCTTTTCCACTCCTTAATTGAATAGCCTTAAGTTGCTCCTTGTTTTGATCTTTTGGATTGATCTCCACATTACTAGGAAGCGATTCAGAAGGTCTATTATTAAGCACAATGAAAATATGTCCCAATTGATTTTCAATATTTTTTATCGCAACACCTTTAACTTGTAATTGGTTTCCCATATTCAAAATCATTTCATCTGTAGAAAACTTCTTATCCTTAAACTGTGGCTTATTATTGAATCCAGGATGATAAGATGGTCAAAAGTTAGTATTTCCTTGGTTGTTTGAGTTTCCAACAGGGTTTATAGAATTGTGCCCCCATTGTGGGTTCACATTAGCATTATTATTATTCCAATTGAAATTTGGGTGATTCTTCCAACCAGAGTTATAATAATTTGAATAAGGGTTATTAGGTCTATTAATCGCGTTTAAAGTCTCATAAGGTGTATGAGATTCAGTTATCTGCCCAAATGAATTTTCCTCTAACATTGGGGGTGGTTGAGAATAATTCATTCCATATTGATCTATTTTCTTAGAAAGTGCTGCTATTTGAGAAACTATCATAGTCATCATATCAGAATCATGAACACTAGCTACTCTCTTAGGGTTTACCCATTCAGAGGGCCATTGAAAATTATTAGTAGCCATCTTTTCAATCAATGAATATGCTTCATCGAAAGGTTTTGACATTAACGATCCACCAGCAGTAGCATCAATAATTAATCTCAATGATTCCACTAATCTGTTATAAAAAGTTTGAATTATTAACCAATCTGGCAAAGCATGATGTGGACACTTCCTAAGAAGATCTTTAAACCTCTCCCAAGCTTCATATATTGACTCTCCTTCAAACGGACTAAAAGATGTGATATCATTTCTTAATTTAATATTTTTTTATAGAGGGAAATATTTTAATAGAAACTTTTGAAAAAGTTCTCCCCAGGTTCGAATAGATCCAGGTGCTAACGAGTTTAACCACGCCTTAGCTTTTTCCCTTAAGGAAAAAGGAAAAAGTCTAAGTCTCACAGCATCACTCGACACTCCGTCATACTTAAAAGTAGCACACAGTTCTAAAAAACTAGCGAGATGTAAATTTGGGTCTTCGTTAGGTGTTCCTCCAAATTGATTATTTTGTACCATTTGGATAATAGCAGGTTTAAGTTCAAACGAATCAGCAGCAACATAAGGATTTTGAATAGTTATATGAATTTCATATGTTGTTGGGTTAGCATAATCTATTAATGGTCTTGGCAAATTTCCAACATTAATATTCTGATTCTCTTGATTATTCGCCATTTCGCAGTAATTTTCAATTTTTTTTTGTTGTTTTCTAATTTTTCTAATAGTACGCTCTAACTCTGAATCGTAAGGTATCAAACCTACAGATCCACTACTACGCATACAAAATCACACTAAAAAGTACATAAGCACACAAATATACTACAAAGTGAAGGTTTTCAGTTACTACAATATCTATAAATAAGTACCGTGTATCTACCTTCCCCGGCAATGGCGCCAAAAACTTGAAAGCGACTTTATATATGCTTAAAAATGCAAGAATTTATGAATTCAGATTTATATATTTATAATGATTTAGTAAAGTCACAAATTCAACGCAAGTATACGTATCATATCAAGTAATACAGGGCTCTAATGGAGTCTTGGTTATCGATCTCACAGGGAAGGGAACGTTCTTTAAATCAGATAATATAGCACTAAAATCCAATACCAACTGTAACAATTGTTCAAGTGTACTACAACTAGTGTGTCGGCATATTTTTAGGTTTGAGTGTTGTAATTTGAAAAGAGGTCGCCTTCAGAAGTTGTCGGCGAATTTTAAATTTAATTTAAATATAAATATAATTTAGAAAGTAGTATTTGATTTTGAAAATGATTTTAAATTTGAAAATTTTAAGATATGAAATCAAACCGATCTCACATCCCAAATAGTTTATATAAACGAGCACCGCACCGCAAACCGTGTATCTATCCCTAAGGATAGACACACTGCTTGATGGTGGGGCTCGGTTAAATAAACTAGAAGATTTGTGACATCCGTTTGGTCTGCGAACCAATTTTATAAGCCGACAAATTCCCTCGCTTAATATGAAAACATTAAACGGGGTTTATATTACTCGGGTTCTTTAAAATTCCCTATAAGGGCAAGCCCCTATAGTTAATTACATCTTAAGTGACGGGAATCACCTAAGAAAACTCTCGATAATAATCAATAATTCTGCTCTCAAGAATTTCAAAGTTTAAGTTTTCAAAGGATTGAATTTTTGAATCTCAATAGGGAATGGATCAATTTTGGAACATTTTTATTTTGGGAATTCAAAGGAAGAAAAGTAGGAGAAATTACGGATTCGAAGTGAACTTCGATAATCTCCCGACTATCCTATTGTTTGGCTTGGATTTAGGAAAGTCCTAATGTTTATTTAATGTTTTAATCTTGCCAATTTTAATTAATTAGGGCTTATATTTATATGATAGAATCATACAAATAGACTGGAAGATATGAGGGTTTATGTCGTATCGGACGACTACCTCGGAATCCTAAGACCGGTTAGGGCTTAATTTGCAATGCAAATGCCTAACGAAGAGTTGAGGATTTATGTTGCACTAGGAAAACTACCTCGAAGTCCTATGGCTTTGTTGTTTAATTCTAAGAAAGTTTTGCTGAAGTAGATTCAAGTTTTGCTAACGACGATGGTCGTGCTGCCCACCATGCTCCGAGCTCCTTGTTGTTGCAGAGGTTTAGTTTTAGAAATCATAAATCAGGGGATGAGAAAAGTGTTTTGGTTTAGAAAAGTCTTAATTTCCAAGTGCTTTTTGTGTTTTAATTAAAACAAATCTTAAAGTTGATTATAACAACACCGGTTAAGATCCTACGGTTCCATCCTTCCGGCATCATTATTTTTATCGGATTCACTTAGTCCAGATGAATTTGCTAAACTCAACTGAATGAGTTCCACACTTTCATTTAGACCGTGGGAAATCCCGTTAGCAACACGTAGGTTACATCATCCGAGGTATTCCCGATCATCCAACGAGACGTTTTAATTTAGTTGTAGTTGTAGTTTTGTGTTCTGTTTGTGATTAAATTTTGAGTTGTCTTATATTTTGAAATGTTGTGGAGGTGAATTTTATCTTTTAGTGTCTTTTAATTTAGTTATGGGTTTCAGTTTTGGTTTCTGTCCTAAAGGTGTAGGTTTTCATGCAACTGTTGTTTATCATGCAAGAAAAAGTAAGTGCGATGAGATTAAATAAATTGCCTTAAAGTAAATCGCAATAAAATAAAAGCGTACCTGGAGGGTCTTCCCGTCATCCCAAGCTGCACTTAAAACACAATTAGAATATTTAAGCAAGTTCCTAGGTAAAGCTAAGGGAAAGGGTTATGGTTTTCTACCAAATTCCTAATCCTATAGCTAGTCATTTCCTATGACGTCTAGGTTCTTTGTGTTTTTAGTTTGAAGACGATTTTCTTCATCAAAGAACAATTAAGTTCAATTGTTCTTGTAAATATCCTATCATATTGAGGAAGTGCTTAAGAAGAATCTTAAACATCTTTTCAATATTTCTAGGATTGTTTTAAGTCCAAATGAATTTAATTGTGTAAATGAATCGATCGTCCGAGGTTTTCAAGTTTTGTTAACTTGCTCGATGAACTAGGATATTTGAATGTCCTATAAGTGAAGTAACATTTCATTTAATATTCTGTTTAGGAGTTATGATATTAAAAGCTCCTAAGGGCAAAATGATATTTAATGATTTGTGATTCAAATTTAAGTTCAAATTAATGATTTAAGTTTGGAATAGTGTTCAAGTTATCTTAGATTTATTTTTGAATTCTTCATGTCTTTATATTTAATTTAATTTAATTTAATTTAACTTAATTTAATGTAATGTGGTTTAATTTAATTTAATTTAACTTAATTTAATTTAATGTAATATGATTTAGTTTAATTTAATTTAATTTAATTTAATTTAATTTAATTTGGTTTGATGTTACATTAAATTAATTTGATTTAATTTAATTTTTAATTTAATCTGATTTAATTTAATTTAATTTAATTTAATTTATTTAATTTAATTTAATTTTTAATTTAATTTATTTAATTTAATTTAATTTTTAATTTAATTTAATTTAATTTAATTCTTAATTTAATTTAATTTTTTAATTTAATTTTTAATTTGATTCAATTTAATTTAATTTAATTTAATTTAATTTTAATTAAAGAGTTCAATTATTTAATTTTAGTTTAATGATTAAGTCTTTTAATATTTTAAATTTGAATTATCATTTTAATTAAGAATTAAACATTAATGACATGATTAATTTAGGGATTTTTAAATTAAAGAATAAATCTCTCCCTAATAATATCCCTATTTTAATAATTCCAATTTTATTATTCTTCCAAATTTAATCAATTATTTAATTAAAGTTTAATCATTTTAAATTGCTTAATGGGTTTCTACCCTTCAATTATTAAATTTCAATCATCCAAATCAGGTTAGGATCAAATATTTTACTTGTTAATTTTTTATTAAACCTAAAGTTTTAATTAAGGGTTAAAATTTTAATTACCATTTTGCCCTTTAAGCTTAATAATTTCAAAACTCACTAAATTGAACTCAAATGAACTTGAAATTTTTATGTGACTTCACTCATATGTCACTAAAGACATGAGAGGAGAAAATGTGATTTTTCTGTATTTAATTTATTTATATAATTATTTTTGGTAGAAAATAGAGATTTCCAAGGAAAATTTAATAACATGACCAAGGAAAAGTTTCTGTCCTTAAGAAAATTAGGGGACATTCCTGATGACCAGAGGACCACTTGGACCAAATTTTGTAATTTTTTGAATTATATTTTATTTATTAGAATTATTTTAAGTTCTGGAGTATTAATTAATTTAAAAATAAAATAAATGTTAAAAATGAATTTTATGTTTTTCAAAAATCTCTCTGATATCAAGGAAATCAGAGAAGCACATTTTGCAATTTTCTGATTTTTCTATGATTTATTATAATTATTTTAGTGAAAATGCTAGAAAATACATTTTTTAATTTTAAAATTACCCTAGAGCTTTAAAAATTAATATCTCACCAAACAGACCTAAGAAAAACATGGGGTTTGTTCCTAAGTGATTAAAATTCAAAATGTGACATTTTGGTGAATTTTATTATTTTTGTAATTTTTATTATTTTTTAATTATTAAAAATATTAAAATAATATTAAAAATCAACTTTTTTAGAAAATTGAAATTTTAATTTTTTTAAATTCCCCGATATCGGAGAGGCTCCAAAACCAATTTGGTGAATTTTTGAAAGGTATTTTGAAAGTTATGAATTTTTAAAGTTTAAAATGACTAAATGGCTTAATCAACCCAATTAATAGGGCTAACCAAGTCCAATTGACTTCAAACTTTTATGGTGGGTTCCTCTGATCCTAAAGGTCAGTGGAGAATTGATTTCAAGTCAATTTGATCTATGGTTAACTATAATTAATTAGAGACCTATTTTAAGTGTTTAAGCCAATTAGGGTTGTTTTGAGTGGATTAACTCAAGTCCTATTTTTCCTAGGGTTCTCTGGTCATAAGGAACATCACCAAATTTTCCTAGAATTTATTTCACAACATGCTATTTATTAGAATTAAAATACTCAAAACAGATGACATGAATTTGAAAAATCAATAACTCTTCATAGGGATGGCCTCCGACTTTGGAAAATTCGGGGAATGTTCCCAAATTCAGAGGCTTCAAAAGCCCTATGGTCTCATGCCATGGTGAATTGTATGAATGCATGGAGAATTAAATGTATGCGAGAGAGTAGATAAATTACTAAAAATAAAATACTTAATGAAATTAAATGATTTCTTTTCCACATTATTCTCCTCTGTTCACTGAGCAAGAGGGTATTTTTCTTTTATTTTTCTGATTTTCTTACACAAAGTTATGAATTTTCCAAGTTTAGGGAATTAAATAAATAGAAAAATACCCTATTTTTCTATTTATCCACGCGCGCCGGCGCATCCTCGGCATCTCCGAACTCACACGCGTCGCGCTCCCATTCGACGCCGCCATCTGAGTCAGCAGCCCGGGCCCCGCGGTTCTCGTACCGTCTCCCTGGTCCGACGCCATCCGAGCCGTCCGTCCGCGCGTGTATTAAATGGACGGCATCCGTTCATCGTCCCCGAGCGTCCTCACCCGAGAGCCGTCCACACTAAATCCCTAAGATCTCACTCGATACTCAACGGATTTTTATGTTCTTATGCTCTATGGATTCATCTTGAAGAGACGAACACATCTATACGGTTATCATGCATTGAAATTAAGGCATTTGAAATGGATAATCTCCAGAAGCTCGGGATGAAGAATTAGTTCATACCTTTGCTCGGAGAAGTGTGGCTTCGATCCGAGAGTTGTTGCACCTTCGATTGGATCCCAGCAAGCTCCGGATGAAGTCTCCTGGTCCGGTGAATTGTCTCAGATGTGATTTCGACCAAGCCCGATCACAAAGCTTGGAGGCTGGAGCAAGCCGGGTGGCTCGGAGATGGGGCTTTTGTCGGTGGACACCTTCCCTTGGTCTGGTGAAGGTGTAGAACCAATCAATTTGGGGATTGGCTCACTGTGGAGAAGTGTCCTGGTTTTGGGTGGAATTTTAACTCTGAAATTGAGCTCACAGAGAAGAAATAGCAGGGGGATCTCACTGGGGATCAAGTGCTCTGTGTATGGGGAGGAGTCTGGAACAATTTTGGCAGAGTTTCCTTAAGGTTTTATTTTTAGCTCTTCTCATGGCCGAGAGGGGTGGAGTTTAAATAGGAGAGGGTGGAGGGCCTCCCAGGGGGAGTTAGGGCTTGGGATCAGCTGCTCTGGTGAGGAGAAGAACAGTCATGGTGACCACTAGGCATGGGGCAGCTCGGCAAGGGAGAATTTCAATGTTGGCTCACATGTGAGCTCTCGGCCATGGTTTTTCCGGCGGCCCGGTGGCCGGCCGGCCGAGCATTGGTCACCATCTTGGTCGGGGAGGTCGGGTCGGAGCTTAGTGCAATCAATTAAGCATTGGCCATGTGTAAAGGGTTTGATTTAGATGGAATGGGGGCATGGCTAAATTTGGACCTAAATGGGTCAACCCCCCATTTGGGCTAGGTGCACCACCCAAGGCCTGGTTTTGGCTGAGGGAAAAGTGATTTGGCTCGAGCATAATCAGTAGGGTCAAGTCACCATCCAAGCACAATTAGGCATAAGCATGGTTAAGGGGAATCATGGGAGTGGTTAATCACCTTTAGGAATTAAGGAAAGAGTCTCCTCCTTTTGCCCAAAATGGCATGGTGACATGTAAAGAGGCTCTCATGGCTTGCATATGGCTTGTGCATGGCTCCATGGCTCCATTTGGCTTGGGAAAAGGTTGGGTCAATTTCATAAAAATGGGTTTTAAGAATTTTGGATATTTTGGTGAAAATTTGCATGAAGCTTGATTTGGAATGGTTTAATTGATGATTTTGAAACTTAGGGGTGATTTTGATTAAATGGATGATGAAAGGAAGTGTCATGTGGGCTTTGGATGAATTTGGGCTTTTGAATTTGAAGGGAGTGGGCTTTTAGGAAAGTTTAAGGGAAATGGGCTTTTTGATTTTAGGATGGGCATTTGGGTAAAGATTTTGTGAAAGGCCTTGTCAAATAAATGTCATAATTGGTTTATGGATGTTCTATGAAGGGCTTGGAGTCAATTTGGTGTGATTTGGAGTTGAATTGGTTTGAATTTGGGTTTATTTGGTAAGTGGGCCTATATGGGTCCAAGTGGGCCAAGTTGGGACAATGTTGGGCTAGGGTTGAAATTGATGTAAAATTAATGTTGAGAAATATTTATGGGAGTGTTTCAAAGAGGTTTTGACTTTGGTTGGGTTTTGATTTTGGGGTTTGGGCTCATTTGGGTTAGGTTTGGGTTTAGGTCAAAAATGGGCCTTTTAGCTTCGGGTTGAATTTGAGTGGGATTTGGGTCTAATTTTTTGGGCAAATCATGTTAGTGTTTTGTTTGTGGGAATGTTAAGGAAGATTTAGAAAAGGTTTGGGGTTAATTGGAGTTGAATTGGGTGAGTTTTGGGTTAAGTTTGGGTCATGGGTCCAAATTGGGCTTTAAGGCCAAAAGTGAAATTGGATCCAAATGTCAATCAAATTAGACTTGGATTTGGTCTAGATTGGTGTTGGGAACGTTGAATTGAAGTTTAGAATTGAATTGGACCAGAATTTGGGTCAATTGGGTAGGTTTGGTTTGACATTGGGTTCACTCTAGGGTTAAAATGGGTCAAATTGGGGGTTTTGACAAAAGTAGGGTAAATTGACAAAATTGGCCCATGGTGTAGTTGGACAAAATGAAATTAGGAATATTTGGGATTTTCTGGAATTTTCTGGGAATTTTCTGAATTTTTGGATTTTTGGGTCAAGAGGGGTATTTTGGGTATTTGGAGGGTATTGGGAGGTTTTCTTGGAATTTTTGGTATTTTTGGGTATGGATGATCAATTTGAGTGATGTGGAAATGTTTGGGAATGATTTTGGAGAATTTTGGGTAATTTGGAAATTTTTGAGAAATTTGGGTAGTTTCAAGGTTTTGGGTAAGTTAGCGGGTGTAGGGTCCCGGGGTCAAAAATTGAAAATTTGGGAAATTGAAGATTGGGTGGATGTAAGTGGAAAGAAGTCATTTTGGTTGAGCCATGAAGCCATATCAAGCCCATATGAGCCATGAAGGGACTCATTTGAGGCATCCACTATGTTGTTCCTAACCCTCTTAGCCAAGGGCTTAGGGGTTAAGGACCATCCATGTGAATCACCTACATGAGTCAGGAGGTCAAGTCGGGTATGGGTGTGTTTTTAGGAAGTGTGTGAAAGTGTAGTGTGTAGGTGTAGTGTGTGTGCAAGTCAACCCTTCACTGCATCAGAGCCACCTGTAGGCAGTCCTAAGGCCAAAAGTCCTATAGGAACTCATCCTTTAAACTTCCACATTTGATTTCAACCCTCTAGATGATTAGGGGTCTACAGTCAAGTTTGCGGAGTTTGCAGGGAGTTTAGAAGTGGTTTGAATTTCTAAAAGGTGGGTCCCAATTCTAATCCTCTAAGATAGTCAAAGGAAAAGCCTAAGGCTAGATCCTAAGTACTAAAGAGAAGAAGAGAAGACCTCATCAAAAATGAGGTCAACATAGTGAATGCAAAGTATGGTAATAATAAAGCTACTACAATTACTTCTACTTACTAAACTAATTTAACTAATACACACTAACTTATGTCATTTATAAGATACTTCTATGTGAAAAGTGTCTTCCTTCCTGCATAAAGATTATGATGTGCGAATGATGAAGAATGATAATTTTCTGTATTGTGCCAAATAGGAGCATATTTGCTTCTTTACCCTTAAAAGAGTACCTCCTCTTCCAAGCATGTAAAGAACATTGACATATCTTAAGTTTAGTCACTAAATCTAAGGCTAGGCTGGGAGGATACCGACCCTCACTACAGAGCTCCCACTCACCCTTCACCCGAAGGCTAACCATAGGCTTTAGTTACCGATCTTAGGACCAAATTGGGGATCCCATTCTGTCACCATGAAACCTCCAATTTGAAGTTTATCCAAACTCATTTCCCTATTTATTTGCACTCAATCCCCATGAACTACGCAATTCATTCACGGACATTGAATGTGTTTTTCATTCTTTTTATAGAACATTCAATTCTTTTGGAATTAATGTTCCTCAATATATTTTAACAAATCAATTGGCCGGAATGAAAAGTAAATTAAGTTCCAAATGAAAGGACCATCACAACTTTTATAACACTTTAAGGGCACATCAATTCCACATCACCACATCATCACTACTTTATGCAAGAAGAAAGGCAAAGGAAACTAGTCACAAATCATGGAGAAGATACAATAAAACATGGATTTTATATATATAAGAAAGAGTCATACAAACCACAATAGCAAATACAACTTATCTCCTTCTCTTCCCCAAGCAAATTCCTTTAAAGTTCCCTTGATTCCTTTTCTATTCCTTGCAACACTTGATTTCCTCCTTGGAACAAAGATGAAGAAGCAATCTCTCACTTTACTCCCTCTTCTCCCCTCCTTAGAGAAGAATCTCTCTTCAAATCACAAACCCTAACTCTCACTCACACTTTCCTTACACTCTCTAGAGTAATCCTCTTCTCCTTTTTCATTTTGAACACTTAATTTTATGTTAGGAACGAATTCCCCAAGAGTTTCTTTAAGCACACCTTCAAAAATCCGCCAAAACTCTTCAATTTGAAATGAACCGACATAGGGCGCCAGCGGCGCCCAATAATACCTTTTCCCAAATCTCATGGTAGAAATACCTTTTCCCAAATCTCATATGAAACTTGGAACAAACTGCATAATGAAAAAATTTTTTAAGGATGTCCAAGCCCATGAGATAATCCTTGAACTATCAGGCCCAAAACAATTTCACAATTATCAATCCAATGCCAATTGGCCATCCCATTTGAATGCAGTAATTCAATATAGAATTTTCTTTAGTAACTTTACTGATCCTCATCGTCGGTAATAACTTTGCATAAACCCAAAAATGCCAATGTTTCGAAATGAGATTTAGAAGTGTAGTAGAAAAACTAACATACCCATTTTCTCTAATTTCCCAAACTTCAGTTTCGTCCATTAAAAATTGGTAAATCTCATTCATCAGATTTCTTGTCAGGACGAAGTTGGAATACTGGCAGACAGAAAAATTCTTGATCATGAACAATTCATTAATTCATGCAGAGTTAAAATTTATCCACCTACCTCGCACATAGACGCTTCCCTGGTTGATTCCATGCAAATTGGCGTAAAACTCCTTCACCACAGGAACGACTACTGCGGCAGTAGTGTAGCAAAATACTTCTCATCGTCACTGCATGATCATCTCTTCAATCGCTGTCGAAGGATTGTTTAATCCTCGATTCACAAAGCCTTTTTCTTTGATTAGCCCTCTCTTTGACATCACTTTGTTGAAGAGTCGTTGTACCTCGGCACTAACAAAATTTCTCTAGTTGAACACTCGAAATCTAGGGTAATCTATGGAATTGGAAGCCATTAGGGATGAATTCAAGGGAGTTTCCATTCGTTTTTGAGAAATGGAGAGTTTAAGAACCGTCACTTGAAGTTTATTGAGGAAACATTCTGCCTAAAACCGCCAAAAATTGCTATTTTAAACTCCAGAAACTGTCCACTCGCTGATCTCATCGTCAGCAGCCTCAATGGCACCGTCGGCGAGCTTTATGCAACTAAATGTCAGAGCTCTTGGGAGAAACTCGTCATCTGCAGCGTCAAGCGTGCCGTCCGCACCCAAGGAAAAAGTTGCACAAAAACGCCTTGGTCCAAATACGATCCAATTTTTCTCTATGGATCCAAATTCCATGATGATCAAAGGGTAAATACAAGCAGTAGATTTCAATAATACCACAAACTAATGATAAATTCAAACAAATACTCAACAAAAAAAGATAACTATGGGTTGCCTCCCATAAAGCGCTTGGTTTAACGTCGTCAACCCGACCTACTCAGGTGTTATTTAGATTGACTGAGCATTAAACCCTCTTTAAAGTTCGGTCTTTTACCCTCAAAATATGGTTTTAATCTATGTCCATTTACTTTAAATCTATTCCCAGTCTTTGGATCTTCAATTTCAACAGCTCTATAAGTATAAACTTGAGTAAAAGTAAAGGGTCCTAACCAACGAAATTTCAATTTCCCAAGAAATAACTTCAGCCTTGTATTGTAAAGAGAAACTTCTTGTCCTAATTCAAAGTTCTTCTAGTTAATCTTTCGATCATGCCTTAACTTCAGTTTTTCCTTATAAATTATGTCGTTATCATAAGATTCATTTCTTAATTCTTCCAATTCATTCAATTGTAACAATCTCTTCTCACCAGCATTTTTCAAATTATAATTGAATTCTTTAATCGCCCAATATGCTTTATGCTCCAATTTTACTGGTAAGTGTCAATTTTTTCCAAAAATGAGTTTGTAAAGAGTCATTCCAATAGGAGTTTTATAAGCAGTTTTGTATGCCCATAATGCAGTACCCAGTCTCGTAGACCAATCTACTCAACTAGGGTTTACAATCTTTTCTAAAACTCGCTTAATCTCTCGATTAAAAACTTCAGCTAATCCACTGGTCTGAGGATGATAAGAAGTAGAGATTCTATGAATAATATTAAACTTTTCTACCAATCTCTAAATATATTTATTCCTAAAATGGGATCATCAGTCAGTGATAATCACTCTCGGTATTTCGTATCTTGTGAAAATGTTTTTCATTAAGAATCTTGAAACACTTTTAGCATCACAACGAGGTAAAGCTTGTGCTTCAATTCACTTTTATACATAATCAACTGCAATCAATATATATAAGTTTCCAAATGAAGAAATAAATGGTCCCATGAAATCTAATCCCTAAACATCAAAAATCTCAATTTCTAACATGAAATTCAGAGGCATTTCATTTCTTCTAGATATATTACCTACTCGTTGGCATCTATCACAAGTTTTGATATATCTGTAAACATCTCCAAAGAGAGTAGGCTATAAAAATCAAGCTTACAAAATTTTATGTGCAGTTTTGTCAATCCCAAAATGTCCTCCAAATTCAGAATCATGGCAATTTTGAATAATCAGTTCAGTTTCTTCATAAGGCACACATCTCCTAATAATAAGATCTTTCATTACTTATATAAATATGATTCATCCCAAAAATATGCTTTTGCATCATGAATGAATTTTTTATGTTACTGCAGTGTTAGCATAGGTGGCAAAATATCACTTATAATATAGTAAACTATATCAGCATACCAAGGTATTTTCCACTCATTAATATTATATAGTTGTTCATCAGGAAAGCTGTCTGTAATTTCATTATTGGTGTCAGATAATTCATTATATTTTAATCTCGACAAATGATTAGCAATTTGATTATCAATTCCTCTTCTATCAATTACAACAAAATTAAATTCTTGCATCAAAAGTATTCATCTGATTAATCGTGTTTGGCATCCTTCTTTTGCATCAGATATTTAATAGCAGAGTGATCAGTATGCACAACAAAATTTCTTCCAGTTAAATAAGATCTAAATTTGTCAAAAGCATACACAATAGCTAGTAACTCTTTTTTAGTAACCGTATAGTTAATTTGAACATCATTAAGAGTTCTACTAGCATAGTATATAACTTTAAAAATCTTATCATATCTTTGTCCAAGAATAGCTCCAATAGCATAATCACTAGCATCTCACATTAATTCGAATAGTTTCTCCCAGTCAGGTGAAACTATTATAAGTGTTGTGATTAGTTTTTCTTTTAATAGCTCAAAAGCATTCAAGCAGTCTTAAGTAAATTCAATTTTCTTGTCCTTTTCTAAAAGTTGGCATAGAGGATTGGTAATTTTTGAAAAATCTTTAATATAACGTCTGTAAAAACCAGCATGTCCAAGAAAACTTCTTACCTCTCTCACTATAGTAGGAGGTGGTAGTTTAGCTATAACTTGAATTTTTGCAGGTTCTATTTCCATGCCATTTTTCAAAATTTTATGCCTTAATGCAATTCCTCCTGCAACCATAAATTGACATTTTTTTCCAATTTAGAACAAAATTAGTTCTTTCACATAACTCAAAAACTTTTTTAAGATGATTTAAGCATGTATCAAATGATGTTACAAATACATAGAAATCATCCATAAATACTTCCATTCCATCATCAATTAACTTACTAAATATAGACATCATACATCTCTGGAATATCGCAGGTGCATTACATAATCCGAAAGACATTCTTCGAAAAGCAAAAGTTCCATAAGGACTAATCAATGTAGTTTTCTCTTGATCCTTAGGATCAATAGGAATTTAATGGTAACTGGTATATCCATCTAGAAAGCAGTAATACTTGTGTCCAGCAAGCCTATCCAACATTTGGTCTAGAAATGGAAGAGGAAAATAATATTTTCTAGTGGCAGCATTTAATTTTCTATAATCAATACAAATATTACGCCAAGTAACTTGCCTGATAGGTATTAATTCATTATTCTCATTTGCTTCAACATTCACTCCTTTCTAAGGAACACAATGAATTGGACTTACCCAAGTACTATCTGAACTACGATATATAATTCCAGCATCTAACCATTCTAAAATCTCTTTTTTAACTACTTACATAATACCATTCAGTCTCCTTTGTGGATCAATTCTTGGTTTATTTTCATCATTTAATAAAATTTTGTGCATACAAATCGAAGGACTAATTCCCTTTATATCAGCCAGAGTCCAACCAAAAGCTTTTTTATACTTTTTTAATGTATCCATTAATTTTTGTTCTTGAATTTCATTTAATTTTGAGGATACAATTACTGGTATTGTTGAAAATTCTCCTAAAAATGCATATTTTAAATGATTTGGAAGAGTCTTCAATTCAAGTTCAGAGGGTTTTACAATTGATGGAGTTAAGATTTCATTCTCTGGTGCTATCGAATTGAGTGTTTCAAAATGTTCCTGAATATAATCAGCTTATTTGTTATCAATCTCATCATATTTATCATTTTCCATATCTTCATTTTCTTCAAATTTTTCTTTGAAATATTCTTTTCTCAAATAATCGCATATATCCATTCTAAAACATTCATCATCTTTTTCTATTGAAGGATATTTCATTGACTTTAAGATGTTAAAGGTCACTTCCTGATCATTTACTCTCATAGTCAACTCTTTTTTTTGAACATCTATCATGGCTTTTCCTGTAGCTAGGAATGGTCTTCCTAAAATGATAGGTATCTCTTTGTCTTCTTCCATATCTAATATGATAAAGTCTGCAGGAAAGATAAATTTATCAACCTTAACCAAAGCATCTTCTACAACTCCCTTAAAATGTGTAATAGATCGATCAGCTAACTGTAGAGTTACAGAAATTGATGCAATCTCTTCTATTCCTAACCTTTTAAAATTTGATAGAGGCATCAGATTTATGCTAGCTCCCAAATCACATAATGCTTGTCCATAAAATTTTTCACTAATAGCACACGGGATAGTAAAACTACCAGAATTTTTAATATTTTCAGGAAGCTTTTTCTGAATTATAGCACTACACTCTTCACTGAGTGCAACAGTCTCATGATCTAGTAACTTCCTCTTTTTGTTGAGTATATCCTTCATAAATTTAACTTAATCAGACATTTGTTCCAAAGCTTCAACAAAAGGAATATTTATTGACAATTTTTTTTAAAATGTATAAGAATTTAGCAAATCTTTTTCCCTTGTCTTGTTGCTTCAGTCTTTAAGGAAATGGTGGTGGTCGTCTTTCAACAGTAATTTTCATAGGTTTCAGAGGAAAATCAAGATATAAACTTTCATTTTCTTCTTCAGTTTCCACTTTTTCCTTTTAAACTACAGTTTCTTTCTGAACCCTTGCTTCCAACTCTTTTCCACTTCTTAATTGAATAGCCTTGATCTGTTCTTTTCCTTGATCTTTATGATTTACTTTAACATTGCTATGTAAAGTTCCAACAGGTTTATTGCTTAGTGCAATAACAATATGCCCCAATTGGTTTTCTATGTTTTTAATAGCAGCTCCTTGATTTTTTAATTGATTTCCCATATTCAAAACTAGTTCTTCCATAGATAACATCTTCTCATTGAATTGTGAACTAATATAAAAACCTGGTGGATTAGAAGGTCTATAATTGGAATTACACTGATTGTTTACATTTCCTAATGGGTTTACAGGATTGTTCCCCTACTGAGAATAAACTGGATTAGCATTACTTTGGTTATTCCAATTAAAGTTTGGATGATTCTTCCAACCGGGATTATAGTAGTTTGAATAAGGGTTAATTTGTCTATTATTTATCAAATTTAAAGTTTCATATAAATATTGAGCATCTACAATTTGTCCCAATGAATTTTCTTCTTACACTAGAGGTGTTTGAGAACAATTCATTCTGTATTTATCAATTTTCTTTAAAAGAGCAGCAATTTGAGAAACAATCATAGTTAAAGCATCTGAATCATGAATACTGGCTACTTTCTTAGGATTTACCCTTTCAGCGAGCCATTAAAAATTATTGCTAGCCATTTCTTCAATTAAAGCATAAGCTTCTTCAAAAGGTTTAGCCATTATTGATCCACCAGTGACAGCATCAATGATGAATCTAAGAGATCCTACTAATTTATTATAAAAAGTTTGAATAATTAACCAATCTAGTAAAGCATGATGTGGACATCTCCTAAGAAGATCTTTAAATCTTTCCCAAGATTCGTATATCGATTCTCCCTCATACTGACTGAAAGATATGATATTGTTTCTAAGATTATTAGTCTTAGATGGTGGAAAATACTTCAATAAGAATTTTTGTGAAAGTTCCCCCCAAGTTCTAATATATCCAGATGCTAACGAATTTAACCAAGCCTTAGCCCTGTTCCTTAGTGAAAGAGGAAAAATTCTAAGTCTGGCAGCATCATCTCACACTCTGTCATATTTAAAAGTAGCACAAATTTCTAAAAAAACTCGCAAGATGTAAATTAGGATCTTCGTTAGAAGTTTCACCGAATTGATTGTTTTGTACCATTTGGATAATTGCAGGTTTAAGCTCAAATGAATTAGCAGCTACATCTGGATTTTGGATAGGTAAGTGAATTTCATCAAATGTTTGGTTAGCATAATCTCTTAGTGGTCTAGATAGATGTTCATTTCTATTCCTTGGTTGTTTACGTTGTTTTCCATTGTGTCAGGATTTTTAGGTTCTTTTCTAAGTTTTCTAATTCTCCTAATAGTGTGTTCTAATTATGAATCCTAGGGTATAAGATTGTCAGATACAAATTTATGCATACAATCAAAATTAGTACACAGAAAAACAGTTGAATAAATATGATATTATGTTGCAATTCTATTAAAAAGTTTTTTAATGGTCCTAAATTGTCTGTTACTCTAATTATGTTATATTCCCGGCAACGGAGCCAAAAACTTGAGCCACTCAGTGCACTTTGCGTAAACTTAACATTGCAAGAAATTGATATTGAAGTGTATAAAAATATTCAATAATCGCTGAGTTACTCTTATCAACGCAAGTATACGTATCGCTCAAGTAATACAGGGCTCTAATGGAGTCTTGGATATCGATCCCACAAGGAATATTTCAGAGGCTACAGACTAGGATTATAGAAACCAATACAAAATCACAACCTTGTAAAACAATTTGTCACTAATATGCAATCATAAATAAGTTGGAATTTTAATAAACTAATTCTACTAACAATTAACTACTTTTTCTAATAAAGTGAGGTATAATATATAAGCAAGAATCCTTCTCCTTGTTAAGAAATTTAAGTGAATGGATAATTAGAATTAGTTTAAGACTGTGTTGTGCTAAATAGGAGCATACCTATTCTTTACCCTTTTGTCCAGGCATAAAGAACACAGACTAATCATATGCTTGGCAACTAAATCTGCGGCTAGGCTGGGAGAATACCAGCTTCACTTTGGAGCTCCCACATTCCCCTCGCCTGAGGGCTAACATCTACACTTCAACACTCAAACGATAGGACCAAATTGAGGATTTTAGTCTGTCACTCTAAAATCTCTAATTCTACGCCCGATAAATAATATTTCCCTATTTATTTGCACCCTACTTTCAAGGATTTTGACCTCTCTGAATAATGGATGTAATCTTCACTTTAGTTGTAAAAATCAACATATTTAAATAAAGTAATTGGCCAAATTAAAAGTAAATTAAGATTGAAGTGAAAAGATTATCACAACTTCTTTAACGTTATCTTGGCACAACTATTTCAAATCACCATTTCACAAAAATCTCAAACCAAGGAGAAAGACAGAGAAACTACTCAGATTTCATGGAGAAGATGTGAAAAAACTTGGATTTCATATATAAAAGCAAAGTTATACAAACTACAATAAGTAAATACAACTTATCTTAAATACCTCCCCAAGCAAACTCTTTGAAGTTCCTCTGAATCTCTTCTTTTCTTTTCGACACACAGAATTCTCCTTTGAAGCGGCAAGGAGGAAGAAATCCCTTCTTTTCCTTCCACTCTTACAATCTCTCGAATAATTCCTCACAATTAACACTAATTGTACTCACTATCTATAACTCTTAGGGCAACCAAGACACTAACAGACACTCACGGAGACTCTGAATACTCCTAGACACCACTTGGACCCCCTTGGACACCACCAATTTCAGCCTAAAATTGTTTCTTTTAAAGTAGTTTAAGAGTTTCCAATAGTTCCCCAAGTATCCCTTCAAAAATCGGCCACATTCAATGCACCTAGTGAGAAAATTGACATACTCGTCGGCGGCGGGCTTGATCTCACCGTCGGCGGCATTCTAGAATACTAGGTTTTGGATATTCACTTTTAAGGCTAGTTTTCGGCTGCCTTGAGCTTTCCATCGGCGACCTTTTTTACAATTTATTTTCTGAACTCTCGGGAAAAATCCGCTGTCAGCGCCGTCAATCTCGCTATCAGTGCCCAAGGTCAAATCTTCATATTTTGGTTCTTTTTGCTCCAAATTCGCTCCTTTTTGCATCTTTTTGCTCTAATCTCCATAAATCAACATACTTGCAACAAAAAATCAAAAATACCTTTCTTTAAAGTGTAATATCATCAAGATCAACATAAAATAAGCATTAAAAATTCAACATATTTTCAGTTGGTCACCCGACCAACACTTTATGGACGTTTAGCAAGGTAGTTAATGATATTATTGCAATTTGATATAACTTTGGTGCCCCTTCATGCTATCAAAGAGAAGATTCTCATGAATTTTCTCGCAGCGCACCCACTACCAGCTGGGTCCCCTCACAACAATGAAATACCAGATGAACAAATAATGCAAGTGAAAGATCTGAATGCTCAACATTGGGAAATGTACTTCGATGGAGCGTCGTCTGCCAGGAGAGACAAAGGACAACAGACAGTGATACCAGGCAAGGCAGGAATTGGTTTGATCTTCGTAACACCAGATCAGGTTGTACTAAGATATTTCTACCACTTGACAGAGCCGTGTACCAATAATAAAGCAAAATATGAAGCTCTAATCACTGGTGTAAAATTGGCAATTTTAATGGAAATAACGGACATTGCAATATACGGCGACTCGCAACTCGTTATATAGCAAGTGGCAGGACAGTATAGAATTCTGAAACTAAGATTAGAAGAATGCCATAAGTACAAGATGAAATTGCTGAAACAATTTCCAAGTGTGATATTTTATAGGATCCCTCGAGTAGACAATGCCCATGCGGACGTTTTAGCAAAAATTGCTAAAGAGTTGGCTTTTTCGCTCGAAAATTCTATAGATATTACAATATAATGACGTCAAGTTTTGTCACAAATTGACCTCGACAGTTTGCACAAGATTAGAAAAGTAAAGATGGCAGCTAGTGTGTCAAATGATATAAAAGATTGGAGTCAACCGATGATAGAATACCTGCAAACAGGAAGACTACCAGAAGATAAGTCGGTAGAGCATCAAATTCATAAGAGAGCTCTCTCATATGCCTTAATTGACAATGTTCAGTACAGAAGATCCTTTGATCAGATGTGTCTCAGATGCCTCAGCAGAGCAGAAGCATAGAAAATTGTCAAAGAAGTACATGTCGGATTGTGTAGTGCTCACCAGTCAGGACCGAAGATGAAGATGAAAATCAAAAGACTCGGATACTAATAGCCAGCAATGATGACTGACTGTATGGATATAGTTAAGAAATTTCATCAATGCCAAGTGCACGGAGTGGTCTTGTACCAAGCTCCAAATGTTCTACACCCCACAATTGCCTCGTGGTCGTTCGAGTGTTGGGGAACTGATATAGTGGGTCTGATAGAACTGATGACGGTGTCGTCGTCGTGTTGGAGATTTTCTTGGTGTTGATGTTATTGCTGTTTTGGAGTCTCCACTCTGCTTATCTATAATATTGCCCTAATCTTTGATAATCCTTATTTTCTTAGAATCTGTAAAAAGGATCCTTAGATAATAAGAAATTTGTAGAAAATAAGGGCTAATAAGATAGAAAACAGTAGAAAAGGAGATGTCGATAAAAATCCTTATGAAATGATTCTAGAATACTTTATTCTAGAAGTTCTTTATAAGGATGAAATTTTGATAACCAAGGATGTAGATAGAATATCAATTCTGAGTCCTTTAAATCTCTTATAGGAGCAAGCTCCTATATTTAATTACATCTTAAACAATTATGATTGTCTAAGAATACTTCTGATTAATGTTAATTGCTTGTTGCCGAAAAGGTTTTAAGGAAAAAAATATCAATTTTCAATCCTAAGGGTAACATGTCACACTACCCTAAAGGTTTTATCTTGGTCTATTTTTGTTTTTTTTTGTTGTTTGTCATTTTTTTATTGTTTTATCGATGTGATTTATTATGTCATTTTTATTTTATTTATTTTTTGATATTTATCATTTTATCATCGTTTTTATCATTTATTTGATGTCTATCCTAAAAGTTTTAGGTTTTGTGACTATCCTAAAAGTTTTGGTTTTATTTTGTCTTGTTTTTGTCATTTAAATGTTGTTTGTTTTGTTTTATTTTGTCAATGTCAATATTTTGATATTGTTATGATCATTTTGTTTTGTTTTTTTGTCACTTGTCCCGTGTTCGGAATGTCGTCCTGCAAAACAGAGTTAGCACACCCTATAACATGCAAAGGAATCTAGAATGAAACTTTTCTTCATCCTGCAAAGGAAAACAGTGTCAAATTTAAAAGAAATATCGTCAGTTTTATTTATTCAATCTTGTTATTATGTTTAGTTATGTTTTTAAATAACCCGGTTAAGTTGTCATTGGCTTCGTCGTCCTAGGGTCATTAGGGGCCTTAATCTACTTAGTCCGAAATGTGTTTAAACCAGGACCAAAAGATTTCTGTCAGCAACTAGGATTGCGTCGTCTGAGAAATCTTCATAGATTAAGAATATTGGGGTTAAAGTTGCATTCAGTGATGTTTGTTCATTAAGGTTTCATCTAAGTTATAATTTCATTTTCCAATTTTAGGTTTCAAATATTTTAGGTTATTTACGATTTTCTAAAATTTTTATGTCGTTTCATGTCAAAATCTTAGGTTTGAAGTCTTTTGAACCTAAAGATTTAAATTTAATATGCTTTGATTTTTAGGTTCATTATTGATTGAATTTGATTAGATTTGAAAACCATGTTTGAGATTTGATTAGATCTAGAAATTTAGATTTAATTTTATTTGAATTTAAAGATTTAGATCTAATGATGTTTGAAAATTAGATTCATTGTCATTTAAATCTAATAAATATAAATTAGATTTAGATATATATAATACAAATTAGACTTTAGAATCATAGATTTGGTGTCTATCGAATCTAATGTTAAGTATAATTATGTTAAACTCAAATAAAATCTAACTAAGTTGGATTTTAAAATTTTGGATTCAATGTCATTTGAATCTAGAAGAAGTGATAAGTCTAATATGGATCATTTGATAATCAGATTCAATGTCGTTTGAATCTAAATACCTTTGATTTGATCTTTAAAATAGTTTTATCTTAAGAAATTTTAAATAAAAAATTTGATTTTAGTTTGATGTGGTTTGAATTTAACCTAGGTTCAATTTATGTTGAACCTGAGTTAATCTTGAGTTCATGTCTATTTAAGTTAGATACAATGTAGATTGAATCTAAAGTTGAATTACTTGAGTTCATGTCTTTTTGAACTTAAGTTAGAAGTGTTGCTTTAGATTTAATGTAAATTGAATCTAAAGTTGAGTTAACTTAAGTTCATGTTCTTTTGAACATAAGTTATAAATGTTGAGTTAGATTAAATTTTGATTGAATATTACGTTGAGTTAATTTAAGTTCATTTTAAGTTGGACCTAAGTTAGAAATGTTGAATTAGGTTCGATGTGGGGTTGATCCTAAGATATAAGTTAACTTGGGCTCAATTTAGGTTGAATCTAAATTAGATATGTTGAGTTAGGTTCAGTATGGGTTGAACCTAAGGTTTAAGTTAACTTGGGTTCAGTTTAAATTGAACCTTAGTTAAATATGTTGAATTAGGTTCAATATGGGTTGAACCTAAAGTTTAAGTTAAGTCAAGTTAAAATAGACTTACTTAAGGTTTAAGTTTTATTTAAATAATACTCAAAGGTTAATTGTCTAATTAGAATAGACTTAATTAGAATTTAAAGATCATTCAAGTCTTATTTAAGTAAAACTCTAGGTTTAACTAAGTCTAGTTAAAATTAGACTTAACTAGAATTTAAAGTTATTTAAGCCTAGTTTAAGTAAGGCTTAAATGTTAATTAAGTCTAATATGTTAGACTTAATTAGAATATAAGTTTGATTAAACCTTAGTTAATTAAGGTTTAAAAATTTAATTAAGTCTGGTGTGTTAGACGTAATTAAAGTTTAGGATTTATTAAACCTTAGTTGGTTAAGATTTAATAGTTTAATTAATTCTAATGTGATAGACTTAATTATGGTTTAGGATTGATTAAACCTTAGTTGGTTAAGGTTTAACAGTTTAATTAAGTCTAATGTGATAGACTTAATTATGGTTTTCGATTGATTAAACCTTAGTTGGTTAAGGTTTAATAGTTTAATTAAGTCTAATGTGAAAGACTTAATTAAAGTTTAGGATTGATTAAACCTTAGTTAGTTAAGGTTTAATAGTTTAATGAAGTCTTACGTGATAGACTTAATTATGGTTTAGGATTGATTATACCTTAGTTGGTTAAGGTTTAATAGTTTAATTAAGTCTAATGTGATAGACTTAATTATGATTTGTTTTAATAGGTTTAAGTTTAAATAAACCTAATTTGGGTAAGGTTTAATTGATTAATTAGAATTAATTAGGGTTAAGTCTAATTAATTTAAAGGTTAATTAAACCTAATTGATTAATTAGACCTAAATAGGGTTATGTCTAATTATTTTAAAGGTTAATTAAACCTAATTTGGGCAAGGTTTAATTGATTAATTATACTTAATTAGGGTTAAGTCTAATTGGTTTAAAGGTTAATTAAACCTATTTTGGGTAAAGTTTAATTGATTAATTATACTTAATAGGGTTAAGTCTAATTGGTTTAAGGTTAATTAAACCTAATTTGGGTAAGGTTTAATTGATTAATATGACTTTATTAAGGTTAAGTCTAAATGGTTTAAAGGTTAATTAAACCTAATTTCGGTAAGGTTTAATTGATTAATTAGACTTAATTAGAGTTAAGTCTAATTGGTTTAAAGGTTAATTAAACATATTTTGGGTAAGGTTTAATTGATTAATTACTTAATTATGGTTAAGTTTAATTGGTTTAAAGGTTAATTAAACATAATTTAGGTAAGGTTTAATTGATTAATTAGACTTAATTAGGTTAAGTCTAATTGGTTTAAATGTTAATTAAACCTAATTTGGGTAAGATTTATTTAATTAGGTACACTTACTTAAGGTTAAGTCTAAATTGTTTAAAGGTTAACTAAACCTAATTTGAGTAAGGTTTAATTTATTAATTAGACTTAATTAAAGTTAAACCTAATTGGTTTAAAGGTTAATTAAACATAATTTTGGTAAGGTTTAATTGATTAATTAGATTTAATTAGGGTTAAATCTAATTGGTTTAAAGGTTAATTAAAATTTTTTTGGGTAAGGTTTAATTTATTAATTAGACTTAATTAGGGTTAAGTCTAATTGGTTTAAGAGTTAATTAAACCTAATTTGGGTAAGGTTTAATTGATTAATTAGACTTTATTAGGGTTAAGTCTAATTGGTTTAAAGGTTAATTAAACCTTATTTGGGTAAGGTTTAATTGTTTAATTAGTCTTAATTAGGGTTAAGTCTAATTGGTTTAAAGGTTAATTAAACCTAATTTTGGTAAGGTTTAATTATTAATTAGACTTAATTAGGGTTAAGTCTAATTGGTTTAAGCATTAATTATGTCTAATTTAGTTAAGACTTAATATTTTAATTAGGCCTAATGGATTAGACCTAATTAGGGTTTGATTTTGGTTTAGGAGATTTAATTATGCTTAATGATGTCTTGATCTTAGTTTTTGTATTAAACCTAATTTAGTTAAGGTTTAATAGGTTTAATTAAGCCTAGTGATGTCTTAAGCTTAATTAAAATTTGATTTTTTATTAAACCTAATTTAGTTATGGTTTAATGGATTTAATTAAGCCCTGTGATGTCTTAAGCATATTTAAAATTTGATTTTGTATTAAACTTAATTTAGTTAAGGTTTATTGGATTTAATTAAGCCTAGTGATGTATTAATTAAAATTTAATTTTGTATTAAACCTAATTTAGTTAAGGTTTAATGGGTTTAATTAAGCCTGGTGATTTCTTAAGCTTAATTAAAATTTTATTTTGTATTAAACCTAATTTAGTTAAGGTTTAATAGGTTTAATTAAGCCTAGTGATGTCTTAAGCATAATTAAAGTTTGATTTTATCATAAACCTATTGTAAGGAAGGCTAAAGGAGAATTAATTAGGTTTAATTTGTATGGTTGAACCTAATTAAATTTTAATTTTTTCTTTAATCCTAATTTAATGAAGGATTAATTAAATTAATTAGGGTTAATATTGAATTAATCCTAATTAAGTTTTGATTTGAGTCCATTGAGTGTTTTGAACTCAATCTTAACTCATGGTGGCATGAGTTAGATAAAGAGTTTCAAATTTTTCTTAAAAATATTTTAGGGTTTTTATATTTTAAAACTTTAAAATTTTAACCCAAATAAGAAAATGTCATTTTAAATTTTTCAAAGGTTCTATCTGTCACTTTAGGGTTTAGATTTGTTCCCCTAAATTTCTAACCAATTTACAATTTAATTTTCCAATTTTCTGATTTTTTAGAATTATTATTAAGTATAATTACCCAATCTCATGAAAATTAAGAAATGTTGTCCTAAAGAATTTTTCTAGCCTTGGAATAATCAGAGATTATTCCTAATGATCTAAAGATTAATTCCCCAAAGTTTCATATTTTCCTGACTTATAATTAATTTTTAATAATTAAAATACTCTAGAGAGTATTTAATTAATTAAAAATCAAATATAAATCAAAAATTCAAAATTTCAATTCCACATTGTTCTCCTCATTGCCTTGAGTTCAAAGGTATTTTTGTTATATTTTTGTGATTTTTGTGTGCAAAGATATGTATTTTTGAAGATTTTAAGGTTTATCTGGATCTTATTAAATTCATATAAATCTTAAACCGTCGCGTGTCCTCGGATGGGTCGAAACACTGCTGATCTGCTGCGGGGATCCAAACTGCATATCAAGTTAGAATGAATCATAGTCGTCCATTTCCAAAACCCGAAAATGGCTGGCATCTGTTTGTCGTCTTCATCTGTTCTATACTCGAACATCGTCCATGTTCTAGAGACAAGATCTCACTGGATTCTTGATGGAATCAAGTGATTTTTGTTCCTAGAGCTTCATCTGGAGGAGACGAACATATCCATATGGATTTGTATGGGTTTTGAATTGGCTAACCCTACGCTAGACCAAGCCCGAGCTCGAGTTGGGTATGAAGAACCATACATTGGCTTCAATCGATGTAAGATCAAATTTAATGGTTCTGAAGCTTCGTCTCAACATCAAAAAGCTTTTCCCCAAGTCAAATTGAGGTGAAATCGGTTCTGTATTTGACTTTGTTCTTGAGGTGTCTCGGCTTAAATGGGCTTAATCAATCAATGGCTTAGAGGCTATGAGGATGGCCAATTTTTATTGGGATTGTCTTCGTAGGGTCCTAGGAAGCTTCAGGAATGGTTAATTTGTAGTTTTGGATAACTTCATTTCAAACCCAAAATTTGTCATATTTTGGGATTTTCGGGTAAGCCAAATTGGGATTGAGTCGGTTTCATGGCTTGAATTGATGAGGGATCAATTGCCTAGGCACTAGAGGACAATTTCGGTGTTGAAGTTCTGAGGATTTGAGCAGTGTCTGGGGGTTTCCAATTTTTTCTCTCCTCCTTCATGTGCTCGAGTTTGGTTCCTTATATAGCCATGAATGATTGTGGGAGGAGCTTGGGCTGGCTTGGAATCATCTTGGGAGGTTACTAACTTCATCATTAATGCTTGAAGATAAGATTTCAGTTGTTGGAATGATGGATTTGGGTTTTCAAGGGTAAACCATGTGTGGTTTACTCATGTTTTGAGTTTGACTCATGCGTTGGCTTGCCTCTATTGGAATGTTTGGGAGGTGGATATGGCTAATTATAATTTGTTATTCTTTATTAGATCAGCCTTTCCAAAGTAATGTCTCAGTGGATTGAGTGAGGAAGTGACATTTAAGCTCTCCTCTTGATCATTACCATGGATTGGTCATGATGAAGCTTTCATTGATTTGGTTTATGTCTATTGGCTTGAAGAGAGGTGTGTGGTGACTCCAATATGAGCTAATTGATCTCCTTCCACATAAGCTAACATGTCATCCATGGTTTTATAAAAGAATGACTCTTAATTTCCATTTCCTAATTTTTTAAAATTTGGTATTTATGAGATCACCCCATGATGTAATAGTGATCTAAGCTAAGATTCTCTCCATTAGATGGCTTGTGAGGTGGGTAATGACTCACCCATGTCATCCTTTAAGCCTTTTATGAAGGAATGACACCTCCTTTATCCTTCATGATGGTGTCTTAATGGTGTTTTTAACCATGGTTAAATGATGTGTCATGGGCCATTTAATATGTTAATTCATTTGTAGTGGGTCTTATGGGTTATGTATAACCCATATGAGGTCACTCATGATGTCATTAATGGGTTTGAAAATTCAAAACCATTTATTATGTCATGGGTGATGTCATGTGTCCAAATTTTATTTTATAGCTTTTTAATTATAATTCCTTTTTTAAATAATTATGTAATTAATCAAAAATATTGGAAATTATATTTCTAGCCAATAAATTAATCAAAATAATTTTGGGATTAACTATTTGATTAATTTTATCATTTTTTGTTCAAAATTGGGTATTTTGACCAAATTTGATACATGTTGACTAAGGTTGACCAATGTTGACCCAAGTTGACTTAGGTTGACCCATTTTGGCTCAAGCGTGACTAATGTGACTTACCTAACGTTGTCATGGTTTGGTTAGTCATAAAGTTCAAAGATTTTGTCATTAAGGGTTTAATTTGGTCATGTTGACTAATTTTAGAGTTTAGGTTAATCCACTGGTCAATGTGGTGCACTTGGATTAAATTTTGATCATTTTTATCAATGTTAAGTTGATTATGTCAATGTCTTTCATTAAGGTTAATTTTGTAGTCAAAGGGGCATGGGTTAGCCTTATTGACCAATTTTTACCGTTTTAGGTCAAGAGTTGACCAATGGGGCTAGAGTGATTGTCTTTATATTATGCATGAATTATTTTGATCAAATTTTGATTATTTATATCAAATAATGATCAATAAGGTCAATGCAATAATCTTTGGGTCATGGTTTGATAATTTTGACCAAAATTGACTTTTTGGTCAAAGGTGACCAATGAGGGGAATATGATGGTCTTTAGGTATTGGGTTGTTGATTTTGGTTAATTTTGACTTTTTGGGGTGGTCAATGGGTCAAAATTGACCATTTTGACCAAAGTTGACTTTTTGGTCAAAAATTGACCTGTTGGGTCAATGGGGTGGTCAATGTGTCTAAAATTGAACATTTTGATCAAAGTTGACTTGTTGGTCAAAAATTGACTTGGGTTGATCATGATTGATCAGTTTAAGTTCAGGGTTGACCCAAATGATTTATTTAACTTTGTCATGGTTAATTTAATCATAGGGTTATTAGTTTTGGTAACCATATCTAGGTTTGACTAGGGTTGATAATGTTTGGTCAATTTGATATTATCAAATGATCAAATAAGTTCTATTTGATCAATTAATGTCTGTATTGTCATTGTTAATTTGATTAATCCAAAATGTCATTAGATTTGTGTCAAAAGACCTTGTCAAGGTTTCACCCTAAGTCTTGGGGTTTGTTGTCTCTTGGTAAATTTTAGGAGGTCACTATTGATAGACTTCCTTTCTTGATGACCCTCACAAAAGTGAGGTCAACAAGACCCTCCGTCTTCTAAAGGACACAGATTTATACTCGCCACTACGGATTACGTCTCCAAATAAGCAGAGGCAGTGCCACTACGGGAAGTTACTGCACAGCAGTTTCTATAGTTCTTCGAGAATCAGGTTGTCTACCGCTTCAGTGTGCCGCGAAGAATCATCTCTGATAATGGGTCAGCTTTTAAGAGCATGAAATTCAACAACTTTGTTAGAAGACATGGGATAGATTGGTGATACTCTACAATCTATTACCCCAGAGCGAACGACTTGGCAGAATCCTTCAACAAGACACTCGTGCAGATCCTAAAGAAGACGCTCGATGACAACAGAAGAGGATGGCATGGGAAGTTACTAGAATCTTTGTGGGCCTACAGAACGACAGTCAGAACGCCAACGCAGTCTATACCTTATGCACTCGTGTATGGGTCTGAGGCAATTCTCCAGCTCGAAGTTCAACTACCATCGCTCCAGATCGTCATCGCTAACCAAATTACAATATAAGAGAATGCTAAACTTTAACTTGCAAAATTGGAAAATCTTGAAGGAAAAAGAATACTTGCGCAACAAAATTTGGAACTCTACCAAACAAAGATGATTCAAGTCCATGATAAATTGGTCCGCCTGAGGTCGTTCAAAGTCTGTGACCTCGTAGTTGTTCTTAGAAGGCTTATTCTGGCACACCGCAAGATAGGTGAAAATTTTGAACCAAACTGGGAAGGACCATTCGTGGTGGAGTAAGTTTTCTCCGGAGGGTCATACCAGTTGGTGGATTCTCAAGGGGATAGACCCATGTTGCCGATAAATGGGCGATATCTAAAGAAGTACTACGCAACGTGATAAAGCTGGAAAAGGACATAAATTCTGTTATAGCTTTATAGCCAGTGTCTGTGACTGGGTCCAAATTTTGGAATAAAATAAATTTAATTGGAATAAAATAAACTTTCTCACAAAATAAAATACACCTGGTAAATTTCTAATTACGAGCTTTATAAAATCATCTTAAATAATATAATCACATCAAGATAATTGTGAAAAAGGTTAAATAAATAATAATACTAATTTTGTTATTGTTCTTCTTCGTGCAAAGTGCTAGCCACTGATATTTCCCCCTGTTTTCTTGTGCAGGAAGTGTCAGGATGTGGGTTGGCATTTGCTTTTAATGATAGCTTGGACCTTGCGTTCTAAAAAGAAAGAATACGCACAAGAAGACTGCAGATATGAGATCAATGACGAAAAGTGGTCGTAGAGAGACCGGACGACGTCAGGACGTGGAGGCGCTGGAGGTTTCGTTGATTCACACCTCCTCGCCATGAGACACAGTTAGGTTCCACCCATGATCACTACTCCAGAGGGTGATCTTGATGCCGCTTCAGCTGAAAGAGTCCCAGATGCGTCGTTAGCACACACTAAAAGAAGAAATGCAAATCGCCACGTACTTCGCCTTCTGGACAGGATGGAGAGGAGACAAGCTTAAGAGTCAGCCGCCGAGCTACCACCCATTCCGGTAGAATTTTATGAATCTGATATGAAAGAGACAAATGACAGCGCGCCACGCACAGACAGTGAGCCAGAGACCACTGAGGATCCCGCGCCGACATGGGATCCGATGGAAGAAATCTTTGTTGGGTGTCTGACTTGCAACTCGAGTATACCAAGGCAGCATTCGATGACGGGAGCATTTTCAGAATGCTTGCAGTTTCTGAATACAATGAATAGTGTGCAAGAGGCACGCACCGGTTCTGAGTATAGTGTTAAATTAGTCAGGGTTCATATATTATAGATGGATGCGTGCAAAGAAATTAGTCGATCAAATTAATATTAAGATAGGATCTTAACATTTATGTATTCTCACAGATAAATTAATGGAAATAGTTGGTATTATGATTTATGTGAAATCAAATATCTAATGTATTCAAAAAACTAAATGGGTTGGAGAAAAGACTAGGGAGATTGATAACTTAGATTTTAAACTTTGATATTCACGTAAGAGTCGTACTAGAAATAATGTTGGTATAAGTATAGATAAGAGTTTGAAAGATAATATTGTAAAAATTAATAGAATTAGAGATAGAATTACAGTTCTAAAGATGTGTATTGATACTAAATTTTTAATATTATAGTTTTTATGCTTCTCAAGTATGTTCAGATATATATTCAAAAGAAAAAGTTTGGAACTACCTAGAAAAGTTATTGCAAATGATACATTTTGAAGAAAAAAAATTTTTTAGAGGAGATTTAAAGTGATATGTTTTTAGAATGGTAGAAGATTTTAGAAATATTTATGGTAGTCATGATTTTGGAGTGATTAATGAAGAAGGTAGAATTATATTGGATTTGATTTTAGCTTACAATTTTGTCATTACTAATATTTTATTTTAAAATAGATATGAGCATATTATTACTTATAAGAATGAATTTAATAAAACATAAATTGATTATTCTGATATGAAAAAAGGAGATTGTCGAGAATGTAAAAAATGTAACGTCATTCCAAGTG
Organism: Papilionanthe hookeriana x Papilionanthe teres; assembly: GCA_022702705.1. NCBI lineage: Eukaryota > Viridiplantae > Streptophyta > Magnoliopsida > Asparagales > Orchidaceae > Papilionanthe > Papilionanthe hookeriana x Papilionanthe teres. Next base: position 25,476,403 of record CM040427.1, read on the forward strand.
AAAATTTAATTACTCAATATCGATTATCAGTTTTAGACTTTAATACGAAGAGTTGAAAGATAAAAAATACAATGAAATATTATCATAGAATTAGATGAGACAATTAATCGTTACAAATAAAAGTATCTTTATGAGCAAACATCAAAATTTTAAGATTTGAGATGTTCTTAAGGAAGCTAATTTTATGTGCGATAAAATAATAAGTACTATTAAACAAGTGACAAAAGACGTAGTTTTAGAGTTAAAAGGGAAAGTTTTCATAAATAAAATAGTTGGTGGTGGAATTGTAAATGTGCAATAAAAGATAAAATATAAGAAGTTTTGTTATAAAATTTAGTTTAAATATAAAAACTTAGAGAATTGGGAAAACATAAGGTGGTCCTAGGGAGTATAAGAGAACTATTTGGGATGCGAAAATTCTATTTTTAGTGATATTTATATTAGATCAAGCAATGTGTATTAAAGCTTAAAATTAAAAAGTAATTTTCTTAGATAATGATATTCGAAGGTGAGTGATATTTTGGTAAACTTTTCGGGAAAGTTTTTGAAATACGTGGGTGATATTTTGATAAACTTTTCAAGAAAGTTTTTGAAATACCATCAACTTTAATGATCTTAATATCGTTAATAATATTTTTTTAAAAAATTTTTACCGTTGTATTAGTAAAAAAGAAATTGATAAGACTCTAATGGAAATCAATGGTGGAAAATTAGTAGGACTTGATGGCATCCTAATATATGTGTGAAAATATTTAGGAGATTTGAGAATTTTTTGCCTTACTAGATTTTTTAATATTATTTTAAAAATTATAAAGATGTTTGAGGAGTGGAGAAAGTGTATTTTGATCCCTTTTCTAAGAGTACAAAGGATGCACAAGATTGTGCAAATTATAGAGAAACTAAGTTAATGTGTCATGCATTAAAGTTATGAAAGAGTGTATATGAACATAGGTTAAGGTATGATACAAAGATTTCTCATAAAATATTTGGATTTATGCTGGAAAGTCTACTTTGGAAGCTATAAAGAGAGAGTAAGGAAGATCTACCTATGATTTTTGTTGATTTATAAAAGGATTATGATAAAGTTCTAAGAGAATGGAGAGTTCTAGAAAAAGAAGCGTTGATATGACTTATTTTCAACTCATTAAAGATATGCATCTTAGATGTTTTACTTGTGTTTAAATAGTGAGATGATTGCCCAAGTATTTTCCTATTTCCATTGGATTAAATTAGTGATCGACTTTAAGCTCATATTGTTATGCTTTAGTTATGGATGCTCTTACTAAACATTTATAGGAGGATGAACTTTGGTATATTTTTTCGTTGATGATATTCTTATTGTGAATAAGAGAAAGCGTTCAAGAATAACTTAAATTATGGTGGTCTGCTATAGAGTCTAAAAATCTTTTATTGAGTTGATCTAAAACTGAATAAGTGGAATGTAACTTTAGTAGCAGCAGATCTAGTGATGCAGTGGTAATAATGGGTGATCAAATCATTAAAAGGAGTGAACATTTTAGATATCGTGGGTCTATTGTTTAAAATGATGGTGATATGGATGGGGATGTTATTAGTAGAATTCAAGTTCGATGGTTGAAGTGGAGGAATACATTGGACCTACTGTGTGATAGAAAAGTGTCGCTTGGAGAAAAAGGAAATTTTGATATTAAGTGTTGCTAATATAAAAATGTTTAGGTGCCTACAATGTGATAGAAAAGTACTGCTTAGAAAAAAAGAAAATTTTGATACTAATTGTTGCTGATATAAGAATGTTTAGGTGGATAAGTGGCTTTACACTTAGAGACAATACGAAACGAACATATCCAGAAAATGGTTGGAGTAGCTCTAGTGGCAGACAAGTTTAAAGAGAGACTAACATGATCTGTTACATTAAACCTCAACCATCTAATGATCCAATAATGAGAGTAAATATTTTAGATTTGGCTTGTGCTAATAAAGGAAGTGATAGACGTAAAAAGACTTGGGCATGTTGTATAAGAAAATGATCTTAGTTTTTTAAATGAAAATAAATACTCAGTAGGACACAATGGAGAAAAAGAATTCATGTAGCCGATCCCATTTAGTAGGATAAAGGCTTGTTGTTGTTGTTGTTGTGATGTGTTTGGTTGAACTTCTTTATTGTTTTCTCTCTATGATATTTTCTTTTGGCCTACTTGAATTAATTGCTTGTAATTGGTTAGTTCATTTTGTTCAACTCTTTTATGTTGTTATAAATCACTGAGTAAGAGTCAATTTTGAAAATAACAAAATTGAATTGTTACTTTGCACTAAAATTGTTTAAGTATGCTGTGCTCATATCGTTGACGAACAGGCATAAAAATAAGGCCTCAAAAACTTCATACATGGGACACAAATTTCCTAAAAATTATAAAATATTGACATATTTTTTAACATCCAAAATTTAAAAGTTTAATATCATTAAAAAATTCATTTACAGTTATATTAAACATCAAAGATAATGTGATACATCCATCCACTATGTGCCAAATTGTTGTCTAATATTTCCAAAAGTGTTTAAGAGATATGAGAGCTAGACCTCAAGAAACTAAATGAAATGTTCAAAATAACGTTTTGGAGTCCCAAGAATCCAAAGTAGATGTCTTAAAACAAAAAAGACCCTTTGGAAGTGTTGTACCACATGATAATTTATTACATACCCTGCCTTCGCTCCATTACATAAAAAGGCTACAAGTGTTGAGATCACAAGACATTACTTTTAAAGATGAATTAAATTTTAACCAAAATATATTCAGTACTTTCAGTGCTACGTATGATCCACCTTTTCTTACTCATTCAAATATATATTGTAGGGTTATATTAGTTGTCTAATAGGTTTTCTTATTTTAAGGCATTTTCATACATACCACACAATTCTTATGTATTTATATATCTAACACCTAAACATTCATATGGATGGCACTCAAATCATTAACATCGTATTAAAAATACCACAATCACATCCATTTAAACATGAAATACACCTTCTCATGAATAAAATTATGGCACAAATGTGTTATAAGTGTAAATATCAAACTTTGGGTGTTAGATATGTAAATATATCAGAGTGGTACGTATGTAAATTTCTCTTCTATTTTTTAACAGAGGTTACAAAATAAATGCTGCATTGTGTTTCTAACCTTGAGTATTTTCCCGGCTTCAAAAACATATTGGTTGAAAACAAAATGAAAAATCCCATTGAGTCGAGATTGAACGCTTACCCTGCTCGGAAAAAAAAAATAAAAAAAAAATATTGCTGGAAGAATATTGAAATCCATAAAACTTAACTATGCTGCATTATATATGTCATTTCTCCTATTAATTATTTAAAGTGAGTATTTGGTAGTTACATGACATACACACCCCTTATAACACCAAATCACAACTCAAATCATAACTTTATCAATACAAGTGGCAAAGACTAGCAGTTTTTGTAAAGCTCGCATAATTAGGACATTTCTATGCAGAATGATCGGCTTTTGTTTCATAGCCAAGATGAAGGGCTGTTTGATCTTGATGTTGTGAGTAATGAGATCCAGTTTCTAACATGTTGATGTGATAGTAATTCCTAGAGTCAAAAGTTGGAAGGGTCTCAAAATCAAGTCCTGCTTGCACAATGTTTGCCTGCTGTGCTCTTTCGTTATCTGCTATCTGGACAAAAGAAACAATGTGAATTTTTACCTTAGAATGAACATATTATGCCATTTTTATGAATCTATCTATCTATATATAAACATAAAAAAAATAAAAAAATTAAAAAAAATAAAAGAATAATATATATATATATATATATATATATATATAAAAAAAATATTCAATATATAGCTATTAAAAAAATCATGAATATCTTAAATGAGTTTGAGGTTACATCTGGTTTGGCTTTCAATAAAGACAAATGTCAGCTTTATTTTAGCAAGTACTTATCCCATTCACATCTTAGCTGGGCTAATCATTACACTGGCTGCAAAGTAGCTAGTCTACCTCTTAAATATTTAGGAGTCAATTTAATTAGAGGTAGATGTAAGCAGATTCAGATGGATGATGTTATTGAAAAGGTGAAATGCAAAATTAACCACTGGAAGAACACTTTCCTTTCCAATGGTGGCAGATTAACATTATTGAATAGTGTGCTTCATAGCATACCTTTATATGCCCTTCAAGTATTTAATGCTAAGAAAAGTGCCATTACACTTCTGGAAAGAATTTTTAACCTGTTTTTTTGGGAGGGGGGGTGCTAAGATGCATTGGCTTTCCTGGAGAAAGTTGTGTAAACCTAAACTATTTGGGGGCCTTGGCTTTAAAGCTCTCCCTCACATTGTTGATGTTAACATTATGGGCTAATTATATGCACCTTAAATATTGCACCAGCTCTCATCCTGCAACTGTCACTTGGAAAAATGGAGACTCTAAAATCTGGAAGGCTATCTTGAAAGCTAGGGCTGTTGCCACTCAGGTTATTTTCTGGGATATTGGTGAAGGCCAAGTCTCTTTCTGGCATGACAGTGGTATTTCGGATCTGACTCTGACTGCTCAGCACTCCTTTTAAGATAACCTCTTGGTTGCGGATTGCTGGTCTCATGGTCATTGGGATCTACCCAAATTAAGAGGTTTGGTTGGCCACGATGCTGCTTTGCTCATTAATCAGATTCCAATTCATGTGTCTCAGCAGGATAAACCTCTTTGCAAAAAGGTTCCTAATATGTCTGTAAGTAAACATTTATATTATTCACTTAACTCTTTTCAAAAGTGGCATTGGGGCAATAAGATATGGAATCCTTTATTTACTCCATCCATGTCTTTCTTTCTCTAGAGTTATTTTTCTTCGTTACTTCCACTGGATGATATTTTAAAACTGAAAGGGTTGAGATTGGCTTCCATGTGCCAATTGTGCAAGCAGGCTGAGGAATCCTCCTCTCATATTTTTTTCAATTGTCCTTATTCTAAAGTTATTTGGAACTCGTTTGGCCAATACTTTTAGCATTACTCGGCTTCGTTTGTTGCTCGATTTCTAGGTATCTAAACATATGGAAGGATAGCAATCAGGCTGGGAAATCAATGAGGTTCTTCCCTTTAGTGGTTATTTGGTTCCTTTGGAGTGCTAGAAACTCTTTTAAGCATTCGATAAACAACCATCGCCTGAGATTACTCTCTCCAACATTATGGCTTACTATAGCAGAGCCTCTAAGCTCTTACACTCTTATTCAATTCACACCATGAGGCCTATAATTGTAAAGTGGTTGCCTCCTTTTGAGGGTTTTATAAAGGCTAATATTGATGGTAGTTGGTCTGTTTCAAATTCTGGTGCTGGGGGTCTATTTAGAGATCACCAGGGGAATCTCATTTTCTTCTTTAGTTCCGTTGTAGTCGCTGATTCACCTCTTTGTGCTGAGGTCTGGGCACTTTTTTTGTCACTAAAAACGGCTGTTTCTTTCAATTTTAAATATTTGCAGGTGGAAACTGATTCCAAAATGCTTATAAATCTGTTTTACAAAATTTCTGCTCTTCCCTGGAATCTAGTTTTCCTGTTTAACCGTATTTGGGATCTCATTACCTCACATGCTTTGCAAGTTCATTTATTTTGTATTTACAGAGAAGGAAACAGGCCGGCTGATTGGTTAGCCAAAAATGCTGGTGGTGCCCCATTTATTTGTACAACACCTCCTTATCATCTTGCTCTTCTCTTACATGGTGATCTGATGAACCTCCCTTACCTCAGATATTGAGTTCATGGGTTATTACCAAATGTGTTTTGAGTTGAGAACTCCCCACAGTTTTGCTTTATATCTGTTTATTTTGTATTTTCCCTTCTCTAACATGGTGGCTGCATCTGCACATGGATTGTCACTAGATGCATAGGCTCTCTCTGCATTGCAGGTACATCCGGCTGGATAACTGGAATCTGCTCTCATTGTGAAAGGTTCAAGGTTTGGAAGTTTGGCGTCCGGTTTTCTCTCAGGCTATTTTTGTTTCTGCCACTGCTTTACTGCTTGAAGAAACATTTTGGATTATGAATGTTGTTTTTTTGACACTCCCTCCTGGTTCCTTACTCTTTCCTGCTTGCTATTTCATGATTTAACTTCCATTTAGTATTTTGTTTAAATTTTTTGCTGTCCTTTTTGGAGCTTTCTTTTGCGTGAGTTGTAACGTGGGAGGCGGAACCCCTAGGGGTGAGTTGGGTCTTGTATTTTCTTGCTTTTTATAGTTGGGGATCTGCCTCCCCAACCCCCCCCTTTTGTAACACTTTTTCAAAAATTAACACGTAGGGAGCCCAATGTGCTCTTTCCCCTAATATATATATATACATATATATATATATATAAAGAGAGGGAGAGGGAGAGAGAGAGTGTGTGTGAGAGTTGCAAGAAAAAACCCATGCTGTCTTGATTATATTAAAATCTGCATTTAGTCATCTGGTATTTGTCTCATTATAAACCCATATGTTTCTCTTATAACTTGCATGTTCTGAATAATTTAAATATGAGAAAAAATGCATGGCTTCAGTTTAATTGCATGCCATATTCTTGGTGTTTATATGAGGCTCTAGGAAGCCCATTTGTCTTCACGAATAGCATTTCCACTTTGTTAATCAGAACGGCAGCATAAGTGAGCCCATTTGTTTGTTTAAAAATATAGCTGTCTTCTTGCTTTGCTACTTTCTGTTTAAAAGGTACAGGCATCACAGTTGGATTTCCTTCATAATTATTGTTCTTCACCTTGTAGATCTATTTTATTGTTAGAATATTAAGTTTTCTTTTATGAATTTACAGGTTATTTTGTTTGTTTGCAAGCGATGTAATTTGATTTCACATGTATCTATATTATTACTTCCGAGTTACATACATGAAAATGCAAGGTTTCTTCATATAAGAAAGCTTTCTATATAATGCAAGTTTGAAATCATAGTGGGTGCCACTTACAGTTTATTTGGTAAAAGACTTGATATTTGTTGTTAAGGTCTTGAATTCGACCTTGCTTATGCCATAAGAATAATATAAGAATACCAACACAAATTTTTATTAATAATTTGTTTAACAACTTATTAGTAATTTACTAATTTGTTAGTTTATTTCTAGTTATTAGCATTCTATAGTTCAATTAGTTTATTGTTAGTAGCTTGTCAAAAGCATTAAATGTGATCTTCTTCTCAACTTCGATCATTAATGAGACTTTTTCATTAGAAATAGTCATTAAGTTAATGGCGATCTTCAATTAGATGTAATGCATGCAGATCTAATCAAAATTATTATTGATCTAAAATTATCTAGATGTGCTGTAAGTGTATTGCTAAGGAAAAATGATTGGGATATAAAATTTTAAATTTTATTTTCGCATGGCTATTGGAGTTATCTTATATTCTCTATATATTATTATTTTGTTAGGATTATTGTAGTCAGTACCGACAAATTTTTTCATAATACTTTGTTTGCAATTTTTTTTAGCAATTTATTAGTAATTTGTTAATTTGTTAGCATTTGTAGTTTATTAGAAATCTATAAGTCCATTAGCTATTTTGATAGCTTGTTAGTAGTTTATTATTTTGTAACCTATAAATATTGGAATTATAACTGAATATAGATGATTTTATGATATGAATAAAGTTCTACTTGGGTTGTGAAGGTTCTTTTTATATATTATGAGATTTGATATTTGAACAATTATGAGACCTAAAACCCTTCTAAGAAAGATTCTATTTTTGTTTAGGCATATGAACCTTCTCCTTTTTTTTCTTTTTTTTAAAGTAGAAATTATTTAAATTTTTTATACCTTTCATTGGAAACTACATTACAATGCAAATAAATAAATAATTATACAACCTGCATGCATTTATTTTCACCCAAATTTTGTATGAAGTTTTTCTAAGGTCAACTTTTTACCATTGCTTGTTGAAAAGATGAACAGTTAGCCTTAGAATTCTAAGGATTACCAAGTTGACCATTAGAAGCACAAATACTCATCCCAAGCAATAGAGTACATGTTTTTCATACTTAAATTTAAAGTGATATTATGGAGTATAGAGCTCGATGGTGACGACTGATTTATCAATGCTTTCAAAGTGATTAGATTCTCACATAGAAAAGTGCATCAACTGGTAGTAAACTTTCTGGTTGTTAGGGATCCTATCTAATTAACAATCAGTATTAAATTCTTTTTTTTTATATTACTTTTAGGTATTAAAAAGTCTTTTATGCTACATATAGATGTATTTTTCTAGATTAGGGATAAATTAACTTCTAACACTCAAAATATAATTTATGTAATGTCTTATGTGGGCATGAAGGATAAGCTTTCCAATCAATCCTTGATACCTTCTTTTGTCAACTTTTAGGCTATTGTTAGCCTCTCCTGATTTGTGGCAATAATCAATTAGGACTTCTGATGGCTTGCATCCTATCATATTTGTCTCATTTAGTAGATCAATGATGTATTTTGTTAAGAGATGAATATCCCAATCTTTGAATAGACCACTTTGATTCTAAGAAAATATTTAAATCATTTAATATTTGTTAATTTAAAATTCTTTAAATAGTTGATGTTTCATTTTTCTTATTTATTTACTTTTATCTCCTGTAACAGTTATTTCTTCGGCATTCATTATAAGAACTATAATTTTACCTTTTAACTCTTTTAGTTTTTCATTTGCATTTTTTTTGGCAGCGTATAACCACCTGTTACCGAATAATTTTGTTTCCTTTAACAATTCTACTATCTCCAATGTTTAGTTGTCTTTAAGGGCTCTTATCTTTTAGAGATAGCGTTTTTTTTTTATTCTCAAATGTTTTTTAGATAATTATTGGAACTTAGATATTGATTATTTTAGTAAGACAAGTTTTATGAGAGTAAAAAATATTGAAGGTTAAATAAAATTGGTTATGGAAGGTTGGATGCATGCTAGATTTTCTTTCTATTACAATAAGAAGGCTCATGTCATATTGGATTTGAGTTTCAAAGGTAGAAATTATTCCTTCAGGACATGATGATTGGTCTTTGATTCCTATTAGTTAAGCAGCATCCTAATAACATTTTGTAGCATTCCTTTCAAAGAGTAGAGTTTTAGTAGTTTAAAGGAAATGGTGCATTTATTTTCTTTCTTTTATCCCATTTTGTTGTGGGGAGTAAACATAAGAATTCATGGATGATTTTATTTCAATGGAGGGAGGAAATCACAACATGATTAAAATATCCCTCTCACCATTAGACCAAATTATTTAATATTAGTTTTAAATTGAGTAGTTTTTCATTTATGAAATATCCACATCCAATTTATCTTTCATAAAACATAGTCCCTTGTGTGTGGCTAATTCATTCATGAAAGTAAGAATTCAGCCAACTCCATTAATAATAGTGATGTGAGATAGTCCAAAGTCAATACTGTGGATTAAGAAAAACGTGTTGAAAATTTTAAGTATGGGAACAAAGAACTCTATGGTGTTTGGCCATTTGACACACTTCATATTGAATCCAAGACATGATTTATAGTACATAAATGAATGACTTATCCAAATATAATGGAGCCAAATTTGTATCCTTATTGCGTCCAAAAATTTTGATAAATGAGGTACACTATATGATAGAGACTGTCTCATTCTTTTGTATGCCCAATTATCTTCTCATTGTTTGATCCTAAAATAGATAAGGAATATAAATAAATCTTGGAATGCAATTTTGGTTAGATGTTAATTTTTTAATAACTAATAGATTTATTGATAGTTTTGGTACATTAAGATGATAATGGAAAGAATTGAGTTCTATAGATATCTTTTTTTTCAATAATGATAAGGTTGTATTAGCTTATTTTATTTTATTTTTTTTAAGGTAGGGCATGTAGAAAGAGAATTTGGTGAAAGAGTTGGTTATTCGATAAGTTACTCCCAAATCTATTGATTGAATTTTATTTAGACGGAGAGAAATATGAACTGAAATACTCATCTGATTGAGCTATGAAGCATATATCTTTTTTTTATTATTGTTTTTAAGAAGGTGCAATGTTTCTTTTTTACTTTTTTTTTTCTTTTGTCATAGATCTATGTAGTATTTTCTTCAATAAATGTAGTGTTTGTTTGATGAATTTTGAATTTGTTTTAATATTAAGGATAATATATAAGAAAATATCAAATCAATACCTAGGAGGGATTCAACTCGTGCCCATCTCTAACACTTCCCTGTCTTTTTCCCTTGAGTGGGGCGACTTCATCGTCATCTTTAAACATTGGCACTCTTATACTATGATGATAAATTAGCAACATTGAAGATAAAATTATCATAATAGCCAGGGAAATCAATCATATAATCATTTTTAATTAATTTTCTTGATAACTTTGAAGGGGTTATCTACTTTAGATTTAAGCTTTCCAAATGAACCTAAAGGAAATCACTCATTCTTTAATTTGATCCATACCGAATCTAACTCCTCAAAGACCATAAGCTTATTGAACTTATTAGACTGCTTCTGATTTCTTATATTCTACATGCCAATTTCTTTGTTTACATGTCGATTTAATGTCTAAATTTCTTTGACTCAAACTTTGACATCAATACTATGCTCAGTAGAGGGGAGTATCAATACTAGCTCCAATTGTGTGAAAGGATTCCACCCATAAACTACCACAAAGAGGTTGTCACCTGTGGACTCAACTTTGGGAAAGACCAAGTTCTATTGTCTTTATTTTTTTATCTTAAAAGCATTTGAGTTGGTTATCTAAACTGTAATTCGCCACCTCTTTTTAGCCATCTATCTAAGGGCATGTTGTTGAATAGAATTGGAGCTTTATACCCATCTTAACTCTTAAGGTCCTCTAAAAGTGGTTCATAAATTTCACATCCCTATTCGAGGTCATGGTCATGCATATCATGAAAGCGAACTCTCTCCTGAAAAATAAATCTGCAATATGTTAGGCATCCATTATCTTATGATAAGGTATGAAATTTGCCATCTTGGAGAAGTGGTCCACTACTACTATTATTAAATCCTTGTTTTATTGAGTCCGTGGGAGACCCTCAACAAAGTCCCTTTTTCTTGTGCAGATATTATTTAAATTTGAGTCATTATATTGATGTAGAGGTGAAAATTATATTTGGGATCTGTCATTGTTTTCTCCAAAATTTGAAACTAACCGCATTTAACTGTTTGTTGAACGAAATGTTAAATTCACTAATTGAAATCACTATTTTCTTCAAAGAGATTGTGTAGCTCGATTGAATGTTCATAACATACAGCAGTCAGAAACAAACATTCCAATATTATTATTCAAACTTGAAAGAATATTCTTATCTAATTTTTTGATTCCATGTAGCATCTGCTGATACATCTACCAGACGGGTCCTTACTTGAAGGATCAGTACAGTACATATTCATTTGAGAGGTATGTAGTAACATATGCAAACTCTTTAGTTAATACTTCATTCAAAAATATTGTTAAATTTTGCTAAATAATAATTTATTTACAGATTTCTAAATGAAGTGAACTAAACTGTGAAGAATAAAGCACTACCATACGGATCCATATGTGAGATATATTTACTAGAGGAGACCACCACTTTCTACTCCTACTATTCATGTAAGAAGATTCAACGTCATTGTGTGTAGTGTCTCCCTCGATACTTTCTATTTTTTAGCAGTTTGATGAAGCTTCAGGAACGTTGATGAAGCTTCAGGAACGTGTACATCATGTTATCTTAGTGATCAAGAACTTCAAGCAGCAAGTTTTTATACTCTTCTAAATTGCAATGAAGTTCAACCCTTTATTGAGTATGGCACTAAATTCTATTAATATTTTATCCTTTCGGGTGGAAATATTATAATGAGCTGATTGATTAATTTCTCAATTGGTAATAATTTATTCTTAAATTCGTTGAACTTAGTCAAAGATGATATCACAAGTCAAGAGACATAGAATAATTTCACATGATACTTTACAACACATGTAAGTTAGAGTTTAACAAATTGATTAATCGTCCAAGATATTTATTTTTAGGTATCTTCAATTATCCATGAGTTTTTATGAATTGCTAGATTCATGATCGGAACAATGGAGTAATGTATCTGGGCTTGATAGGTCTTTCTTGTGGACTAATGCGCATCGTGAAACTTTAGCAAATTTACAATGTGAATGGCTATAAGTTTCATAAGAGGTCCTAGTCAGAAGGAAAATAGACTTGTAATTTTGACGTTTATGTTAAAACAAATAATAAGTCAGACGATGAGAAATATTGCTATGAGATTCTAAAAGTTTTTACACTATCATATCCTGACTCTATTGGTGAGAGTGTATTCTTGTACGACTGTGATCTGTTAGATCCTATTCTTGATCATGGAACAATGGTAATCCAACTATATAATATCATAGAAGTAAAAGTAAATAGAAAATATGATAAATTTGATATGTTCAGTTTAGCAAGGCAAGCAAGTGATGTATTTTATCTTTCATATCTCAATAGAATAAGAGATAAAGTTGAGTGGGCAGTAGTCATAGCAGGTAAACCGCCAACAATCATTGATATTCATAATTCAATTGAACTCGTTCAACAAGAAATATAAATGACAAATTTATACATTCCACTTGATACAATCCATGAATAGCTCAATTTTGAGGATGCTAGTGGTGAACACAAAGAAATTTGTATCGATAAGTATGATTCTGAAGATGCTTGGGATGATGTAATTTTAACTACATCCTTAGGTAGCTCATCAGAGGAGGTTACTAAAAATGTTTAAGTTAATCCAACTGTGTAATTTCGTTCTTCAGATTTAGTTGCGTGTAAATTACACTTTATAGTTTTATTTTGTGTTTAATGTGTACTTCTATGTTTTCGGATTTAGAATATTATAGATTGCACTTTACAATTTTCTTTTATGTTTACGATGCACTCTTGTATTTTCAGTTTTATTAGTCTGTAGATTGCATGCATTTTACTACTACCCTTTCTTTTTATCGCATACTATTGTATTTTAAGCTTTTTAGTAGTTTGCAGTTGCACTAACTAATTTTACTTTCCTGTTTGCAAATTGCTTATGGAGAGAGGGGGTCTCCCCCTTATCGGGGGACATGTTGGCTTATGGAAGTCTGTCAGTCGACGAAATTGTGGACATGATACTATGGAGGCGAGCCTTGAGGTTGACTCAACCCAACAATCCTCCACCTTGACTCCCACCCACCAGCACTGTCTCCAGTCGCGACTACCACGCCAACAACGCCGCAAATTGCGCCCAAGACATCAGTATTGTTGACACGCCTAAAATATATACACTTTTTACTATATAATTTCACTCATTTTTTATGATATTACACTTTAAAGCAAGGTATTTTGTATGTTTTTTGGTTTTAGGTACAATAAATGGTGATTGTAGAAAAAGAAGCGAAAATGATGCAATTTGGAGCAAAAACGAGCAAGAAAGCAAATTTTGGCCTAACACCTTTTGATAAGTCTTTCTATGCTTAATCTCTTTTACACTTCTTGCATATTTTTGAATAAGATTACACTTTAAAGAAAGGTTATTTTTATGCTTATTTTGTAGGGCTATATGTTAGGAACGCAACGCAACTGAAACTGGGCGAATTAGAGCTAAAACGGAGCCAAGCGGAGCAAAATGGTGGAACTGTGCAGAATAGGGCGCCGGTGGCGCCAGGAACCCGCGACCACCATTTTTGGGCCCCGGCAGCGCCCAAGTATGGCGTCGGCGGCTCCAGGAGCGGTTATTGGCCAAATACATTGAATCTGGACGCCTTTTGGAAGGTTTCTTCATGTACCTCTTGGGAAATTCATCCCTACACTATTTTAAACCGAATTTGAAGCCAAAAAGAGGGGAGTAGAAGTTAGAAAAACGTAGAGAATGATTAGAGATCTTAGAATAGGAGTAGAAATGTAGATTTCTACCTTTTTGGAGAGATTGAAAGGGGATTTTGAGAGAAAATGTAAGGGAATGTTCTAGCATTGCATGGATCGACGGGAGACTTTGTGTGGGAGATTTTCATTTTTCTTTCAAGGGAAAAAAAGCTAAGTATTGTGTTCTTCATTATCTTATGGTTTTATAAACACTTATTTTGTGGATTGCTTTGAAATGAAGTTTTCGGTTATGTTTTCTTCGTGCTTTGCGATGTTTTTCTCTTACTCTTTCTTCTTCATTGGAAATAGTGACATAAGAAGATTATGTCATTGTTTTCATTCTACTTTTCTTTTGCAATGAGTAGGATTCATGATTAGGATATTGGGATTCTTGCTGAAAGATGTTTTAATTATAAATGTGATGATTTTTACTTGCACTTCATTTACATTACAATAAAGGCCTGTTGTAGTGTTAAAATTTGTTGTAATTGCATTGACCCGAAAGGAGAGGTGTAATTCTCAACAAAGTGGAACCACATTCAATGTCTGTGAATGAATTGCGTAGTTCATGAGGATTGAGTGCAAATAAATAGGGAAATGTCTTTTGATGGGTTTCAAATTGGAGGTTTTAGGGTGACAGACTGAGATCCCCAATTTGGTCTTAAGATTGGTAACTAAAGTCAAAGGTTAGCCTTCGGGTGAAGGGTGAGTGGGAGCTCCATAGTGAGAGCCGGTATCCTCCCAGCCTAGTCTTAGATTTAGTGATTGAACTTAGGATATGTCAATGTTCTTTACATGCTTGGAAGAGGATGTACTCTTTTGAGGGTAAAGAAACATTTATGCTCCTATTTGGCACATACAATATTTAATACATCTCATTCCTAAACTTTATCCAATTCATTACATAAGATTAGTAGATTTTATTATCTCAAAATTCACCAAACCAATTTATCCAAAAAGGGTTATTTTTAGAAGCAATATTTTTTTAGGAGTATTTATTAGTTATTTTAAAATTAATATTTAACTTGAGGAGTAGTTGTTAAAGAAAAACCACTTATATCGACCTTCCAAACTAAAGTCTGATACTAGTATACAAGAAATTGACTAAGGACCTTTTTACCTTGCTTCCTTGTGTGATTGATAACCAGGACTCCATTAGAGCCCTGAATTACTTGATATGATACGAATACTTGTGTTTGAAATTGTGACTTTACAAAATCATTATAAATATATAAATCTGAGGTTATAAATTCTTGCATATAAATAAGTCGCATCAAGTTTTTGACGTCGTTGCCGGTAAGCTTCGGTAAGAACATTAGGAGAATTTCAGTTAAACCTATAAGACTTAGATTTGGAATTTATAGTACTATATAGTGTGTTTAATTATTGTGTGTTATTTTCAAGAAAAAAAATCCAAAATACCAAAAATATTTTTGATATTTGTCCTATTAGTTAAGTCTTTAAATTTGTATGCGTAGTTCAAGAGCTGCAGACCTTGAATCTTACGACTCGGAATTAGAGAGAACTTTTAGGAGGATGATGAATCAGAAAAGTCTTCATGGATTTAATGTAGAAATGGAGGATTGACAATATAATGAATATTCAGATTTGGATTATAATTCTAGTAATTTTGAAAGTTTAACCCTAAGAGAGTAATTAATTTTCAAGATGATATGCTTACTTTATTAAGTTCTCAGGTTGGTGATATTGAGAGGAAGTTAGATCAATACATAAAGTGTTATCCTCAAGGTCCCCAAGTTATAAAGAAAAATTCATTTGGACAATTGATTGAGCCTAACCATTTTGAAACTGGCCCTGAGATGTACAATCCTTATTATGATTATTGCAATCTAGGTTGGGAAGATTATTCAAACTCTGGAATACTAATTTTAGAGGAGAAAACTAATTTTTGGATGATAATCAACTTAATCAGATATGTGATTGGAATAATTAGTACGATTTTAGCGAAGGAATTTCTTTTCCTTATAGATTTCACTCTAACCCACAAGATGAGAAAAATGAATTACTATTAGAAAAGGATGTGATTCAATTGGCATGTGAGCTAGAAAGTCAAGGGGCGGCTATGAAGAATATAGAAAACCAGTTGGGGCAGATTATGAATGCGATTAACAGTGACCCCCAAGATATTTTACCTAGTGACCCTGAGATAAACCCTAAGCAAATGAATGATGAGCAATTTAAAGTTATTGAATTTAAGGATATGATTCAAATAAATGATGAGTTGAGAAAAGAAGAAAAGGAGATTGAAAGACCAATGAAAGAAATTTCAAAGGAATTAGATATATATATAGAAAGACCACCTCAACTCTTTACTCAGTACCAAGAGGAAGAATTGGAAGATAACTTGAATCATAAGAGTAACGTAGAAGAATTTGATCCAGAGTCTGAATTATCTAGAAAGAATCTGATCCAAAATTTGGGAGATATTGAATTGTCATATATATATCCATTTCTTATAAATTTTAAGGATGATATTAATGTGCGGATTGAGAAAATCAATAGAAGAATATTAGATCTAGAAAGAAATATGAGGAACAATGGTATGAATCAATCTGAAAAAGAAGAGCTGAATGAAAAATTACAATTTGAGAATTCTGTAGGAATCCCTGGATCTGAAAAAGATTGGGCGGTTGATCGAGGATTACTTAATTGAAATTTTGATCCAGGAGGAATCATTTGTCGGGCCTGCGACGTTAAAACCAAGTATTTTATGGAAGGCAACCCATAGTTATCAGTGTGCTTTGATTTAGTGTGCTTGAGAGTCATGATTGTTAGTATTGTATTGTGCTTGCTTTAGTGTGGATTGTTCAAGTTTGATTGTTGTTGATAGATGTTTGGATTGTTTGTTGTCTTATTTGATCTTTGTGTGTCATGAGGGAGTTGATTCCTTAACTTCTTATTATAGTTAGACTTTTATGTTCTCTTGTAGTAGTTGGATTGACGAGTCCACTATGACTTGAGTCTTACCCGGATTTAAGTTTTACAAGAGACATCATGAATTTAAACTGTAACAGATCCATCTTAATTTTGTTACTTCCTTTATATGACTTTGATTTCATTTGGTAGGAGTCGTGAACCTATTTGATGAATAACTTGTGGATGATCTTACATTACGACTTATAATTGTTAGAGGTGCTTAATTAAAGAGATTAGATGATGCCTGAGATTGGTGCCTAGGAGCCAATACATCAGGGATAATTTTATCTTTGGGATTATAATCTATAAAATCATTTAAAAGTACCTAATTTATTAGTGTAGTGATTCCGTTAGAAATTGGAGGTAATTTAGTGAGATGTGATAAGTTAAAGGAAGAATTGTCCTCGTTTATCATATGTGTGTTTATGTTTGTGTTACAACTTTATATAAGACTTAAAGAACATTTTTATATTCCCTTGTTGATACCTGCTATGCTAATTAAATTCATTCTGGCATGATTATTTTAGATTTACTTTCTGTTGCATATTGTTCTGTCCTAATGAATAATTGAAGATGTTTTTGATAGACATTTGTGGTAGATAGAATTTCTAAACTGTTTTTCTTTCTGCTTATATTTTCTGTACTAAATGTTATATATGTTAAAAATTAAGTTTGGTGGTAGGAAGAAAAATAAAATTTTAAAGTGAAAATACTTTCTTTTAGTGTAATATTATTGTAAGCATGTTTTAGGCTAGATTTACTTTCTCCTGCAGTCATTTTATCCTGATTTTGCATGTATATTAATTGGATAGGATGTTGTAGTAGTTAGTAGATTCAGTTTTTACTTTTTCTTCCTGCTACATTTTATTGAATTAATTGCAAAATATTTAAAAATTTAAGTTTGGGGGGAGAAAGAAAAATAACTTTCAAAGTTAAACTTTATTTATCCTCAGTAGCCTGTCTTTAATTTAATATAACTTTTAAAATGACTTGTGGTATGTGGTGTTACCTTTAGGTTACTATAATTTTGATTTTAGGAATGATAGAAAAATAACTTAGTTGAAATCCTATGTGAAGAAACTGTTCTAGAGTTAAGATATTTTGTAGGAAACATTGGGAAAATGATTTTGCTATTTATGGTAGAAAGGAGTTGAATATTTGAAAAGATAAAATTCTTAGATTTATACTTAATGAGAATTGAGTCTTTATTGAAAACCTTTTTCGATCTAATTCTTACACTTATAAAAAGTAAGGGAAAGTTTTGAGTTTTGAACTTTATAAAGGGGATAGTGAAATTCAAAATTATTAAAGGTCTATCCAGATATAGAAATCCTCACATAAAAAAAAGAGAAAAAAAGGGATTAAAAATTATCCCAAAAGAAAAAAAAAGTGAAATCAAAAGGGATTGAAAATGATGCCGAAAGAAAAGAAAAAAAATAAAAGAAAATAAGTGAGGAGAAGCTTGAGGAGAAATCTAATCAGAAATTGGTTTCACTTGAATCTTTTTAAATGAAAAGACTTAAAAATAATCCTAAGCTTATTCTTATTTCGAAAAGTATTGGTCAAATTGGTATAGATAAGGTGCTTAAATTCTGTTTTTATACTTTCTTTGAATCTTTAGTTTGACAAGTTTCAATAACTTTTGAAGTAAATAGAAAATTAGATTCCTAGGTTGAATATGAGATATTCTTACGCTCTAGTCATAGGTTGATTTGCTAGAATTTCTCATATGTAATACTATAATATTTCTGAGATGAAATTATAGGAAACTCTATTGAAACCCACAATCACAAGTAAATATATTTGGTTTTCAAAGTTATATTGTTACTTGAGGACAAGTAACTGTTAAGTTTGGGGGTATTTAACACACCTAAAATATATACGCTTTTTGCTATATAATTTTACTCATTTTTTATGATATTACACTTTAAAGGAAGGTATTTTATATGTTTTTTTTTGTTTTAGATACAAGAAATGGTGATTGTAGAAAAAGAAGCAAAAACAGTGCAATTTGGAGCAAAAACGAGCAAGAAAGCAAATTTTGGCCTAACACCTTTCGATAAGTCTTTCTATGCTTAATCTCTTTTACACTTCTTGCATATTTTTGAATGAGATTACACTTTAAAGAAAGGTTTTTTATGCTTATTTTGTAGGGCTATATGTTAGGAATGCAACGCAACTGAAACGGAGCGAATCGGAGCTAAAACGGAGCCAAACGAAGCAAAATGATGGAGCTGAGCAGAATAAGGCGCAGGCGGCGCCCAATCAAGCGCTGGCGGTGCCAAGAACCCACGACCATGATTTTTGGACGTCGGCAGCGCCCAAGTACGGCACCAGCAGCGCCAGGAGCGGTTATTGGCCAAATACATTGAAACTGGATGCTTTATGGAAGGTTTCTTCATGCACCTCTTGGGAAATTCATCCCTACACTATTTTAAACCGAGTTTGAAGCCAAAAAGAGGTGAGTAGAAGTTAGAAAAACGTAGAGAATGATTAGAGATCTTAGAATAGGAGTAGAAATATAGATTTCTACCTTTTTGGAGAGATTGGAGAGTGGATTTTGAGAGAATATGTAAGGGAATATTCTAGCATTGCATGGATCGATGGGAGACTTTGTGTGGGAGATTTTCATCTTTCTTTTAAGGGGAAAAAATCTAAGTATTGTGTTCTTCATCATCTTATAGTTTTGTAAACACTTATTTTGTGGATTTACTTTGAAATGAAGTTTTCTGTTGTGTTTTCTTCGTGCTTTGCGATGTTTTTCTCTTACTCTTTCTTCTTCTTTGGAAATAGTGGTATAAGAAGATTATGTCATTGTTTTCATTCTACTTTTCTTTTGCAATGAGTAGGATTCATGATTAGGATATTGGGATGCTTGCTAAAAGATGTTTTAATTATAAATGTGATGGTTTTTACTTGCACTTCATTTACATTACAATAAAGACATGTTGTAGTGTTAAAATTTTTTATAATTTCATTGTCCCGAAAGGAGAGGTATAATTCTCAACAAAGTGGAATCACATTCAATGTCCGTGAATGAATTGCGTAGTTTATGGGGATTTAGTGCAAATAAATAGGGAAATGTATTTTGATGGGCTTCAAATTGGAGGTTTCAGGGTGACAGACTGAGATCCCCAATTTGGTCCTAAAATTGGTAACTAAAGTCAAAGGTTAGCCTTCGGGTGAAGAGTGAGTGGGAGCTCCGTAGTGAGAGCCGGTATCCTCCCAGTCTAGCCTTAGATTTAGTGATTGAACTTAGGATATGTCAATGTTCTTTAAATGCTTGGAAGAGGATGTACTCTTTTGAGGGTAAAGAAACATTTATGCTCCTATTTGGCACATACATTATTTAATGTATCTCATTCCTAAACTTTATCTAATTCATTACATAAGATTAGTAGATTTTATTATCTCAAAATTCACCAAACCAATTTATCCAAAAAGGCTATCTTTAGAAGCAATATTTTTCTTTAAGAGTATTTATTAGTTATTTTAAAATTAATATTTACCTTGAGGAGTAGTTGTTAAAGAAAAATCATTTATATCAACCTTCCAAACTAAAGTCTGATAGTAGTAGACTATAATTTGACTAAGGACTTTTTTACCTCGCTTCCCTGTGGGGTCGATTACCAGGACTCCATTAGAGCCCTGTATTACTTTATATGATACATATACTTGTGTTTGAAATTGTGACTTTACAAAATCATTATAATATATAAATCTGAGGTCATAAATTCTTGCATATAAATAAGTCGCATCAACTGTCACCAACTGCGACTAGCAGACCAGCACCGTCACAATCAACTATTATTAATGCGTCTTCCAGTTCGAGACGCACAAGAAGTTATCATTAGCTTCAACCAGTGGGGAACACGTAAGTTTTTTTTTTTAATATACTGACATTACTGCTTTACGCTTCCTTAATTTAATAGAGAACTAATCATATGTTATTTTTAAATTTCCTCCCGTCACATAGGCCATTCATTCCATCAAAAAATTATTCGGAGCAATTACGATCACTTGTACTTATGCTAGAGTGCGATCCCGATGACAGTTTGGGATGCGTTGGTTTCAGAGTTTGCAGTAAACCCTGAACACAGTAATTTTTAGTTATGTATTTATTTTTATGAATCTAATATTTTCTAATTCAATTTATAGAAATAATAATCATGGTCCTGCGAGGAAGAGACACACATACAGAGGAACTTGGAGCACAAGGCCGGCGACTATCTTCGCGACTAGTTTGACGATTTACATTGAAAACGTGAGCGCCCCTTATGGCACGGAGATGATGTGTTCGGACCCAATTTAGGGCCTAAGACTTTCTTGAGTATCATAATAATAGGAAGCAGGCCAAGCAAAATTGCCACTCTGACTGCAAGGGCGTGGGAGCCTCGAAGCACACTGATGGGGTGCTCCTTCATACAGAGTACAAGAGGAGGCTGGTAAGACTTATTTTCTGCGTTAAATCTTATTTTACATCAAATGTATTCTAAAACTTTCCTTACACTGACAGACTCTAGAGGGAGGGTGAGAGCCAACCACTGCAAAGTTACACGAGAGCACTCATAGACGGCAGTCGGATCAGTCCTGGGTGGACAGCAGATCCCAAACGACCCAAGGAATTCACAAGATTAATTAGTATAAAATTCAAATAACCATGAAATTTTATTTAATCTCTAACTTCCATTTATCATATTTTTTGTAGGAGGTCTTCCAAAGTCTTAAGGAGAGCCGATATTAGCAGTCGGGCTGTTGTTCAGACATATCTCACGATCCTTCTGAATATGACCTGTGGAGGGAGGTTGTTGATGGCAAGAATAAGGGCTGGGTCTTCGGGTTGGGGTCCTAGACGCTTGCCTATGATGCCTGCCCTGCCTCTAGTATATCTGGTGCATTTACTTCCACTGCACATGAGGAGGAGATTTGTTGCCAGGTTGCTACTGATGTTGTTGCCCAAGTCTCCACCCAACTATCCACCCTTACATCGGAGATGGAGCGGAAGATGAAATCAAACAATGATGCGTTCTGAACAACAGAGAGGGAAGTAGCCAATTCAGGATGACGATGAGGAGCATGATGAGGAGACGAACGTTGAGAATGAATCGAGGTTATTTTTTATGTTTGTATATGTTAATCAATTTATTAGTCTCAAATAATTTTTTTTAGATAGTTGTACATTTCATTTCGTTTAATGCAATTAAATTTCTATTATTTTTTTATATAGTTTGTGTGTTAATTAGTTTCATTATTGCGTTGTATTGTGTTGTGTAGAAAATATACTCTTACAATTGCAGGTGTGTCAATTGTAGTGTTGAAAAATGAGTTTAATTTTTTTTTCCTGATGCTACAGGTTTTTTACGGCTTACTGTTGGTTTTACAGCTGTCTGAATAAGTTCCGACGACTGTTTAATGGACTACTGAATAAGAGATATTTTCAAAAAGTGATGCACTTTTCTGATGGATAAAGCCTTCGGTAATTATCTATGGTTAACTGAAAATTATGCTACACTTTTCCAGCAGAAATGCTGTACTTTTTCGGCAGAAGCGCAACACTTTTTCGACGGACATATATGACGGTTATATTGCTGACGAACACAGACAGTTAAACATTCTATGGTTTTGAACTAACAGCGACAGTTAATATTTGTCGGATAATCTTCAGTGTTAAAAGTTCTGTTAATAAATTTGTCGGTAATTATATCACCGACAAGCGTTTTTGGCTACATCGAACAAACCGTAGATTAACCGTCGGTAATTAATTTGCTGATAGTTTTAATAATTTTATAAATTTTATTTGACCGCCAGTAATAAACTAAATTTCTATAGTGTCAATAAATAATCAAGAGGATATCACACTATCTTAAAGCCACAAGCAACCTTGGTCTCTTAATCACCAAGGGAGATCTTACTGTAACTGCCAACTCAGATGTCTATTGGGCCAGCAATGTCACATGCCGAAGATCAATCACAAGGTATCGCGTTCATATTAGGCTCCACGTCAATTCACTAGAGACCCAAAACAGACTACAAATGCTAGATCATCTTTTGAAGCCAAACACATAGTTCTTATTGCAGCCACTATGGAGCTCATTTGGCTTCGAAGACTACTTCAAGACCTAGGGCTCTTAATAAACCAATTATACCCTTTCTCCACGACAACACATCCACCGTTGCATTCACCAACAATCCAGTATTCAAAAGACACAATAAGCACATCAAGACCGACTTTCACTTCATTATAGATTCCATATCCACAAAAGGTATTCAAATCAGACACATTGCACTGGAGGAACAGGTAGCTAACATTTTCACTAGAAATCTATCCAATTCAAGATTAAAAATCTCAGAATTCTTTGCATGGATTCCTGAGTTTGAGGGAGTGTGAAAAACTACATTTAGTTGTGACCTCCACATGGCAGCTTGGTCTCCACTATTTTGACATAGCAAACACACCACATCACAGTCGTTCATAACCATCAGACATTCTCATAGTAACTACTATAAATACAACATATATGTATGAGTACTGTATCTTGGAAAATTCAGGTGAAATAAATATCAGTATCATTGTAAGGAATACTATCATATATTGTCGAGATAAATGTTAGATTATATCAGTTTTTCCATCTGCTGATTACTTCATCACTTTATTATAGTTCGATGATTTCTTTGTGCATCTCTTCTATGATAAAATCTTGAACACCCCCTTCAAGGATTTCTCCTTGTGGGCATGGTAAATCTTTTCACTTTAGGGTTCCGGCGAAGGTGAAGATTTTGGATCTGAGGTTTTCTGAAAGCTGAGAGTTAAGTGCAGGATGTAGGGATGACTTTTTGGTGACGGTAGTTGGTTAGAGTTTGGGTTTCCGAAAAAGTCTAGGGTTTTAATGGCTCTGATACCAATGACATCAGTCTAGGATTCCCAGGTGACGTGTAAAGATCAAGGATGAGATTGAGAAAGCTGTGGGAAAATATTAAAGAGCAAAACTTTGAGATAAAAATTGGATTTGGATAGAACACAAAGTGATAGTTGTGGTTTTGTGGAACAAGATATTGAGGAAGTGAACTATGGTTAGATAGGCAAGGTATGGTTGTCAACGATGACTATCTTGGATGAAAGTAGCAAGAGAATGATGTGGACATTGTCCTGTGTAAGGGCATAAAAAAATGCCATCAGGTGACTAATCGGAGTGGCAGTAACTCCAGGAGAATCCACCAACTATTCTCCAATCAAGTTACAATCACACCTTAAGAGAAATGATTCATTGCTCTTAAGGCAAGAAATTTGAAGGAAATTCTCTTACTAAATATATTGGTTAAAAGTTCCAACAATGTAAGCAATCATTCAAAGTTTATCCTAGGCAAAAAAAAATTATTTTCATTTTCTTAAATCTTTTTACTTTTTCATTTTTCTATTGCATTTGCTTGTTCATTTTGAAGACCGACTTGCATCAATAGAATTGTCATAAAAAATTATTAAATCATACAACCATAAACATGATTCATATTGGAAAGTTTCAAGAATGATTAACTGAAAGTGTTCTTTTCAAAGTGAAAATTGCTTCCAAAATCCTTTCATGAAATCATTATTTCGACTGAAGCTGTAGAAAAAATACCAGATTTATAGATCTTCAACTGAACATTTCATTAGATTAATTACCTTGGCCCTGAGGTACATATTGTCATTTTGCAGGTCCACTTCCTGCATTTACAAAAAAGATAATTGCACTCAAAAGTTTAGTTATCGTATATTGTATCCAAGATCTAAATGTTAGTTGGTGTAGCATAAGTTCTTACTCGTTTCTGCATGTACTCAATTTCTGCAAAGAGTAGCTCATGCTGACAAGAAGATAATGGAATTATATATTAGTGTTGAAGCAAAGTTGAACAGAGAAAAATTAGCGAACACAGGAGTCAACATTTTTCTCTATTTGTCACCAATAGTTAACTTCTGTGCTCTAAATTTGGCCACTTCAGTGTAGTGACTAAGGTTGTCTTAGGTGTTTACATTGCATTTGTTTTGCCCATTATATCTACCATCCACTTTAATATCTTTAAAATTACTTGTTTTATCAATAATATCAACCGATGAAACAATTTGCAATTGCTTTTAAGATTTGCAGGTGGATGAATTTCAATATTGTGACCAAAAAAAAAAAAAGAAAAAAAATGAGAGAACTTCTTTAAGTTTTCTCTACATATTTCGTCCAAATACTGAAAAGTTTTGTAGTGAATAAAGTTCTATTGTTTTGGCAAAGATATATTAGTGATCTTTCTGAAGTCTTTTACTGCAAATATATAACAGAGAATTCATTTGCCTATGATGTTCTTACCTTCTTCGATCTGACCCTTGTGATGCCTCTTTCAAGTCGGTTTTCAAGTTGCTTCAACTCCTTTAAATTAAGAGACCCCAAACCATCCCCCATTAAATGCCTGAAACAACGTGATACAATATTTTATTATTTTACAAGTCTATTTTTTTTATCGCAGACAGCATTAAGTATGTATAAAAAACGGTTACCTGTTTGAATTTTGCAAAAGCTGAATTTGGTGGCGCATTTTCGCTGATTCTTGTTGATAGTATTGCTGCATGTCACCAAATTAAATCAATGGAAATCACATGAGAAACCAAAACTTTATTATATTCAGTTATAACATTTAATATTTGGTGTAAAAGTAGTAAACTATTCTATGATGCTTTTCGTAAATATTAGAAGATTGTTGGACGAAAACATTATCAAATATTCTTGAAGTACTTCATTAATTAATTAATAGGTGATGTAAGTTTACTTGCAATTAAAATAAAAATTATAGTATATCTTAGAATTTAATGACTTTTTATTCTAACGGATTTGTTTAACATTAATGTCAACAAACACGTCCTTCAAGGCAACATAAGCGTATTTATAGTATCATTTCAAAAAACAACTATGTTATTGAACTTGAAGAGTTGTACGTACGTCAAATGGTTGTTTGCAGAACTTGATCAAATGAGATCTGTTATTGTGGATAGAGAAATCCGCACATCTTGATTCGATGATGTGTGTTGCAAATGTGGGGCAGTCTATTTCGACTTACGAGCACCAGGGGTGACAATGTGTATGACATTAATGATTACAATTTATTTTTAAATTCAGATATAGTTATTTTAATTTTAAATTCATTCAGCATTAATATTAAATTTCTAATTATGTAATGTAAGAAATTAAAATTTAAAATTTTACGAATCAAAATGTTGAAAGGGACTTTCAAGAGATGAATTGAGGCAAATTTTTATTTGTTTTTATTTTATTCTTGAATTTATATTCATACTCAAGGGTGAGTTTAAATTTTAAGCATTTACTTTGGATTTTGAAGGGAGGAGATTAATAGACTTGAAATTGCCCATTCTGATGTAATTTTGCATTAGGACTCCAATCAAGACCTAATACAGTTTCCTTAAAATTTTGGGTCTATAATTCGTAAAGAATTATGAATTTTATTGCATTTGTACTATAGTGTGTATTTAAACTCCTGAAGATTTTATGATGAAACTTAATGGAATTACATATATAGAGACTTAAAAATAATAAGAACTAAGAAATTTTATACAATATTATATTTTACATTTTTAGATAATAAATAGAGTAATAAGTAACACTGACGTTGCCGGTCCCAAGCCCCGATGTGAAAAGTGGAGGGTTGCGTTAGGTACTCGACAGCCAGCGTAAAACTTGTCGAAAAAAAAAATCATGACATGAATCCTTTTGATCATTGTGTAAGTGCTAGGACGTCCCCTGAAAGTGACACGTTGTATGTCCTAAATACAGTAGAAAGTGTGCAAGGGCCGCTACACCGGCGCCAGGGTGTAGTGTCGAAGTAAGCGAGGGTTCCCACATTACGGACGGATGCGGGTAAAGAAGTTAGTCCATGATACTAGTATTAGGATAGGATCCTGGAATATAGGTACTCTCAATGGTAAACTAATGGAATTGGTTGATATTATGATCCATAGAAAGATAAATATCCTATGTATTCAAGAAACTAAATGGATTGGAGAAAAAGCTAAGGAGATTGATAAATTAGGTTTTAAACTATGGTATTCTGGTAAGAGTCGTACTAGAAATGGTGTAGGTGTAATTATAGATAAGAGTTTGAAAGATAATGTTGTCAAAATTAATAGAGTTGGAGATAGAATTATAGCACTTAAGATTATTATTGATACTAAGATTTTTAATATTATAAGTGCTTATGCTCCTCAAGTTGGTTTAGATATAGGCTCTAAAGATAAATTCTGGAATGATTTAGAAGACTTAATACACTTGATACCCCTTGAAGAAAAAATTTTTATTGGAGGAGATTTAAATGGACATGTCGGTAGAGTGGTTGAAGATTTCAGAAATAATCATGGTGGGTACAGTTATGGAGCGATTAATGAAGAAGGTAGAGCCATTTTAGATTTTGCTTTAGCGTATGATATGATTATTACTAATACTTTATTCAAGAAAAGAGATGAACATCTTATTACTTATAAGAATGGATCTAATAAAACACAAATTGATTATTTTCTTATGAGAAGAAGAGATCGTCGAGATTGTAAGGATTGTAAGGTTATTCCAAGTGAGCAATTAAGTACCCAACATCGATTATTAGTTCTAGATTTTAAGATGAAGAGTTGTAAAATAAAGAATACTAGGATTCAACATCGTAGAATAAGATGGGGGCACCTAAAAGACACAAATAAAATTATTTTTATGAGTAAAATTCAAGATTTAAATATTTGGGATGTTCATGAAGACGCGAATATTATGTGGGAAAAATTAACTAATACTTATTAAACAAGTGGCTAAAGATGTACTTGGAGAATCAAAAGAAAAAGTTTCTATAAATAAAAATAGTTGGTGGTGGAATAATAATGTGCAAGAAAAGATAAAATATAAGAAGTTATGTTATAAAAATTGGTTTAAATGTAAAAGCGTAGAGAGCGGGAAAAATATAAAACGGCCCGCAGGAGTGTAAAAGAATAATCTGTTACGCTAAAAATTCTGCTTTTAGTGATCTTTATAACATGTTAGATACTAAGGAAGGTGAAAAATATATGTATAAACTAGCCAAACAAAGAGAAAAGAAAAGTAAAGATTTAACTCAAGTAAAGTGTATTAAAGATGAAAATCAAAAAGTGCTTTTTCTTAGAAAAAGATATTCAACATAGGTGGGTGAGTTATTTTGATAAACTTTTTAATGATGATGCTGAAAGTACGATTGACCTTAGTGATCTTAATATCGTTAATAATAATAAAACTTTTCATTTTTACCGTCGCATTAGTAAAAAAGAAGTTGATGAGGCTTTAAAGAAAACCAAGGGGGAAAGTCTGTAGGACCTGATGATATCCCAATTGAAGTGTGGAAATGTTTAGGTGATTTGGGAGTTTCCTGGCTTACTAAACTTTTTAATATTATTTTAAAAACTAAAAGGATGCCTGAGGAGTGGAGAAAGAGCATTTTGGTCCCCATTTTTAAGAATAAAGGAGATGCACAAGAGTGTGCAAATTATAGAGGAATTAAATTGATGTGTCATACTTTAAAATTATGGGAGAGGGTAATTGAACATAGGTTAAGACGTATTACGAAGATTTCTCATAATCAATTTGGATTTATGCCGGGCAGGTCTACCATGGAAGCTATACATTTATTGAGAGGTTTGATGGAGAAGTACAGAGATAATAAGGAGGATCCACATTTGATTTTTGTTGATTTAGAAAAAGCTTACGATAAGGTTCCTAGAGATGTTCTTTGGAGAGTCCTTGAGAAGAAAGGTGTTGATATGACTTATATTCAAGTCATTAAAGATATGTATGCTAGAGTCGTTACATGTGTTCGAACCGAAGGAGGATTGACCAAGTATTTTACTATTTACGTTGGTTTACATCAAGGATCGGCTTTAAGCCCTTATCTTTTTGCTTTATTTATGGATGGTCTTACTCGGGCATTTACAAGAGGATGTACCTTGGTGTATGCTTTTTGCTGATGATATCCTCCTTGTGGATAAGACAAGAGAAAAAGTCCAGGAAAAACTTGAATTATGGAGGTCTACATTGGAGTCTAAAGGTCTTCATTTGAGTAGAACTAAAACTGAATACATGGAATGTAATTTTAGTAATAGTAGGTCTAGTGACAGCAAGTGTAACTTTGGGTGATCAAATTATTAAAAGGTGTGAACGATTTAGATATCTCGGGTCCATTGTTCAAAGTGATGGTGATATAGATGGGGATGTTAATAGTAGAATTCAGATTGGTTGGTTGAAGTGGAGGAATGCGTCCGGCCTATTGTGTGATAAAAAAGTTCCGCTTAGACTGAAAGGAAAATTTTATAAGATGGTGGTGAGACCTTCAATGCTCTATGATGTTGAATGTTGGCCTTTAAAAGAGAAGCATAATGTTAAGTTAAGTGTTGCCGAGATGAGAATGATTAGGTGGATGAGTGGCTTTACACTTAGAGACAAAATGCGAAATGAATATATCCGTAAAAGGGTTGGAGTTGCACCAGTGACGGATAAAATTAGAGAGAGTCGCCTTAGATGGTTTGGTCACATTAAACGTCGACCACTCGATGATCCGATTAGGAGAGTAGATGTTTTAAATACAACTTATGTTAAGAAAGGCGAGAGGCAGACCTAGGACAACTTGGGCTTATTGCATAAA
Source organism: Papilionanthe hookeriana x Papilionanthe teres (assembly GCA_022702705.1). NCBI lineage: Eukaryota > Viridiplantae > Streptophyta > Magnoliopsida > Asparagales > Orchidaceae > Papilionanthe > Papilionanthe hookeriana x Papilionanthe teres. The sequence goes on from CM040427.1 coordinate 25,505,860, forward strand.
AAATGATCTTAATTTATTAGAATTAAATGAAAATTTGACACTTAATAGGACACAATGGAGAAAAAGGATTCATGTAGCCGACCCCACTTAGTGGGATTAAGGCTTTGTTGTTGTTGTTGTTGTTGTTGTAAATAGAGTAATAAGAAGATAAATCTAAAGAAACAATGAGAATCTTCAGAATGTTGATATTTTATATTAATTATAGTTCTTTTAAATTTAATGACATTATTATTTATTATTATTATTTTAAATAGATCATATTGAAAATATTCAGACCATAATAATGACTAATAAAATTAATTGGATATCTAAAAAGGTTTCACATGGTACAGTAAAATTGAATGTTTAAACATCATTCAATTGATTAAAAAAGTATAATGATATATAGCTATATAATATGAATGTATAAGTTATTCGAAGGATTAACTCTCTTATGGTATTAATTACGAAAGCTGTTATAGCAAGCACATGAAATAAAAAGGCTTTTAAGAAGAAAATGGAAATGATTGTACTTTAAGAAATATAATATTTCACAATGCTTTTGTGATGCTTTTCTTAACAAAATGTAAATATTAATGTTATAAATTTATCATAATGACGTTAGCATTTAATCAACTTCACATGCATGCAAGAACATATGCAACAAAAAATTAATATATATTAGAAGTATAATTTTTCACTAACTTATTCTATAGCTTAAGCTGTTGTTTAAATTTCTTGTTACAGGAAGAACTCTCTAATAAATTGAATGGCTAAGTGAGTATTTATACAGAAAAAAAGAACATGCTGACCATATGCAAAAATGATTGATATAGAAGTAACTAGTTACTTTCTTTTAAAGTTTATGAAGTATTAACATTAATTTTTTTCTAAATAATTTCAAAATTCAAAAGTTAAACAAGATATGATTTAATATCTTGAAAGAAAAAGTTTACATAATAAAATAAGAAAGCTTATAAATTTTAATACAAATATTTGAAGGTGGAACTTATTGGTTTATAATGTAATAAACATATACCTAATTTAGATTTGAAGCATGTAAATTAAGGAATTATTAATTTTATTGCTATTGTACAATAAAATTATAAACGTAATTTGTTTCAAATCAAAGTATAAGCAATATGAAATTAAAATAAAGAACAAAAGCAATCCCAAATGGCCTCTAGGATGTCATGAAATCCTACCTGTATTTGATCATCCAACATATGTATATTTTAGAGAGAATCATTATTTTCTAAAAAAAGATTTCAATCTCCAAACAACCTAACTAATTCTTACAGTTGATGCTGATTTTATCCTCAACTTTATATCAAAACATAAATAATTATTCACATGTCATGAATAAATGGTTGTAAGACACTTACATGTGAATTAACCTCTACAAGGGATCCGGGGTTTGAACTCCCTGCACAAGCCTTCTTATATTTCTCAATGGTGGCTTTTATGCTGAAACAAATTACATTGATACAACAGTGTCTCAAATCAATCATTACACCAAAATAGCAAAGTCAGAAAAACTTTTTAAAAAAATTTACAAAATGTGCATTGTAAGGAAAATGATATTATAGAAACTTCACAATACATTATATACATCAAATACAACTATGACATCTTTCAAGAACTAATTTCGGTAAATCTATAAGACAAACATGGAAAGTTAAAATTAAATCTCATTGAAATGGGAAAGGATGAACGGTTAGGTTGTCATGTCATATCGGTCATCTCTATGGTTCAATTGTTGTCAGAATGATGTCATAAAAAATAAATGCTATTCTTCGTAACTTATATAAAATAAAAAATTAATGTGTTGATTCTAACATTCTATTTTAAGTGGAATAAATTTTATTTCATTACATTAAATTTTACTTAACCTATATGTAAAACAAGCATTTTTTTATTACTCTTAAAGATTAAAGCTATAAGTTACGAATAAAAAAATTCATATTACTTAATCATAGATAATTAATTATATATTATTTCTTGAATTTTATAAAGGGACGATTAAATAAAACAACAAAATAGTATAAAGTTCAAAAAATTTAATTTGATGAGAGTAACATTATTTATTCCGAAAAGAAAGAAAAAAAAGTAGAGAAAAAAAAGTATAAGAAAAAAAAGTGCAATAGGAAATTGATTTTCCGTTCTACAATGACTAGCGATTAGAAGGCCCCGCTTGTAAAATTAATTCTCTCTCATATATATTGAAAGCATAGGCTGACAGCTTACAATATACTATAAAAATATGTACAAGAGCTGGTAGCATCTAAAAATTGAGATGATAGGAAATCGCAGAAACGTTATTGATACATACATAATCAAGAAGTTACTGACCATTATTCATGAAAATTTTGATTTGGAAAGTATAGAGATTATAGAAATCTTAAGTTATGGAATATTTCCAGCTGATCTAAGTATTAATTGAAAATGTCCAACAAATCATGATTTTTCTTCTGAGTAATAATCTTAGTATGAAGGGGATTTATTAATCTTTATGATATTAGCAGAGGTTGTAGAAATTTTATTGTCAATATATAATTTTTCTTTTCCCACCAAATATGTACGTTTTATGGTGTTTCTCATGTCCAAAATATATTCCAAAATTTGGAAGGATGAAGAAGGAAGTGCATTTTCAAGTCAAACATGCTATGATAACTGAGTTAGAGTAAGGAACATAGAAAAAAAATGGCAACTTTTATGTTTTTTATGGCATAAATATGTAGAATTGGACTATTGAAATTTCAAAGTGGGAATAGAATAAGCCATTTGTTATTTCCATTAATGGCTAACAAAGTTTATATGAATAGTGAATTACTTAATTATGATGCCAAAATTAGGGAACACCAGCTCACATCATCCAATCTAGAATATGAATATGAAGTTTTACAAAACATCATGTTCCAGGGTCTCTAAGCCACACTTGCACAACCCACAGAGAGAGAGAGAGAGAGAGAGAGAGAGAGAGAGAGAGAGAGAGAGAGAGAGAGATTCTCAACAATCTTAAAAATTCCTTATAACAATGTAAATCACTAGGAGAAGGGGGCCACCAAATATATGCATTGCCCATAATAAATAATTTGCAAGTAACCTACCTTAATGACATAATCACCAAAAAGCTTTGCACATGAAGCTATTAAAGATAAGAGATAAGGAAAAAATACCCAAGCCCCCTTTACATATGGTCTGATGTTGTGTATTAAGAAGTTATCTGAACTTCCATATTATTATTATAGTAAAAGAACTAAGAGCAGCAATTTTTGAAAGAATTCATGAAACTTTTAGGGATAAAATGAGCTATTGTCCATGAAGCAATAATATCAAATAAGAAACTTGAGCAATTTAACCTAAGAAGCAAAAGACATTATATCTTATGTTAAAGACAAGTTTAATCTTTTTAATTACAACAACAAGAAGCCTTTATTCCACTAAATGCGGTTTGCTACATGAATCCCTTTTCTCTGTTACGTCCTATTAAGAGTCATATTTTCATTTATTTCTAATAGATTAAGATTATTTTTTATACAATATGGCCAAGTAATTTTAGGTATCCCTCTGCCTTTTTTAAAATAAATCATATCTAAAACATCAACAATCCTAATAGGATCATCAAATGGTCGACATTTAATGCGACCAAACAATCTATGACAACTCTCTCTAATCTTGTGCGGCATCGAAGCTACACCAACCCTTTCACAGAAATATTGCATTTTGTCTCTAAATGTCAAGCTACTCATCCACCTAAAAGTTCTCAAGTCAGCAACACTTAACTTTGTTTTTTTGCTTTTCTTTTAAAGCCTAGCATTCTATGTCATAGAGTAGTACAAGTGTCACAGCCATCTTATAAAATTTTCCTTTAGAATTGAACTAATTTATTTACCATCATTCGTCTGTAACGTGGGAACCCTTACTTTTTTGAACAAACACCCGGGCACCAATGTAGCGACTTGTACACTTTTCACTTTATTAAGGTCATTTAGTGCATTGCATCCAAGTGAAAGTATAGCATTTACACAAAGATTTAGAGAATTCATGTCATGATTTTTCAACAAATTTTACACTAGTTGTCGAATACTTAACGCAGCCCTCTACTTTTTGTATCTGGGGCTTAGGACCAGACAATGACATTTTTGAGTCTAACCTTCATAAATAAAGACTAAATTTTTTAAAATAATAATTAACCCAACCAAGGGCTCCTACAAGTTGTGAGATAAAACAAAAGGAGTTAGAAAAGTTGTTGGTTTAATTACAAGAGTGGGAGTATAGATGAAGGAATGTCAAAAAAAAAAAGAAAATTATAATATGCATGGTCAATAGTATTTAGAAGAAGACGAGCATCACTCAACGACTATCTCCACTGAAAACATCGCAGTCAACCATGAAATTAAAATGACATGCCATGCCATGGATTTTAAGAGGTTCACCACTTATTCTTGAACAAGCTATGGATAAAATACTTATAAATGAAATACAATACAACACTTCATTGGTAGAAATATGATATTACGATAAAAAAAAATAGTATAAAAAATTGAAAGTCAGAAAAAATAGGATATAATAAGAAAGATATATTCCCTGAAGCAAAAATGTATCCCTTATAATAATTTAGAATAAAAGAAAGAAATTGGGTCCTCACAAAGATCAACAACACCAGATATGTAAGAAATCATTGTTTCCGTATGGAACAAGAGGAAATCCTACCATCCCACTTGTGGGATCACAAAAACCCCAGAAACTTTTATATCGGTAATGAACAGGCAGATACTTGTGATGCATCTCTCATTTCATTTTCAAAAAACTAATAATTTTTCTTTACCCTTCAATTATCAAAGATGGTTCAAGTTCTCTCACAACAAAGATGCACTCATCTTTAACTTATTGGAAGTTAGCCTACGCTTTTGTTCAGTGGAATATTCTTATACTTAAAGATTTTTTTTTGAGAAATTAGACTGAATTAATGAAATCACCTCATTCTATGAGGCCATCAAAATTCTACGAAGTCAACCTTCACACCAAAATCTTGACTTTTTCTCTGATATTGCATGCCAAATTATCAGAATATTGGTTCTTCATCACATAAAAGTGTATGATGGAAGGGATTAACTTTGTACTCTAATCTCGGGAGTCATTATTATGGCTACGAATGACCACTCTGGATTTCTCTTCACCAAAGAGGCAAGCATTAATTATAGTGGAAGAATTTTTTGATGCATATCCTCTATAGTAAGCTCTTGTACACCTCTTTGTAGATTTCTTGTAAGCGACAATGTATCCTTTCCTCCTTATCAAAATTTTTGGCAGATATGAGATTAAAAATCAAGGTCATTCAAGGCTTAAATTTTGCTGGTAAGCATCAAAATTGAATTTTGATGAAGGTATGAAGGTTTGATTTTAAAAATTTAGAGTTGAGGCCAGGAATTACGATAGAAAGGTTTGAGTGTAGTGATGATAATTTTTTTAAAAAAATGGATTTAAGGTAAGGAAGACAATACTTTAAATCATAGGGTTTATTGGGTTATGATATCAAGTGAAATCATTCTTGGGCTCTTAGAAGATGTTTGGGAAGTGAATAGAGAGGGAGGTTGTTGTAGAAGAGCAAACAAATGGGAAGTAGGGAATTCAACGACATTTAGAAGGAGCGAAAGGAAAAAAATTCTATTAGATAGTAACATCAGTGTTGATCGACAGCTCTCCCTTCTGTAAATATCAGAAGCAACCACAAAACAGTGTTGTATGGGTGTCCCGGAAGTTGACCACCTGTGTTCCTAAACAATCTACAGGATTACAGTCCTAAAATACTGAAGACAATACTAAAACTTTGAAAAAAATAGAAAATAACAAGATATATATAGTCCCTCGAGAAAATACACCCTCATTATAATGGAAATTATATAATAAATTGAGACCCCACAAGGATGGGCAACACCAAATAGGTAAGAAATCTCTATTATGTAGTGAAACACAGCAAAATCTCGTTGTCCCACTTGCGGGCTGGCAAGAATCTACAAAAACCTCTATATCAAGATGAGATTCTATCCCAACTTGTCAATATCACATCGCTCGATAATTTTTGCAAAGGGTAAAATCTCGTAATCATAGGATCATGTGAGTACAATACAGTGGAACATGGTATTCACGAACTCCCATGCCAACAATATAAAAGCAATAATAGAATATCTCAAATAGGATAATTTGGCTTGAGAAAGAGATTAAGAACCTCATTATGCCACTAAAATTTTATTTTTTTTCCCAGATGATTTTGTGGAACGTACAAGGCTCTAATAGGTTAACAAGAAGATTGAAAGCTGCAGGAGACATAAAATCTCCTACTACACGCTTTCTCATTTTTTTATTGAAGCTATTCAATCAAATAGTCTTCATAATCAACTAGTCTCTTTTACTTTTTATATCTAACTTTATCATGGTATAGACTGAATTCATCATAACTTACTCTCTAGTTTTCATGATAAACATTTTCTTGCTATTTTTTATGATAAATTCATAGTAACATTTCCTTTTTCTTGTTCAATTATTATCAAGTTTTTCTTAGTATTCTTAACCTTGAAATTGTTAATAGATTTATGTCTCAATTATTATTAAGTTTTGCTCAATTTAATTATTTTTGGAACATAGATTCTAGTGGATGTTGGTGTCTCTAAACTCTTTAGGACATCAATGAATAATGTCCTAATTGACATGCACATAAATAACAATTTAGAGAATGAGATTTGGATTGATTCTATAGCTCGTGGTTATTTGAAAATGGTATATCTTGACGCATTCTCTCATATGGATATTATAAAATTTTTGGTCCTGAGATGCTTCATGGTTCACTCAATATTAAGGAACTAATCTCTTAGGGGGAATAACAATTAGAATAATATGATTCATTGAATAATTGGTTTTTTCAAATGAAACGGTTACAGTTTTGGCTAATATAGTTCTAGTTTGTACTCAATGTCTAGAACCTACTTTGGATCTTATCAATGAATCAAAGCTTTCCTTTTCTGTCTATAGCCAAATAAAGATGATCAACACCATAATTACATGCACTATTCTTAATACATATATGCTAAATGGATTAACTTTGTATGATAATCTAATTATTATGGAAATTATTGATCAAGATTCAACATCCTATGATTTTTGCGACAGTATTTTACAAAAAACAAATAAGTGGAAACAAAAATTTCAAGTTATTTTTTTAGGAGGGGCGTGATGCTATGCATGTGGATTTATGTGGTTCCTTTCTTCTATAAGATAGACTCTTCTAAATTATTAATGATGGTATATTTATTTCGTTTCTTTTTTTGCAGAAATTTTTAATCATTAATTTTTAGTTTTCATATTTCATTAATTTATCATAAATTTTTTAAAGAATACCTTAAAAATAGCATTAGACCTTAACTTTTATATCTAGTTTATATGGTTACCCAAAAAAAATTGAAATATATTATATTTCTTATCGTTTATACACCCACTAACTTTCATACTTGCAATCCATCACTTGATACAAGCATGTGCCCAAAAAAAAATCTACTTAGAATTTTAACCACTCATCTGTGTGGCTACGGATGCTTAAATTACCGAGATGATTTTATTACAATGCGTAACAAAGGCCAAAAAATGTAACTAAAGGTTTATTTTTAGTCACATTTTTTGAGAAAATAAATGATTAAGATTTTATATCAGCCATCTTTTTTATGGACTAAATGTAACTACAGGTAATATTTCTTCAGCATGAAGCTCATCTTAGATATAAGAAACTATTTTTAGCAAAGAAGTTCTGATCATAACTATCATTAAATCCGTAAAGTGTAATATTTAAATTCATCTTAACTTTGAAAAAAAGTATATCTGCATACCAAGAATTTACACCATTAACTATTATTAGATATTCCTTTTTTTTCTGAAATTAAAAAAAGTCTTTGAACGAGCCATGATTGGCTAGTTAGCCACCAGTATGGACTACACGTGCATGAAAAAACCATGCTGCGGCTTTTTTTGTAAAGTATGCTAGAGTATAGCTCAAAAAGCGTTTGCACAGTTCCCTATTATTTTGTATAATGCCTTTATTTTCTAAAAGAAAAGATAATTAATGTTCATCTTCCCAGCTCGGGAAGAGTAATATTTTACTGGAAACTAATATGAAACATACGTGAGGCTAGTAATTTATCGCGCATCATATTCAGAGTCACATTCCTATTGATTTTGAGCATCATCCCCAGCCCCAAGTTGCTTTGGTCTTCAAAGCAAGAGAGTATCAGCCAGAGAAATTAATAACAGGCCGCTTTCATTAAATTTTATACGCAGTATTATTAGACTAATGAACACCACAAATTGAATATTTAATTAAGTGGAGCTGCTTGACCGTACGACATTTTTAGATGGCATTATGCATCAAATAAACCAAGCATTATCATTAAAGTACATTATTATTAAGGGAAACATTCCAGTACAAGTGAAATTATTATTATTTTTTTCTTTAACTGCATTGAAAGAATAAAAATAATATCGCATTCTAGTACTTTTAATTTTTTTCTTAATCTTAGTAGTAATTTCTTCATTGATATTGACCTAAGTTTTCATTTATAACTCTATCAATCCTATCATTTTATATCAATTCTAACTTACATTTTAATGGGCTCTAATTTTATTGTTGACTAATGAAAGAATAATTAAATATGATAAAACGTCAAAAAAAATGTGTCTCCTAACATTGTGGAAAGGCTTTGTGTAATGAAATATCTTAAATAAATTTCTTTCATTAAAAAAGGCTTTTTTTTTCCGAATAAGCAGTTGTTACTTTTTCACTATGACATGCGTGTATCCATATGAGTATTCAGACCATTCAACCGAATGCATTTATATATCATCCAAATTCAATAGATTATACGTTAAGAAAACTATTTAGAACTACACTCATATTGAATTCTAATTCGTGATTTTGATTATATATATGAAAATTTTGCTTGATACAGTATTTAGACAAATAAATTTGCTAATTTCTATTTCAGAAATGGGACCAAAAAATCAATTTATATGATAGTAACCTTGTTATTGCGATATGAGCTATACTCCGTCTTATTTACGTAAATGTTTGAACAAGGAAATATTAAATACCTCTATTTCAAGAAGCCTTTTCATATCCTGTGGTATCATGGTCCCAATGATTGGTTTGTTGTAAGACTTCATCGAGATACTATCCATAGGCATCATAACAATGAATTTCTTGTTCAAAGTATCTTCACTATACTTCTATTAAAGATTGGTGTGAATATATTTTTGGTTCTTTAAGTTTTGTTACTCATCACATCTTCCAATGTTGGTGATCTCAGACTATAATATAAAAGACATAGAATGATACTCTAAGTTCTAAAGTGAACAAGATTCAAAGCCCATATTTTTTATTAAAACACAAGTCAAAATTAATTAAAATATGTATTTTAAAACTAATTTAAGATCATTAGACACAAATGTTGGTTCAAACTTTTTCTTATCTCCTCGTTTAAACAAGATTCAAATTTATATAGGAGGTTGAACATTTTCCAACTTTTATTTGAATCTTTTTAAGACTAGTTTCAAGCTTTACGATCTACAATGAGCCTTGAATAGAGCACAATAAAGGTTAAAATAAGATTTGAACCGATTTCTCAACATCATATTTTCAAACTTGACTTCAAGTTTGTTCAATCAAAGCTTAAACTAAGTTGGTATTAGTGTTTGTACATTTTCTAAAGCGTAGAGGCTTAAACCTGGGTTCAAATGAGGTTATAAATTTTTTTTTAATTTTATTTCTAAGGAGTTAACTCATTAGAATTTCGTTAAACCGTAGTTCCTAGGATCCCTAACTCATCAACTTCATATAAGTGTATATGCATGTCTACTTATTTTAATATATAGTTGATGCAATTAAAATGCTTAACATTTATTAAAAAGACAAATAGGCTAATAACATACTAAATTGAAGCTTTTTTTGGGTTCTCATATCTACTTTATGATATTCCTTCTGATGTTCTGGTGCTGGTGGCTTGTTTAGAGACCATTCAGGAAAACTTTTATATTTTTTTTCTTCTCCTGTAGAGGCTGATACACCTTGTGTGCTGAAGTTTGGGCTCTTTTGCTTGCTCTCAGAAATGCTGTTTGTTTTAATTTAACTCATATTCAGGTGGGAACTGATTCAAAGGTGCTCATTAATTTATTTTATAAATATACACCTCTGCCTTGGACCCTTGTTTATCTGTTTAGACGCATATGGCATATCATTACCACCTCCTCTATGCGGGTGAATCTAACTTTTATTTACAGAGAGAGCAACTCACCTGCAGACTGGCTTGCCAAGCACGCACTAGACATACCATTGGTGGGGACAGAACCTTCAAGGCCGCTCTCGCGTTTGTTACACAGTGATCTAATGAATTTACCTTACATTAGATATTGATTATCTGACAGCTTTATTTTTTTGGGTTTTTTGAATTTGCAATTTTTGTCACTTCCAAGAGCTGCAGATTGCCATCTTGCTGGGTTACAATTTTTTTTTTTTTTTTTTTGAGGAAGTTTTCATCCCTATGGATTCTGGGACATGGAGGCTGAGTCAATTTGAGCAATTTCTGGACTTGGAAGCAGTTTGTTTTGTGCAGATTGCCATTTTGCTAGGTTACAATTTTTTGAGGAAGTTTCACCCCATGGCTTCTGGGACATGGAGGCTGAGTCGTTTTGAGAAATTTCTGGATTTGGATGCAGGTTGTTTTGTTCAGGTCCTTAGAATTTATTTGCTTATCATTCTCAGGATTTTATTGCTTTATCTGTTTCCTCTGTTCACTGTTATTGCATGGTTTATACTCTTTTTGGTATTTCCTTCGCTGCATCTTTTTAGAGTTTTCTTGCGTGTGTTGTACCGAGGGAGGCTGAACCCCTAGGGATGCGTGGAAATTGTATTTTTTTAGGTTTTATTAGTTGGGGATCGGCCTTCCCAACCCTTTTGTACTGATCTTTTTTATTTAACACGTAGGGAGCCACAAGTGCTCTTTCCCAAAAAAATATTCCTTCTGATGTAGGGCATACTCTTGTCCGACCTTATAAGTGACTTCCCTTATATAGTCTTTACAAAAATATCTTTTTTCTTTTGTCATTGCTAACATCTTAGTATAGATAACATTATTCTTCACATGATCGAGGAGTAGCCCATCAATAATAAAGTATAAATCATCTCTTATCTTCATATCATTTGCAACGTAATGCCACTCCACAAGTGTTATAATTTTGGAAATCTAATATATAAATAGAAAAATAAATTTAAAAAATCATTTTATTATACTTAATAATAAGGAAAATTAAGATTAGGACATGTTTGAAAGCACAAACTACATCCAAACTCAGTTTTAATTCTATTTTCTCTATTAATGTTTTAGCAAAAGGTTAGTCTAAGTTCAAACATTAGTTCGAATGTGCTAATATGATTTAGTTTTGAAACGAAGTTTGATCCTTTCTTTTGGGGTCATTGCTCAAGGATTCAAGAAAAAAAGTCAAGATTAGGTTTGAACACAAAATATGGCCTTTGAACTCCTTCCGAGCTCAAAATTTTCTTTTGAATAAGGTTTAAAAATGGTTCAAATTTTTTAGTATATTTGAGCCATGATCATATCATATTTCAAATTTATTTAAATAAATTATTATTTAAAAAGTAGTTCAAACCTTTTTTGTTGCATAATAGTTGAATCTTAGGATAGCCAATATTAAAAGTGATGATGAATACACTCTTAGCTAAATGTTATAAACTGAAAAACACTAATATTGAATAAGGGTTTAGGGAAGGGATTATGATGGATAAGTGTTTGAAGAGACCAATGATCACATGATTTTCTCATATAATTGTAACAACCTTATCATTTATATATTCATGATCACAAAGGTCAAATTTAACTAAATCTAACTAAATAAATTTAGTTGGTTTATAATTTTAATAAACTTGGTGATAAGGATAAAAATATCAAGGTGGTGCTACTTGTATTGATAATCAGAAAATGGAAAAGGCTACCTTTACCATTGGTATGCAACCCAAATTCTTTAATTTTATTTTTAAGTAAAAAATGCACCTAAGCGACTTCAAATTTAATTTGGCTAATAATCCTCCATTAACACTAGAGTAAAAAAATTAAAAATTTCAAAATCTAAACTTATTTGTTTGGATATAGTTGTAAATTAACTGATCCTAAGAGAAACTAGAGTCTATATTATGTTTATCATAGTTTGGTTTATTATACGAAAAAATTTTATAAAAACTAACTTCTTTACCAAGGACAACAAGCACTAAGGGATCTTAAGGATGGAGTATGAAAAAACCAGTTTAATGATGTGTTATAGATCCACTTTATCAGCCCCTTCTTATCATGAAAATAAAATAAAATAGTAACTAATATAGTTGACCTACTATAATGAAGAAAGACATCTCCCAGGATTGATACATAAGATTATATGGTCACCCAATCCATGATTAAGAAGGTCATAGAAAGGGACACCTTAAATAGTTCAAAGCATATTTATTTAATCAAGCAAAATCAAAGAGAAGGTGATATTGAGAAGAGGAACACCATTTAGATCATCAACATTATATATATAAACATTAGGGAAACATGTATTGCTTCCTAACATAATCTTAACTGCCATAATCCGCTCTTTTTGGAGCTCTCCCATTGATTCATTCATGCTCATAAACAAAAACATGCCTTTATCATAGGACAACTGATGGCACTACAATCATCTTGAACCTCATAAATTATTCAATGTCAAATGAATATGGTTAAAATTTGGTGACTTGGTGAACATCTTGTTGGCTAACCTCAAAGACAAAATGAAGACTCTTCTTAAGAATCTCAGAGTTATTGAGTGTTATTTTTAGTAAAATTGTTACGCAAGATTTAATTTTAAAGGGAATATAATTCGGAAATTTATTGGGAAAATAATCAATTTATAATATGAATACCATTATATTGATCTTTTATAATAAGACCTTTAGTGAATCTACATGACACTCAATCTTTAAGTTTTTAGACTCATGTAGAGTTTTTAAAATAGTTATTTACCTTATTCAGTTAAGAAAATATTTCTTAATAACACTAAAAACTAATTATGGACATCCATAATAAATAATTTCTCAATGAAAATTAATAAAAAGGAAGGATGCCCAATTGAGATGCCTATTCGCAAAGATAAATTTCTCAAGAGGAATGTCATCATAATTACTTGTGATATTGAAGGTAAATTTATACCATCACTTTTAATAACTTTACAAAATAATGTCAAGTTTTTACCTTTATAACCCAATAAAATATCTAATATAGACCCAGCATTACAATCCATTACTCGAGCAAAAGCTTAAGCCATACTATAACAAGAAAAAGAGGTTCTCCACTAAAATTTAAAATTTGATTAAAGTTAAGATTCAAATGCTATTGAATGTTATCGTTTGTTAACCGTAGTAGCTAGAATGGGTGTTTAACTTAGTTATGATAAAAAAAAAAGATATTACGAGCTTGAGAAGTATGTGGGCTTTAAGGAAGTAAATGGTGCATGCCCTTAAAGATTCTTAATAATTATTGATTGTTGATCTCCTTGTCAATTCTATTTTATTTTTCAATCAACTTAATTATCTCAATGCTTTCTTACTCTCTTACCATCTTTAAATGGATCTTAAGGATAATGACAGGGCAAGCTTTAACATCAACTAAGGAACCTTTAATAAGAAGGTTATGACCTTTGGGCAAAGGTATATTGAGTCGGTATATCAAATGGCTCATGGATAATATTTTCATATTCTAGAAGGGGAGACAAGTCTTAATGTAGATATCAATGATTTTCTCGTAAAATCTAGAGCAACAAGCCATATCTTATTAACTATTTATTATAACATCATATGCTTCATCACCGAAAAGGGTTTACTATTATTGTGTCATCAAGAAATTATCATCAAGCATAAATCTTGATTCATATTATGGAAAGAAATCTTCCCAACTAAAATTCATGTTCATCCAAGCTCATACTCGAACAAGTTTATAGTCAAACTAACCATCTCGAGAAGATGAATCCAATGATACAAAAATTAGTTCAATATGGGCCCAATCAAGCCTAGATAAAGTCATTGAAACACGTTTGGAGGATTTGGATCATTAATTAAATGATCAAATTAAATCTAAATTTCACATATTTATAGTCAAATTGAGCGTCTTAATGCGATAAATCCAACGAACCTAGAATTACTCAATTCTACTATCATTAAAGCACCCAAATTATTAAAAGATCACACGTGGTCAAAGGGAATAACATGACCATTCGATTAAATGGTTATGGAAGTTATATGCCAAAAGAATAAAATATCTTTCTTAAAGGCTATAAATTGGCCTCTTCTCTTCGTTTAGGAGAGGAGTAAGAGAAGAAGTGGAATTCTTGAGCTTGTTCTAGAGAAAAGACCTAGCGAGTTCCACCAGCCTCTGCAGTCACCGACCACTGCGACAAGTAATTGTTAACCACCATCAATCACCACTAATTGTCACCACTTGCGACCGTTGACCACTAGCTATTGACAAGCACTACTTACTACTGTTACATCTTCCAAATATAGTCTTTGTGGCCAACAACCTCTATTATAGCCACTGACTACAACACTTATGGCCAACTAATACCTTTATAGCAGTAAATTATGGCATTTGTGGAAAATTATTGTTGTTCCAACTTATAATCTTTGTGACCAACTCCTAATATTGCAACCACAAAATACAATCTTTATGGCTAAATAATGACTTCATAATAACCTATTAAGATTTTTATGGCCGACTACTATTGTTACAGTTTCTAACTGTGACCTATGTGGCCAACTGCTGCTATTACAACTTTTAAAGCAAATCATTATGGTAAACTACTACCTCCGTAGCAACTAACTATGATATTTGTGGCTAACGATTATTATTATAGTCAAGAAACACATTTATTGTAGCTTAATTAGGACTACTATAACTAAAAAAACTATCATACATCTAAGATCATCAGCTTTATAATTCCATATTCTCTAATTTAGAAGAAGAGTGTGCATATGTCATAATAATTACATAGTGTATTACTTTGACTGGGCTAGGCCCCATAATTTTTTTCTCTTCTAGCTTTTATTCACATAAAAATTCAAATTTCTCCTCCTACTTTTACTTTATGTGTGTGCATGTGTTTGATCTTTGTGCAATTTTAAGACATTAAAATACTACTCTATCATTGTGAGTATATTCCTAAACACAACTTTATACTTAAATTTGAAGAAATACAACTTAAAAAGCCACTTAAGTAAATTATTTAGTAGTCCTAGCTTTACAAAAGGGATCCAAGCCAATCATGAAAAGTTTAAGATAATCATAGACATGTTTTCATCCATAATAGCCTATGAAATTTAAATGCTTACCGACAAGCTTACAAGACTTAGCCAATTCATATAAAAGCAAGAAGTGAGATTAGCTTTGCTATTTTCAGCCTTAAAGAACACAAATTAGGTTAAATAACATGATAAAACAGGAAAATAATTTTGCACTAATGTATGAACAATCTAGAGTTGTGGAAAGACCTTTTCCTTTATATTTGTGTGAACCATGCGACAATCAATTTGATCTCCATTTAGGAGTGAACTATAAATCAATTTAATTCACTACTTTCACTACACATTGATTGAGTAGGAATTTAAATGAAATGTCATTAATAGTTTAGCTTTCTATCTTATCAACATGGTACTGCAACATAAGCTGTATTTTAAGGCACATAAGATTTATGTGGCCACTCATTCTTCTCTCTAACATATTCTAAAGAAGCCTAAAATTTTAGGCAAGCTTAAGAATGGTCATCAAAACTTAGCTAATATGTACAAAGAAGGGCTATAAAGGCAAAATTTCGTGTCAATTTTTTAGGTATTAAATTTTGATGTCAACAAACAAGTCCATAAGGAGGAGGTTTGTCAATGGATGAAGCACAATAAGAGAGTGTTTGAGAGAGATAATAATGGTTTTAGAATCATTCTTAAGAGTTTATAAGGGTTGACTTTCCAATGCTCTTAAGCTTAACTTTATATTCACAAATAACTAAATTAGGTACGTAGCATTAACCATCAACTTTATGATATGAATGATTATATGTTTCATAAAAGATCCTTGTAATAACATAAAAATTATTAATAACTTTGTTGTTTGTGCTGAAGTAAATAATAAATCAGATGATAAAATAGATTATTACAGGATTCTTCATGAAGTTGTACAATTAGTATATCCTGACTCTATTAGAAGAAGCATATTCATGTTTAATTGTGATTGGCTTGATCCTGTTACTAATCATGAAACTAGGATAAAAAGCCATATAATATTGTACAAGTTAAAGCAAACCTAAGATATTCTAAATTTGATCATTTTATTCTAACAATATAAGTGAGTCATGTATATTACCTTCAATATTTCAAAAGAGCAAAAGATAAAGTTTATTAGACAGTAGTCATCACAAGAAAAACTAGAGTAACTATTAATATTCAGACTAATACCTGCTCAACAAGAAGGAGAAATGATAAATTTATACAATCCACTTGATTCTACTCGTTAAAAGATAAATTTAGATAATGTTAGTGGCAAACACGAAAGAATTAGCATACTGAGCATGACAAGTGATGTTTGTGCCGAATAAAATTTAACTACACACTATAGTCACTCATTAGAAAATGCTAACTAAAAGTATAAGTTATTGAAAAATTTTATTACAATAAGAAATCACATCATGTCCTGACTGTACTTTATAAATTTGTCTTTTCTTTACGATGTCGATTTTTATTCCAGTATTTTGTAGATTGTACTTTTTACATTTTGTTCTTACCTCATTTAATGTTATTAATTATATTGTAGTTGTGATTGTTTGTAAACTATATTTTATAATTTTTCCTTCTATTTTTTGTTCATACTTCAATTTGTAGTAATAGTAATTTGTAAATTACACTTAACATTTAATCATACTTTTATTTAAAGTTGTGGTCACAAATTATTTTTTATTTTATTGTTACAAATGAATTTAGAGGTGGAAATGATTTCTCTTTACCCAGAGGACACCGTCAAGGTCAGCTTCTGTAGAAGGTCCTCATCTGACGATGAGACAACACTACTGTAGAGATGAATACTTCGTTGTCACACTTTACCACATTCATCATTGTCCTTGATCCCTCTACACGTGCCTTAGCCCCAATGTATACCGTCACCCTCACCGTACACCCTGTCTTACACCCCCTCTCCTCCCATGAGATCAGCACCCACTACATATTGTTATGATAATTTTATCTACTTTGATGGGGCTTCATGCTGCTATTTTGATCAAGAGGAATCGGGCAACACGAGCAACACCTTTGAGCTTGGGCAGATATAAATGTTTTATAAAGTCATACTAATGTTATATTTATTTTAATTTAATAAAAAAACTAACTGTATATTCTTTTTCAAATTTTATCCCTTTAAGTAGGTAGTTTATTCTAACAAGACTATCGTATAAAGCACATATGATGTTTAGTATCTTTAGAAGAAGATTTTAATAGTTGTTTGGGATATGTGGTTAAGAGAGTTCAAAATATATCCAACACATTAATCCTAAGCTATATATATATATATATATATATAAGACTAAAACATTTAATTTCATTTTGTAGAAGCAGTTCTCCTGACATCCTGAGAACGATAAACACATAAGGAAGAGCTTCGAGCATAACATGGGCGGTCATCTTCACGACATGTTTGAGGAGATAAATATGTGGCAACACCCTTTTTTGCTCAAGGAGGATGTGTTCATCAAGTTTCTTAGGGCTTTGGATGCTCTGGATTATCAAAGGAGTTACTTGGTCAAAAAGAATAACGCTCTGACAATGGGGGCATGGGTGCCTCTAAGCTCTAAGCACACTGGTGGGATGCTCTTATACATAGAGTATAAGAGGAGACTGATAAGAGTTAATATATACATTAAATCTTATTGTAAAATATATTTTCACTAACTATTTTCTTAGATTAACAGACTCTGGAATTGGGATAAGAGCCCAATGCTTCTGAGCAACATATGTGACCCACTTTTTAATGTTTACAAAAATAGCAACGGCACCAAAAACTTGATCCCTCTTAATATATATTTAATTTTATGATGGAAAGTATAATGTGGATTCTACGCAAGTATACATATCGTATCAAGTAATACAGGGCTCTAGTGGAGTCCTGGTTATCGATCCCACAGGGAAGTTTTAAAAGATTTGTATCAGCTAAATTTAAAAGGATTTATTTACTAATATAGTATACGAAATTTAGAATACTTAACTAAAGCGATCTAAAGTAAACTAATGCTTTAAACAAAGTTGATTTAAAGATTTCAGAAAAAGTATCATTTCCCTTGTTTTTTGAAACTTAAGTGAATGGTGAATTCAAATAGATTTTTTTTTATTGTATTGTGACAAATAGGAGCATTCCTATTCTTTACCCTTTGGTCCAGGTGCAAAGAACATTGACTAGTCCTATGCTTGATTACCGAATCTGCGGCTAGGTCGGGAGGATACCTGGATGCCACTTCGTAGCTCCCACGTTCCCCTCACCTGAGGGCTAACATCTACACTTCAGCTCTCAAACAATAGAATCAAATTGAATATTTTAGTCTGTCACACTAAAATGTCCAATTCTACGTCCGATAAATAATATTTCCCTATTTATTTGCACCCTCCTTCCAAGGCTTTTGACTTCCCTGAATATTGGATGTAATATTTACTGTAGTTGATAATTCAACATATTTTAACAATTCAATTGGCCAGGTTGAAAGTAAATTAAGTTTTAAGTAAAAGAATATCACAATTTATTTTAACATATTAGGCACTTATATTTAATTTCATCAATTCACATAATTTCATAAACAAGGAGAAAGACTAAGAAAACTACTCAGAATGCATGGGAATTAAACAAAGCATGGATTTCATTTAAAGTTAACAACAATAAACAAAGATACTTATCTCAATTTCCTCCCAGCGGACTCCTTGAAGTTCCTTTCGACTTTTCCTTCTAGTACAGCACACTTCTTAACTCACTACTTACACTTACTCGCACTGAACTTCAACTTAGACTCAAAAGCACACTAATAGAATACTCGAAGATTCCTAAAATAGACACACTACATACTAAAATTCATCCTCTATTTATAGAGGTAGACAAAGGTCCAAGGGGTACTTAAGCTCTTTTTCAAAAAGCGTCCAGGTTCAATGTATCTGGCATTTTGAACGGTCTCGCCCTCGGCGAGAAACGACCTCTCCATCAGCGGGGCTTCTAGAAGGTCTTCAAACCGCGCGATCTCGCTGTCGGCGGGCTCGGGCTCGCTGTCGGCGAGGTAGTTGCAAACCTTTAAGAAATTCTCTTTATAATCTCGCCGTCGGTGGGCTCGATTTCGCCGTCGGCGACTTAGTTCATTTTGCATGTATTTCTTCTTTTTGATCCAAATTTGCTCTATTTTATGCTTTTTTTCTTCCATCACTTATAAATCTTCGTTCCTGCAATAAAATAAAGAAAATACTTTCTTTAAAGTGCAATTTCATAAAAAATAAGTATGAATTTCTTAACATATTTTTCTGTGATCAATATGCTTACACATAAGCATCAGTCGAACCATACATGATTTGATAGCAAATCCCAGGTGGCACAAGAAAATGACAAGAATAATTATTATATAATTTAAATAATTTTAAAATTTAGTTTTGCATCTTTCTCTAATAAATTTTTTGGTAGGAAACCTTCCAATAGCTGGAGAAGAGCTGGACCTAGTACACAGGAGGACTTATGATCTTGGGTCGTGATTAATCTAACTATGAGCAGTGGAGTGGTGTCGCTGAAGGCAAAAAAAGGAAGGGGTTTATGAATTGGGTTCTGTGACATAGACCTACAATGCTCATCCCTTCTCCAATGTATTCACAACATC
This sequence comes from Papilionanthe hookeriana x Papilionanthe teres, assembly GCA_022702705.1. NCBI lineage: Eukaryota > Viridiplantae > Streptophyta > Magnoliopsida > Asparagales > Orchidaceae > Papilionanthe > Papilionanthe hookeriana x Papilionanthe teres. The sequence goes on from CM040427.1 coordinate 25,525,843, forward strand.
TATTTCTACTGTCCAGAAGGATGAGGTTTATAGGCATGTTATAACATTCATTGCAGATATTGAGACTCGATTGGTTGCCCAACTCACTTAGATAAAGTTTAAAATAGAGGCAAAATTGAAAACAAAATTAGATGTGTTACGATGTTAGACATACCTGTAAGGAAAATAGCTGACAGAATGGGATATTAAGGAGGAGGACTATGATGACATGGAGGAGGATTAGGATAAATTTTATTTCTATTTATTTTATGATACATTTTAGACATGTTATTTTATTTAAAACTAGTTTTTTTCTTTGGTTGACTGAATTGTATTTATTTATTGTTTAATTTGTGTGTTCATGCAAGTGCTTTTTGTCTATTAACTACTTGGATTTGTATATTAGAGTGTGAAATATATAATTAAATTGGTATCTATGTTACAATTACATATGTGGAAATTGTGATCAAAGGAAAAATATTCTTTATTTTTTAAAAGCTATAGTTTTTTTCGATGGATTTTTGATGGTCCTCGGGTGGTATATAGTGTGTCTGTTTATTGTAACTGATATTTAATTGATAGGCAAGCAATGGGTATCGAAGAACTAACGGGAGGCACCATTGGTTACAAAACAAACAAACTTATCTGAGAACTGAGAAATTTTTTCTTTTCTCATTAACCAATGTCTTTTGTTCATCAGTTTGATATTAGATGATTTAACCGAAGACTAGCCAAGAGGTTTGCTTTCTTCTGCTACCAAATGGATTGTAACCATTTGTTAAAGATTAGGATTTTAACATAAAGCTACAGGAATACCCGTCGGTAAGCCATCAAATGTTCCAAGCCATTTAATAGCACTGGTTCCCGGATTACCAACAAGCAAAATAGCTACACACTCTGGGATTTGTTACTTATAATAATCACCAATTCTAAAGTAAGAAGCATATCAATTTCAATGTAAAAAATAAGATTAATATAAAGAACAAAAAATTGCTACTTCTAATAACCATCAATTATTAAGACAATGAACTCATGTTTGATCTCCTCTAAAACATAGAAAATCTTGAATATATCCCGTCACGATACTCATCCCCCATTATCTAATCAATACTATCTCATTTTCTATCATAACATTCTACTTCTTAAACACTTCAAATACGTGTGATTATTACTATAAGATGTAAATACATATCTTACTAAACTGTTTGTCAATAAATGTGCCAAGTAATGCGAAATTTAAATGGAATAAACTGGATCAGGACCACATATATCAAGAATGCACTAATTAGCTCTAGTTTCTTCAACTTTACCATTGGCCCACCTTTTAGAAAAATAAACTTTATTATGTTTGTTTTATATAAAATATTCACAAAAATCTAAATTATCTATAAATTATAAATCCTGAAACTTATTCTTTGAAAGTAAGAACTTCATACCTTTCTAGCTCATATGACGAAGCTTATTTTTCCACAGACTTGCTTCCACCTTAGTTCTAGACACATCAATAAAATCTATCATTTCATTGATCAAGTAATAAAATGTATTCAATGTTGCCCCGAGCTATCACAATTTCTTCTTCGTTACCTTCACGAGTCACCTGTGAAATTAGTCACGAACCCTGATTGTACTAGTTGTCTCACAGAGATGTGATTTCTTTTCAGAATTGGAACTTGTCTAACTTTAAAAAGCTTTTATATTATTTTACTTGGTAAATTGATATCCACGTCGCCCTAATCTACAATATTATAGGTCTTGTTGTCTTCCAGATAAAGCTTCCCTAGATCAATATGAGGGTCATTTTTGAATACCTCTTTATTAGCTTGAAATGAGGCATGCTAATCCATAATCTAAGATTCAATGTTGTCTTGTGATAAAACAAGGGAGTCATCTTTGATTTTGACTATTAAGGAGAGAGATTCTTTTCATGTCTCCACCACCTACTTTTCTTGAAGATTAATTGTCCTTCTTAAAATATCCTTTCTTTCTACAGTTTCATTATTCTCCTCTGTTATTTCCTCTTCTAGACTTAAATCTATCTCTTCCCATATTCTGCCCGGATTCCTTCATTTATTTTTATCATTCAACATAGAACCTAAAAATTCACCATTTATTATTTTTCCACAAACTTCTTCATTCAGCACCAAACTCATAATATTATTGAAGTTTAACTTCATACTCACTAAAAAGCTACTGTCATGACCAATCCATCTCAACTGTTCGACAATGAAAATATAATTAACAATATTTTAACCTCAAAATCAAATTTGATCCTCGCAGAACACAGTTTTCATTACAGTGTTAAAATTTTTCAAATCTTGTGCCATTGAACTATCATCAACCTTATTCATGTGAATAATATCTTCATTAGAATAATACAATTTTAAATAGAAGGTTTTAGTAAATCTTTGTTAGTACCATCATGAGATCCAACGTGATTTTATCATTCATTATATTGAATGCAACAGACAAGAAATATGTTAAACAAATCAAATATTGATTCATTTGATCCAACACTTCTCATTCCTCTATAGTTATTGATTCAGGCTTCTAGGTGATTCCTTATAGTGGCAAACATAATTTTTCATGATGCAGCTCATATTCCAATTACATCCTCAAGATACAAAGTTTGACCCATTAACTTACCACTTTATAACTCTCTTTATTGACCATTTCCCCACTGTAATAAAAAAACATTTTCTCTCATACCACCTTTTGGGATGAAACTATAAGAAGCCTCAAACTTCGATCAATAATCAATCAAAACCACAATATTGAATATGATCCCACTAATTTGAGAAATTCTTAACAAAAAATTTGAATAATGGCTGATGTATAGAAAAAAATGTTTAATTTCATTTATATTTTACACATTTTTATGAAAAATATTGCACTTTATAGAATGGTATTTTTATATTTTTTTTTCAGATGCAACATGTAGTAGAAGTGGAACAAAGTGGAGAAGAAATGGAGTGAAGCAGAGCTGATATGGAGCAATTGGAGATCCAAGGAACTAGCCCCTAGGCTCCAGCCATTTGGGCACCATGGAACTCCTACCAATAGCCTTGGTGCCACTTACTTGGGTGCCTAGGTGCCAGTGTACAGCCGAGTAGATAGAGAGGATGGTTCTTAGGTGCCATCAACTGCTGGGCAAGTTTTTAGCAATTTCTCCTCATAATGTGGGGAGTTATTTGGAGGTTAACAGCAGTTCTCTAAGGGGATGTCAGAAAGGATTTTTGTGTGCTTTGTGTGGATAGCAGTAGATTTTACTGTAGGAGAGAATTAAGGATTTTACTTAGAGAAATCAGTGAGATTTGAGAGGTTCATTGGAAGGAGATTCCTTACATAACAGCAAGGGTCTGAGAGATCTTAAAGAGGAAGATGCCAAGTTTTGTGTATTTCTTTTATTGTAACTTTGTTAAAAACAATTACCTAGTGGATTTGATTTATGTTAATGATATCTTATGGTGTTTTTTCAATGCTTTGTGAGTAGTCTTTTCACCTTTCTCTTGTAATGATTATGTTAATTGTGTAGGAATTATACAATGCATTTAGAATTGGTTTATAATCCTTAATATGATGAATATTCTTCAAAGCTTCATTTACTTTTCATTCTAGCTAAATAATTTGTTAAAATATGTTAAGATCTATAGTGACTCGAAAGAGTTATGGAAGAATGATTAGAATATTCACGTTGAACAATAGGTTATGAAGCAAAAGTAAACAATAAGGAGAAGCAAAAAGATAGAAAAATAATATTTGATGGATTCAAATTAGGATTTATGGATTTAAAACCAAATTAACCAAACATTTTTATGCACTCAAGAGAGGGTAATGAAGAGAATTGTCTTATTTGGCAATAATCACAATTACAATTTGAAGTATTAATTTTCCTAAACACTACATAAATCATTGCAAGGGAGGGCATTTTTATGTCTTGATTATCGCCAAATAAAATATATTTAGTAGGATTTCTCTAAAATTAAACCTTTAATAGTAGTATATAATTCTATACAACTAGTTAGAACAACTTAAAATCAACTTTACTTCCAAGCTAAGACTAAGTTTTAGTAGGCTGAAACTTCTTTTAAATCTAACTGCCTCACTCCCTGTAGGATCAATATTTTGGACTCAAAATTTGATATTACTGATATGATACATACACTTGCGTGGGACCCCTAGACTTAAAATTAGGGTGTGTCAAGGTTTTATCACTATTGCAGGACGTGTCAATCAACATCCTAGTTGTTGAGTTCAAGTTTTTGGCGTCGTTACAGGGGAGAGATGGTGCAATTAACCTAGGATAATTTTAGTTGAATCAATTAGTATTAGACTTAGAAATTTGTATTGTAGCTTTAGTGTGTAATTTTTTGTTTTTTTAATAAAGAGAAAAATTTTTATAATATTCTTATTTGCGTGTTGTTTAAAAATTTATAAGGTGAACATTTAGTTTGTGAATGAGTAGTGTAAGATCTATAGAACTTGAACCCTACGATTTAGAACTGGAGAGAACCATAAGTAAATTTAAAAAATAGAAAAGACGTACAAACTTGTACATGAAATGATGAACAATCAACAAATTAATGTAGATAACCAAGGGTTGATTAATGATAATCACAACGCACATAAACCATTAAGGGATTGCACTTATCCTACGGTAGATGAAATTCATTTAAGTATTCAAACTCTAGCTGTAGAAGCTAACAAATTTGAACTTAAGCATGCTATTATCCAAATGGTGCTGAATAACTAGTTTGGGAGAACCCCGTCTAAGGATCCAAATTTACATTTAGTAAGTTTCTTATAACTTTGCACTATATTTTGCTATAATAGCATATTAAACGACACTATTAGGCTTGTTAAGCATTTTCCTTTCTCCTTAACGGGTAAAGCCAAAATGTGTTTAAACTCATTAACACCTTGAACAATTAGGATATGGGGTGACAGCCCAAAAATTCCTAGCTATATTTTCCGCTTTCAAAAACTACTAAACTAAGAAATGTTATTACTACATTTTTTTAATTAGAAGGTGAGTCAATATATGAGGCTTGGGTATGATTTAAGGAACTTCTTCGGAAGTTCCCACATCATGCACCGCCCGATTGGTTAATTATCTAGACTTTCTACAATGATTTAGTAGGATCCCTGAGATCTATTATAGATGTTGACGCTGGTGGTTCGCTTATGTCCAAGCCATTTGATGAGCTTATTCTCTAATTGATGAGGTGGACAGTAATAATTTCCAATGGCTCTTTGAAAGAGTAAACCCAAGAAAATTAGTTAGTTTACACAAATGTGCTTTTGATTCTAACTTCTCAGGTAGTAGCCATATCTACGAAGCTAGATCAATTTAGAATGAACCAACCTCAAGTACCTCCAGTAATTAAGGAAAATTTATTTAGACAAATAGTTGACTTTATTACTTCATCATTTGAGACCTTAAATGTGATTAACAACTGACTTAACATCCGTTATTCCAATTTCTATGACCCCAATTAAAACAAACATCCTAAATTTAACTGGAACAACAATTTTAGTGAGAGAAATCAACAATGGCAAAACAACCAGGCAAATCCTTAAGAATATTGGAATAATTAAGGTAGTTCTAACTAAAGATCTTCTTATCTGCCAGGATTTAACTTTGACCCCCAATTCAAGGAAAAGAAGTTGTCTTGGGTGGAGATTGTATTACAGACGGGGAATCAATTGCAGAATCTGTAGCTATAAGGAACATAAGAAAACAATTTGGAGATTGCTAATTCACTGAGTAATTGACCTCAAGGAACTCTTACTAGCAACACTAAGGCTATCACTAAGGTGAAGAATAGTGAGCATGTGAAAGCTATCCAAGTAAGGCGTGGAAGAGAGTTAGAGGATGTAGTTCAGAAAGATTTTAAAATAGAAATAGAGGTTGTAGAACCTGAAAAACCTGTAGAAATTTTTTCTAAAGAAATTAAGAATCCAGTCTCACGAACTAATATTAACTTTGAAAAACCACCTCCATGTTCTCAATGACTCCAATAACAAAAACTAGATCAACAATTTTTCAAAATTTTTGGAAGTTTTAAGAAGTTAACTATTAATATTTCTTTTACAGAGGCTGTGGAGCAAATGCCCAGATATGTAAAGTTTATGAAAGTGATCCTCTATAAGAAGAGTATGTTTGGAGATTATGAGACAATTGCACTTAGTGAAAAGTGCAGTGCTATCATTCAGAGGATGTTTTCTCAGAAACTTAAGGATTCTGAGAGCTTTAGTATTCCTTGTGTAATAGGAGAAAATTTTTTTCTAGAAAAGTCTTATGTGATCTTGAAGCAAGTATAAACCTTATGTCATTATCTATCTTTAGAAGGTTAGGATTAGGAGAAGTGTCTCTTACTACTGTAACCCTTCAGCTAGCTGATTGTTCGATCACTTATCCAAATAGACTAAGGTGGATAAATTTATCTTCCTTATTGATTTAATCCTGATGGATATAGAGGAAGATAAAGAAATTTCGATCACTTTAAGAACAACTTTCCTAGGTACTAGAGGAGCTATGATAGATGTGTAAATAGTTAAATTAACTATGAGGGTAAACGATCAGAAGGTTAAATTCAATGTATTGAAATCTATGAAGTATCCTTCTAAAGGGAATGAAGATGCGTGTTTTCAGATTAAATTAATTAGAGCTATCAAAACGGTTCATTGATCACAAACATCTCATGTTCGGCTCGTGAAGAAGCTCGAGTTCGGCTCGTTCGCTAAGTTAACAAGCCTTAATGAGCCAATTACGAACAAAGATTTGTTCGTTCATGTTCAACTTATTTTTGCTCAAAATATTATTCATCAATTATATATATATATATATATATATATATATATATATACATACATATATATACATACATACATACATACATACATACACACACACACACACACACACACACACAGTATATATATATATATATATATATATTGATGAGCGATATTTTATATATATATTGATGAGCAGTATTTTTAAAAAATTTAAAAAATTTATAATCAATTAAAACTATTAATTAAGTAAATAGAATAAAAATTATTAAATTAGATTCAAATGATATTTTAATGTAAACAATAATTCTTAAATCTTGCCCCAACCCTTAACATCTTATGGTTACATGATTACGGTTGTCAAAATGACTCTTTGTTTGTGAGCAGCTCGTGTTTGGCTCGCTAAGAAAAAGAGTCGAACACGAACACACTTCTGGGCTCGAAATATAAACGAGCCGAACACGAGCTGAGTCTGGGCTCACTCGTGTTCGACTCGTTTACACGCCTAGAATTAATTGATTATTTGTGTAGTAATCATTTCTGAGAAAGTTTTGAAGATAAATCAGTAGAGCTAGATTTGGATGATGTGGAAGTTACAGAATCTCAAAATGAATCAGCCTTATTGATTGCTGATGATTCAAAATTTATTCGAGAGAGGTTTAAGATTCTAGACACAACAAAAACTAGTAATTCTCTTATTCCTTCTATAGAGGAACCCACGAGCTTGATATAAAGCTGTTTCCCACACACTTGAAGTATGCATACTTGAGAAAGTCATCAACATTACCAGTTAACATATTCTCAGATTTGACTCATTCGCAAGAGGAGAATTAATGGATATTCTGAGGAATTATGAGAAAGCTTTCAGATGAACCATAATAGATATAAAAAGGATTAGTCCCTCTATTTGCATGCATAGGATCCTGATGGAAGATAATCATAAACCCCTGGCAGATTATCAAAAGAGATCAACTCCAATTATAAAAGGAGCAATTAAAAAGGAAATATTGAAATTGTTAGACGTAGGTATTATCTATCCCATATCAGATAGTGCTTGGGTTAGTCATATTCACTGCGCTCCTATGAAATGGGGAGTCATGGTGGTTATTAATGAACTTAATGAATTAATTTCAACTAGACATGTCAAAGGGTAGTGTATATGCATAGATTATAGAATATTAAATTCTATCATGTGGAAAGACCATTCTCCTTTACCCTTTCTAGATATGATGTTGGATAGACTAGCCGGACATCCATATTTTTGCTTCTTAGATTGATGGATATTTAGGGCATTATCAAATACCTATAGCTTCTGAGGAACACGATAAGACAACATTTACAACTCTTTATAGGACTTTAGTTATTTGAAGAATGTCTTTTGGGTTATGTAATGCACCTACTACATTTCAACGGTGTATGATGTTTATTTTTTGTGACCTGATTGAGAAAAGAATTGAAGTGTTTATGAATGACTATTCAGTGTTTGGCCCTACATTTGAATCTTGTTTAGATCATTCAGTGAAGGTATTGAATCACTGTGAAGAAACCAATTTGGTTCTTAATTGGGAAAAGTGTCAATTTATGGTTTTGGGAGGTATTGTGTTAAGAAATAAAATATCTCAAAAAGGCAAGGAAGTAAACCTAGCAAAAGTGTGAGTTATTGAAAAATTGCCTCCACCTACTACTGTGAGGGGAGTTAGAAGTTTTTTAGGACATGTTGGACTCTATCGGCAATATATAAAAGATTTTTCCAAAATTGTCAAACCTCTACGCTATCTCTTAGCAAAGGACGTTCTATTTAATTTCAAATATGAATGTTTAAATGCCTTCAATATTTTGAATGATTAATTAATCACTGATCTTATTATTATTTCACCTGATTGTGGGAAACCATTTGAGCTAATGTGTGATGCAAGTGACTATGTTATTGGGGCAGTTTTAAGAGAAGGTGTGATAAAATATTTAAAGTTATATACTATGCTAGGAAATAATTAATGACGCTAAAATAAAATACACAATTGTTGAGGATTTGTTTGCTATAGTATATGCTTTTGATAAATTTAGACCCTAATTGATTGGAACAAAATGTATTTTTCACACTGAACATTCTGCTATTAGATATCGGATGTTAAAAAAAGATGTCAAACTGAGATTGATTAGATTGGTCGTTTTGATGCAAAAATTTGAAATCGAAGAAGTGAATTGGAAGGATTCTGATAATCAAATAGTTGATCATTTATCAAACCTAAGTCAGGAATATTTATATATTTATGAAGATGAAATCAATGACAATTTTCCTGATGAGTAACTCCTTGCTATTACTAAGTGATATATTCGATGGTATGCAAATATAGTAAATTTTCTAGTTTGTGATATTATGTCCTATGGCATGACATACTATCAACAGAAGAAATTCATACATGATGTCTGATATTACTTCTAAGATGACCCATATCTGTATAGAAAATGTAATGATAAGATGATAAGAAGATGTGAACCCTAAAAATTATTAAGAAATGTCATGATTTAGAATTTTCGGACATTTTGGAGTTGACAGAACTGCTTTTAAGATTTTACAATCTTGATTTTATTGGTCTACACTATTTCGAGATGTGAATTTATATATAAAAACTTATGATAGATGTTAGAGAGTAGGCAATATTTCTAAGCGTGATGAAATGCCCCTAAATTTTATTTTGGAAATTGAGATCTTTGATGTTTGGGTTTAGACCTTATGAGTCTCTTTGTACCATCTTTAGGAAATTTATATATTTTGATAGTTGTGGATAATGTCTCAACATGGATTTAGGCAGCGACTCTTCCAAATTCTGATGCTCAAACTGTAGCTAAATACTTAAAAAGGAATATTTTTAGTAGATTTGATATGCTTAGAGTAATCATTAGTGATGGCCGGAGCCACTTTAGGAACAAAAAAATTGAGACATTAGTTACTAAGTATGAAATTAAGCATAAGATTGCCACATCGTATCAACTGCTAATGAGTGGTTCAACAAAAGTATCTAATGGAGAAATCAAAAGGATTTTAGAAATAACTGTCAATCCTAGTAGGAAATATTGGTCTTTAAGATTAGATGATGCATTATGGGCTTATAGGACTGCTTATAAAACACCTATAAAAATGTCTCCATATAGACTCATATTTGATAAAGTTTATCATTTACCAATAAAAGTAGAACATAAATCTTATTGGTCTGTTAAGGAATTTAATTATAACATGAAAGAACCTGGTGAGAAAAGATTATTGCAGTTAAATAAATTTGAGGAAATTAGACAAGAATCTTATAAATATGCTAAGATTTATAAAGAGAAAATAAAAAAAGTGGTATGATCAAAAGATTCTTAGGAAAGATTTTGAGCCTGGACAAGAGATTTCACTATTTAATACACAGTTGAAAATATTTCCTGGAAGACGTAAGTTCAGGTAGTCCGAGTCATTTATTGTAGTGAAAGTTTATCTTTTTGGTGTGATTGATATTAGAGATCTAAGTAATGGTAGCGTATTTAAGTGAATGAACATATACTTAAACCTTAATTAGGAGAAGAGAGACCATTGATAAATGACTTCTTATTGTTGGGTCAACCTAAGTAGAGCAGAGTCGGTTTCAAGAAGATTCTGACGGTGTTAAGTAGTTATTAGACCTTCTAGTTGGGTCAACCCTAATTATGAGAAAGGTTGTTGTATGTCTATCTTCTAGGTGAAGATGTTAGGAACGCAACGCAACGGAGTTGAAACTGAGCCAAACGGAGCAAAACAGTGGAGCTGCGCACAGGGTGGCGCCTAGGCGCCAGAATCAAGGCCTAGGCGCCAGAACCCGTCTAGGGACGATTATGGATGGTTATGGACGACTTTGGAAGTTATTTGACGGTGTTAAGTAGTTATTAGACCTTCTAGAAGACTGAAAGTTACTCCTAATATATAGGACATGTGATACAATGCATCTGGACACATTGGAATGGTTTTAATCGTGAAGATGTGTAACCCAAAGTGAAGGGGTGCAAAGACTTGGTCACAGGAGTCTGGCGCCTAGGCACCTGATCTCGGGGCCTAGGCGCCAGAGTCGGTTTCTAGAAGATTCAATGAATGTAGACTACTTTTAAAGAGGTGCCTTAAACAACCCTTGGCCATTTTCAGAGCTCTATAAATAGAAGATATTTCTACAAAAAAAAGGGCCTCTCTTGCCTCTCTCTTGTCTCTCTCTCTCTCTCTCCCCCTCTCTCTCTTCCCCCTTAGTCATTTTAGTCATTTTAGAGTCATAAAGATGTAGATTTCTACATCTTTGGACAGATTAGTGAGGGATTTTAAGATATTTATGTAAGGGATGTACGAGCGGCGCATGGATCGGAGGGAGACTTTGGTAGAGAGCTCTTCTTCTTTCCTTCAGAGGGATAAAGCTAAGTATTGTGTTCTTCATTCTTTTGTAATTGTTGTAAACACTTTCTAGTGGATTTTCTTTATTTTAAATCGAGTTTTCTGTCGTGATTTATCCATGCTTCATTAGTGATTTTCTTACTCTTTCTTTTAATATAAAGCAGTGGCATGTGCAGGAAAATTATTTTTATGATAGAATTATCTATTAGATGCTTCTAGGTGACAGATAGTTGCATAAATATAATAGAATACTAATGAAATAAGTTCCTTGTTGGAACTTAATTTATTACACAATTCTTTCAAGTCTTTTACTTCTTATGTCATTATTTTCATTTACCTTTTTTTTGTAATGAAATAGATGCATGTTTAGGAATTAAGATTAGCTTAGATATTCTCTTATTAAATTATGGAGATGATATTCATACCGGATCTTCATTTACTTTACAAATTGATCACTTGTATTGTTAAAACCTGTTGAAGAATTCTGAGACCTATCCGGAGATGGTTATTAACTAGTAAATATCACATGAATCCTTGGGTAATCGAAGGCTATATACGGGTTATTCATGTTGAAGTACAAATAAATAGGGAGATATTGTTTATTGGGCATAAAATTGATTAGTTTTTAGAGTGACAGACAAAATTCTAATAATTTGGTTTACAGAAAGGGAACGGGTCACTGGTAGGTGATCACAAAAAAATATGTTAAGAAATTCATACCTATTTTTTATGAAATTGCACTTTAAAGAAATGTATTGTCTTTATTTTATTGCGAGAACGAAGATTTATAAGTGATGGAAGAAAAAAAGCATAAAATAGAGCAAATTTGGATCAAAAAGGAAGAAATACATGCAAAATGAAGAAAGTCACCGACGGCGAAATCGAACCCGCCGACGGCGAGATTATAAAGAGAATTTCTTAAAGGTTTGCAACTACCTCGCAGACAGCGAGCCCGAGCCCACCGACAGCGAGATCGCGCGGTTTGAAGATCTTCTAAAAGCCCCGCTGACGGAGAGGTCGTTTCTCGCCGACGGCGAGACCGTTCAAAATGCCAGATACATTGAAACTGGACGCTTTTTGAAGAGGTGATTAAGTACGCTTTGGACCTTTGTCTACCTCTATAAATAGAGGACGAATTTTAGTATGTAGTGTGTCTATTTTAGGAGTCTTAGAGTATTCTATTAGTGTGCTTTTGAGTCTAAGTTGAAGTTTAGTGTGAGTAAGTGTAAGTAGTGAGTTAAAAAGTGTGTTGTACTAGAAGGAAAAGCCAAAGGAACTTGAGAGTACGCTAGGGAGGAAATTGAGATAAGTATCTTTGTTTATTGTTGTTAACTTTAAATGAAATCCATGCTTTGTTTAATTCCCATGCATTCGAGTAGTTTTCTTAGTCTTTCTCCTTGTTTATGAAATTATGTGAATTGATGAAATTAAATAGAAGTGCCTAATATATTAAAATAAATTGTGATAATCTTTTATTTAAAACTTAATTTACTTTCAATCTGGCCAATTGAATTGTAAATATATGTTGAATTATCAACTATAGTAAAGATTACATCCAATATTCAGGGAAGTCAAAAGCCATGGAAGGAGGGTGCAAATAAATAGGGAAATATTATTTATCAGACGTAGAATTGGACATTTTAGTGTGACAGACTAAACTATTCAATTTGGTCCTATTGTTTGAGAGCTGAAGTGTAGATGTTAGTCCTCAGGTGAGGGGAACGTGGGAGCTCTGAAGTGGCAGCCAGTATCCTCCCAGCCTAGCTACAGATTCAGTAATCAAGCATAGGACTAGTCAATGTTCTTTGCACCTGGACCAAAGGGTAAAGATTAGGAATGCTCCTATTTATCACAATACAATAAAAAAATCTAGTTGAATTCATCACTCACTTAAGTTTCTAAAAACAAGGGGAAGGATACTTTTTCTGAAATCTTTAAATCAACTTTCTTTAAAGAATTAGTTTACTTTAGATCGCTTTAGTTAAGTATTTTAAATTCCGTATACTATATTAGTAAGTAAATCCTTTTAAATTTGGCTGTTACAAATCTTTTAAAACTTCCCTGTGGGATCGATAACCAGGACTCCACTAGAGCCCTGTATTACTTAATACGATACATATACTTGCGTAGAATCCACATTATACATTCCATCATAAAATTAAATATATATATTAAGCGGGATCAAGTTTTTGGTGCAGTTGCTATTTTTGTAAACATTAAAAAGTGGGTCAAGTTTTTGGCGCCGTTGCCGGGGAAGTAAAGAAATTATTTACTAGAATAACGGACTATTTTAAAATTTATTTTACAAAATTGTATGCGTAAATTTGGAAACGAAAATTTAATACCTTACGATTCAAAATTAGAGCGTACAATTAAAAGAATTAGAAAACAAAAAAGAGAAATTATAAATTTAACACAAATAGCGAATATTCCTGAAAATGAAAATATCAATCAACAGTGACCATTAAGAGATTATGCCAACCCTACATTAGATGAAATTCATTTAACTATTTAAAACCGTGATGTAGCTGCTAACTCATTTGAACTTAAACCTGCAATTATCCAAATGGAACAAAATAATCAATTTAGTGGTTCACCTACTGAAGATCCTAATTTACATCTTGCTAGTTTTTTAGAACTATGTGCTACTTTCAAATACGAAGGAGTATCTAACGATACTATTAGACTTAGACTTTTTCCTTTTTCTTTAAGAGATAAGGCTAAAATGTGGTTAAATTCGTTAGCACTTGTACCTATTAAAACTTGGGGAGAGTTATCACAAAATGTCTATCCAAATATTTTCCACCATCTAAAACTACTAAGTTTAGAAATGATATAACTTCTTTTAGTCAGTTTGATGGAGAATCAATATATGAAGTTTGGGAGAGATTTAAAGAACTTCTTAGGAAATGCCCACATCATGCATTACCAGATTGGTTAATTATTCAAACTTTCTATAATGGATTAGTATGATCTCTTAGATCAATCATTGATGCTGCTGCTGGAGGGTCATTAATGTCAAAACCATTTGATGAAGCCTATGCACTAATTGAAGAAATGGCTACCAATAATTTTTAATGGTACCGTTGATAGAATGAATCCGAAAAAGATAGCCAGTATTCATAAAAATGATGCAATATCTATGTTAGCTTCGCAAATCGCTGCTATATCTTAAAAATTAGATCATTTTGGAATGAATTACTCTCTAACTATATTAGAAGAAAACTCATCTGGACAACTTATAGAATCTCAACCTTCATATGAAACTATGAATGCTATTACTAACAGACCCAATAATCCTTATGCGAATTATTATAATCCTGGATGGAAAAATCATCCTAATTTTAATTGGAATAATAATACAACTAATCAACCATGGATGAACAACATAACACAACCATTAGAAAATCCCTCTAACCAAGGAAATTCTAATTATAAACTTAGTTATCCACCCAGATTTAATAATAATAACCCTCAATTTAAAGATAAGAAATTATCTATAGAATAATTAATATTAAATATGGGTCAACATTTACAAAATCAAGGAAATCAATTACAAAATCAAGGAAATCAATTACAAATACAAGGAAACCAATTACAAAATCAAGGAACAGCTATTAAAAATATTGAAACACAACTTAGACATATCGCTACCGCGCTTAATAATAGATTACCTTGAACATTTCCTAGTAATGTGGAAATAAATCCCAAAGACAAAGGAAAGGCACAAATTAAAGCGATACAATTACGAAGTGGAAAAGAATTAGAACCTCAAATTCAGAAAGAACTTGAAAGTCAAAAAGAGAAAGTGGAAATCGAAAAGGAAAAGAATCAACAAGATCCGAAATTAGAAAATCCTTTAATACCAATGAAAATTTCTGTTGAAAAACCTCCACCACCATTTCCTCAACGACTAAATCAACATAAAAAAGATAAACAGTTTGCTAAAATCCTTGAAATTCTGAAGAAATTAACAATAAATATTCTTTTCGTAGAAGTTTTAGAACAGATGCCAAACTATGTAAAATTCATGAAAGATAATATAAATAAAAAAAGAAAATTTACCGATAATGAAACGGTCGCACTTAGTGAGGAGTGTAGTGCTATTATTTAGAAAAAGCTTCCTGAAAAATTAAAAGATCCTGGTAGTTTCACTATACCTGCGCTATTGGAGAAAAATTCTATGGAAAAGCTTTGTGTGACTTAGGAGCAAGCATCAATCTAATCCCTCTATCAATTTTTAAGAGATTAGGATTGGGAGAAATTTCACCTACTTCAGTAACCCTTCAGTTAGCGGATCGTTCTGTTACATATCCTAAGGGAGTTATTGAAGATGTTTTAGTAAAAGTGGATAAATTTATCTTCCCTGTAGATTTTATTGTTTTAGATATGGAAGAAGATAAAGAAATTCTTATCATCTTAGGAAGACCATTTTTAGCCACTAGGAAAGCTATGATTGATGTTCAGAAAGGAGAATTAACTATGAGAGTAAATGACCAAAAAGTTACTTTTAATATTACTAAATCGATGAAATATCTGCGCTAGAAAAAGATGATGAGTGTTTTCGAATGGAAGTACTCGATCATTTACAAAAAGAACATTTTAAGGAATATTATGAAGAAAAATTAGAAAAAGAAAATACTTGAATTAATTGAAAAAGCCGATATAAATGAAGAACTAGATTATATTCAAGAGAAATTTGAATTTTTGGATAATACGGAAAACATCGAAAAAAATATAGTTCCATCGATTATTAAACCTCTCGAACTTGAGTTAAAAATGTTACCTAATCATTTGAAATATGCTTACTTAGGTAATTCTTCAACTCTACCAGTTATTATTTCATCTGAATTAAATGAATCTCAAGAACAAAAACTTTTAGATACCTTAAAAAATATAAGAAAACTTTTTGTTGGACTTTAGCAGATATTAAAGGAATTAGTCATTCAATCTGTATGCACAGAATTATTTTAGATAATGAACATAAGTCTAAAGTAGATCCCCAAAGGAGATTAAACCCGATAATGAAAGAAATAGTCAAGAAAGAAATTTTAAAATGGTTAGATAATGGTATTATATATCATATTTCGACGAGTGCTTGGGTAAGCCCAATTCATCGTGTGCCTAAGAAAGGAGGAGTGACCGTAAAAGCTAATGAAAATAATGATCTTATCCCTATAAGACAAGTTACTGAATGGCGAATATGTATTGATTATAGAAAATTAAACGCAGCCACCATGAAAGATCACTTCCCTTTACCATTTCTAGACCAGATGTTAGATAGATTAGCCGGACATAAGTATTTTTGTTTCTCAGATGGATACACCGGTTATCATCAAATAAAATTGCTCCTGAGGATCAAGAGAAAACTACATTTACTAGTCCTTATGGAACTTTCACTTTTCGAAGGAAGCCTTTTGGATTATGTAATGCACCTGCAACATACCAGAGATGTATGATGTCTATATTTAGTAAATTAATTGATAATGGAATAGAAGTATTTATAGATGATTTCTCTGTATTTGGAACATCATTTGACACATGCTTAAATCATCTTGAAAAAGTATTTGAAGTATGTGAGAAAACTAATTTAGTTCTTAATTGGGAGAAATGTCAATTTATGGTTGCAGGCGGCATTGTATTATGGCATAAAATTTTGGAAAAGAGCATGGAAGTAGACCCTGCAAAAATTCAAGTTATAGCTAAATTACCACCTCCAACTACGGTGAAAGGCGTAAAAAGTTTTCTTGGACATGCTGGATTCTACAGACGTTATATAAAAGATTTTTCAAAAATTACTAAACCTCTATGCCAACTTCTTGAAAAGGACAAGAAATTTGAATTTACAACTGAATGCCTGATTGCTTTCGAATTATTAAAAGATAAGTTAAGTACTGTACCTATAATAGTTTCACCTAATTGGGAGAAACTATTTGAGCTTATGTGTGATGCTAGTGATTATGCTATAGGAGCAGTTCTTGGGCAAAGATATGATAAGATTTTCAAAGTTATATATTATGCTAGTAAAACTCTAAATGATGCTTGAAATAAATTATACGAGTCTATCGAAAGAGAATTATTAGCGAGTTGTATATGCTTTTAATAAATTTCGGCCTTATCTAATAGGAACTAAATGTATTGTGCATCTCGATCACTTTGCTATAAAATATTTAATGCAAAAGAAGGATTCTAAACCAAGATTAATTAGATGGATGTTATTAATGCAAGAATTTGATTTTGAGATCGTTAACAAAATGGGAGCCGATAATTAAATTGCGATCATTTATCAAGATTAGAATATCATGAATTATCTAATGCGATAATGAAATTATAGACATGTTTTCTCGATGAACAACTTTATAATTTAAATGAGTGGAAAATACCTTGGTATGCTTGATATAGTAAATTATATTGTAAGTGACATTTTACCACCTATGTTAACTTTGCAACAACGAGAAAAAATTCATTCATGATACTAAAACATACTTTTAGGATGAACCATACTTATATAAACAATGTAAGGATCTAATTATTAGAAGATGCGTGCCTTATGAAGAAACTGAACCAATTATTCAAAAATGTCATGATTCTGATTTTGGAGAACATTTTGGGACATATAAAACTGCGTATAAAATTCTACAATCTGGATTCTACTGGCCTACTCTATTTAGAGATGTATACAGATATATAAAAACCTGCAATGAATGCCAAAGAGTAGGAAATATATCTTGAAAAAATGAAATGCCTCTGAATTTTATATTAGAAGTTGAAATTTTTGAAGTTTGGGGATTAGATTTCATGGGACCTTTTATTCCTTCATTTGGAAACTCATATATATTAGTAGCCGTTGATTATGTTTCCAAATGGATTGAAGCGCAAGCTTTACCTAGGTGTGATGCTAAAAGTGTTTCGAAATTTTTAATGAAAAATATTTTTACTAGATTTGGAATGCCGAGAGTGATTATCACTGACGGAGGAACTCATTTTAGAAATAAATATATTCACAAACTAGTAGAAAAATATAATATTATTCACAAGATATCAACTGCTTATCATCCACAAACTAGTAGATTAGCTAAAGTTTCTAATCGAGAGATTAAGCGTATTTTAGAAAATTATGTAAACCCTAATAGATTGGACTGGTCTATAAGACTAGACACTGCATTATGGGCATACAGGACTGCTTATAAAACTCAAATTGGAATGACTCCTTACAGGCTTATATATGGAAAAATTTGCCACTTACCAGTTGAATTAGAACATAAAGCATATTGGGCGATTAAAGAATTTAACTATAATATGAAAGAAGCTGGTGAGAAGAGATTGTTGCAATTAAATGAATTAGAAGAATTAAGGAATGAATCATATGATAATGATAGGATTTATCTATAACTCAAATATTTTCATATGGAACTATAAAAATTGAAGATCCAAAAACAGGACATAGATTTAAGGTAAACAGACATAGATTAAAACCATATTTCGAAGGTAGAAGACCAAATTTTAAAGAGGTTTTAATGCTTAGTCGACCCGATTACTAATCGAAATTAGGTCGGCTGACGACGTTAAGCCAAGCGCTTTATGGGAGGCAACCCATAGTAGTCTTTTATTTTAATTATATACAAATTAGTGAGTCTGTAATATTAAAATAAATCTTACTATTCAATTTTTAATTTGAATCATCACAAATTCAAACCTATATGATGAGATCAGAAAATATTCGGACCATAGCGAAATTGGACAATTTTACCGAATCTCGCCGACAGCGAGCCTGAACCCGCTGACAGCGAGATCGCGTGCCATATCTTTAAATCAGATTTACAACCAGCTCACCGACGGCGAGAAACTTCCCGCTGACGGCGGGACAGTTGAAAAATTGGTCTCTTAAGTTTTATGTGCGGTTTTGGACGGTTCTAAAGTCATTTCTTTGTAGAAAACCATCCCAAGTTCATTTTTACACTGTTTTCTTCCCTAGAAACGACTAGAGACCATTCCTTTCAATCCGAAATGGCAACCAAACTTTTAGAAACCATAAAAACTGGACTTTTCAACTGAAGAAAATTCGTCAGTTCGGAGGCACAGCGTATTTTCAACAAAGTTTTGATGAAGAAGCGACTTATTAAAGAAAGGGGATTTGTCAACAGAGGAGTAGAAAATTCCACCACAAAAAATTGAAGAAATGATCGTGCGAATGGCATTGGGATGTATTTTGCTATACGACATCCGTCTGTAGTTATTCCTGTAGTTAAAGAGTTTTACTCTAATCTACATGCGATCAACAATGGAAGTGTCTACGTTAGAGGAAGATGGGTAACATTTACTCCTTCAAGGGTAAATGAATTATTTTCTATAGAGAATACCCCTGTCTGTCATTATTCAAACTTTGTTCCTTCAAGATTTATAGATACCTGACCGACGAACCTGATGATTGGGAGTTGCGCGAAGACAGGTATGTCAGTTTCTCTGCATCACTTCTTAACCCTGTCTCAAAGCATTGGCATTCTTTATCTCATCAAAATTATTACACACTATGAGGGTAAATAAGGTTTCAAAGGAATGTGCTATATTAAATTATTGTATTCAAATTGGACTACCTATCGATGTTGGATCAATTATAGTAAAGTCTGCATTGGGATTGATTGTGCATGGGTCAATTCATGGACTTGGACACCCATCGACTATATTTGCTTTATTCAGTCAGTACCAAGTTTCTTATGAGGCATGGGAAAAGGTACTTTTGCCATGGAAACCACTCGATCCTACGGATATGTTTCCAACTTTGGATAACAATGATGAGATTACCATTATTTCTGATAGAGCATCACAGAACAATCCTTTAGTGAGGCCCCTTACTGATAAAACAAATTTCATTTTGAAAAAGATTAAAGGATTAGAGAAAGAGTTGCAAAACGTGATAAATTCCATCGATAATATCTCTGATATGTTTAATCACATTGACTGGAGGATGAAGGAGCACTTTGATCATACTGAACATCTGGAGGCCAGTTTTATTCATTTACTGAGACAAAAAAGGTGGATTGATGAAGGATCTACTGCATAATACCCTTTCAGGCCTTTCTACAATCTATTTGTGCACCTGCGTCACATCGGGAATATCAAAGAGGATGTTAGTTCAGACACTGAGGAGTAGTAAAGATTTCTATCTTATGTTATATTTGGGTGTATATATGTGTTGATTTGGATTTAGGTTTTACTATGATTTAAACTTTAAATTTGATCATCTCAAATTTGATTAAATTATATGTATTTGTTATGTCTCAGCATTTAGAGTGTTGTGGTGTGGATTGCAATGCTGAGTATTTATGAGAGTTTGAAGTATTGAAGTCTTAAGTGTTAGTGTTTAAAAGTGTGAAGTTTGTAAGTATTATGGATCTCATATATAAAGTTATATTGTTTGTGTGAACTTTTTGTGAGTATAAGTATCTAGTCTTCATACTAAATATCAAATTAAGTGATCGGAAGATTAAATAGGGCCAAATAGAGGCTGAAAATGATTGAAGAATTTTAAATATTTAAAATTTTTGGGAGCTCGCCGACGGCGAGAATTATCCCGCCGAAAGCGAGGAAAAACTCGCTGACAGCGAGAACGATCTCGCCGACGGCGAGATTTTTCAGAAACTTTGGCCTTGGTATATTAATTGGCTAGCCGACGGCGAGAAAAATCTCACCGACAGCGAGATCGCCAAATGTCCTATATTTAACCAGTCAACCGACACTATTCATCATCCCCTTCCTCAAAACTTTGAAAAAAACCGACCTAGGGCTCGTGAGATCTTGGATTTGAGGCGATTTCAACACTTTTTGACACCGAATTTCATCTCCCCTTGGTAAGTGCTTCACTCCTATGCAAAAATTTTTTATTTTCACCATGAATTTCTTCTACATTGGGAAATTTTGGAAAAATTCAAAATATGGAGAAAATACTTGGAAGAAATTCATGGAGATCGATTTAAATGGATTTTAGTTGCTATAGGAAGCCATTTTAGCAATAATTGGAAGTTTAGTTATAATTGTTGTGATTTTCATAGATCGAACGAAATGGCTCCTCGACAAAGACGAAGGTTGGATTACGACGAAACCCGATTCATAAATGCAAGAGCACAAACTCGATACTTTCAAAACATTCAAGCAAGAAAATGCATACAAGATCGAGTTTTCAAGAATCCGGACGGAGAAGTGGAACGAATAATTAAGGAAAGAGGATGGGAAAATTTTTGCTACACCACAAACATGGCTACTGTAGAAGTTTTCAAGGAATTTTATGTCAATCTGACTGCAATTGAAGATGCACCGATCAAAGTAAGAGGATTTTTGGTTGAATTCAGTGTTGCTAGGATTAATTCGTTTTATGAGGTACGTGACCTGCATTCCAGTGACTATGATACTTTTGGAACAATGGAAGGACCACTGAAAGATGTGATAAACTTTCTCACTGACGGGAAAGGAGTTTGGAAGATAAAGCAGCGCGAAAGGGTAAATTTTTCTCTTTCAATGTTAAATGCATTATCTAAGGCCTGGCACTACTTCATTTGTTCTACCTTAATACCCACATATCATCACAGTGAGGTAACAAGAGATAGAGCGATTCGAATTATTGTATTCGAATCGAAAAGTATAAATGTGGGAAATATTATTTATAAGAATATATTAGCCAGGTGCACGAAGTGAAAGTGGAGGAGGACTAGGACACCACGGTCCGATTTTTGCACTCGCCAACTCTCCGGAGTTGAGGCTAGAGATGATGAGGAATGGGTGGAACCAATGAAGCCCATCACTCCGGCTAATATTAAGACGTATGAATCCCACGAAGGATGGAGATCAGGGACGAGGAGTTATTTGCCTTCATCGAGTAGAGATATACCTTCTACTAATTATGACCCCCCCTCAGTACACCACCCCTACCCTTCATGATTTGATGAATGAGCTGACCCTACATAGAAAGAGTTTTGAAAAATTTGGAGAGAACATGGAAAGGAAGTTTGAGCATATGGACCAAAGGATTGGAGGCTTGGAGAGAAGACATAATTATGACAGTGAATATCTCCAGCGACATTCAGAATACGAAATAGCATATTATGAGGCTGAACGTCGTTATAGGAGAGGTGAATTAGATGTTGTCTTTCCTGAATGCCCCCGCTACACACAGTATCCGCCTGCTCAGCCTTCTCTGCCTGAAGATCAGGGAGATGATATAGTTTGGGATTTTGATGCTAAAGATTAGAGACTTTATTTGGTTTGTTTAGATTAATTGTTATTTTAAGAACTTTATTACTTTGTGTGTAATTGTTATGTACTTTCCGTGGATCTGTGGAGTTGGTGTGTTTGTTTTAAATTGCTTAAGCTGTTATGTTAGACTTTTTATATATGTTAAATTAGTATGCAAATTCTCTTTAAGGAAGTATGTTAGTTTTTCTTTAAATGTGTTGTTTAAGTTTTATAAATTGTGAACTTTAATTTTAGATTGTTTTAGTAACCCGATTGATTGGATGTGTAATAGTAGATTAAGTTTTAATCTGTTTGTGTTTTTATACTTATTTCAAAATTTCTTTACCCAACACTCTCTTTTAAATACTATATATATGGAAGAATACTAACAGTACAGGTTCTTTAAATAATGAAAAAGCCTGCAAAAATTTCAAAGAAAAGAAATACCTAAAGCTCAAAGGTATGATGTAAATTCATTGTATATTTTCCTTTTCACCATTTAGAAATAGATAGAAAAATTTAAGTTTTGGGGAGGAAAAATACAAATTTAATTATTAAATTGTTCTCAATTTCTATTTTCAAAAAAAAAAATATTATTATTTGATTTTTTGTAATAATTTTTAATTCAGTAACTTGAATTAGTTTATATAATTATTATAGAAAGTTGAATAGATTATTTCTAGAAATTCAAATTAATTTAATAGAATAACATATTTGGTTAAAAGGAATAAGAATATAGAAAAATATTTAAAGTAAGGGAAACTATATTCTAAAATTGAAATTCTTAAGTATTTAAGTGAAAAAGAAGATATTGAAACTCATTGAAGTAAAGGCTATGAAATACATATAAGCAAAGAAATATTTTAAATTTCAAATTTAGGAAGAGAAAGTTGAACTTCAAAATTATTAACAGACTATCCAGATACAGTAATCCTCACTTGAGAAAAAAAAAAGAGAAGGATTGAAAATCAATCCAAAAAGAAAAAAAAAAGAAAAAGAAAAAGAAAAGAAAAGAAAAATATAAGTGAGGAGAAGCTTGAGGAGATGCCTTAACAAAAATTGGCTTCAATGGAATCAACCTAAAGAGTAATACTCAAATATATTTCTAAACTTATATATATAGATTAGTATTTTACTAAATAGTGTTTTCTTGAACTTCCTATCATTTAAATATCTCAAGTAAATTACTCTTTTAAATATAGTCTTTCATGAAATAAATAGAGAGCTAGAAATCTTATATCTGATAACTAAATAATCTTATATCTATAAAGTTAATTTAATTACTTAAAAATATTTCTATTTAACTTTATTATAGTATTATTTAAATTTAATTCATAGTTTATTTGAATTAAAAAATTCTATTACAAAAATCATTGTTTTTATTTAGTATAAAAATTACTTGAGGACAAGTAATAATTAAGTTTGGGGGATTTTGATCAAAGAAAAATATGTTAAGAAATTCATACCTGTTTTTTATGAAATTGCACTTTAAAGAAAGGTATTGCCTTTATTTTATTGCAGGAACAAAGATTTATAAGTGATGGAAGAAAAAAAGCATAAAATAGAGCAAATTTGGATCAAAAAGGAAGAAATACATGCAAAATGAACTAAGTCGCCGACGGCGAAATCGAACCCGCCGACGGCGAGATTATAAAGAGAAGTTCTTAAAGGTTTGCAACTACCTCGCTAACAGCGAGCTTGAGCCCGCCGACAGCGAGATCGCGTGGTTTGAAGACCTTCTAAAAGCCCCGCTGACGGCGAGGTCGTTTCTCGCCGACGGCGAGACCGTTCAAAATGCCAGATACATTGAACCTGGACGCTTTTTGAAGAGGTGATTAAGTACCCCTTGGACCTTTGTCTACATCTATAAATAGAGGACGAAATTTATTATGTAGTGTGTCTATTTTAGGAGTCTTAGAGTATTCTATTAGTGTGCTTTTGAGTCTAAGTTGAAGTTTAGTGTGAGTAAGTGTAAGTAGTGAGTTAAGAAGTGTGCTGTACTAGAAGGAAAAGTCAAAGGAACTTCAAGGAGTCAGCTTGGGAGGAAATCGAGATAAGTATCTTTGTTTATTGTTGTGAACTTTAAATGAAATTCATGCTTTGTTTAATTCCATGCATTCTGAGTAGTTTTCTTAGTCTTTCTCCTTGTTTATGAAATTATGTGAATTGATGAAATTAAATAGAAGTGCCTAATATATTAAAATAAATTGTGATAATCTTTTACTTAAAACTTAATTTACTTTCAATCTAGCTAATTGAATTGTAAAAATATGTTGAATTATCAACTATAGTAAAGATTACATCCAATATTCAGGGAAGTCAAAAGCCATGGATGGAGGGTGCAAATAAATAGGGAAATATTATTTATCGGACGTAGAATTGGACATTTTAGTGTGACAGACTAAAATATTCAATTTGGTCCTATTGTTTGAGAGCTGAAGTGTAGATGTTAGCCCTCAGGTGAGGGGAACGTGGGAGCTCTAAAGTGGCAGCCAGTTTCCTCCCAGCCTAGCCGCAGATTCAGTAATCAAGCATAGGACTAGTCAATGTTCTTTGCACCTAGACCAAAGGGTAAAGAATAGGAATGCTCCTATTTGTCACAATACAATAAAAAAATCTATTTGAATTCATCATTCACTTAAGTTTCTAAAAATAAGGGGAATGATACTTTTTCTGAAATCTTTAAATCAACTTTATTTAAAGCATTAGTTTACTTTAGATCGCTTTAGTTAAGTATTCTAAATTCCGTATACTATATTAGTAAGTAAATCATTTTAAATTTAGTTGTTACAAATCTTTTAGAACTTCCCTGTGGGATCGATAACCAGGACTCCACTAGAGCTCTGTATTACTTGATACGATACGTATACTTGCGTAGAATCCACATTATACATTTCATCATAAAATTAAATATATATTAAGCGTGATCAAGTTTTTGATGCCGTTGCTATTTTTGTAAACATTAAAAAGTCGGTCAGTAGGGCCGACGAAAGCCTCCCTTGGACATCTAGTAGTGTGAGCCTAGATTAACCCATTCTAGTAATAAAACATCCTGAACCGATCTATAGATTAGCCAATGTTCTTTATGCCTGAACCAAAGGGTAAAGATAGGATTGCTTCTATTTGGCACTACTACATAAAATTATAAGCATTTCTTTCCTACACGTTATCTATGTAATTACAAAAGAAAGGTAGTCTTTAACATCTCAAAATTCTCCAAACTAATTTATCCATATAAGTTATCTTTTTTTTAAGAACTTTTTTTAGGATTAGTTATTAGAAAACCCAATTTAATTGACATTCCAAATTTAGGCCTTATAGAAATAGAATGCAATTAGCCTAAAAGATTGCTTACCTCGCTTCTCCGTGGGATCGATATTGGGGTTATAAAAGAAAACCCTATATTACTTATAGTTGCATAGTACCCCTAGTGTGTAAAATATTTTTTAAAATTTTACAACATTTTGATTTTATACACTAGCCGATATTTAAAAATTGGGTCAAGTTTTTGACCATCTTTTGGAAGCAGAAATTACTGCTTTATTGCGGGTCGGGTCAACTGGCCCATCTCAGTTATTTACTACCCGTTTCAGACCTTGTTTTTCTATCATGTTGGTTCAATAGACAGCTATCTAAGGAAGTTGTGAATGATCTTATCATTGAACCTGTCAGTGGTGTATACTTTATTGGACAGTGGTATGTAGAGTTGGCGACACATAAGCCAATAGTAAAGGTGTTATCTACTCCAAAATATGTTTACATATATATATATATATATATATATATATATATATATATATATATATATATATATATATATATATATATATATATATATATATATATATATATATATATATATATGCATCGGCAGTTAAATAAAAAGAGATTCCATTGGAGATGAGGAAGTGGAGAAGGGAGATGAGATGAGAATGAGGATGAGAGATCCCAATTTATCATGGTTTAGGTCATTTTCGTGACACTCCCTCTTCAACACTTCTTCTGTGATTAAAAGGAAATACTTAGGATTTTTCCTTCCCTTCCATTTCTGAAATATTCCAAAAGATTTGGAGAGTGGAAACCACCTTCCTAAGGTAAATTCCCACTCCTTGAGCTTGCATTTCTTTTCTTCATCTGAGAACTATTCAAATTTTTGGAAGAATATGAAGAAGAGGGAACATTCATTGAGGAAGTTTAATTAAGCCCATCACCAGCATCTAGTACACATCCACATTATTCCTTTGCCTCATTTATTTGCATTGTTATTATTCTACCTTTCCTATATCACCAAAACTAAGCGTGGAAAATCCAAATCTTCTTTTGATAAGAAGAATTTTGTCAGCTCTAAAGCTCAGGAGCGATATAATGACTTCTGAGTATCTAAGAAGTTGATTGTGGAAAAGCTATGGAGGTAGATTCAGAGAAAGAGGGCTCTGGTGATGAAGAAGATGATGAGAATTAGTTTCTTTTCATTTTGATCTGAATGTGGTAGACATTATTTTCTTGTTGCTGATACTATTGATGTATTTTCATTTATATGATTCTGATGTACTGAACATTGTGTTTATTTTGTTTATGTTGTTATTGTACTTTTTGGATTAGTTTTGGTTATTGCTCTGAACTAGTATTTGTATCTACCTGTTGGAATATTTTGAATTCTTTTTGGTGTAATTTCATTTATTTTTCTTCTTACGTTATTTTCTGGTAAATTACCTGCTATTGGATAGTTGTTCATTCTTTCTTATTGATGCACCGAAAATATATACTGTTTTTACTATATAATTTTACACATTTTTGGTGATATTGCACTTTAAAGAAAGGTATTTTTGATGATTTGTTGCAGGTATAATGATTTTAGGTGATTGGAGTGAAAAGAAGCGAAAAGGAATGAATTCGGAGCAAAAAGGAACAAAAAGGAGGAAAACAGCTTTTGGCGCCGCCGACGCCTAATGTCGGTAGATTTCAAATTTGAAGAGTTTTGGCGACTTTTTGAAGGGATGCTTATGAAAACTCTTGAGATTTCATTTCTAACTTATAAGTAACTGTTTTTGGACAAAAATGAAGGGGTCTACTGTGTTTCTAGTGTAGTTTTAGTGAAGGAGAGTGTGTGTTGAGTGTTAGTGCATAGAAGAGAAGAGTGTAGAAGTGAGAATTTGAGAGGAATTCTTTTCTAAGGCGTGAAAGAGAAGGAGTAAAGTGATAGATTGCTTTTTCTTTTCCATTCTAAAGAAGGAATTGAGTGTTACAGAGAAGAGAGAAAAGGATTCAAAGGAACTTCAAGGGAATTGCATTGGGGAAGAGAAAGAGATAAGTTGTATTTTCTTTTGTGGTTTGTATGACTTTTCTTTTATATATAAAATCCATGTTTTATTGTGTCTTCTCTATGAATTCTGAGTAGTCTTCTTGGTCTTTCTTCCTGCATAAAGATGTGATAATGTGTTGATGTGGATGTGAAGTGTTTTTAACGTATTGAAGAAATTGTGATCATTTATTTTGAATTTGATTTACTTTTCGATCTGGCCAAATGATATGTTAAAATATGTTGTTGAACATTAACTCTGAAAGGATTTAGTGTCCTACAACAATAATGAAGAATCCATTCAATTTCCATGGATGAATTGTGTAGTTCATGGAAATTGAGTGTAAATAAATAGGGAAATGTGTTTTGATGGACTTCAAATTGGAGGTTTCAGGGTGACAGGCTGAGATCTCAAATTTGGTCCTAAGATAAGTAACAAAACTCGAAGGTTAGCCTTCAAGTGAAGGGTGAGTGGGAGCTCCGTAGTGACAGCCGGTATCCTCCCAGCCTAGCCATAGATTTAGTGACTAAACTTAGGATATGTCAATGTTCTTTTCATGCTTGGAAGAGGGGGTACTCTTTTGAGAGTAAAGAAACATTTATACTCCTATTGGTCACAATACCATAGAAAATCATTCCATATCATCCACATATCATATTCTCGTTACAAGAGGAAAGATACTTTTCATATTTATCAAAACCTTTCAAATATATAGCTTAGTGTGTGTCTGTTAGTTAATTCTGTTTTAAAGATATTAGAAGTAATTGTAGTTTGCTTAATTGTTACTATTTTCTACATCTTGGTAGTAGAATTAAACATTAAAATTTATTGCAATTTTAGTATTGGAATCCAGTATTACATTATCTACTGTAAGATTCGTACCTTCCCTGTAGGATCGATAATCAGGACTCCATTAGAGTCATTTATTACTTGATACATATGTATACTTGCGTTGAATATTTGGACTTTACAAATCATTATAAATATATAAAAATTTGAGTTCATAATTTCTTGCAATATTAAAGTTTGTCCATCAAGTTTTTGGCACCGTTGCCGGGGAAGGAAGGAAGTATAAACGGTATGTATTGATAATATAGTAACTGAAAACCTTTACTTTGTAGTGTTTAATTGTGTGTGTTTGTTTACTTTTTAAAGTATTTGTGTGATTTTATATGCGTCGTAGTGGATCTATAGGTTTAGTACCTTACGATTTGGAGTTAGAGCGTAATGTCAGAAAAAATAGAAAACAACAAAAACAAACTGAAAATCCTTGTAAAATGGTGAATAATCAACATAATCAGAGAAATGATATTAGAAATTTGCCAAGATCTTTAAGAGATTATGATAACCCAACAGCAGATGAAATTCATATAACTATTCAAAATCCTAATGTTGCTGCTAATTTATTTGAACTTAAAC
Organism: Papilionanthe hookeriana x Papilionanthe teres; assembly: GCA_022702705.1. Classification (NCBI taxonomy): domain Eukaryota; kingdom Viridiplantae; phylum Streptophyta; class Magnoliopsida; order Asparagales; family Orchidaceae; genus Papilionanthe; species Papilionanthe hookeriana x Papilionanthe teres. The sequence continues at coordinate 25,554,952 of CM040427.1, forward strand.
CTACTATTATCCAAATGACACAAAATAATTAATTTGGAGGAACACCTAATGAGGATCCAAATTTACATCTCGCTAGTTTTCTAGAACTGTGTGCTACTTTTAAATATGACGGAGTGTCGAGTGATGCTGTCAGACTTAGACTTTTCCTTTTTCATTAAGGGATAAAGCTAAGGCGTGGTTAAATTCATTAGCACTTGGATCTATTAGAACTTGGGGAGAATTGTCTCAAAAGTTTCTATCAAAATATTTCCCTCCATCTAAGACTGTTAAGCTAAGAAATGATATTACATCTTTTGGTCAGTTTGAAGGAGAATTAATATATGAAGCTTGGGAGAGATTTAAAGATCTTCTTAGAAAGTGCCCACATCATGCTTTACCAGATTGGTTAATAATTCAAACATTTTATAATAGATTAGTGGGATCATTGAGATCAATTATAAATGTTGTTGCTGGCAGATCGTCAATGTCAAAAAATTTTGATGAAGCATACTAATTAATTGAAGAAATGGCTACTAATAATTTTCAATGACCCTCTGAACGGGTAAATCCTAAGAAAGTAGCTAGTGTTCATGATTTAGATATGATGACTATGATAGTTTCTCAAATTGCAGCTCTTTTTAAAAAAATAGATCAGTATGGAATGAATTATTCATTTAGACAGATAACAGAATCTCAAACACCTTATGAGACTTTGAATGCTATTAATAGACCTAACAATCCTTATTCTAATTATTATAATCCAGGTTGGAAGAATCACCTAAATTTCAATTGGAATAATAGCAATGTCAATGTTAATCCATATTGGGGGAACAATTCTATAAATCCAGTTGGAAATTCGAACAATCAAGGAAATACCAATTTTAGACCATCTTATCCTCCTGGATTCAATAGTAATCAGCAATTTAAGGATAAGAAGTTGTCTACTGGAGAAATGATTTTTAATATGGGAAATCAATTACAAGCTCAAGGTGTTGCTATGAATAATATTGAAAATCAATTGGGGCATATTTTCACTGCACTTAATAATAGACCTTCTGGAACGCTTCCAAGAAATGTTGAGATCAATCCAAAAGATAAAAAAAAGGAACAATTTAAGGCTATTCATTAAGGAGTGAAAAAGAATTGGAGACAAGAGTACAAAAAGTTGAAATAGAAAAGGAGAAGGTAGAAATTGAAAAAGGTTCAAACAAGATTTATCAATACTTGGAATATCCTCTTGAGCCAATGAAGATTACTGTTAAAAAACAAGCACCTCCATTTCCTCAAAGATTGAAGCAATAAAATAGGGATAACAAATTTGGAAAAATTTTGAAGATCCTTAAGAAATTAACCATAAATATTCATTTTTTTGAAGCATTAGTACAGATGCCTGACTATACCGAGTTTATGAAGGATAATCTGAAAAAGAAAGAAAGTTTACAGATCACGAAACTGTTGCACTTAGCGGAGAGTGCAGTGCAATTATTCAGAAGAAGCTTTCAGAAAAACTTAAAAATCCCGGTAGTTTCACTATTCCGTGTGCTATAGGTGAAAAATTTTTCGGAAGAGCCTTATGTGATATGGGAGCTAGTATTAATCTTATGCGTTTATCAAATTTCAAAAGGTTGGGAATGGAGAAATTTCTTCTACATCTGTGACTCTTCTGTTGGTCGATCGTTCCATTACTTACCCTAAATGAGTGGTGGAAGATGTAAGTGGATAAATTTATCTTTCCAGTGGATTTTATTATACTTGATATGGATGAAGATAAAGAAATTACAATCATTTTGGGAAGAATATTCCTTGCTACTGAAAGAGCAGTGATTCATGTTCAAAAAGGAGGATTAACTACGAGAGTTAATGATCAAGAGGTGACCTTTAATATTTTGAAATCTATGAAGTATCCCTCAATGGAAAAAAGATAATGAATGCTTTAGGATGGAGGTCTGTGAATATTTGAGAAACTATCATTTTGAAAATATATTTGAAAAAGAAGTAAAGTATGAAAATATATTTGAAGAAGAAATTGAAAATGAAGAAAATTCAGTTAGTAAGAAGAATGAATATTTGGAGTATGTTCAGGAGAGATTTAAAGTATTAGACACTATGGAAGGTGGAAATAAAAGCTTAATCCCATCTATAATAAAACCTCCTAAACTTAAGATGAAATTCTCCCTAATCATTTGAAGTATATGTTTTTAGGAGAATCATCTACCCTACCAGTTATTGTATCTTCGGAGTTAAACGATTATCAAGAATAGAAGTTGTTGGAAATTTTAAAAAGATACAAGAAAGCTTTTGGATGGACTTTAACAGATATAAATGGAATCAATCCTTCAATTAGTATGCACAGAATTTTATTAGATGAAGAACATAAACCGAGAGTTGATCCGCAGAGAAGATTGAATCCAATAATGAAAGTAGTTAAGAAGGAGGTTTTAAAATGACTGGATTCTGGAATTATTTATCCTATTTCGGATAATGCTTGGGTGAGTCCAATACATTATGTACCGAAAAAGGGAGGAGTGACTGTTGAAGTGAATGAATGTAATGAAATTATACCCACAAGACAAATTAATGGATGGTGAATTTGTATTGATTATAGGAAATTAAATGCCGCCACCCGAAAAGATCACTTTCCTCTTCCTTTTGTCGATCAAATGCTGGATACACTTGCTGGACACAAGTGCTACTGCTATATGGATGGATATAATGGTTACCATCAAATACCTATTGCTCCTGAGAATCAAGAAAAGACAACATTTACTAGCCCTTATGGAAATTTTGCTTTTCAAAGAATGCCTTTAGAACTGTGTAATGCACCTGCAACATTTCAGAGATATATGATGTCTATCTTCAGTAGTATGATAGGTAATGGAATAGAAGTTTTCATGGATGATTTCTCTGTATTCGGGACTTCATTTGAAATTTTCCTGGAAAACTTAGCAAATGTTTTGGAGCTTTGCGATAAAACAAATTTAGTTCTGAATTGGGAGAAATGTCAATTTATGGTTGCAGGAGGAATTGTGCTTGGGCATAAAATTTCTAAATATGGTATGGAGGTCGACCCTGCTAAAATTAGAGTGATTGAAAGATTGGCACCATCCACTACCGTGAGAAAGGTGAAGAGTTTCTTAGGATACGCTGAATTTTACAGGCGATATATTAAAAATTTTTCTAAAATTACTAAACCTTAGTACTAACTTCTAGAAAATGATAGAAAGTTTGATTTTAATGATGAATGTTTGAGTGCTTTCGAATTATTGAAAGAGAAATTAATCACTGCACCTATAATCGTTTCACCAGATTGGGAGAAACCATTTGAACTCATGCGCGATGCTAGTGATTATGCAATCGAAGTAGCATTGGGGCAAAGGCATGATAAAGTTTTCAAAGTCATTTACTATGCTAGTAAAACTCTTAATGAAGCTCAAATTAATTATACCACTACTGAAAGAGAGTTGTTAGCTATAGTACTTGCTTTTGAAAAGTTTAAACCTTATTTAATTGGAGCTAAAAGTATTGTGCATACATACCATTCGACTATCAAATATGTATTGCAAAAGAAGGATGCGAAACCTAGACTGATTAGATGGATACTTCTTCTGCAAGAACTTGATTTTATGATTGTTGATAGGATGGGATCTGATAACCAAATAACTAATCATTCTTCAAGATTAGAGTATGATAAATTATCTGAATTTGAGAAGGAAGTTACAGAAACTTTCCCTGATGAACAACTTCATACTATTATGGGAAGAAATTTGCCTTGGTATGCTGATATTGTGAATTATATTGTGAGTGATATTGTACCACCTGATTTAACAAGGCAAAAACAAAAGAAGTTTAAATATGATGCAAGATTTAATTTTTGGGATGAGCCCTATCTATATAAACAATGTAAGGATCTGATTATTAGGAGATGTGTGTAACACGAAGAAACGAAATTAATTATTCAATGATGTCATGATTCTGAATTTGAAGGTCATTTTGGTGTTGATAAAACTGCTTATAAGATTTTACAATCTGGATTTGATTGGCCTACTCCTTTTAAGAATGTATATAAATATATTAAATCATGTGATCTATGTCAGAGAGTAGGTAATATCTCTAGAAGAAATGAAATGCCTCTAAATTATAATTTGGAAGTTGAAATTTTTGATGTATGGGGATTAGATTTTATGGGACCATTTACTCATTCATTTGCGAATTTATATATTTTGGTTGCAGTAGATTATGTCTCGAGATGGATTGAAGCTATTGCTTTACCTAGATGTGATGCTCGGAGTGTTTCAAAATTTTTAAAGAAAAACATATTTACAAGATATGAAATGCCGAGAGATTATAACTGATGGTGGAACCCATTTCAGGAATAATCAAATTAAGAGATTGATTGAGAAATATAATATTATTCATAGAATCTCTACTATTTATCATCCCTAGACTAGTGGTTTAGCAGAAGTGTCTAATCGTGAAATTAAAAGAATTTTGGAGAAAACTGTGGATAATCATAAATTAGATTGTTCTGCTCGATTAGATACTACTTTATGAGCTTATAGGACTGTTATTAAGACCTCTATTGGAATGTCTCCTTATAGACTAGTACTTGGTAAGACTTGCCATTTACCAGTTGAATTGGAGCATAAAGCATATTGGGCGATAAAAGAGTTGAATTTTAATTTGAAAAATGCTAGAGAGAAAAAATTTATGCAATTGAATGAATTGGAAGAGATTAGAAATGCATCTTATCACAATTACAGGACCTACAAAGAGAGAATGAAATTGTGGCATGATCGGAAGATATTGAAAAAGAAATTGGAATATGGACAGAAAGTTTTGTTATACAATACAAGATTGAAGTCATTTCCTAGAAAGCTCAAGTCTAGATGGTTAGGACCTTTACAGTTGTAAAAGTTCATTCTTTTTGAGCTGTTGATATTAAGGATACTGATACTAGAATGATTTTCAAAGTTAATGGGCATCGATTAAAGCCTTACTTTGACGGGTTTCAACCTGACTTCAAGGAGGTTTTAATGTTGAGTCTCCTCGATTAACTGAATGGTTTGTTGGGCTGACAACGTTAAACCAAACTCTTTATGGGAGGCAACACATATGTATCTTTGTGGTGGTTTGCTTGTTTGTTGTAGTTGTGCTTTTTAGATAGTTATTTTTGAATCCTAATCGCTCCTAAATACTTTTAAAATTAATAAAACTTGGATCGAATTAAGATATTGGAATATTTTGGGTCAAACAAAGTTTGGTGAGATTTTTTACCACTGGCGCCGCAGTCACCCAATTACGGAGAGTATTGCTGAATTTAGGGTTTGAGCGCTGCCGGAGCCCAAAACTAGTTGACAATTTTTGGAGATTCAAAATGTGTGTTTTGGCGGTTTTGAGCGGGATCTTCGTCCTTATAACTCTCTAAACTCTATTTTAGACTTCCAAACTCTAGAAAAACGAAAACTACCATTCCCAATTCGCATCCCATCGATTCCTACTCTATAGAAACCCCTCGATCTCACATTTTTAACTGAAGGAAGTTTATAAGTTTTGAGGCGCAACGATTTTTCAACAATGTGATGATTAATATGAGGATTATCAAGGAAAGAGAATTTATAAATCAAGGTATGGAAAATCCTACTCAAGAATTGAAGAGATAATTAAGGAAAGGCGTTGGGAAGTGCTTTGTTACACTACCACTGCCGTAGTCGTTCTTGTTGTGAAGGAATTCTATGCAAATCTTCATGGGATCAACCAAGGATTCGTCTTTGTGCTAGGTAGGTTTGTGCAATTTTCTCCTGCGAGAATTAATGATCTCTTTATGATTGACAATGTACCTATTTGTCATTATTCCAATTTCAATGCCACGAGTGATAATATGAATGATGTGTATTGTTATTTGACGGATGAGAATGAGGATTGGGAAGTTAGAGAAAATGGATATATTAATTTCCCTTCTGCATCTTTGAATCCAGTGTCAAAGCAGTAGCATTACTTTATTTCGGCAAAGTTATTTCCAACTTTGAAGATTAGCAAGATAACCAAGGAAAGTGTCATTTTGAATTTTTGCATTCAAACTGGGAGGCTAATTGATATTGGTAATATAATTATGAAATCAGTTTTGTGATTAATTGTTCATGGATCTAAATATGGGCTTGGACACCCGTCCACCATATTTTTGTTGTGTAGTCAATCACAAGTTCCATATGAGAGTTGGGAAAAGGTTCTTCTTCCATGGAGGCCTATTGATCCAACTAATCTTTATGACTACCAAACAATAAGAGATGAAGATGATATGAATCTGCTTGTTGATCAACCAACTCAGACTTCACAACCGATTCAACCCTATTTTCTTGAAAGTTCCAGAATGATACTGAAGAGAATCAAACAGTTGGAAAAAGAGGTATAGAATGTTATGAATGCAATCAATAATATTTATGATTTACTTGATCACATAGATTGGAGGATGAAGGAACAATTTGATCACACTGGTCGGATTGAGATGGGTCTGATTAATCTGATGAAGAAGAAAGCTGTGATTGCTGAGGATTCATCTGATGAGTTCCCATTTTGTCCATTCTACAAATTGTTCGTGCATCAGCAATCTATTAGAGATATTAGAGAGGAAGATAGTTCTGAAACTGATGTGGAGTGATTACTGGATTCTACTTATGATTGATGTGTGTTTAGTTTATTTTGCTTAATTCTGTTTGGTGTGTTTATTATTTACTTTGCTTTGCTTTGTAATTTGAATATGGATTTGTTATGCTTAATTTCATTGCATTTGCTTAGATTTTAGTGTTTTCTTATCATAGTGTACTTGCAACACCAAAAATATAAAGTGCTGTTAGTTTAATTTGATGAACATCTTTAGTGTTTATGATGTAACGTGGATTTTATATATAAAAGTATGTTTTGTATTGTTTGTGTAAGAGTTGTGTTAGTTATTGCTCGTGTGATGAAGTAGATGCTTAATGAAGTATTAAATGTCATTATGAAGGTCGAAACTATCAAATTACGAAAAAAATTTTGGACCCTGAAAAATTTATGGACTGGCGCCATTAGTGCCAGAATCTAGAGAGTTTTGGCATTTTTTAATAAATAGAGCACCGCTGGCGCCATAGTACAGAAAAAGGCCAAAAACCCTTTATTTTGCGATTTTGACCCTGGGACTCGCAGTTTTTTTCCATTACTTTCATCTTCTCCATTTTTGCGATTTTGAAGACCTAGGACTTGCTAGATCTCGGATTTGAAGTGATTTCAAAGCTTTTCGATATTGGATCTACACTTCTCTTGGTAAGAGCTTTACTTTAAGTTAAAAATTTTTTTATTTTCACAGTGGAAATCTATCACATTGCTTAGGTTGGAATTTTTGGATTTTTGAAGAAATTTTGAGATTTCCTATGATGAAATTTTCTCTTACTTGTTTAGAATAGTATTTGGAGTTTATTACATTGTGGATTTGGAATTTATTGGAATTTTCTTGTGAATTTTTAGAAATTCACATGGCTCCAAGGATGAGTAAAGGCAAGAGAAAATTGGATTTTGATGAAGAAAATTTTGTTAATGTTAAAGTGCAATTTCTCTTTAACTCTTACCTTTATAATAAGAAGTGTATTCAGGATCGAGCTTTTGATAATCCTGGTGGATCTGTAGAACAAGTAATTGTAGAGTAGAAGTGGGAGAGATTTATTATTTTACTACAAATGCTCTTCTGGGTGTTGTTAGAGAGTTTTATTCAAATGTGCCATGGACTGAGACTGAGTATGTGTTAGTTAGAGGAAAAATGGTTGAATTTACTCCTCAGCGTATTAATGCATTCTATTAGACTCGGGAACCATTTGTTTGTGAATATGAAAACTTTGATACTTGAGAGGCACATATGAAGGAAGTGATTGCTTTTCTGACGGATAGAAGAGGAGAATGGAAAGCAAGTAAAAAACATATGATTAACTTCCCTGCTTCCAAGTTAAATGTTGCATCAAAAGTTTGGCATTATTTCATCTCTACAAGACTGTGACCATCTTATCACCACAGTGAAGTTACAAGGGATAGCAGAATTCTGAACTATTGTATTTAGAAGATGAAGAAGATTGGTATTGGAGCTATTGTCTTCAAGAACATTCAGACTATTGCTAGAGGCAAGACCACTGATGGATTAGGACATCCTGCCCTAGTTCATGCCCTGTGTGTTCAGTCTGGAGTAGAGTTCAGCAGTTCTGAAGAGATAGCTATACCGTTGAGACCAATTACAAAGACTATTATTTGTACTTATGAGTCTCATTTGGGAGCCCGAGATGAGAGTAGGAGTACTGATATTCCTACTACGAGTTATGACATTCCATCTACATCTGAGCCCCCTACATTATCTGATATTATGGAGCAGCTGAGATTACAGAGTGCTAGTGTGGATAGACTCCATGGTAGGATGGATGTGTTTGAGGCCACAAGTGATGTGAATGAAGATTATATGAGAAGAGGAGTTGAGTTCGATATTGTCTATCATGATGCTCAGGTCAGATTCATGAGGAGGGAGACTGATGTGATATTTTCTACCTGCCCCAGCTATACACCGTATAGACCTTATCATGCTGACCCTGCTGATGAACCTGGTGATGAAGATTGGTAGATTGTTTGTTTATTTTTCTATTTTTGTTGTTATATGTTGTATCGTATTGTTGTGATGTAGTAGTTATTTGTTTTTCATGTGATGTGTAACACTATTGGTGTATTGTTATGTTGTAATAAAAAAAATTAAAATTTTTAAATGAACTGTGTAGTGATGTGATAGTTTGTTTAGTATTGTGATGTTTGGTTGGATGTATAAATGTTTAAAGTTAATTTCTCTTCACCTGGCAAATGTTTAAAATTTTTTATATATCACTGTTACTAACTGTTTCATGCCTGCTAGTTGTAAATTTTGACTAACACCAGATAACTGTTGAAGATTTCAAGATCTCAGCACAAATATGTTAGTTTCTTTTACTTTCTATTGTTTCAAATTTGTTGAAAAATTTAAGTTTGGGGGAGGGTAGAAAAATATTAACTCTTATTTGTTCTCAATTATTATATTTTCAAAAATTATAAGCATAACTTCTGGCAGTTGAACCTTACTGTAGGTAACTAAAACATTTGATTTCGGTTGAATATTATGGAAGGATTGGATGAAAGTTTTTAGTAATAAAGGTTAATTTTATTGAGGTAAGATATTTGGTATGAAAGGATTTGATTATAGTTAACTATTTAAAGTAAAGAAAAATGTATTTTTGATATGTTAAGAGACAAAGTATTGTATGTTAAGAAGAGATTGTGACTTTATGATGAATAATAAAGCTCGTACCTAATTATAAAGTAAGGAGGTATCTCAAGTTTGAAGTTTAGAAAGAGGAGAGTGAAGTTCAAAATCATTAAAGGTTATCCATATATAATAATCCTCATTAAAAAGAAAGCGAAAGAAAATAAAATAAGGATTGAAAAACAATCCCAAAAAGAAAAGAAAAAGAAAAAGAAAGAAAAATAATTATGAGAAGAAGCTTGAGGAGATGCCTAATCAAAAATTGGCTTCACTTGAGTCACCTTAAAGGGAGAACTTGATTTCATTTCTGAATTTATATTTAAAGTATTGGCCTACATTCTGATAAAGTTTGCCTGAACTCCTTTTTCACATAATCTTTTAAGGCACTCTTAATGTGACAAATTATGGTTTATCTTGAAATAAATAGAAGACTAGAACCCTTAGACTTGATTGTTGAATATTCTTATACCTGTAGTGTTGACCAGAGTTACTAAATTTCTTTCTAAAAAGTTTAACCAATATATTCTTTTGAATGAAAAAATTTAGTGTCTTACAGGTGAAAAGTGCATTGCATAGAGTTATATTTTTATGTAGTAAAAGGATTAATTAAGGACAAGTAATAATGAAGTTTGGGGGATTTTGATGCACCAAAAATATATACTGTTTTTGCTATATAATTTTACCCATTTTTTATGATATTGCACTTTAAAGAAAGGTATTTTTCATAATTTGTTGCAGGTATGATGATTTTAGGTGATTGGAGCGAAAAGAAGCGAAAAGAAACGAATTCAGAGCAAAAAGGAGGAAAAATGATGAAAATAGCTTCTGGCGCCGCCGGCGCCATTTTCTCGAGAGCTCAGTAAATATTCGGATGATAGAGCGCCGCCGGCGTCCCAATGTCGGTGGATTTCAAATTTGAAGAGTTTTGGAGACTTTTTGAAGGGATGCCTATGGAAACTCTTAGGATTTTGTTTCTAACTTATAAGTAATTGTTTTTGGACGAAAATGAAGGGGGTTTACTGTGTTTCTAGTGTAGTTATAGTGAGGGACAGTGTGTGTTAAGTGTTAGGGCTTAGAAGAGAAGAGTGTAGAAGTGAGAATTTGAGAGGAATTCTTCTCTAAAGAGTGAAAGAGAAGGAGTAAAGTGAGAGATTGCTTCTTCCTTTCTATTCTAAAGAGGGAATTGAGTGTTGCAAAGAAGAGAGAAAAGGATTCAAATGAACTTCAAGGGAAGTGCATTGGGGAAGAGAAATAAATAAGTTGTATTCTCCTTTGTGGTTTGTATGACTTTTCTTTTATATATAAAATTCATGTTTTATTGTGTCTTCTCAATGAAGTCTAAGTAGTCTTCTTTTTCTTTCTTCTTGCATAGAGATGTGATGATGTGTTGATGTGGATGTAAGTGTTTTTAACGTATTGAAGAAATTGTGATGGTTTTTCATTTTGAACTTAATTTACTTTTCGATCTGGCTGATTGAATTATTAGAATATTTTGTTGAACATTAACTCTGAAAGGATTCAGTGTCCTACAACAATAATGAAGAATCCATTCAATTTTCATGGATGAATTGCGTAGTTCATGGAAACTGAGTGCAAATAAATAGGGAAATGTGTTTTGATGGACTTCAAATTGGAAGTTTCAGGGTGACAGGTTGAGATCCTCAATTTGATTCTAAGATTAGTAACTAAACTAGAATGTTAGCCTTCAGATGAAGGGTGAGTGGGAGCTTCGCAGTGACAGTCGGTATCCTTCCAGCCTAGCCTTAGATTTAGTGACTAAACTTAGGATATGTCAATGTTCTTTTCATGCTTGGAAGAGGGGGTACTCTTTTGAGGGTAAAGAAACATTTATGCTCATATTTGGCACAATACCATAGAAAATCATTCCATATCATCCACACATCATATTCTCGTTTCAAGATGAAAGATGCTTTTCTTATTTATCAAAACCTTTTATATATATAGCTTAGTGTGTTTCTATTAGTTAATTCTGTTTTAAAGATATTAGAAGTAATTATACTTTGCTTAATTGTTACTGTTTTCTACATCTTGGTAGTAGAAGTAAACATTAAACTTTAATTGCAATTTGAGTATTAGAATTCAGTATTACATTATCTATTGTAAGATTTGTACCTTCCCTGTGGGATCGATTACCAGGACTCCATTAGAGCCCTGTATTACTTGATACGATACGTATACTTGTGTTGAATGTTTGGACTTTACAAAATCATTATAAATATATATAAATTTAAGTTTATAAGTTCTTGCAATATTAAAGTCTGCCACATCACTTAATTGTTAATTTTCTCGATAGAGAAATGTGGTAGAAGGTATTTATGCACCATTTTCTCCCTACTTATATTCATCGTTTACACTACTTAAAATATTAAAAATTAAGTTTCGGGGTTAACTATATTTGTCCTCAATAACATACACTTAAATTGTTATGTTTTTAAATTAATTAATGTATGTGGTGTAATTTGAAATTATTGCAATTTTACGAAAGAAAAAACATAGTATCTTTATTTTAAATTCAATCAAAGTAAGTCTACGCTAGTGTAAAGTTAACTTGAAGTTTAACATGTAGAAAAAATAGTTTCACTATTTATTTTTGCAAAGAGTAGATAATTGTTTAACTAGCTATCCTAGATATCTACTTCATATGAATTAAGCCTCTATTCAATTCATAGTTTTAACTATTACATATTAAAGTGAAGGAGTGTAGTAGGCATCACTTTAGAGAGTTGATAATGAAATTAAAAAAATATTAAAGGTCTATCCAGATATAGTAACCCCCCTAAAAATAATGCTACTCGTTGAAATAAACATCCTAAAGTAAGAAAAAAAGTGATTTAAAAAATTTATTGAGTGGGGAGAAGCTTGAGAAGAGGTCTAATGAAAATCAGTTTCACTTGATCCTTTTTAGAGTTGAAGCATTATTTACTTTTACCTTAGGGTTAGACTTATTTGCTAGAGTTAATTTAAATTTATACTATGAGTTTTCTTGGTGTAAAGTTGTTATAATATTAATTAGACTTGTTTTCTCAAATTAATAGATTTGGTTTTAAAATTTTAGTGTTACTTGAGGACAAATAACGTTTAAATTTGTGTGATTTTGATGTGTAGAAAAACATGCTTAATTTCTTTTATATTTGTACATTTGCAGTTTAATGAAGGGCATTATTATATTACTTTTGTAGATGCAACAGGTAGTAGAAGTGGAACGAAGTGGAGAAGAAATGGAGTAAAGCGGAGCTAGCGTGGAGCAATTGGATATCCAAGAGACTAATACCTTGGTGCCAGCCATTGGGCGCCAAGGCGCTCCTACCAAGTGCCTTGGCGCCACTTACTTAGGTGCCTAGGAAACAGTGTATAGCTAACCACACAGATTGGCTGGTTCTTAGATGCCAGTAACTGCTGGGAAGTTTTAGTAGTTTCTCCCCATGACGTTCTTTAAGGGAATTTTAGAGAGGATAGAAGCAGTTCTTCAAGAGGATTTCAAAGAAGATTTTCATGTGGTGTGTGTGGATAACAGTAGGCTTTATTGTAGGACAGAATTAGGGCTCTTACTTAGAGAAATTGGAAAGATTTGAGAGGTTTATTGGAAGGAGATTATTTAGCACAACAAAAAGTGTTTGGGAAATCCTAAGGGAGATTCTAAAGAGAAAGAAGCTAACTATTGTGTATTTTTTTATTGTACTTTTGTAAAACACAATTACGTAGTGGATTTACTTTTTGTTAGTAATGTTTTGAGGTGTTTTCTGAATGCTTTGTGAGTAGTCTTTTCACCTTTTTCTTGTAATGATTATGTTAGTTGTGTAGGAATTGTAGAATACTTTTAGAATTGGTTTTCAATCTTTAATGTGATAAGTATTCTTCAAAGCTTAATTTACTTTTCATTCTGACCAAATGATTTGTTAAAATATGTTGTGATCCATAATGACTTGGGAGAGCTATGGAAGAAAGATTAAAATATTCACATTAAATTATAAGGAATGAAGCAAATGTAAATTATAGAGAGATGCAAACAAATAGAGAAATAATATTTGATGGGTTCAAATTGGGGTTTAAGGCATTAAAAGCAACTTAACCAAACTTCTTCATGTACTCGGGAGAGGGTAAAGAACAGAATTGCTTCGATTTGTCATTAGCCACAATTACAATTTGAATTATTAATTTTTCTACACACTACATATATCATTCAAGGGAGGGTAGTTTTATATCTTGATTGTCACCAATTGAAATATATTTAGTAGAACTTCTATAGGACTAAACCTTTAATAGTAGCGTATAATTCTATAGAACTAGTTAGCACAACTTAAAATTAACTTTATTTCCAATATAAGACTAATTTTAGTAGGCTAGAACTTCTCTTAAGTCTAACTGCCTCACTCCCTATGGGATAAACATTCTAGAATCAAAATCTGATATTACTGATATGATACGTACACTTAGGTGGGACCCCTGCACTTAGAATTAGGGTGTGTCAAGTTTTTATCACTGTTGTAGGACGTGTCACTCGACATCCTAGCTGTCGTGTTCAGTAGCATAAGAAAAATAATAGGCACACCAAGATATATACGAAAAAAATGTCAGATACATTGAACCTGGACACTTTTTTGAAGAGGTGCTTAAGTACCCCTTGGACCTTTCTCTACCTCTATAAATAGAGGACGAATTTGTGTGTCTAGTGTGTCTCTTTTTGGTGTCTATTTATGTGTGTGTTTATTTAGAAAGTATTAGTGTCTACTTGGTGTTTATTTTAAGAGTTTTAGAGTGTAATTAGTGAGTTTAGAAGTGTGCTGTATTGGAAGGAAAAGTCAAAGGAACTTCAAGGAGTCTGCTTGGGGAGGAAATTAAGATAAGTATCTTTGTTTATTGTTGTTAACTTTAATTGAAATCCATGCATTGTTTAATTCCCATGTATTCTGAGTAGTTTTCTTAGTATTTCTCCTTGTTTATGAAATTATGTGAATTGATGAAATTTAATAGAAGTGCCTAAAATATTAAAATAAATTGTGATAATTTTTACTTAAAACTTAATTTACTTTCAATCTTGCCCATTGAATTGTTAAAATATGTTGAATTATCAACTATAGTAAAGATTACATCCAATATTCAGTGAAGTCAAAAGCCTTGGAAGGAGAATGCAAATAAATAGGGAAATATTATTTATCGGACGCAGAATTGGACATTTTAGTGTGACAGACTAAAATATTCAATTTGGTCCTATTGTTTGAGAGCTGAAGTGTAGATGTTAGCCCTCAGGTGAGGGGAACGTGGGAGCTCTGAAGTGGCAGCCAGTATCCTCCCAGCCTAGCCGCAGATTTAGTAATCAAACATAGGATTAGTCATTGTTCTTTGCACTTGGACCAAAGGGTAAAGAATAGGAATGCTCCTATTTGTCACAATACAATAAAAGAAATTCTATTTAAATTCATCATTCACTTAATTTTCTAAAAACAAAGAGAAGGATACTTTTTTCTGAAATCTTTTAAATCAACTTTATTTTAAAGCATTAGTTTACTTTAGTTTGTTTTAGTTAATTATTCTAAATTTCCGTATATTATATTACTAAGTAATTCCTTTAAATTTAGCTGATACAAATCTGTTAAAAACTTCCCTGTGGGATCGATAACCAGGACTCCACTAGAGCCCTGTATTACTTGATACGATACGTATACTTGCGTAGAATCCATATTATACATTCATAAAATTAAATATATATATTAAAACGGGATCAAGTTTTTGATGACGTTGCTATTAGCATAAATTGCAAACATACAAAAAGTGGGTCACTATGGCAAATAAAATTTATTTAAAAAGACATTTATTTAAGAAAATATTTCACCAATTAGCTAAGGATCTTATTCCAATAACATAAAACTAAAAATGGCTGATATTATTTTATTCTTAAAAACATATTATGTTCTTGATTATGTACAAGAAAGAATGAAAACCGCAATAGTTAATCCTTATCTCGAACTACACAAAATCAAGCTCAAGTTGTATGCGCGTAAGTGAAGTTGTTTGATCTATATATACTAGAAAGAACAATTCACACTTTTTTCGCCTCTATTATTTTAATTATGTAAAAATTTTTGCAATCATGTATGATGAGTAGCTTAGTGATTCACTTTTTAACTCACAACTATATGATCATGAGATCTATCCGAACTCATTACACTGCTCCTACTTTCTTGGGAAAAAATAAGAGTGCCTTCTAGTTGGCCCCAATATGGTTTACTTAAAACTAAGATTGAGCTTATTAATTCTCGTTATATAAAATATGTATGAAATAGATTTTTATCTAAAAATGTATGACAAGTGGTTTATATAATAAAATAAAAATTAATATATATATATATTATATTATACCAAGCCATTCCAATCAAGGACCAAGGAAGCATTTACAATGTTCAACAATATAAATTTATGAGGAACACAATACCTATTAGAGAAAGAAAAATAGAGATAGACAATCACTTTTTGAATAAAAGATAATACATTACTCCAATTTTTTATTTTTCAATAAAATAACAACCCATGACCCTAATGATAGAAATAGAAGTATGAATCACTATTTTAATGCCTAAATTTTTAAAATGAGGCTATTTTATTGTTCATGTGAAATCTTTAATATTGGGTTAAGCCTAGTAATTTTTCTTCTTTCATTGTTTCTCACCTGTAAAATGTTTAGTGTTCTATGAAATTCTCTTAATTTATCAATATATGTGTGAAGTTTTTGTTAAATAATTATATGATTGAATTTTGTCTTTTATCATAAATATTTAGGCAAGTAACTAGAATAACCTTAATGCATCGCCTCCTCTAATAATTAATGTATATATTAATTTAAGCTCTTCACGTCATGTCATCCATTACGGCAAAAGAAAAATTTACAGCATTGAGCCTTTTAAAATTTAAGGATATAAATAGAAATCTCTGCAGTGCCATTAAGCCAACAAATGCCTATATGTTAAATGGTGGCCGACCCAGCTTTAAAATCTCTCTTAACCATAATCCAAGACAACTTTCTTCTCATTATTTAATGTCATTCAAACTTAGTATTATATCTCCGGATATTTCAGATGGTGAAAAGGCTAATCATAGGAAAAAGGACAGTCAAATAGGGTCATCTCATTAAATTAAATATTTATTATTAAGAATACAAATCTTTTGCTTCCACAAAAATACTAGTTTACTTCTAAACTCTCTCTGTAGCATTTAGCTCTATGAAAAGCTACCATCTATAGTATTATTAAGAAAATGATATTTTGTAATCCTAAAATATTATCTTTTTGTTTTTAAAAAAGACTCACATCTTTTCATCAGTTATAGTTTTAGTTTAATAATAAAATCTCATTTTTTTTTCATCTACTAATTTCTCAATTAATTTAATATTTCAACTCCTGAATTATTCTCTACTTTTATCTGTGCTAACCGTGTTTACATCATTTCTTACAAACATCTGTGATTTTGATCCAATCAGAATTATTAAAAAGCCAACGGAATTTACATTTTCATCCTTTTTAACGTACTTCTCGACATAAAAGATATTTTTAGTATCATAGAAATAAGCATAAAATTGCTTTAATTCGTAAGAAAATAATGAGCTTGCTGCATGGAGTATTACGATTTATCTTTTTTTCTATTTGTGGTGTCTAAATTAATTATTTTATTTTATAAGTTAAGAAGCTATCTCTCTAAATAATGACATGCTATGTTGTCTAATCTAGAAAAAAAAAATAGATATGTTGAAATTAAGAGAAAGGAAGATTTACATATATACCATTCAATTCTAAATTATTTACAAACTATGACAGAAATTTTCATTTTTACATGCATATCATCTCACCTATTGATCTACTGAAATTTGATAGCTTTTTACTAATACCTGTTTTTGATGATATTGCACTTTAAAGAAATGTATTTTTCATGATTTCATGCAGGTATAATGATTTTAGGTCATTGGAGGAAAATGAAGCGAAAAGGAGCAAATTTGGAGCAAAAAGGGACAAAAGTGCATTTTATTAAACTAGCGCTGAACGGCTCTATCACCAGCGTCGGGCCACGCTATTTTATAGAGAGTTGCGACCGTATTGGCGGAATAATGCGCCGAATAGCGCCCTATCCAGTGTCGGACCGCGCCCTATCCCGATTTTAAACTAGATTCAATGTATTTGACCAGATTTTAGAGGGTTGCTTGAGGAAACTCTTGGGAAATAAGTTTTGGCTGAATTTAAACTTCTTTGGAGCCAAATTTGGAGGGAGAGGAGAAGAAGAGAAAAGAGTTTAGAGTTTAGAGAGAGTATTTTTCCATTTTATTTAGGAAATTTAGGTTTTGTGTTTTCTCTTCTAAGGAGTGTAAGAGGAGAGAGAAAGTGAGAGATTTCTTCTTCCTTATCTAAAGAAAGAATTGTGTGTTGTTGTGAAGAAAGAAGAGGAGTCAAAGGAATTCCTTGAGATTCGCTTGAGGAAGAGTTTGAGATAAGTTGTTTTTTCTTTACTCTGTTTGTATGACGTTATTTTTATATATGAAATCTATGTTTTGTCATCTTTTCCTTATGTCTTGAATAGATTTCTTTGTCTTTCTCCTTTTCATGTGATGTGTTGATGTTGTGATATGGAAATGATGTGTCGATTTGTTATGGAGAATTTGTGATAACCTTTTCACTTCGAACTTCATTTACTTTTTAATCTGGTCAATTGAATTGTTAAAACTTGTTGGAAACATTTTTTTTTAGGAAAGAGCAGCGGTGGCTCCCTACGCGTTAATTATAAAAAGGAGTTACAGGGGGGAGGGAAGTGGATCCCGTTTTAAAACCAAAAAGCAAATACAGTAATACTCTCCCGTAAGGGTTCCACTTCCCTAATTACAACTCACGCAAAAAATGTCTCCAAAATACAAAAGAGAATTAAGAATAAAAGGAGAAGCAAAACCCAAAACTGAGTTGTAAGAGACTTTAAAGACCTTGAAAACAAATATAGGTAAAAGAAAGAACCAAAACATAATTGTAGTGCACTTGGAGGGCCATGTAAGACGAACATAATTGGATTTTTTTGCCCTGTAGCCGCAGAATTGATGGTCGTGGAGGTACCTGCGTGCTCAGAATTTGTCTAAAAAGGTAGCACAGAAGACATGAGCTTTAAATCCACAAATAGATAACATTTGAAAATGTTTCCAGAAGAAGTTGAGCCAAAGGGAGAATCCTTGGTAGCTAAAACAAAAGTAACCTGCAATGGACAGTGAAGACAGCCTGCAAAGAAGAGAAGAGACCATAGTAGTCTTGCCCAGAAGGAGTGCTAGAAATGACCGTTAAGGTTATAGTGGCAAGACACAAAAGCATAGTGGCAGTTGGAAAGGAATTGTATAAAGCAATAAACCATAAAGAAAATTAAGCTCTGATATAGGGGAGATTTAAAGAGTCCCCAACCAGGTAGGGTCGCAGAGAAAAGGGTGGGTTTAACCCCACCATAGGGAGATTACCAGCACTACGAGCCAACCAGTCAGAGGGGGTGTTCCCTTCCCTGAAGATGAAGTTCCAAATAACATTTATATTATTGGCACTAATAAGACAATAAATTCTATGCAGCAGGTAAATCAGGTTCCAGTGGGGAGGAGCTTTCCCAGTTAAGATATCATAAAGAATTTTTGAATCCATCTCAACACACAATTTGTTAAAAGAGAAAGCAGCAGCAGTTTGAATGCCCAAAAAAACTGCACAGCATTCAGTCATAATAGGGTCATCTGAGATAACAAGTGAATTGAAGTAACATAGACATTTTCCTAAATGGTTCCTAAAAACACCCCCAACCGCAGCAGAGGTAGAGGACCAGCAACCATCCACATTAAGCTTAACCCAACCCAAAGAAGGAGGGGTCCAAAGAACTAACACAAGTCTGGCAGCAGGTATAGAGGGGTAAAGTAAAAGAGGTGGCTTTAAAACATTTATAATAATAAGCTAAAATATAAGAAGTGGTAGAAAGGGAAGAGGGAGGGGAGGTATTGTACTTATGAGCATTCCTAGCATTCCAAAGGAACCAAAGAACTACAAGAGGAAAAGGGTGAAGGCAAGCCTTTAAATCCTCCCGTAGTTTCCAGCGCCAGAGATAATTCACTAGGATGATATCATGACGCCAAGTAATACCAAAATGAGAACCAAATAGGTTCCAAACATTTAAAGAGTAGGTACAGTTGAAAAAAAACATGTATGTAATCTTCCTCAACCTCTTTACAAAGAGGGCAGATAGAAACAAGCCTCAAGCATTTAAGCTTTAATATATCATCCAAAGGTAGCAGTAAAGTAAAATATTTCCATAAGAAAAAGGAGATAGAGGGGGAGAAAATGTTGTTCCAAATTAAATGTCCCCAAAGCCATTCAGAATAAGAGAGTTGATGAGCATAAATTACTTTGCTAATTGACTGGGAGGGAGCCTTCTTCCTCATAGGGATATCTTTTTTGTTATCTTGAATAGGAATAGTGGAAATTTGTAAAGCTTTAGACTCCCCCACCAGAGAAGAAAGTAAGTTCAAGTCCCAATCACCCTGATTCCAGCATTCAGAGACAGTTAGCAAATTTGTGTGAGTGGGGGGGGAAGTGTTTTGGAGAGAACGCATACCCCAGTTGTCCAGCCAGAAGGACAGGTGACCCTCCCCAAGATCCTATTAAATAAAAGAGTTAGCTACAGCTCTGGCATTAAGGATGGCTTTCCAGATCTTAGAATCTCCCATCTTCCATACCACTGAAGAAGGATGAGAAGATTTACAATACCCATAAACTTCGACCACAGGGAGATTCCCATACAAAATTTAAACCAAAGTTTACACATATTGATTTCAACAACATGTTGTAAAGCTTTAAACCCCAAACCTCCAGACTTCTTGGGTTTACACAGCTTATTCCAAAACACCCAGATCTTCTTTGCATCCCCCCACACCACAAAAATTTGTTAAACAGTTTTTGAAGACTGTTCAAGGAACTCTTTTTCGGGCTTAAAACTTGCAAATCATAAAGTGGAATACTCAATAGAATACTAGAGAAAAGAGTTAACCGTCCCTCATTAGAGAGGAAAACATTTCTCCAATCCACAATCTTCTTTTTAATTTTATCAAGAACCTCATCTATTTGAATTTGCTTAGTCCTCCCCCTGAGCAAGTTAACCCCAAAATATTTCAAGGACAGAGAAGTGTGTCTATACCCAGTGAAATTATCACCCTAAGATATAGTAACACTAGGGACATACTTACCAAAATAGAAAAGACATTTTTCCCTGTTAAAAGACAAACCAGGGCAGCCCTGAAAATCATCTAAAATAGACATTAATTTTTTAATAGAAGTTTTAGAAGCATTAGAAAAAACAATAACATCATCAACATAAGCCAAGTGGCTAATTATAATATTGGATTTGTGTCTATACTGAGTAGTGGGGTGGGAAGTCTGAAAATGATTAAGCATTCTAGAGAAATAGTCAAAAATAAGAATGAAGATTGTTGGGGAAAGAGGGTCCCCCTGCTTAATGCCTCTCAAAGCGGAAAAAAAGTCATAAGTATTCCCATTCACCATGATACTGTAATGGTTATTAGATAATGATCGTTTAACAAGATTGCAAAAAGCAACATCAAAACCTCTAGCCTGTGAAATGCCAATAATAAAATCCCAACTTAATGTATCAAAAGCCTTTTTTATGTTAAGCTTAAGGACAAGATTGCCACCTCTACACTTATGATCAAGATCTTCAACAAGCTCTTGAACAAGTAGAATATTAGCAGAGATGTCCCTACCCTTTATAAAAGAAGACTGCTGAGGTGAGATAAGATGGTTCAAATGAGGTTGCAGTCTAGCAACCAACAATTTACTAATAATCTTAGAAGTGATAGTAGTGAGGGAGATAGGCCTGAAATTTTTCCAGTTGGTTTTGTCATTATTCTTAGGAATTAAAATAAGTAAAGCAACCATAAAATACTTACCAGAGTCATCCCCATAAAAAAACTTTGTATAGCCAGGGTAACCTTTTTTAATAATATCCTAACTTGTAATGTAAAAAGCAAAGGTAAAACCCATCAGGGCCAGGGGATTTGTTAGGGTTATTATCTTTAAGCACAACAAAGATATCCTGCTCAGTAGGAGGGCCAGCTAGGGATAAGGAGGCCACATAATTCCTTTCAGCCTGAAAGAAGGTGGAATTAACCATAGAAACCTGCAGATGATCAGCATAGAGAGAAGAGAAGTAAGATACAACATCAGCCCCAATATGATCTAAATTAGTAACCCTCCCATCTTCAATAACAATTGAAAGGATAGTATTTATGTTCCTCCTATGCTTAATAGTGGCATGAAAGTATTTGGTGTTTATGTCACCATTAGAGAAATGAACATCATTAGGTTGTTGTCTTAAAAAATCCTCCTCAATAGAGATCTGCTTAAGAAGGTGATGGTGGGCATGGGCCACCTCAACAACAAGAGAGGGGTTGGAGACAGACTAAGCTTCTAGGTCATCAACAATATTCTGTGCATTAATAACATTAGAATAAACATTACTAAGACATCAAAGTTTCATTTCCTAAGGGCAGCAGCAAGTTTTTTGTGCAAATGCCAAAGAGTGTACCATGGAGTGCCAGCCACATCAGGTTTCCAAGCCTGCTTAACCAAACTTAGAAAAGATGGGTGAGAAGTCCAAGCATTAATGAATTTAAAATGATACTGGGCAGGCTTAGATTGAAAGGCCAAAGTAAGTAAAATAGGATTGTGATCAGAAGTGGCATGAATAAGGTGATTAACTCTGCACATATGTTCCGAAAGGATTATGAGTTCTACAACAAAAGTGAAGGTCACAGGGAAACATATGTTTCGAAAGGATTATAAGTTCCACAACAAAAGTGAAGGTCACATTCAATGTCCATGAATGAGAGACGTAGTTCATGAGGATTGAGTACAAATAAATAGGCAAATATACTTTGATGGGTGTAGAATTGGAGATTTCAGAGTGACAGGTGGTCCTAATTTTTGGAAACTGAAGTGAGAGTTAGCCTTCAGGCGAAGGGAAGTGGGAGCTCTGGAGTGAGAGCCAGTATCCCCGCAGCCTAACCACGGATTTTGGGACTAAACTTAGGATTAGCAAATGTTCTTTATACGCTGAAATATGGGTAAATAATGAGAATGCTCCAATTGGGCAAAATAAATTTGCATCACTGATCTATGTCACAATAATCAACATATTATGATTGGAAAGGAGGAAGGTTCTTACAACTAAACCTTGTTATAAATTTAGTCTTGTATTAGTTTACTTTGCTAGAGTTTAGAACGTACTTTGGTAGAAATAGTAACTACAATTGTTTGTCTTTCTTTTAAGAATTGAACTTGCTTGTAATTATGTTGTGATTCGATAAGTGATTTCTGTGCTATGCCATAAAATTAAAGCCTCCCTGTAGGATTGATATCCAAGACTCCACTAGAGTACTGTATTACTTGAGCGATACGTATACTTGTATTTAATTGTGTGACTCATTAACAAACTAAATCAATATATATATATATATATATATATATATATATATATATATATATATATATATAAATCTGAATTCATAAAATTTGCTATATATATATATATATATATATATATATATATATAAATCTGATTTCATAAATTTTGGCAAATTAAAAAAGTCGCACCACCTATGCATAACAATATGTATTTAAAATTTTTTTTGTAAATTAAAATGGTGATATTTTTGATGTGATATTGAAGATTTGAGTAGCTTAAATATAATTAAATAAAAGTTAGGTGTTACATATATATGTAAATAAATAAGTTTTAGGTGGTCTAGGGAAAATTAAAGAGGCATAAAATTTTTTGATTTACTCATTAGATAGACTTGATAACACATAACTCAAATATATGGTGTATTCATCAATGAGGCTTGTTAACCTATGCATAACTCAAATATAAGATGTATAGTCACAAAAAGTTTTCTTGCGATGGAGTTAAGCGTATACATAAAAATAGTCTGTACATATCTTGAGATAATCTGATGGTCCAAGATAATAGGACCATAATACCCTTTGTTACTTTCTTTAAAGCATGACTAGTAATGTAGTTTTATATTTTTTCCCTCCTATCTTCCTTAAGTAGGAGGGTTGTGACATGTAAAGAGGCACATGTTTTCTCCCCCACTTGTAACCTCTATGTTCAATGTAATAAAATGGCTAAGGAGGCCATGAACACCTCATTCACCGCGACAGAGTAAGCCTTCCTCTTCAGCACCTCTCTTCTCTTTTTCTTTCCCTCGCTCAATCCCCGTTCTTCGGTCCCAACGCTTTATTTCTTGGGTACGGTTTATCAAACATATTTGATAAACATCCTTTTAGGCATGGTGAGTGTGGATTGTGTCATAAACATGAAGATGAGCAAAGTTCAAGCAAGAAACTATTTAGAGAGAAGCTCCTAATAAAAATTACTAGGGGAATTTGCATGATAACAAATTATCCCTTCTGTTGTAAATCCATGCATACTCTTTATTCCCAGATTTAGGGACCTCTAACACTCCTCCCGTGTGCAGATCTCCACCTTTTGCTCCCACAAAACTAATCCTTAAAGTCCAAGCATACCAACCTCTGACCGGAAACGATACTCTCCATTTTCCTCCCGATCGAAGTACAACAACTACCCATCTCTTTGAAAGCAATCAGTAAAAGTTTTTCTTAAGTTGTGAAGTCCCCACCCCAATTTTTGTAAGCAGAGGGTTATCTCTGTCTCCACTCCTTCATTGTTCTTCCAACCCGAGGCCATCTCCTCATAAATCAACCGCTTGCTTGTAGGTAGATCGCCGACTGATTGACGGCAGTCCGGCCACCTCCGCAGCGAATACCGCCCAATGATTTGTTTCCTTCCTGTCACATGGAATATTCATCGATCGGTTGTCCTCTATCGACCAACTCTCATGCATAGAAATTATCATTGATTGATTGCTTCACCCTTTACCAACCGGCCCTTTCTCTCACCGATCAATCTCTTCACCCTTTACTGAAAGACTTTTTCTCCACATAGATCTTTACCAACCTATTGTCGCACGATAACCTCCTCCGAACCTACTGTCGTCTGGTTGACCTGCTATCACATGTAAGCCTCCCCCACATTAGTATCTTTCACTCCAAATTTCCTCCCCGCTCCTTATACTGTCGAAGCTTCCTCGCTTAGCAACTGTAGTTTGTCTCCTCAATTCAAGGAATCTACTCATCTTCGACACATCTAACGTCTTTGGGGCAATCTTTTGAATATCTCAGCCATAGCTTCAATCATCTTAGCGCCCTATATCTGGAAGTTACCACTCATACGCTCGACCAAACCATCTCTATCGCACAAAAAACCCCACGAAGGTCGGCCCCCTTTCTATTACCTCCCAAACAGCTTAACACTTGGGTGTCTCTATCAATTGGAAGAGTCCCTCGCACCAACACATCGCCGATTAGCCTGTCTCCCAGACAGACATCCCTGCTGATCTGACCAAGGTCACCTCCTCTGAACCTACTGCCTCTCAATCATCCTACTGTCGTGTGGTACAAGCACTCATCGTTTGTCTGATTTGCTGGATAGCTGAGCCTATCGTCTGACCAATCCATTGATGCCATTCACAGTTTCACTTTCGTCGCGTAGATCCATCACCTGACCACCTCGTATAGTTGTATAAGATGACCTCATCAGTCATTTATCGGCAGACAGCCTTATCGGTCATCCACCTTACCAGCCGGTCACTATGCTCATACCCAAAACCATGGAGGAAGGACTCCTCTCTACTTCTGACTGACCATAAGACTCCTCTTCTATTTCAAGTTGCACCTATAAAGAGGGATGGTTTACATATATAGCACTCAATTCTTATTTATTTTTATATTTACATATATACTACTCAATTCATATGCAGGGATCCAACCAATAACCCGCTGGTCGACATTTTCACACTTCAGACTAGTAACCAACTGACCGACCAGCTCGCTCCTCCGACCATCCACCAAATGAAACTCATGATTATGTTATTCCTCTGCTATAGTTAAATCCTTGGCGTAAAACACATTTCTTAAATTCAGAATAGCTTTATGGGATTTGAGTTTTCTTCTTACTCATTACCATTGCCATTTGTGTGATTATCTCTTTCTTTTCTTCATACATCTCTGTTAGAATGATGCCTTCCGTCGCGACTTCTTGTTCGTTGTCATATTGAAATTTACATAAATATCACCCATTGGCTGGCCACCTTCTTCCTCCGGCCTACGACCTTGCTGACTAACCACCTCAAACTGTCGTCCACCCATTGTTCAACCGGCAACATTTTCATCTAACGACCATCCAGTTGACCACCTACAATCTCACCAAACCGACCACTCCACTCCTTTCTGAAGTCTTGGAGGAAGTATGAAATCCAAAGTTATCAAATTTATGACTTTATTTGTCCAAACTGACCACCTGACAATAGTTTAAGTTAAAACAAGGAAGATTTACATACATACCACTCAACTTTATTTATATGTTAACATTCATACCACTCAAATTATGTGTATACCTTCAGCAGTTGTTCAGGTCGCTTCTGGCCGGCTGCCTCGCTGCTCTGCCCTGTTACCTCAAAAAAAAAGGAAAAAAAAAAATGAAAAAAGGGAAACCAAAATATATACAAACATACCATTCAATTCTTTTACTCATATATCTATAAACTTCGAAACAAATAAATGTGTATATACACCCACCTACCTATCACCATCTACTAAATTTTATTAACAAAGTTATTTGCCTAAAGGCCTTCGATCACATATAGTGTTTGCTTTTTTGGCGCATAATAGTGTTATTTTTTTTCAAACATATTCCATGACACATGCATAAAATAATATTTTGTATTTCTATGTGAGAAGTCAGATCAAGATTAGGCGAGCTCAAGAAGTTCATGCACACCGATGGCCACTCGACAATTCAAGAAATCACCATGTAGTAATACCGACAACAGCGTCATAGACGCCCGATCAACAAAACACCAAGGGCTAGTCACGAGACTTTCCTTACAACGAGCTCAAGTTTCGTAGCATAGATCGGACGAACATCCGGAGATGGTTTCCTGCCCAGTAGCGATAAGCTTTGCGAAGGGTACGCCAGCAATCATCCTAAAGAGAAGGCTAAGCGAGCTTCTCCCATAGAGAGGGGACCCAACCTAAGACGGAGGTCTGACCTGGCGAACAAGGACCCATGAAGGTGAAAGGTTAGAACCCGACTCCTTTGCACTCGAACGATTCGCCACCCGACAATGACAAAATTGCGAGGGGTGTACGGCGATTATCTTCAGCCCTTCAGATGATTCACCGCCTGACATCGACAAGCTCCGCGAGAGGTGTATAACAATTGTCTTCAACCCTTCAGATCGTTCACCTCCCGACAATGACAAGCTATGTTAGGGGTGTACAACGTTCATCTTCAGTCTTTCAAATGATTGGCCACCCAACATCGACAAGCTCTGCGAGCAATGTACGACTATCGTTTTTGACTCTTCTGATAACTCACCATCTACAACGACAATCTCCGCGAGGGGTGTATGACAATTGTCTTCGACCCTTCAGATGGTTCGCCACCCGACAATGACAAGCTCCATTAGGGGTGTACAATGATCGTCTTCAGTCTTTCAAATGATTCGCCACCTGACAGCGACAAGCTCTGCGAGCAGTGTACGCTATTGTTTTTTCTCTTCTGATGACTCACCACCAACAGCGACAAGTTTCGCGAGGGGTGTACGATGATCATCTATTTCCATTCAGATGACTCACCACCTGGTAGCAAAACGCTCCACGAGAGACATACGTTAATCATCTTCGACCCTTGAGATAACTCGCCACACGACAATGACAAGCTTCGAGAGGGGCAATGGGCGAATGATCTCGGGATCATTCAACGACTGATCGATTACAGTGGATGTGCTAAAGATGCCAGAATCGAGCGCGAAGAGTGCCTAACAGGGAGTGTCATTAGCAATTTATGTGTTCATGATTTGTTTGTTTATAAATTTTCTTGTCTTTATCACAACTATTGCTATCAAGGTGCAAGATAATTGGGCAACTTAATATGTACTAAAAAATGGTCTGCAAAGAATTCAAAGTACTCCGACAATCCAAGATAAGGGGACTAAAATGCCCTTTGTTTCTCTCAGCAGGGTTAGTATTGTAATGTTATATAACCCCCGCCCCCGCTATATTCTATAAATAGAAGGGTTGTTATATGTAACCCGGGACACTTATTTCCCACTTATAACCACTATGTTTGATGGAAAAAATGGGTTAAGGAGTCCAAAAATACCAAATTCACCCCGACAGGGTAAGTCTTCTTCCTCTCCTCCTCTCTGTCCCTCTTTTTTTTCTCTCTCATCTCAATCTCCCTTCTTTGATCCCAACACTCTATTCTTAGGGTACGACTTATCAGATAAATTTAAATTCAACATTAAGATTTGGTAATTAGAAGTATTGCCAGCCTGCAAGAGAGTTGATGAGACCACGAAATACAATGGCGCCCCACTGGAGATCCAAAGAAAAAGCCAGTACAGCCGAATTGGCGTGCATGGCCGAAGGCCCGGGCAAAATTAAATACATAATATCAAAATAAATTTAATAATTTCTCATCGACTATTTTTTTTAACACTCGTGTCAGCAGATAGTACACTTCGAACTACGAAGAAAGAAATTTCTTTCCGCATAACCAAAAAATCTTTCCAAAATAGCCTAATTATCTTAAAAATGATACGCAGGAGAAAAATTCATGCTATTGTATCAATGTCCAAAAATGATACACTTGCTTATGAATGTTAAAAATAATATATTTTTATGAAAACATTCTAACTTAAATTTATTTTTCTTGGACTTCCCGCCGCAGAAAATAACCAATCCTCTCCCCCACCAGTCCTAGTAATCATCATCCAGTGCTCCCTTCGCCCCTCGCCCACGATTCTAACCGTAGCAGTGACGTCGGCGCACAGAAGTTCATGAGAGAGACTGAAGCGAATTAGATATTAGGGTTTTATCGTGTAGCACAATAAGAGAAACCGAAAGCAATGAGACTTCAGTTTCCTTGTTTGTGCTAGGGTTTCAATGGCATGTGCCAAGATTGGATTTTTGAAGGGAGGGGTCAGGGAGTTCTGCTGTAAAACATTGAAAGTGACGCGCTTTCTGCTGCCTTTGAGTTAATGATAAAGGGAAAATGCATAATAAGCAAAGAAACATCATGGTAGAAGCAATCTATGTTTATTTGTGTACAGCTAGAAAGCTGGTTTTGTATCGTTATCGTTGTTTGGTCCAGAGCTGTGCGAATGTAGAGCGGTATTGACTCTTTATTTTTAAAATATTATATTAACAAGTTTTAAGTTGTTTATATGTTGAATTGGTACTTCAAGTACTCCATTGTATTTTTTGTAGATAAAATCTGAAGAAAATCTGGCAATTCAAACTTAGCACGAGAGGAGAAAAGGCAAAGTGGAAAGAAGGGAAAGCAGCAAAACCCTAAGTTCATGCCAATATGAATAGCTAACTAAAGTTTGAGCCATATCCTCTTTCTGATAATTATTTAACTGTTTGTTTTTTTCGCATTTGAAATGATAGAGTGTAGGCTTCGAGGGAAGAAGTAGAGCTGCCCAGCTGACGAAAAATTTACGCTCATTTATATTATTTTTAATATAATTGACTAAATTTTAATAAACTTTTAAAGTCTTATTATATAAATGAACAAATTTGAATACTTCATTTATTATTGATATAAATTAATAGGCGATTTCTCTGCTAAACAAGTAGTTCATTAAATATTAGAAAGTATCATTAAACAATGACTTAATTTTTCATTCAATGACTTAATATCTTTGTATTTCAAAAATAATTTATAATAATATAGAAATAAATAGGATAAAAGCATCAAGCAAATAATATGTATTGATTAAATTATTTTCTCATTAGGTTTCGGACTTTACAAAATTACTTAAATCATATCAGATGAATAATGCCAATATTGATTCAACTTTTTAAATGCAATAATTTGTAATAATAAATTTTTTTTCTTAAATCATTAGAATTACATATCTAATTTGTTAGACTAGTGAATTCGATTATAGCTCAAATTTGATAAGAAAAATAATAAAAAAGTATGAATAATATTATAAAAATTATGACATGTTCTAACTTAATTTGAATTTTAAAAAGATAATATATGAACGAATTTGAATGATAGAATACTCGTTGTTGAACCATAATCATAGGCTTGGTGTGCATTGCAGTTTATTTTATAAATAATCATAGCAAAGTGATCATCTACCGATGTTAAAAAAATGGAAAAAAAAATAAAATCTATACTTTCATTCAAATTAATATTAACGCAACCTCATCATGGACAATAAGTAGTATACAACACCCACAAAGTAATGTGTAGATTATATTATCCAAGTTATTATTTTGTTATATGTAATGCTACATAATCTACTCTTACCAACTGTAATTTAAAAAAATCTCAAAATCATCCATAGCATTCTCTACTATTCATCAAACCAAATTTTCTATTATGTCTGAATTCATCACATGAATATTCATTTAAGCTTATTCTATTTGAGTGTGAAGCTTAAGTCAAATATAAAAATATACTGTTCACTTATTTCCATTTACAGGAGATCGAGATATCAACTTGAAAGTCAAATCGATTGCTAAATCTATTCTGTTAACTGCTACACATGACCAGATCTAGATTTCTTAACAAGAGGAATCTAAACATGCACACTAAACATTTGTCAATGATTTTTCCTACATTCGTGGAGAAATCCTTTCACAAATAAAGACTAGAAAAACAATTTTTAAATCCCTAAAATAAATTTTCTTTAGTGAAACAGGCATGAATGGAAGATTCCATCAATTTCTACTTCAAAACATGAAACTTATCGTTGGAAATTTTGTTCAAAATCTGCAAACTATACATAAATCGATGAAAACTGAACTTCTGATTCTTCGATTCTAAAAGAGAGAAAACAAAAAGGGGCAAATGGAAGCCCAGAGAAATCAAACAAAGAAATAAAATAGAATAAAGAAAACTTGTAGTAACCACAGAAAAGAGAATGTCACTAATTCATATCATCGGCAAAATAATTTAATGAAAAATATCGCTCTAAATAACTGACTTATGTGTCAGCAAAGCATAAAACTAGTTCTATAAATTAATTTTCTATTTAGACAAGCTAAGTTCAAGAAAAGTACCTGTTATTGGAGTACTCGTAGACGCGGCCTCGAGAGGAGAAGACAATTAGGGCTATTTCTGCTTCACAGAGGACCGATAGCTCGTAGGCCTTCTTTAACAGACCATTCCTACGCTTGCAGAAGGTCACCTGGCGGTTGGTGGTGTTCTCGATCCTCTTGATCTCAATTTTTCCCCTCCCCATGATCTCTTTATATTTCTGGTTAAGTAAATCAAACAAAGAAAGAATTCATTTTTTTTAGTAAAATCAATGTTTCAATTAGAAAGAACTGCTTTTATCACAAGTTTATCTTTCTATGTTCTTCTGTGTTTCATTGTAGGATTTAGGCTTTTGTGATCAAATACATATGATGACTCCTTTTCCTCTTGAATTAGTAACTAAGGAAGGAATCCGAATTTGTAGTAGTCATTGCTCGCTTTTATATTTTGCTGCCAAACTCTTGGAAGCAAGCCTTCTATTATAGGAAGGTCGATCTCCTCTTATGAGAAAAATCTTATAAAATGCTAAAAGTTTAAATCATAAAATGGAAACTTGATTCTTATAATTAGAAAAACAACTCTAGAAATCATCTGCCTTATATTTGTACTAAAAATATGATCATGAAAAAAGAGGAAATAAAGAAAAAAGGCAAAAGCACCAACACTTTTGCAATAGAAATAAGTCAAGAAACATTCTGAAACCCTATTTTTTTGTTTAAGTCTCAGAAATATCATTTAAGAACCTCAAAATACTGACAAATGAATTAAAAGTTACCTTTAAAACTGTAACCAAGGAATTATTTTCTTCTGAAATATGGTAAACTTAATTATCTTCCGATGCCTGAAAACTCAAAATATGCCACCTTCATTCCACAAAGAACATGACAGGAAATGAAAGGAATCTGAACTTTAAACATGATATGTATTAATCCTATAATTTCTCAAATCACCCTCTGCCAAGCCTCGGATTTCGAACTAAATAGTATAAATCTGAATGCAAAACTAACGGGTATACAACCAAATAAATTTGAAAGATCAAAAACATGAATTCCTTACCAAAATTATCCTGAACTCTCCCTATTACACACAGAGTATCCTTTCACTCTCTTCCTTCTAAGGCTGTTTTCTATCAGAGAACTTCAAGTCGTCGCTGGAAGAGTTTGGGGATTCGGAGGGCGAGAAACAGCAAAAAAGAAGGCCACTGCATGAGAACGCCATTGGTCCTTCAGTTCACCTTTTTAACGGGAACTCGTTTTACATCATCTCCGGAACCGGTTAGTACCACTAACAGTAGAATGACGGGATTATATTCTTTTATTTTTTTTGTTGTCTGCTTATTGGCTAATGCTTTATTTGTAAGTTATTCCGGAGGTATATTTCAATTTTTATGAAGCCAAAAGACGAGCGCTCTGACGGTGTTTATTAGCCTGGGCCCGATTGAAAGCGATTGCGAAAGATATTGCTCGCACGTGCCAGCAGCGGTGTGGTGTGGATCGGGTGCTGTGGGATTAAAACAGTTTGCATGGACTGGGTCGATCTTAACCTCTCGGCCTGCCGTGTGGGGGGTGCGATAAATCTCGCTTTTTGTGGTTACATGAGATGCGCGGTGCATTATATCGTGTAACTGATGGGTAATAATACTAGCTGCAGCAACTTCATATAAATATAATATAATTGTAGGCAACTAGTTCAGGCTTGATTAAAAGTCTTATTTGAATTAAATTTATTTATCTCATAATAGTATTGTGAAATCCATTAACAAAAGACTAGAGCTCGTTTGAATAAAAGATGACTTCTTTTATAAATTTCAGTTCATTGAGTTAAAAAATAAAATTTAAAAATACTATTTAAGATTGAGCATCAATCAACTTAATTAAGATTTTTAATGAGCTTTCAATGATATTATTCATGATCATAATTTAATGAAGCATAGGAAGCTAGTCTACTATTTCGAGAAGTTTACTTATATATTTAGAAATATAACACAATCCAATTCCAATCCACGCACATATATATTACTACATCCAATCCTCCCCATATTTTTGTCTCAATATTATAACCATTAATAAATACATTGTTACAAATAGTAAGGATATCACTCGTTTAAATGCCATAAGAAAAAGTATATGTTGACCAACACAATGCCTAGATCTTATTTCTAGAGAACCATGATCTAAAAGATGACAAAATTGAGGAGGGCCTTGATGATACACCCCTTTCGCGTGATAATTTGACTGATGACTTGACAAACTTTTTAGTGTGATAGGATGTCTAACCTTAAAGACAATAAATTAAGAGATGAGATGAGAAGAACCATCTTCATTATATGTTGCATGAATGGATAAAAATGTAAATTAGTGATTGGTAAAGATAGTGTTATGAATATCTTATCCATGCAAACATTAATGAAGAAAAACGTGAAGATCAAGCCTCGTCTTGGGCCGCAATTGAACTAAGCATTTAACAAAGTACACGTGGCCTAGCTTGAATATAAATCAGTTATGATCGTTAAATTAATTAATAGAATGACCTTGTATAATTTTGTAAACACTCGGTTTCTAAATAAAAAAAGCTTGAATAGGTTATAATTTAGTTTATTTATGTTCAAAAGCACTTTAGTTTAAAATTTTTATACAAGCTTGTAAGGAAGCTCATTTAAGACTTAATTCTAGTTTGATTAATACTTGATTTGAAACTCGTTTATTCTTCCAAATAAATGGATTTTATAAAGCTCAATTAGGCTTCATTTAGATTAAAGTTCGTTTATTCATTCAAACAAGTTGTTCACATAAAACTTGTTAACAATTTGATTATGGCTCCATTGTGGCTAATTTATTTTACACCGCAAGATTTCAGTTGATTTCTTATGGTAAAGAATCATAAAAAATTAATAAAAAATTATTGGATATAAAAACTAATGGCTTTCTGACAAAAATATGATCGTCACTTTTTGTTTGTTGGAAACCTTTTTTACGATGACATTTCATATCAACGGAATAATGTCAAATATAAAATTAACATCAAAAATAATTTCCAATGGGGTGTGACTCATCGGTTCATGCCAAGCTAAGACTTGTTTAGTAGTTAACGTATTGATAGGCTGTTGAAAAGTACGTTAGTTACCCATTACAAACTGTACATAAAAAAATAAAAAAAAAAGTACCTCATTTGTTTTATTATAATTTCTACACCTACAATCACATCACATAAATTTATGCAATGTACATCACATATCTAATTTACCAATCCAAATAGCTATTAGACCAAAATCGTATGAATGAACTCACAAATTGAAAAAAAAAGTTCTAATTTATGAAACCAGAGAACGAAATAATATATCAATATATAGCAAATATATGTACATAAATATCTCATAAAAAAAGGATAGTTGTAGGCTATTTTAATTTCAACATTAATTATAATTATATAAGAATTACTCTAGACACAAGCATGGATTATTCGGGATCTAGTGTCAACCTATTGGTGGTCTGAGTGTTAATTGCTGATGGGTATGTTAAGATAAAAAAAACAGTTAAAAAATATTTATTTTCAACTAAGATATACTGAACAAAATAACTCTTACCATCCTCCTTTGGGACTCCATATGTTGGAGTTCCCCTCAATATGTTTGGATGCTCAAATGTCCCCATAATCTTAACTCCAGTTTTTCTTCATCCGCTCACTCTATTTTACATAGTCAAAAGTGTTCCAGGCTCTACACAAAATGGTTT
This sequence comes from Papilionanthe hookeriana x Papilionanthe teres, assembly GCA_022702705.1. Classification (NCBI taxonomy): domain Eukaryota; kingdom Viridiplantae; phylum Streptophyta; class Magnoliopsida; order Asparagales; family Orchidaceae; genus Papilionanthe; species Papilionanthe hookeriana x Papilionanthe teres. The sequence continues at coordinate 25,589,185 of CM040427.1, forward strand.
ACACATCTTGGTTGAGCCCAAGTCCCACGGAGCACCACCCTTCTTCAATATCTTAGTAAACATATCATGGAGACGGGCCCCCACTAAGCTCAAAGCTTCTTTTGATAAGTGTGTCATGCTCGAGGCACCAGGAGAACTTTTGCATAATGAATATCAACACGTTAGATGGATAAAATTCTATAACGTAGGATTAATGCCAAAAATTTACTACAAACTCTGAATCGCATATCCCTAACTTCAACCAGGATCTCTTTACATGTTAAGTATGGAGCGATCTACTTGCTCTCTATGGTATGCTTGATGACATGAACCGTCTATATAAAGGAATGAAATCTAAAAAGGAGTTATTGTTCATCTCATAAAAAGGTATGTAACAAAATTTTATTTTGTTTTAATTTTAAATACTTATGTAAGCCCAAAATTCATTAGCTTGAATGTGCTTCTTATACTGCCTGAAGCACCTCCGTCGATAGTAGTATAAGGACTAGCACAAAAGCAGAATGACCACCTACATGCAAATATAGGCAGATGATGATGGTACGGTAGGAGGAGACGAGATGTAAGATGGGGTGTGAGGGAAGGGTGACAACATTGGAGCGAGGTCACTGAGATGGAGTGAAGGGAATGAAGATCGTTTTAGACATTGAGACAAAATTGTTAATTTGTGTATTACCATTGCCTCATCATCTGACGACTGCATTTCTCATATCATAATCACATCGATGTCTCATGCTTGCGGGGAGATCATCGCCGCCTCTAGGAGCCATCTGCATCAAACAAAGAAAAAATAATAATTATAAATAACATTAAATCAAAGTATGATTAAAATGTGAAATGTAATCTACAAAGTACTACTACTTAAAATAAAAAATCTAAACAAAAAAATAGAAGAAGAAACTGTAATGTGTAATATACAAACTACCAAAATCGAATACTGAAGTAGTAATAGTAAATAAAAGTATGAATAAAATGTAAAGGACCATATGCAAACAGCCAATACTGAAAAATAGAAGTTTAAAGTTAACAGAAGTGAAACTATAAAGAGAAGACAAAATATTAAATAGAAGACAACATTTAATACTAAAAGAAGTTAGATAACATACATTTTATTTTGTATCATCTGATGAGTCACTAGATGATGAGCTTAGATTCGTTTTAGCTAAATCATCACCAGAAATATACTCATTAAGAGTAATTTGTTTGTATGTGCCACTAACATTCTCTAAAGTTATCTATTCTGAATAGAATTAATTAAAATATAAAAATCTAAGATTTCTCTTACTTGATGAGCGAGTTTAATACTATTAACTACTGCCCAATAGATTTTAACTTTTGCTCGGTCGGTACATCAAAGAAAATATACCTAACTCGGTTGTTTTTCTTAGAAATAAATGATCAAATCTAGCATATCTTTAATTAGTTGAAATTCAATGATATGATACGGTTTGCTAAGCAATATTCCATGATTTAGAATGTGATCAAACAAATCACATCTGAACATTAATGAACTTCATTATTAGAGTCATGATATTCTAATTAAACAACTTCTTCTAGAATACATCAATAATTTATTTCATCATTTGAATTATTATTCATTTTATCATATACACAAGTATTTTTAATCTTTATTCCTCCTGGTTAGGATTTCATGTGAAACCTATAGCCATTCACATCTATATTGACCAAGTTTTCATGATGCACATAGGATCCTAAGCAAGATCTATTAAGCCCAAATCTATTACTCCATTGTTCTGATCATTAACCTATGAATTTCATAAAGAATCATGTAACTATTATTATTTCTTTCAAAATACATAGTAATAAATATACATCATGAGTGTAAATTATGTGTGCTTTAAACCATCTGGGAAAGTCTTGTTCCATCTCTTAACTTATGATACATTCATCATGTAAATTTAACGAATCTACAAATAAGCTGTACATACATTAAAAAAATTTGTGAATCAAGTGAAAATTTCATTTGATTTATAGAGGTGGACAACTTATGTCTTACTCAAGAAAAGGCAAAACTTCATCCCAATTAAGAAGAACATAAAGAGTCACTATTCTAAAGTTATGTTTATTAAGATAACATGATGTGCATCCTTCTAATACTTCACCTAATTGATGAAAAACATAAGTCGTAGAGGGATTAACCATACCAGATGGCTCATCCGTGGGTTCTTATTTATTAAAACAGTATGAGTAGCAAGTAATAATCTCTTATAATAAATATGCCTCACATATTAAGCCATTTGGTCAAGCTTTATTATACATATTTCCCTTTAGTTCATTCTAAAATCTAAAATAGAATAGTTATTTAGTACAATTTTATAATAACTTAAAATAAAAAGTCTTTAGTAAATAAATTATTGCCTCTCAAAAATGGATACATGCAATCATACTGTATTGGACTACTAGCTATAGCCTCATATGATAGTTGTATAGGCAAATGCTCTATTAAATCAAAAAAATTGTCTTAAAACATTTTATTTTGAGATTTCATAACATTATTGGAATATTTGCTTTCAACTATCACAGTGTATCACATTTTAAATAAGTAGAACGAAAATTACTGAGTAATAAAATGATTTTAATCAATGGATTAAGTTTTTATCTCGATAAGTAACTAAATACAATTGTCATCAAACTTTGAAAGAAAATGTGATAATCGTAACTCTTCGTTCTAAATATATTTTCTTCTTCCAGGATAACGTAAATCTTACAATTTGAAGCATGATTGATAAGGAAATTTTAATAATTGTAGCCACTTGCAAATTATTCTTCATTGAACCAAAGTAAGAAAATATTTTTTTAGCTTAATAAATTTACTTGTAGCAGTTTCTTAAATCTCAAACTCTCTTCTTCTACAAATTTTCTTCAAGTCTTTTCTGGCATTTACATTATCCTTAGTTTTGCCCTTAACATTCTTCACAGTGTCGAAAATATTATGAAAGAAGTTTTTCTAGAAATTTTTTTATATACATAACATCAAGATTATTCATAAAAAAGTTTGTTCTTCTACTAATTGAATCCCAAAAAAGATAGTTAAGCAAAATTTTGATCAACACTAAAATCAGGAAGATATTGTGAAGATAGCTCAGGATAATTAGTAACTTTTGCAATGTCACTAACAATCAAGAACAACTCAGCTCCAGTTAATCTTAGTGGTGGCTCTGATTTAACATTTGATATGCTAAAAAATCATTTATTGTCCACATTAAAGTTATTTTCTTTTGAAAATTTTGTTTCATGGAAATGTTACAAGTGATGATACTTATTTCCCAAAGAATTTGTAACTCATTAATTAACAGTTGTAAATATACATCAATTTTTCCTTGTAGGCTATTGGAACTTGAAATAATCAATGTTAAAAATATGAAGAGAGTTATCATAGACTTCTCAGATTGAAGTATACCTAAAGTAACAAACACTTACAAATAAGAGAAAGGCGATACAATCTTATTGCATGGTGTGGACCTATTAGCACACAAGTAAGCTGAACAATATATACCCCTATAACAATTTTAGGATAAGTCTGATCAAATTTTTTTATATTCAAATAATATAATAAAATACTAATAATCTATTTTATTGAAAAAAAATAAAATAGATTTCTTTTGAAATTAATATGTATATTGATATTAAATTATAATATGTTTCAACTAAATACATAATTAATATGTTCTAGCTAATTAACTTTCATTTAATTTATTAAATTATTTGTTGAACAATAAATAATTATTTTAGTATAGATAAATGATTTAGTGAATCATTTAACATTCAAATTCTCAAAAGAAAGTTCAAATTTATATATTTGTTTATTAATTTAAATAAATTTGATTGATTATTATTGGACTTAGAATTGGAGGAGTTCATCAAAAGCATTGGTTCAAGTACAGATATGTGGATGTTGCAACCAAACTTTACGGGTGGTGGACCCAATTTTCCAAAAACAAGTACCTTTGGGAAGGTCTTACTGTTCTAGCATCAGAAAGCAATGTGGGGTACTTTTGAAGAAGCTTAACCCGTGGTCATTAAATAAATCAAATAAGACTCTAAGAAATTATTAGCTATTTTATTTGCTTGAAATTCAACAAACTAAATATGAATTTTTACATTATTTTCAATTTTCTCATAACATCTTATTATTTGGATTAAGAACAAATACATTATATGATCTTCTAAACACTAATTTTAATAAGTATATGGTCTAGATCAAATCAAATGGTACCAGCTAAAACGTTTTAATCGAGTCAACATGGTCAAAAAGTCACTCAAAGCATAATTGCATGATAATTTTTTTAATTTAGTAAATATTTTGGCCAGTCTAACATCCTTTAAATTTTGTGTAATTAGAGAAATCTTCTAATTTTAATAACCTCCTTTCACAGTTCAGACCTTCTTGCTTCTTTAAGTTGTGAGGGAGAATAAATCATTATATTATAAATCAGATATAATCGAACTATTAAAATTTGGAAAAATCAGTATATATCATGTGTGATACACCATTACTAAATTTCCATCACTCTGCACAAATTTCAGAATATGACATGAATCTCAAGATAATTTTTTGAGTAAGAAATGTTTGAACTTCAATTAAAAATCATCCATAACAATAACTTTAGCATACTTATAGTCAAACCGACCAGCTCTACGAGATAGACCCAATGATCAAAATTTGGTCCAATCCAACTCAAATCAAGCTCTGATCAAGTCGTTAAACCACACCAAGAAGTTTTTAGTGCATATTGGAAGGTCAAGTTTATTCAAAATATGACAAGTTTGAAGTTAAATCGAGCTTCTTGACAAGACGAATTCTACTAGCCTAAGATCACTCAATTATGGCATAAATTAAGGCACTTAAATACATAAAAAAACATTGTCTGATCAAGGAAATCTCCCAAGCCATCGAATCCAAGTAGTATGGATTCCTTCCTTATTTGTAACCCAAATGCTAAATATAAAGCCTTATCCCCCGGTGGCATGCGGACATGTCGTCGTCATTGCTAGTCGTCGTCGCTACCAGAGGTACTAGCGCTTTTTGATATGGGAAGGGTGTATTGTCGGTTTGAGGAGTCGTCACTCTATTTATCTATCTTATCGCCCCAATTCCCGAGTAACTCATTCTATTAGGATTATGTCAAGAATCCTTAGAAACTTTAATAAACTCGGAAAATGAAGCGGAAGGACTAAATACAAAATAGAGAAAAGATAATATCAAATGATAAACATATAGAGGAAATCTTCAGAATATGTCGTTACTGAAGTTTTCATATAGGGAGAATCATATAGAAAAGTTTATAACCAGAGATTTTATTTTTGAGTTCTTAATTCTCCTATAGGAGCAAGCTCCTATAATTAATTACATCTTAGAAAATTAAAATTACCTAAAAAAACTCCTGATTAACGTCAAATATTCATTTTATGAGAAACTCTAAGATAAAAAAAAGAGACTTCAATGTTCAATCCTAGGAATAACATGTTTCTAAGTGTCACGTGTTACCTTGGAGGTTTGGTTTTGTAAGTGTTATTATTGTTATGTTAGTTTGATTTTGTCTTTTTTGTTTGGGTTTTGTCTTGAAATTTACCATTTGTTTTATTGTCATTTTGGTTTTGCTTTATTTTTGTTCTTGTTTGGTGGTTATCCTAAAAGTTTAGGTTTTATGGTTATCCTAAAAGTTTAGGTTTTGTGTTATTTTGGTTTTGTCATTTTGTTGTTGTTTTTTTTAATGTCGTTTTAGTATTATTTTTTAATTGTTTGTCTCGTCTTCAGAATGTCGCCCTACAAAACAGAGTTAGCACACCCTAATAACATGCAAAGTAAATCTAAAATGAAACATGTCTTCATCCTGCAAGAAAACAGGGTCAAAGTTATTCTTACAAAAGAAATAATGTCGATTTGATTTGTTTAATTTTTATTTGGTTGAATTTTAATTTTTTAGACAACCCGGTCAAGATGTCTATGGCTCCGTCGTCCCAGGGTCGTTGAAGGCCTTGATCTACTTAGTCTGAAAGGCATTTAAACCAGGGCTGGAAGACTTCTATCAACAACCAGGATTGCATCGTTCAAGAAATCTTCGTAGATCAAGAACACTAAGGTTCAAGTTGCATTCTGTGATCTTTGTTGATCAATGTTTCATTTAAGTTTTAATGTCTTTTGTCAATTTTTAAAGATTGAAATATTTTAGGTTATTTATGATTTATTAACCGATTAATTTTTGTGATTTGTTTTATGGTTTGAACCTAACCAAAGTTAGGCTTTTATGATTTTAGATTTAATGTCTTTTAAATCTAAATGTGTTAAGCCTAATGTAGATTAGACTTAAATCTAACATAAGTTAGATTTTATGACTTTTAGATTCAATATCATTTGAATTTAATGGTGTGTTGACCTCACTTTTGGTTGAGATCTAGTCTTTCTTTAGAATAGCCTAAGTTCTAGCCATAGGATTTTCCTGGTGACTATCTTAAGGGACCAGTAATGGAACCCTCACCCCATAGAAATTCAAAACACTTCTTTGTTTCACTTGGAGTTTTCAAATGCTTGAAGCCTAACCTCTAAGTATTTAGGAGGAAGAGACCAAGCATTAGGAAATTCAAGAGAAGTGCCCTATAGGAGGCTCACACACATACCTACACATTACACTCTCACACACTACCTCACAACCGTAAACCGAACTTCTCCATACTTGATCCCCTATTCCTTTGGAAACTCATGTGGGTAGTTTCCCCAAGCTCTTGGCCCCAGGCTAATGCTTGATTAGTACAGTACATGAAGGTTCCAAATGGAAATTCCCTTGGTCCATGGTTCAAATAGGTTATCAATCCCTCCGAAACCCAATTTTACAAAAAATCCAACTTTTGACCCCTTACCCTTAAACTCTACCAAATGACCAAGTTACCCCTAAAAGTCGTATTTTGCCCAAAATTTCTAAAATCAACCAAAATTACCAAAATCTCCCAAAAATCATCCCAAAATAGTCCTCACCACTCAAAATACCCAAGACACCCAAAATCTACCAAAATTCTCAAAATACTCCCAAAATACCGAAAAATTACCAAAATGACCATCCCGGCCCAAAAATTCCAAAAATTCCCAAAAATTGCCAAACCCTCAAAATATTACCAATTTAAATTTAAACCATTTTATTTGACTCAATTTGACTAAATTTGCTCAATTTGACCAAGAGCCCCAATTTGCCCTTTAAGGCCCAAAATGCCCAAATCACCCAAAATGTCCACCAAATTGACTCCAATTCTCTCCAATTCCAATTCAAAACTTGAATTCAACATCTCCAATCCCAACTGAAACCAAATTCAAGCCCAATTTGACCCACATTTGAATCCAATTTCAACCCAAACCAAAAAGCCCCAATTTTGACCATATGACCAAATTTCCCCAAATTAAACCCAATGTTAATCAATTTCCCCTAAATTTCAATTCTAAACTCTCCATGACATTCTCATAAACTATATTGAACCATCAATTGTCCCCAATTTGAGCCCAAACCTCACCCAAGTCCAACCAAATCCAAAATTCCCAAAATTTCCCCAAATGTGTCATATGCCCAAAATCCATCAAAATGAATGTCCCAATCCCAAAATTTAAAAGTAGTTTAGGCCTTATGTGGAAGAAAAATTTTGATTGGGATCATCTCCTTATAGTTTGAGGAAGCTTTTAGAAGAACCAATTTAGCTATGTCAAACTTGAAATTTGTCCTAAAATGTGGGGGTGTGAAATTGTGGCAGAACAATGGGTTTCAAGAGTTGAATCCAGAGGGAATCAATTCCTTAGGTTTTGGAGAGCAATTTTGGTCTTGAGTGTTTCAGGATTTGAGCAGTGTCTATGATTCTCTCTTCTTCCTTTGAAATCTCGAGTTAAACTTATTTATAGCCATAGAGAGGCTATGGAGGAGCTTGGATAGGCTTGGGATTGCTTGGGTATAAAGCTAATAACCTCATGATGGCATGAGGATAAGTCCCCTGGCTGGAGATAACCATGGGTGAGCTCTCAAGCTTTCCATGATGAACCTCTATTAAGGCTCAATTTGAATTTTTATCTTGTCTCCCCTCCATTGGATGACTTGGGAGGTGGATAGGGTTGGTTAAAACTTACTGAATTAACCTACCCCATGTAAGTTCACAAACTCACTTAATAGGGTCAAGGGAGAATGACACATAATCTTCAAATTTCATCATTTCCATGACTATCCATGATGAGGTCTTCCTTTAATGGTATAGATTTAGCTATACTTTGGCTCATCTTTATTAGGTTGGAGATAAGGTGCATGATAAATTCAAAGAGCTAGTTAGTCTTCATCCACCTAAGTTACCATGTCACCAATGATTTTATAAAGGAATGACACATAAGCTCCTTCTCTCATGATGGTTTCATGATGACTTTTGTCTTTTGTTAAGGATGATGTGTCAGGGTCATAATAGGTTCTATGGGTCATGGGTGACCCATTGGTGACCTCCCATAAATTAATTTTGATATTGAAAATCAATTATGGGTTTTTTATGTCATGTGTAATGTCATCTTTTTAAAATTTAATCTAGAGTTATCTATTATAATTTTATTTTTAATTAATTATGTAGTTAATTAAAAAAATTTGAAATTATAATATTAACCCATAAATTGGTGAAAATGATTTTGAGTGCTAACCATTTGACCAATTTTATTATTTTGGTCTAAAATTTAGTATTTTAGCCCAAGTTGACCAAAGTAGACAAATGTTGACCATGGTTGACTAGGGTGGACCATGGTTCACCAGGATTTATCAGTTTAAGTCTGAAGTTGACTAGTGTGGTCAATGTGATGGTCATTGGGTCATGGATTGACCATTTTGACCAAGTTTAACCATTTAGGTGAAGGGTTGACCAGTGTAGTCATTGGGTCATGGATTGACCATTTTGACTAAATATGATCATTTAGGTTGACCAGTGTGGTCAATGTGGTGGTCATTGAGTCATGAATTGATCATTTGATCAATTTTGACCATTTAGGTCAAGGGTTGACCAGTTTGGTCAATGTGGTGGTCCTTAGGTCATGAATTGACCATTTTAACCAAATTTGACCATTTAGGTCAAGGGGTTGACCAGATGAGGGTTTGTCATTACCGATCTAATCATTTTAGGATGTCATAAAGATTTGTTTAAAAAGGCTTTATTATGGTTTTCCCCTAATCCTTAGGTTTGAATGACTCTTGATGAGATTTAGAAGGACAATATTGGTAGACTTCTTTTCTCAAAATGGACCATAAATAGTTTCTCACAAAAGTGAGGTCAACACCCCCTTCTGGAGGGGACCAAGATTAGGAGCCAAAAGAAGACCGGAGCTTTGAGAAGAAGAAACTAAAGCTAAATTGACATTGCTTGTACACTTAAGATCATTCGAATTTAATCCACTCTTGTAGATGCCGACCACCGTCAATCATGATCTGTCGATCACAATCTACCACCACAGCTACCCTCTATCATCGACTTCCATCAGCCACCACATGCTCCTTGTAATGAAGCCTCTTGTGGAGTAATAATGTGCATTGTAGAATCTCAATGTATGTTGAGGAACAGTGAAGCATTCGATGAAACAATACGTCGTCTCATACATAATGCAACAATGCACCTCGATGATGGTGTAACAACAAACCCCAAGTACGCTGCACTACACACTTTGATGATAATATAACAAAGAAACCTACATACAGTGCAACGATGCCTCTGGAAGACGATGAAACAATACATTCCAAAGATGGTAATTTGCTTCAAACAACTAAAGCTCTCTCCTCACATCTCATTACTATAACTTATGTGATCCACTATGGACTACGTGTATAACAACTCGTGCAACTCCTAACTTTGACCCCTACGATCTACAGACGTCGCTCCACCGCACCAATATGGCCTACATGACTTACAGCTCGTGTAGCTCCTAAATCCTTGCTTAATGACATATGGAAATCATCATAGATCAACACTATGGTCTACAAGGCTTTTAGCTCATGCTGCTCCTACTTCTTACCTCTACAATATGTGGAAGTTGTTACTGCTCATCACTACAACTTATTTAACAAATATGGTATACATAGCTTACAACTCGTGCAACTTCCAACTCTATCCTATGTATACTACAAAACTTAACACAAATCACCACTAAAATCTACATAGCCAACTAAAACCTTTGTGGCTTATAGCTCTTATAGCTCCCAACTTCAACCTCAACAGCCTAAGGATGTCATCATAGCTCACCATTATGACATACATGGACAACTACGACGTACATGGCATACAACTCGTACTGCTCCCGACTCTATTTTTTGTAGCCTACATATGTCATCATAGATTATTCCCACATCCAACATGACCGATTGTGGCCTACTTGACCCACAGCTCATATAGTACCCAACTTCCCATCTACAGCCAATCGACTTTATAGTAGCTTACCACCATATCCTACATGACTAACTAGAACATATGTGGTTCAGAGCTCCTACAACTTATTTCTATGCTATTTATGTCTAAATAACTCTCTTAAAGAAACCATTTGTGACCCACATGACCAACTTCTACCATAGCTTTCAACTACAACCTATATAATAAGCTTGCACTATAAATGTTATCTACAACATTCAAGGTGTACTATCACCTCCATAACAATCAAATACGGACAATACAGTCTACAATCACCCAGAACTACATTCGTTACAAGCAAACTGCGACTATTATCGATGAACTATTGTTGTACATCTATAATGATCAACTTTATCTCCATCTTCTCTAATTCAAGAAAATAGTAGATCTGTGTACTCACTATTCATAATAGATTATTTTAACTGGGCTAAGTCTCATGGATTTTTTCCCATTCCAGGTTTTTTCACTTAAAAATTATGGTGATCCTCCAATTTACTTTTATTTATTTACGTGAGTGTGTTCTAAATTTTCATGCAATGCTAAGGTGATAATTCATTAATTTACCATTGTGAACATTCTGACATACATCAGTTTGGTTTCATCTGTCGGAATTGAGGTCTTGTTTGAAACTATTTTCAAGTCTGAGATGTTGAGCTCCTACTTTGTTTCCTAATGATATGCAACATCAAATCGACAAAAGAACCTCATATTTGTGTCTTAAAGATCATTTCTAAAGTGTTCTTCAATGCTGCGATACAACACCCTTGAAAGGACATCAATGTCAATGCTCCAGGCTCGATTGTAGTGTTGTAGTCTTCCTACATCCTACTCAGATACAAAGTCTATGACAACTTCTTCCTGGTTGAAGGCAAGCTTCATTATAATTTTGAATGGCATTCACATTAATGTATGGGGCATAAATATGGTGGGGCAGTCCTTCCATGTTTTATTTGACATTAGGTTTTTAAGCACTACTTTCATACTATGAAAAAAATTCCCAAATAATGCTTCCTCGGCGCCCCCACCATACTGGTGTTATTTTTCAATTGGATCAGGAAGCCAGTCCCCTCATGATTTGAAACATGCGCTGCTTTGTAACCTGCTGTGAAAAACACCCCAGCTGAGGGACAAGAAATTAAAAAATAGCTACTATCAAGTTCCTAAACAATATTCATGAGTATTAATACAACCTTATTTCCAAGAAAAAACTATGATCCATTGTGAAATGCACGCATGTCTCGAGAAATTCATAGCATCTCTAACACCTTATTATGGGCTTAATCAATCTAAAGGAACTCAATTCACCATCTTCCATCATACGATATAGTCATCAAGCAAATGCTTTGACTAATAGTGACTGAGAGTTCACAAACTCTTGCTGGATTCCATTTGACCTCTTCCACAATAAGTTACGTTCATCAAGTAGAAGCAATGACTGAAAACCTCAGATATGTCAACTATTCTTAATGGAATTCTTAGACTTTGTCCATTACAAGTTAACTTCATCAGGCATCTCTGCCTATAAAACCTTGGATAGTTCCTAATTTTTTAATAGGTTCTTTTTTTTACTTTATTTCATCACAGGGTAACATTGTTTGAGCATCTCTGGCTATACAACTCAGAACTAGTTGCATAACTATCATGGATTACAATTTTCTCCACTGTAAGTTGTGGTCATCAAGCGGGCGCTTCTGACTCAACAACCTAGGAAAAGTCAAACATCCTTAGCAAAAACCCAGAAGTCAAGCAATGTTGGCTCAGAAGACAACTACTTATTACTGCCCAAATGGCAAGGAAAAGTTGGTTCAAAAGGAATAGTGAAAGTAACCTCAGAAACAATATCAAATTGTTTACTAAATTAAATATAGGAAAGATGTATAAATAAAAATATCAAAAGCGGATGAAGAGATACATAAACCAAGTTGTTGGCACTCTGTTAAAAAAGCTATAACATGTCAATAGGAGAAGAGACACCAATTCAATTCAACATTCTCCTTTTCATGGAAGTATGCTCCTATGAGCTACCTTCGGCTCCTTTTCTTTTTGGGCCAAAGGGGGGATCGTATGACTCCAAGAACAAATACATGACATGAAGGATCACAAATTTCTATTTTCCTCTTCGAGGGTCAACATTCAGGCTTAAAAATCCTGTAATGTCTCCATGCTCTAATCAAGGTTATCTCGTATCTTCTTTAATTCGTCACAAGAATGCATCAGTTCTTCATGTTGCTAGGAGAGAAAAATTTTGACGAAGGATTAGCTATCCTGACACTTTGCTAACTTGCATCCCAATAACAGTTTAACTATTGCATGGTTGTTATTCACATTCTTGTGCTTGCTAAGGCTATGGTCAATCTCAAAACCTTGATCTTCCATGCCCTCGAAGACAGGGCTAACTTGTCATCAAAAGGTGTCAACTTCACCTCCTCAGATTTTTGAATATTCCTCTGCCTATCATGGGCGGGGTTCACCAAATGTAGACATCTCATGATGCAAAAAATCCCACCATAAAGCATAATGACAACACAGAAATCTTCGATGGAATGCTCATCGAGAAAAATCTAGCTTTTCATCATCCCAACTGATAGGTACAGTGAGGATAATTTAACTCTTTCCTTCAATTTCTCCCTTTTGATCCACTTTGGGCTTGAGCTGCCCTATCTTTTCCTCTTTTCTCCTTATGAACTTGTTCATCTTTTCTGTCCTAAAGTTTGGGATTAGGCTACCCCTGGATCTTCTTTTCTGTTACATGTTATTTGATTTCCTTCTATCACTCCTCTTGTTTCTCCTTAGGGTCCTCTTTTAATCTTCTTCCTTCTTTCTCTTGCTCCCCCTTAAGCATCTTTCTCCTCTTGGACCTCCCTCTCCACATGACTAAAATCCAACTCCCCTTAAGACCCTTTTTATAGATCCTCAGGACCTATATGTTACGCATTTCAGGTTCAAAATCTGGGCCGTTTTAACCCAGTAATTTAATTTGATCCCTTTGGTCCCACTGCTTAATCTAATGCATTGATTAACTACCCGTCTTAAATTGCTTTCCTTGTATCATTGGATCCATCAGCATCCAAATCTGACACGGATCACTGATGTGGCAAATTACAGAGCCGCTCTATTGGGCTAGCGTGCTGGTCTCACCCGTTTTACCGATTGGGGCCCAGTGACTCGGATAGCCATGTGCCTGATGGCTGATGGGCACCCAGATCCAACCCGCAGGCACGATAGCTGACCTGACCGGCTGAACCATGCGCCTGTCAGCCCACCACAGGAGCCCACTGGCCTGAACGGGGACCAACCAACAAATGGCAAATAAATGTCAAACCAGGGATCAAATGCAGGTCGCACTTGAAGATATGGAGTCACAGCGCCAACTAAGCCATACACACTTTACAATCATATACATATATAACATATATTTAAATAAATATTACTCATATATATATATATATATATATATATATATATATATATATATATATATATATATATATATATATATATATATATGATATTTTCGGACAATGAGGTTAGTCTCACCCAATAATAGGGGCCAATTAATATGACAAACAAATTTTCATCATGCATAACGAATCTCAAGGTATGATGTGAATCTTGAGGTAATTTTTCTGTAAAAAACGTACAAATTTGATTATAATTTATCTAAAACTCTGATTTAAGAAAACTTATAGTCAAACTGACCCGCGCAACAAAACTGACCCAATAATACAAAAATTTATCAAATCCAAGTCAAATCAAGCCCATATTAAATCATTAAATGAGTTTTGTAAACTTTCAATGCATAATTGAAATGTCTTACATATTCTAAATTGGATAAGCTTATAGTCAAATCAAACTTCTCGACAAGAAGAATCCATCGAATCAATATCACTCAATTCAGATATCATTAAAGCACTTAAACCATAGAATACCATTCAATTGAGGGAATTGCCTCAGGTCGTTCAATTAGAGTGTTTTAGGTTCCTTCTCTATTTCTAACCCTAACTCTACAAATAGAGCCCTACCCTCTATTGAGAGGGGACCTAGACCGGGAGCCAAAAGAATATTGAAGCTTGAAGGAGCTGAAAGTCAACATAATTTATGTACTGAAGTTCCAAATATTCCTCATGCTTGTACTACCACTGACTATCATTATCATCATCTGTTGGCCACCATCTACAATTGTTGACCACCCCCTACCATGAGCCACCATCGACCGCCATTTACTCCTTGTAGCAAAGTCCTTTGTGGAGTCAAAACATGCATTGTGGAATCCAAGTGAATGTTGCAGAACAGTGAATAACCTGTCTATGTAATACATTGTCCAATACATTATGCAACGATGCACCCCGAAAATGATGAAACAATGTACCCAGAATATTGTGCAATAATACACCTTAATAATAGTGTAACAATGCAACCCATATATGGTGAACAACACCTCTCAAAGAAGGTTTAATAATGCACACTAAAAATGGTGTCTTTGTCTGGACTTTTAAAACTCTCTATTCACAGATCTCCATTAAGACCGACATGACCAACAACGACCTATGTGGCGTATAACTCATGCAGCTCCCAACTCCAGTCCCTACAACCAACAAATGTCATCGCAACCCACCACTATAGTCTATGTGACCAACTACGGGCTATAATGCTTACAGCTCGTGCAACTTTCAACTCCAGGCTCTGTGGCTTACGAATGTTTTCACAGCTCACCACTACGAACCACGGGAACCGAGTATGAACTACATGTTTATGGCTCGTACAACTCCCAACTTCTACCTCTGTGGACTACAAACGTCATCAAAGCTCATCACTATGGCATAAGTGACCAATTATGACCTACATGGCTTACAACTCATGCAACTCCTATTCAGGCCTCTATTGCCTATGAATGTCGTTAATGCTCACAACTACGTCTTACATGACCAACTATGACTTACATGACTTACAACTCATGGAGCACCTGTCTATTACCTCTACGATTTATAGACGTTATCACAGCTCATTACTATGAACTTTGTGACTAACTTTGACCAAAATGTTTTACATCTCAAGCAACTCCTGACACCAGCCTCCGTATCCTGCAAACATCATCACAACTAACCACTTCGGTCTACATGACTAACTACAACCTACATGCTTTATAACGAATATAGCTCCAAACTCCAGCCTTTACAACTTACCGATATTATCGCAGCTCACCACTTCAGCCTACGTGGCCAACTATGGCCTTCGTACCCCACAACACATAAAGATCAACATTTGTGAAGCAACCATTTGCGGCTCACACGACCAACTTCTATCATGGCTTTTAACTACGACCTATATGACATGCTAGTGCTATAACAACCATCTATAAAAATCTCGGCGGACGCTGCCTCCATAGCAATCGACTATGCTCTTGCAGCTCATGAACCACACATCGATGTTATTTTTATGAAAAAAAAAAATAGTTCAATAACAAACACATAAGAACTCCTTATATTACAAAACTTTAGCTACAATTTTTTTTCTTTTACTGCATTTTTGTTATGTGTGCGCAATGTAAGAATTTTGTGCGATACTAAGGTAATAATTTTTTTATGAAATTACAAATATATTACCAACATTCCCAACAAACCGTGATGGAGTTTAGTAGAAGACTAAACTGGGAGATGAGATAACTGCTTCAACATATAACATAAACTCTTATCTTAAAGTTACAAACTAGCATTTACATTTATCTCTTATTTTCATGGATTATGAGATTAGTATTTTGCTAAACCGATGTATAAAAGGAGATTATGGATAGAACGTAAGTATTAATTTCTTGATTAACTTTATAAAAAACAGATTTTCTCCAACTTCATTTCATTTGTAACCAATATTTATTACTAATTTATTTATAAATGTCTGATTTGGAAACTTTGGGATGCTTTCATCGCATTTGATATAGAAATTGTAGCAAGCTACTTTATTATTTTTATTAATCATATAAGGTTCATTTTACTTGATATTTTCTTATTTTGCCTTCTCTTTTCCACAGATAAAAAGGAAATAAAACAAAAGATTTCTTTAAGAGATGGAAAAATAAAGTGCAGCCTG
This sequence comes from Papilionanthe hookeriana x Papilionanthe teres, assembly GCA_022702705.1. NCBI lineage: Eukaryota > Viridiplantae > Streptophyta > Magnoliopsida > Asparagales > Orchidaceae > Papilionanthe > Papilionanthe hookeriana x Papilionanthe teres. The sequence goes on from CM040427.1 coordinate 25,605,682, forward strand.
TCAGATTCATTCAATGTATATTGCTCTTCAATGTATATTGCTCTTCAATTCTATCTAATTCATATCTTTGATGGGCGCCACTAGTTTGCTTGTCAATAGCATCCTCTAGAGTAAGCCGCATTAGAAATAAAATCATTTGCATCAACTTTAAGCTTGTCGGCATTATAATAGCAACGAATTTATGAGGTCTACCTATATTTAAGATCTTACAGATCCAAAGTTGGCCTCTTTTTCATTTTTTTCTTTTTTTCGGTGTTTATTTTTGAGAGAGTGAGCTTAATCAATATGGTTTCTCTTCCACTACAGAAAACGGGGACACTGTATTGGATGATTATGATTCGCTTTTCACTCGCATCGCTGCAGTTTCACTTCAGTTAAAAAACTTATTTCTTTTGGAAAGAATTTTGTGCTTATTTTTCTTAACTGCCAGAAAACTCACTACAGTAAAGTGATTATTTAACATCTTGATATTATATAACAATGTAACATATATGTAGATGAATGAAAAAAATTAAAATAAAACGAGACACTAGAATTTTGTACATAAAAAAATCCATGAAGGGAAAAAAATTACGAAGTCTAGACCAAATAGAGTAAGCCACTATAAATATACAAGTACGTAGGTACAAACTTTCCTCACAACTAGGAGAGTGAGGATACTACCTTACAACATTTATCGATATAAAACACACCATATTTAGATTAGGACGGTTATAAGCAATGATTGTTGATAAATGGTAGTAGTAAAGACGATGTGGTAGTTGGAGTACTCTATTTGTGATATGAGGTTTGCAAGTGGAGATATTTGGCGGCCGACTATTGGCAACGGTAACGAGGGACAGTCAGTTGTGGTCGACGGTGGCCAATAGGCAGTGGTCAATGGCTATGGAAGCTGAGAGTTATCGCCGATTTTTTAATATAGTATTACATGTTACAACCATATTTGGGATACACTATTAACATGTAGAAGTTGTTGACGGTGGCAAGCAAGGGTTGTTAACGGTGGTCGACAATGGTAGACAGTTACAAATGTCGGAAATTGTCACCAAGTCTCCAAAATATGCTCTAAAATTTTATTTCTTCTATTCGTTTTCTCCTCAAGTAAAGGGAGGGGGTCTATTTATAAGCTCTAGTAAATGACATTTTAATCATTTGGTGAATAAACTCCATGATCACCTGATCAGACGGAGCATATTGATCCCCCTTGATCATAAGTTTTTTAATAATTTAAGGTCCTAAATGGTCTCAAAATCAAGAAAGCTCGGGCTTATTTGATCAACCACTATTAGACGCTTGATTTAAATATTATGTAAAATTTAGAGTTCATTTGATCATTCAATTGATAATAAAAAACCTCCAAATTTGCTTTAATGGCTTGATCTAGGCTTGATTAGACTCTGTTAAACCAATTTTAATATCATCTAATTTGCCTCGTCGAGATGGCCAGCTTAATTAAAACACGTTAAAATGAAATCTTGATGATCTTAAATTTGCATTTAAAAAAAATCATTTTAAGAAAAATAAATCGAGATTTGTGCACAATAAAAAATAGTTTGATAGCACATTAGTGGCCCACTATTTTTGGATAATTTTGCTTATGTTGGTCAAAAACATAATTTCAGATACTTTTAAATTTATACTTTGAGAAAATTTGAGTTGTCATAGATGATTTGATCATGTTGTCATTATTTGTTTTGGTGGTGGTAGTGGCTAAGAAACGGTGGTTCGGTTTTTTGGTGCATAGACATGCATATCTCGGTACGCATGCATTTAAGAAAATAAGCATAAGGATGTCTTCAAGATGTAATGGGTTTCGTAGGCAAGTATGAATGCAAGCTAGGACACACTAGAGTACGTGAGGACAAGGAAGCGCGCACCAACACATGTACATCCATGAGTGTGCAAGCGTGCGTGGTGTGTGTGCTAGAACACATGCTCGCGTGGGTGCACTTGTGAAAGTAGCAATGGTAACAGCTCAGGTGCACAAGGGGTGATTGCTTGAATATGTGCTTGAATGTGTATGGGCATGGTAGCTAAAGTAGTGCAGGTGCACTGGGAGTGCCCCCTTGTTGGGATTATGGAATTGTTCCGGCACGTGGAGTAGTTCACGAACAAACTTTAGTAGGGTGCATGCAAGGTTGTGCGCACATAATTACTCGTCTGATCGCGTGCACGTCCATGGGTTGCTTTCATAGTGAAATTTCAATTTTCTTAGTTTTTGGATCAGAAATTCAGAGTTTCTTTTATCTATAAATGATCCCATTGGAAGGAGGCATTATTCCATATGGAATACGCACGCAGCAGCTGCGTGCGGAATAAACCCCCAATAACTTCAATTTAGAGTTATTTGGATGTTATTTACAGGTTATTATATATTAAATAAATATTGGGTTATTTGCAGGTTACTATACGGATTCCATTTAGAGTAATTTATAGATTATTATGGGGGTATGCATGGTTATTGAGAGCTGCTCACAGATTTTGTGTGCTTATTCTGTATAAAATAATTTCATTGGTTGATAAAGAGCACATTTTCTATGAGGATCATCTTAGGTCAAGATAGAGCTTTTTTTTAATAGAAGGAAAGATAAACTAATTAGAAATTGGAATCACATATTAAAATTGAAGTAATAAATAAATAAATAAATATCACATAACTGAAATTTCAAAACCGAACCCAACAAATCATAAGTTTGAGATTAAACCTGAATCATAAATTAATAAAAAAATCAATAAAACTTGAAACCAAAGTGAAAAATTCAAATTTACCAATCATTAAATTAATCAAAATCAAGGGTGACATTAAAATCCACTAAGATTTTCAAGTTGAAATCAAATTGAAATTATGAGGTTGAAATTCACCAAGATCAAATTTAAAAAAAAATTAAACTTATCAACCTAAATCACTAAATCAAATAGATTAAAAAAGAGTGAAATCGTTATATCAACCTAAAATCAAAATTCAATAAAATTAAAAGTGACAGTCACAAAATCAAAATTAAATAGAATAAAGGAATCACCAAAATTATAAAACCACCAATCAAAATCAAATCAATCCAAAATTAAAATTAAACATAATCAAAATTCCCTAAATCAAAAAAATTAAAATTCAAAAATCACTAAAATTATGAAAATTGAATTAACCTAAATAAAAAAATTGAAATCAAAATGAGAAAAATACAAAATCAAGGATTAAAAATATCAACTTCAAAAATTTAAAACCCAACATAAAAATGAACATCACACTCAAATTTAATATCACTAAAATCAAACTGAAACTCATACATGCCAAATCCAAATCCTTAATCAAATCTATCAAAGCCAATCCAAAACTCATAACATGTCAAACCCAAATCCTAAAAAATTCTCCAAAGCCAATCCAAAACTCATGACAAGCCAATTAAGCCGCTCTATGTCTCATGCAAGACACTTTAAGTCTCATGTAAGGAACCAAAAGAAAGGTGTAGTTAAGTCCAATCTAACTCCTCCAAAGAACCAAATAGCTCCTTGTATGAACATGCCCAAAAATGGTCATGGCCAACCTAACTCTTCCTCATTATTTTCCCTTTATTATGAGTACAAAAATCCTATCCTTGAACAAATTGTGACCACATGTAGGCAAGTTCATACAAAGAACTGATGAATCTCCCAAATGATACTTTGATGAGGTGCGCAAGCTCAGGAAGAACCTTCCAAACATACCAAATTGAGGCTCCCCACTTAGGCTCAGGTATAAGCTTAAAAATCTATTAAAGCTCTTAATTTTGGTTGTTTGTGAAATAAATTGCAAATGTATGTGTTTATAGCTATTTAGATGTCCTCTTTATGGTTAAGCGATCCTTTTAGATAAAAAATATTACTGTTTTAGGCATAGGATCATGCGGATCTTGTAGGTCTGCACATATGTTAATAGGGATGAAGAGTGACCAACGTATATTTTGTGTATTTCAAGTGGACGGCTTTTACCATATCAGATGGAAAACAATAGAGGCATCAGCACACAGAATTGTCAGCCAACATGAAATCCACATGGAAAAAACAGTGATGGCAAAGACGGATGTGTCATTTAGTAGGCTCTGAGTCTAATGCTACATTGATTGGACTAAGTAGGAAAATTGGATTTTTTTTTATTTAATTAAATCCTAAAAAAAATAACTAAAAAGTTAATAACTAATAACCTAAAAATCAGAAAAATACAAGGTAAGATGCCCTAAACTCAAAAAAAAACTAGGGGAATTAAGGAAAAATAAAACCTAAGTAACTTAACCATAATTAATTCAGAGATTAATTAAAATAATTAATTAATTAATAAATCATTAAAAAATAAATTAAAATTAATTAAATCATAAGGTTTTATGTTCTCTGATAATGGCGACTTCTAATTATCTTAATGTCAAAGACCACATCTCGTCCAGTGCCATCCCAGCCTTCCATCTGATACAACGCAATTGGACGATTCTCCATCTTCGTCCCCAACTGGCCTAACCCATAAATGTCCACACTACAACCCTAAGATCTCGCTCTATACTCAATGAAATCAAACTTTGTTTGTTCCTACACCTTCATCTAGTCCAGACGAACACATCTATGCTGCTAATCATGCATGAAATTAAACTTATCTTCGTAAAGACCTAAACCAAGCTCGATTTGGGGGTAAATGGAATATACCTAAGCCCAATAGGTGTGGCCTTGATTGGGTGCTTACAGAAGCTTCAGTTTAGTCTAGCAAACCTCCTCAAAGTGTCACCATGATCTGGGAATGGGCTTGAGTAGGAATTCATCCTACACGTGGTGTGGCCTTGATCAAAGTCTGGTGCATAGAGCTTGTGAGATAGGGGTTTCAATGGGGATCTTCCTCATTTGGCTTGGGGAAGCTCAGAGACAGCTCATTTGAAAGGTTGGTGGAGTTTGGTGGAGTGACAGAGAGTGTTCTATTTTTGGCCTATTTTTGGTGAAGAAATTGGTTTCAGATGGTGTGAGAGATGGCTAGAAAATGATGGACTTGAGCTTAGAAAGGTCTAGAGAAGCTTTGGAAATAATTTGGCAGAGTTTCCTTAGGATTTTTTGCACTTTCTATATTTGGTCGTGAGGGAGTGGTGTTTAAATTGAGAGGTAAAGGGTGGCTACTTTGGCTGGCCAGTGGGTTTAAGGTGGTGCTTAGATGGATGGTTGAACGGTGCAATTGACCAATCAGGTTGAGCCAACTTGAATGGGTGGAATTGGATTTAAATTGTGGGAACGAATCTCTTAGTTTTGAGTTTTTCAGCGACTAGGCCGACCGGCCATGCAGAGTTGGTGGCTAGGTGGTTCAGGGGAGCCAAAGAAACTTAATTGTGATTGGTTGGGGGATTGGGAAGGCTGGTAGCAAGGATCCTTTTGCTTTAGCCATTTTGGGAGGAAATCCCATAAATCAAGGGACCCTTGGTCCATGGCTCACCTATGGTGAGCTGGATGGATCTAGGTTGTGTCGTAGGATTCAAATGGCTGTTGTGGTGGCCACGGTTGGGTTGAACCAAGTGGCTTTGGGTGAGTTTGAAGTTTGGGTTCAAATTTTGGGATTTAGCTTGGACTTGGTTTTGAGCTTGCTAGGGTTTGGATTTGGATTAATTCATTGTTCAAATTGGTGTAGGATATTGTCATAAAGTTTTTTAAAGTCAATTGTGTAAAAATTGAGAGGTTATTGAGTTCAATTTGAATTTTGGGGAAAAATTTGGGATTTTGATTTTGGTGGATTTGCGTTAGGTTTGGTTTTGGGTTTAGTCCAATTGAAGGTTCAAATTGGTATAGAAGAATGTTGTGGAGAGTTTAAAATTCAAATTTAGGGAAAATGAATTGGCTATGGGGTATAATTTGATGGAATTTAGAGGTATGGTCAAATTGGAGGTTTTGGCTCAAACTTGAAATCAGGGTTTCAAGATTGGTTCAATTGGGCATTAAGTTTCAATTGACATTAGACATGATTGATTTTGATTTGGAATTGAAATTGGGGAAGTTCAGAATCAATTTGATGGAAATTGGGGGTGATTTGAGGATTTTGTGCCTTTAGGAGCAATTTGGGAATTTTGATCAAAATTAGTTAATTTGGGTGCAATTAGGGGACATTTGGAGTGATTTAGGAAATTTTGGGGCTATTTGGAGTGATTTAGGAAATTTTGGGAATTTTTATGGCATGAGGAGCATTTTGGTAATTTTGATATTTTGGGGGTATTTTGGGAATTTTGAGTATTTTGGGGTGTTTTGATCAATTTCAGTGGTTTGGATTGTTTTGAAATAATTTTTGAAGAAAATTTGGGAATTTGGGAAATTTTGAGAAATTATGGTTTCAGTGACATTTTTGTAATTTTGGGAATGTTTGGGGCTAAAAGGTTAAAGTTGGGAATTTAGCAAATTGGGATCAATTAAGAATGTTGATCATAGAATTACTCTACTGAGCCATGAGACCAAGGGAAATTCCATTTTGGATCCTCCATATGTTGGTCCTAGCCAAACCCTAGCCTAGGGCTAAAAGTTTGGGGAACCACCCACATGAGTTTCCAAAAGAGTGGGGAACCAGGTTAAAGGTGATAGGTTTAGGGTTTTGGGTTGTGAATGAAAGTGTGGGGTCGTGTGTGTGTGTGTGAGACGAACCAAGACCACACCAACCAGTGCTAATCCTAAGTCTAGGTAATCCTATGGGAATCCTTCCTGAGCTCCCTCATGTATGGCTCCATCATACTAATTGCTAGAGGTTAGAACCAAACATACGGAACTCCAAGAAAAGTAAGGAAGTGTTTATAATTTCTAATAGGTAAAGTTCCATTATTAGTCTTTAGGATAGTCAACAGGAAAGTCCTATGGCTAGATCCTAGGCTCCTAAAGAAGAGAGACTAGGCCTCAACGAAAGTGAGGTCAACATTGAGTTGATGTAATTCTCATTAGAGTGAATTACACACATGGTAGGCTTGGTGTGCAAGTCATCTCCAAAGAAGACACGTGAGTGTCAAAGATGAGCGCGTGAGAATGGAAATTCAGGTGGACACAAGCATATGACGTGCAAACATACAACATGCTTATGCAAACAGACATGCCAGAATGCATGAGTTTAAGTGTGAATAGGCATGGGGCATGGCGCATTATAGCATAAGAATGTTATGAAACATGAACAAAGTGGTGTGCTTAAGCGGGGCATAGAACCATTAAGATCATATGTGGGTATATGCTCACTGGTGCACCTTTGGGTGCAAATGTGAGTGTGCTCAAGAAAGCAATATGAAACATACATGCAATCAAACAAAATTCTAGTGGATTCGATTGATCTGATCGGTTCGGCAACAACCGATCACTCAAAGATATGAAAGGTGATTGAAAGAACTGACCAGACTGATGGTAGTCGATCAGTCACACTAATTAAAAAGATCAATCGAGATAATTGGGCTAACAGTAGGTGATTGATCAAGTTGGTGGAAGGGTAAAACGAATCAATCAAATAGGTTAAAAATAAAATTAATTAAGTCTACTGGGTTGGTGGTCATCGATCGATCAAGTTGACAGAAAGGGGATAGAAGAGTTGAGTGAATTGATCAAACTGATGGTGATCAATCAGTTGAACCAACAAAAAAGATCAATTGAACTGATAAGGTCGGTAGCGGTCGATCAATCAAAGCAATTGAAGTGGTCGATTGGGTCGGCATAGGAGGCCGATCGATGAAGAAAGGTCTATCAAATCTATCAGATCAGTGACGACCAATCGAACTAATCAAGCTGGTGGCAGCTGAATGATCAAAGTGTTGAAAGTGGTTGACTGGGCCAGAGTGGCCAGTCGATTCATCAAGCAAATAAAATATCGATCAAACTGATCAAGCCAGTAGTAACCAATCAGTCAAAGAAAAACAATGGATAATCAAGCTGAAAATGCGGAATGTTGATTGATGATACCCACTACGATATAGGTGTGATAAGACCTTGACCAGTAACTATGCCTACAATTTTATCCTTTAATTTATATTTCAAAGGGTAGTATGCAAAAATTAATATATAATTTTTAGAAAATATTTTGCACACCAGAAGTACTACGCAAGTATACTTATCCTATCCAGTAATACAGGGCTCTATTGAAGTCCTGGTTATCGATCCCACAGGGAAGATTAATTTAAGAAATTAATAGATTATCAAATTAAAAGTAACTATAATTTTTATTTCTTTTTAATAATCAAATTTTGAGTTTTATGAAATTTCTATAAGATGAAAGTAAAGTAGAAATAAAGTAAAGGTTGATGTAAATATTAATAAAACAACTTTCTCCTTTTCAACTAATCCAATATTTTTCAGAAAAATTATCATTCGTGGAGAACTTGAAATTATGGTACTGCGCCAAAAAGAAGCAATCTTATTCCTTACCTTCGCTCGATATTATAAAGAACATTGGCTAATCTATAGATTGGTTCAGGATGTATTATTAGTAGAATGGGTTAATCTAGACTCACACTTCTAGATGTCCAAGGGTAGCTATGGTCGGCCCTACTAGTGACCCCGTTCCCTTTCTATAAACCAAATTATTAGAATTTATTCTGTCACTCTAAAAACTAATTAATTCTACGCCCAATAAATAATATTTTCCTATTTATTTGCACTTCACCTTGAATAACCCGCACATAGCCTTCGATTACCCAAGGATTCATGTGATATCTACTAGTTAAGAACTCATCTCCGGATATGTCTCAAAATTCTTTAACAGATTTTAACAATTCAAATGGCCAGTTTAAAAAGTAAATTAAGATCAGGTATGAATATCATTGCAATAATTTTTAACATTTAAGTTTAAGTTCTCCAACAAAATCAAATTATCTTTATTATCTTTTCATAGTTTAAAGGAGAAAGAAAAGTAACTACTCAAAACACATTGAATTCACACTGTAAAATATATTTATAAAACTTTGAACCAAGTTACAAATACTTATCTGGAATGTTCCTTCAAGTGATCCTTTGACTCCTACTGACTCCAAAGCAAAGCACAAGACTTCAACTGTACCAACTCTTACAAACTCTCACTTACTACTCAAGGATTGAGTAGTAACACTCAAAATAACTAAAATAAACTCACTAAATACTTAATAAGAATATATGGTGGCTCTCTAAAACTTTCTCCGGACACTGCAGAGCTAAAGGGGGGTCGGTTCTCTGTAGAAATGTCCCCTATTTATGGAGCTTCGAAAATTACCAGGGGTTGCTTAAGGCACCTCTTCAAAATTCATCCAAATTCAATGAATCTTCTAGAAAGTAACTGTGGCGCCTAGGTGCCGGGATCTGGCTCCTAGGCGATGGACTCCGTGACCAGGTCTTCACACCCCTTCACTTTGGATCGCACCTCTTTGCGATTAAAACTGTTTTCCTGTGTCCAAATGCATTGTATCACATGTCCTATGTATCAGGAGTAACTTCCAGTCTTCTAGTGATAACCGCTTAATACCGTCAAAATAACTGCCCAAAGTTATTAAAAATTTTAACTACTTCAGTATCGAACTAGCGCCTAAGCACCGGATTCTGGCGCCTAAGCGCCAGACCTATAATTTTGGCAACTTTGCTTTTTAGCTCCATTTTTGCTCATTTTTGCTCATTTTTCTTTCTTGAACTCTTTTTTTATCACCTATATCCAAAAACATAGAAATATCTTTCATTAAAGCATAATATCCATAAAAATTGAATCATAAATAAGGCATAAAATTGGTATTTTCTAAGTGGATCAATTGACAAGCAAGCAAAATAGGGCATTTATATGCAATTTTAAAATCCATGCAGTGCACACAATACAAATGCAAACACATGCATAATTGGTGACCCGATCATGCTCGACAAAAAGTCAAACTCATCCTAATGAACTCATGAGATCCTAAGATAAGATGGTATGAAAATTTGACGGTTAATTACTATGGGGAACGATAATTAACTATCATCATTTGCCTGACATGTCGGGAAGGATTTTAATAGGGGAATGTCTGCATATTTTTAGGTTATGTGTTTTGTATTTTGAAAAGGGGGTCGCCTACAGAAATTGTCGGTGAATTTTAGATTTAATTTAAATAAATAATTTGAAAGTAGTATTTGATTTTTGAAAATAATTTTAAATTTGAAAATTTTAAGATATGAAATCAAACTGATCTCACATCCCGAATAGTTTATATAAACGAGCACCGCACCACAAACTTGTGTATCTATCCCGAAGAATAGACACACTGCTTGATAATGGGGCTCGATTAAATAAACTAGAAAGGTTTGTGACATACGTTTGGTCTGCGAACCAATTTTATAAGCCGACAAGTTCCCATGCCTAATATGAAAACATTAAACAGGGTTTATATTACCTGGGTTCTTAAAATTCCCTATAAGGGCAAGCCCCTATAGTTAATTACATCTTAAGTGACGGGAATCACCTAAGAAAACTCTCGATAATAATCAGTAGTTCTGCTCTCAAGAATTTCATAGTTTAAGTTTTCAAGGGATTGAATTTTGGAATTTCAATAGGGAATGGATCAAATTTGGAACATTTTATTTTGGGAATTCAAAGGAAGAAAGGTAGGAGAAATCACAGATTCGAAGCGAACTTCGGTAATTTCCCGACTATCCTATTGTTTGGCATGAATTTAGGAAAGCCCTAATGTTTATTTAATGTTTTGATCCTGCCAATTTTAATTAATTAGGACTTATATTTGTATGATGCGATCACACAAATAGCCTTGAAGATGTGAGGGTTTATGTCGTATCGGACGACTACCTCGGAATCCTAAGACTGGTTAGGGCTTAATTTGCAATGCAAATGCCTAACAAAAGATTGAGGATTTATGTTGCACTAGGTAAACTACCTCAAAATCCTATGGTATTGTTGTTTAATTCTATGAATGTTTAGCTGATGTAGAGTTGTTTTGCTGACGAAGATGGTCGTGCTGCCCACCATGCTCCGAGCTCCTTGTTGCAGAGGTTTAGTTTTAGAAGTCATAAATCAGGAGATGAGAGAAGTGTTCTGGTTTAGAGAAAATCTTAAAATCCAAGTGTTTTTTAATATTTTAATTAAACAAATCTTAAAGTTGATTATAACAACACCGGTTAAGATCCCACGGTTCCATCCTTCCGCATCGTTATTTTTATCGGATTCACTTAGTCCAGATGAATTTGCTAAACTCAACTGAATGAGTTCCACACTTTCATTTAGACTGCGGGAAATCCCGTTAGCAACACGTAGGTTACATCATCCGAGGTATTCCCGATCATCCAACAAGACGTTTTAATTTAGTTGTAGTTGTAGTTTTGTTGTTCTGTTTGTGATTAAATTTTGAGTTGTTTTATATTTTGAAATGTTGTGGCGGTAAATTTTATCTTGTAATGACTTTTAATTTAGTTTTGGTTTCAGTTTTAGGGACTATCCTAAAGGTGTGGGTTTTCATGCAACAGTTGTTTATCATGCAAGAAAGGTAAGTGTGATGCGATTAAATAAATTACAATAAGATAAATTGCAATAAAATAAAAGCGTACCTGGAGGGTCTTCCCGTCATCCCAAGCTGCACTTAAAACACAATTAGAATATTTAAGCATTTAAAGCAAGTTCCTAGGTAAAGCTAAGGGAAGGGTTATGGTTTTCTACCAAGGTCCTACTCCTATAGCTAGTCATCTCCTATGACGTCTAGGTGTCGGTATTTTGGTTTGAGGACGATTTCCTTCATCAAGGAACAATTAAGTTCAATTGTTCTTATAAACATCCTATCATATCGAGGAAGTGCTTAAGACGAATCTTAAACATCTTTTCAATATTTCTAGGATTATTTTAAGTCCAAGAGAATTTAATTATACAAATGAATTAATCGTCCGGGAGTTCAAGTTTTGTTATCTCGCTCAGTGAACTAGGACATTTGAATATCCTATAAGTGAAGTAACACTTCACTTAATACTCCATTTAGGAGTTGTGACAACAAAAGCTTTCGAGGGCAAATTGATGTTCAAGTGATTTATGATTTAATTTAATTTCGGTTAATGGATTTAAGTTTGGAATAGTTGTTCGAGTTGTTTTAGATTTATTTTTGAATTCTTTATGTCTTAGGTGATGTTATTTTTAATTCAATTTAATTTAACTTTAATTTAATTTAATTTGGTTTAGTTTCAATTTTAATTTAATTTATTTACTTTAATTTAATTTTAATTTTAACTTGATTTTATTTTTTAAATTAATTTAATTTAATTTAATTTAATTTAATTTAAGTTAATATGATTTAATTTAATTTAATTTAATTTAATTTGATTTAATTTGATTTAATTTAATTTAATTTAATTTAATTTAATTTAATTTAATTTAATTTAATTTAATTTAATTTAATTTGATTTAATTTAATATGTTTTAATTTAATTTAATTTAATTTAATTTAATTTAATTTAATTTAAATTTTAATTTAATTTTATTTTTAATTTTAATTTAATATTTTATTTTTTTTATGTTTTAAAGATGATTTAATTTTAATTGTTAAAGTATTAATTTAATTGAAATTTTAAAAGGATTTAATTTAAATAATTTAACTTTAATTTAATTTAATGATTAAGTCTTTTAGCATTTTAAATCTTAAATTTGGATTATCATTTTAATTAGGAATTAAATATTATTGAGGTGATTAATTTAGGGATTCTTAAATTAAAGAACAAATCTCTTCCTAATAATATCCCTATTTTTAATAATTCCGATTTTATTATTCTTCCAAATTTAATTAATTATTTAATTAAGGTTTTATTTTAATTATTTTTAAATTGTTCAGTAGGTTTCTACTCTTTAATTATTTAAATTTCAATCATCCAAATCAGATTAGGATCAAATATTTTACTCTTTCATTTTATTAAGCCTAAAGTTTTAATTAAGGGTTAAAATTTTAATTACCATTTTGCCCTTCAAGCTTAATAATTTCATAACTCACTAAATTGAGCTCAAATGAATTTGAAATTTTTATGTGACTTCACTCATATGTCAATAAAGGCATTAAAGGAGAAAATGTGATTTTTCTGTATTTAATTTATTTATGTAATTATTTTTGGTGGAAAATAGGGATTTCCAAGGAAAATTTAATAATATGACCAAGGGAAAGTTTCTGTCCTTAAGAAAATTATGGGACATTCCTAATGACCAGAGAACCACTTGGACCAATTTTGGTGATTTTTTGAATTATATTCTTTTTATTATAATTATTTTGAGTTTTGGAGTATTAATTAATTTAAAAATAAAATAAAGATTGAAAAATGAATTTTATATTTTTCAAAAATCTCTCTGATATCAAGGAAATCAGAGAAAACTAATTTTTACAATTTTCTGATTTTTCTTTGATTTATTAGAATTATTTTAGTGGAAATGCTAGAAAATACATTTTTTTTAATTTTAAAATTACCCTAGGGCTTTAAAATTTAATATCTCATCCTAGAGACCTAAGAAAAATATGGGGTTTGTTCCTAAGTGATTAAAATTCAAAATGTGACATTTTGGTGAATTTAATTATTTTTGTGATTTTTATTATTTTTTAATTATTAAAAATATTAAAATAATGCAAAAAATCAACTTTTTTAGAAAATTAAAATTTTAATTTTCTTAAATTCCCCTGATATCAGAGAGGCTCAAAAACCAATTTTGTGAATTTTTGAAAAGCATTTTGAAAGTTATGAATTTTTTAAGTTTAATTTTGGCTAAATGGCTTAATCAACCCATTTGATAGGGCTAACCAAGTACAATTGACTTTAAACTTTTATGGTGGGTTCCTCTGATTCTAAAGGTCAGTGGAGGATTGATTTCAAGTCAATTTGATGTATGATTAGCTCTAATTAATTAAAACTCTATTTTGGGTGTTTAAGCCAATTAAGGTTATTCCAAGTCAGTTAACTCAAAACCTATTTTTCCTAGGGTCCTCTGGTCATAATAAACATCACCAAATTTTCCTAGAATTTATTTCATAATATGCTAATTATTGGAATTAAAATACTCAAACTAGCAACCTGAGAGTTGAAAAATCAATAACTCTTCATAGGGATGGCCTTCGACTTTGGAAAATTCAGGGAATGTTCCCAAATTCGTGGAATGTTCCCAAATTCGGAGACTTCAAAAGCCCTATGGTCTCATGCCATGGTGAATTGTATACATGCATGGAGAATCGAAAATGTGCAGAGAGTAAATAAATTATTAAAAATCAAATACTCAATGAAATTAAATGATTTCTTTTCCACATTATTCTCCTTTGTTCACTGAGCAAGAGGGTATTTTTATTTTATTTTTATGATTTTTCTACACAAAGTTATGCATTTTTGAAGTTTAGGGTCAAAAATAAATAAAATATTTCATTTTCCCGCTCAATCGCCACGTGTCGCTCCCCGATTGGCCGGCGCGGTTCCGTTCATGGATGCAGCTACCGTCCAACTCCATCGGCGCCGTCCGTTGGATACACGCCCGATCGGACGACCGTCGCTTCTCTCCCCTAGTTCTATTCACCCAAAACCGTCCAACTTCAAACCTTGATATCTCCCTCGATTCTCAACGAAATTGAATGAATTTTTTTTTAAATGATCGTCTAATCGAGTAGCACACATCTATACGGTGATGATATACTTAAAACATGTGAATAATTACAGAAAATTAAAACATGCTCGGTTGGAGGAGAAATGATTGGATTGAGCTTAGGAGTGCTTGGAGAAGCTTTGGGAATAATTTGGCAGAGTTTACCCAAGGTAATCTTTGCATCTCCTCCACTTGGTCATGGAGGTGGGGTTTAAATAAGGAAGGTTATGGTGGAGCTTGGGTGGCCATGAGGGTTGGCTTGGTTCATTCACCAAGGTTTTTGGCTGAGAAAAACTCACATGATTGAGCTTCGATCTTGGTGCAATCAATCGGGTTATGCCATGTGTAAAGTCAAGGATTTAAATGGCATGGGTGTAAGGAGCATTTTTGGTCCAATTTGGGTCAATTCATGGTTTTGGCTTGGTTCACTCACCAAGGCTTGATTTGGGCTGATGTGAGATCATTTGGGTCAGCCTCACATGTGTGGTGAAGTCCCCATCCAAGGTGAGGTGGCCAATTTTGATTAAAGTGTATCATGAATGGGGTTAAAAAGGTTTAGTGAAGGCTTAAGAAAGGCTCCCTCTCCTTGCCATAAGTGGCATGGTGAGGTGGAAAGGGCTCCCCATGGCTTGCATATGGCTTATGCATGGCTCCATGACTTCATTTGGCTTGCTCATGGCTTGGGGAAAATGTTGGCTCACTTGCATGGAAAAGGGTTATTTGGAATTTTGAAAACTTTGGATTCCATTGATGGGATTTGTCATGATGCTACAAATGGTTTGATTTCATGATGGTTTAAGGCTTTGGTCAAATAGGATTATCAAAGGAATGATGAAGAAAAGGTTTCATGTGGGCTTGGAAATGGACTTTGGGCTTTTAAAATCTGGTAAAGGTGGGCTTTTAGGAAGGTTTAAGGGAGTGGGCTTTTAGGTTAGATAATGGGCTTTTGAATAGAAAAATTTGCAATGGGCCATGCCAAATAAATGTTGAGTTTTGTCTAAGGATGTGTCATGATTGATTTGAAACAAGTTTGGAGTGATTTGGGTTTGAATTGGGTTGGATTTGGGCTTCTTTGGTAAAGGGGTTAATGTAGGTCAAATTAGGCTAACTTGGGCCAATGTTGGGCTAGGGTTGAAATTGTTGTAAAATTAATGTTGGGAAATGTTTATGGGAGTGTTTCAAAGAGGTTTTGACTTTGGTTTGGTTTTGATTTTGGGGTTTGGGCTTATTTGGGTTAGGTTTGGATTTAGGTCAAGATTGGGTCTTTTATCTTTGGGTTGAATTTGAGTGGGGTTTGGGTCTAAATTTTGGGCAAATTATGTTAGTGTTTTATTTGTGGGGATGTTAAGGAAGGTTTAGAAAAGGTTTGGGGTTAATTGGAGTTGAATTGGGTGAGTTTGAGCTAAGTTTGGGTCATGGGTTAAAATTGGGCTTTAAGGTCAAAAGTGAAATTGGATTCAAATTTCAATCAAATTGGGCTTGAATTTGGTCTAGATTAGTGTTGGGGATATTGAATTGAAGTTTAGAATTGAATTGGACCAGAATTTGGGTCAATTTGGTAGGTTTGGTTTGACATTGGGTTCACTTTGGGTTAAAAATGGGTCAAATTGGGGATTTTGATAAAAGTGGGGTAAATTGACAAAATTGGCCCATGGTATAGTTAGAAAAAATGAAATTGGGAATATTTGGGATTTTCTGGAATTTTCTGGGAATTTTATGAATTTTTGGATTTTTTGGCTAAGAGGGGCATTTTGGGTATTTGGAGGGTATTGGGGGGTATTTTTGGAATTTTTGGTATTTTTGGCTATGGATGATCAATTTGATTGGTGAGGAAATGTTTAGGAATGGTTTTGGGGAATTTTGGGTGATTTGGAAATTTTGGAGGATTTGGGTAATTTCAAGGGTTTTGGGTAGACTAGGCAGGTGTAGGGTCCCTAGGGTCAAAAATTAAAAATTTGGAAAATTGAAGATTGGGTAATTGTAAGTGGAATGAAATCATTTTGGTTAAGCCATGAAGTCATATCAAGCCTGCATGAGCCATGAAGGGACTCATTTGAGGCATCCACTATGTTGTTCCTAACCCTCTTAGCCAAGGGCTTAGGGGTTAAGGACCATCCATGTGAATCACCTTCATGAGTCAGGAGGTCAAGTTAGGTATGGGTGTGTTTTTAGGAGGTGTGTGAAAGTGTAGTGTATAGGTGTAGTGTGTGTGTAAGTCGGCCCTTCACTGCACTGCACCACCTGTAGGCGGTCCTAAGGCCAAAGAGTCCTATAGGAACTCATCCTTTAAACTTCCACATTTGATTTCAACCCTCTAGGTGATTAGGGGTCTACAATCAAGTTTGTGGAGTTTGCAGGAGTTAAGAAGTGGTTTGAATTTCTAAGTGGTGGGTCCCAATTCTAATCCTCTAGGATAGTCAAAGGAAAAGCCTAAGGCTAGATCCTAAGTACTAAAGAGAAGAAGAGAAGACCTCATAAAAAATGAGGACAACAGGGAAAATCCTTCATGATCTAGAGAACAGTGAAATCCATTAGACTTTGCATTGTTTATATCTCTTAGTAAATTTCATTCTTCCCATCCAAAGAATAAAATCATCAACACAATTGCATGAATGCAGGAATCTCAAATTAGGGGTCTTTGGAGCTAAAGCTAATAGCTATGTTTTTCTCTTGGATTCGTATGGGAATCATTAAGGTTCCTAACCTATGAGGTTTCCTCTATGCACAAAAATCCTAACCTAACTTCTTTAACACAAAGGGACTCTATGAAAATAAGTTTGAGAGATTAAAAAATTTTACCTACATGAGAATTGATCGTATCGTTCTCTTTGACTGTTGTTGAACTCACTTTTGTTGAGGTCCAGTTAGTCACTCTTCCTTAGAATTCTAGGATTTAGCCATAGTACTTTCCTGTTAACTATCCTAAAGGACTAGTGATGGAAACCAATCCCATTAGAAATTTTAAACACCTCCTCACTCTTCTGTGAGTTCTGCATGTTTGGTCCCGACCTCTAGTACTTAGTAGGTGGGAGCCAACTATGACGAAGCTCAAGAAGGGATTCCTATAAGATTTTCTAACCTTAAGATAAACCCTGGGTGATTTGGCCTAGAGCAAGCTTGTACACACACACTAAGACACCACACTGCTACTCAACCTAAAGCCTAAACCAAACATGCTTAACTTGGTCTCCCACTTCACTTGGGAACTCATGTGGGTGGTCCCCCAAGCCCTTAAGCTAGGGTTTGGCTAGGACCAACACGTGGAGGATCCAAAATGGGACTTTCCTTTGGTCTATGGCTCAAATAGGGTGAAATCATGTTTTTTTTAAAACACTTAATTGATTTCAAATTCATCAAAACCCCCAACTTTGGTCTTTTAGCCCTAAACTTCACCAAAATTACCAAAATATCCCTAAACCCTAATTTTCCCAAACTATCTCAAAATTGCCCAAATTCTCAAATTCTCTTCAAAAATCATTTCAAATCAATCCAATCCACTCAAATTGATTAAAATACCTTAAATGTTTTAAAATTCCCAAAATACCCCTCATACCCCAAAATTTCCAAAAATTCCCAAAATCTCAAAAATCACTTCGAAGGATCCCAAAATCCATTCAAACCACTCCATTGAGCCCAATTTGACCAAAATTACCAATTTTGACCAACATTCTCAAATTGCCCTTAAAGGCGTATAACGCCCAAATCACTCTCAATTTTCACCAAATTGACTTCAATTTCACCCAATTTCAATTCCAAATAAAAATTCATCATGTCTAATTTTAATAAAAACCAACTTCAAGTCCAATTGAACCAAATTTTAAGCCCAAATTCCAAGCTTAAGTGAATGTCCCCAAATTGACCATATCCTCAAGTTTCCCTAAATTGAACCAAATAATCTAATCAATTTCCCCACTTTTGAATTCTAGGCTCTTCATAAAATTTCCCTAAATCTTTTTGAGCTATCAATTGGCCTTGAACTAGCCTCAATTCTCACTAAAATCCCACTTAAGGCAAAAGCCCCAATTTTTGCCCCAAAGTCAAAATCCTTCCAAATTAAACTTTATAGACCCTCAATTTTTAGCCCAATTGACTTCTCAAAGCCTTGTGATAATCTTATATACCTATTTGAAACATCAATTGAACCAAATCCAAACTCTAGCCCAATCTAAATCCAAGACTAGCCCAAATGCCCCAAAATTAACCATGAGCCAAAATTGAGCCTCCCAATCAATTCAAAATCAACCAATTAATTTTGAAAACTCCTTATGACAATGATCCACATCAATTTAATCAATAAATTGAACCAATTCTTAGCCCAAACCCAACCTCGACCAAAGTCCAAGACAAAACCCCCATTTTGAACCCAAGAGCTAAACTTGACCAAATCAATTCAAATTGACCAAACCATAGCCACCACAACCACCATTGAAACCCTATGACCCAAGCAAG
Organism: Papilionanthe hookeriana x Papilionanthe teres; assembly: GCA_022702705.1. NCBI lineage: Eukaryota > Viridiplantae > Streptophyta > Magnoliopsida > Asparagales > Orchidaceae > Papilionanthe > Papilionanthe hookeriana x Papilionanthe teres. Next base: position 25,624,673 of record CM040427.1, read on the forward strand.
AACCACCTAGCCCAACCTACATGAGCCATGGACCAGGGTCCATTGAATTACTTGATTTCTTCCCATTTTTAGCTAAACCAAGTATATCCTTGCCACCAACCATCAAACCTCAATGCTAATTACCATTAAGCTTGTGGCTCCCCTGATCACCCTAGCCACCGGCTCAAGCCTGGCCTAGTCACTGGAGATCCTCAAAACCGAGAGACACCTCACCATAAGCTAAATTCAATTCCACCCATCCAATGTGGCTAACTCTGATTGTTCACTGGCGCCGCTCGGCTCTTCACTTAAGCATCATTTCACACTCAAATTGAAGCCTAATTTGCCACTTCCATGGTTATTTAAGATCACCCACTTCACGGCCAAAAAAAGGGAGAGGATCAAAGAACTTGAACAAAACTCTGCCAAGTTGTTCCCAGACCCTCTAGCAGCTGAGAGAAGCTCATCTTCACCATGCTCCAACCATTGTCTCCACTAACTGAAGCCAATTTCATAACTCAAACTTAGACTAGAAACAAGACATCCCACAAAAGTCTATCAAACCTCAAATTGATTGTTCCCTAAACTTTCCCAGTGCTAAAGAGAAAGCTCCCACTGAAAGCTCCATCTCAATGTAACTCCACACCATACTTCCACCTCAACCTCTCCACGTATAGAAGGAGCTCTAAACCAGATAGCTTATCAGACCAAAGTGACACTTAGAGGAGGTTTGCCAGACCATAAGGAAGCCTTTGCAAGCATCTAATTGAGGCCTCACCTCTCAGACCAAGATATAGACCATTTTCTCCAAAATTGAGCTTGGTTTGGGTCTTTGTGAAGATCTTAATTTCATGCATGATAAACAGTATAGATAAGTTCATCTTGACTAGATGAACGTGTAGAAACAAACCCAAAGTGATTTGGTTAAGTGTAGTGAGATATGTTAAGCCTAGAAGGTGGAAGGTCTGCGAGTTACACTAGTTGGGGATGAAGAATAGGAGTCTTCTGATCGCACGTGTATTGGATGAAATCTCAATATAGCACCGAACGAGGAGGTGAAGCATAAAACACGGGCTGAGTCAGCGGCTACGTGGATGGTGGCGTCAAATGGCGGAGCGCTGCTTGAGAGTTCGGAGCTGCCTAGGTTGACGTAGCGCTAAGTCAGATAAATAGAAAAATTAGGATTTTCTGGATTTATTTAATTTAGTTAACTTAGAAAATACATATCTAAGTGTAGAAAAAATGTAAGAACAAAACAAAAAAATACATTATTGCTCAGTGAACAGAGGAGAATAATGTGAAATAAAAATCAAAATTATTTGACTTGTATTTTATTTTTAATTAATTAAATACTCATAAACTTATTTTAATTATAACTTAAATATAAATCACCATGACTTAAAATTTTGAGGGCTTGTTGGCTTTGTCCTTAGGGGGTTTCTCTGATTTCCCAGTGTTAGAGAGCAACTTTAACTAAAGAGCCCTAATTTTTAAGTTAAATCCCATCTGTTTAATTAAAAAATTATAAAAATTAAAATATAAATATAAAAAATTACTTTGGTAGGTTCATTATGTTCAGATGACTCTAGAAAAAATATAAATGAGATTTAAGCAATTAAAAATGACATTAATTGTAATTAACTCATTAAAGTTTCAAAAATTTAAATAATTAACATATAAATAAAAAAGTCACAAAAATGAGCCCACACTATAAATAATTATTATATTATCTCTCTATAAAATTTTGAACTCAATTTGAATTAATCTGTGCACTAAACTTGATTTTTCAAGTAAAATAGTGCTTTTGTGTTAAATTAATTATAGTAATTAAAATATAATTAAGAAAATTATAAAATGTAGTTTTAGGAGCTTTTTGTGATCAGAGAAACTTAAGAAAAATAAAATTGAAGTTAAAGTAAAAATTTTTTTGAGGCACATTTTTAAATATTAATAAATAAAAATAATTAAAAATAATGAAAATCATAAAAAATGAAAAAATGTACTAAAATACTCTAAATTACTTCCTGGTCATTTAGAAGCAATTAGGTTATTTTTCCTAATTTTCTAAATAAAGTTATCGATTTTTAAAGGCCTAAAGATTAATTTTCCCTAATTTTTTATTAAAATAATTACAATAAATAAAATAAAAAATCACAAAAAAAATGATATTTACTTCTCTGAGTTCCTTGGACTTAGGGAGATTTAAGAAAAATATAAAACCTAATTTTCCAATTAAATAATATTTTATATTTAATTAATACTCAAAACAAAAAAATAATTATAATAATTAAAATAAAATTAAAAAATCATGAAAATTTGTCCAAGTGATTCTCTAATTATGATGAACCTCCAATAATTTTCCTAAGCGAGATATGGTGTACATTTGGTAAGTTAATGAATTAACTTGGAAAATATCTATGTTTATTAAAAATAATTCTAAAATTAAAATAAAAATCTTAAAATTACATTTTCTCCTTTGATATTTTAAATGACCCATGGGTAAGGTATCATAAAAAATTTCAAAGTCATTTGAGTTAAAATTAAAAAAATATGAAGTGACAAAACTATGAAGTGCAAAATGATAATTATGGAATTTAAGCTTTTATTAATATTTAGGTTATATGAGAAGGAAAATGGGCAATATATGATCTTAATTACTCATTCAGATGATTGAAACACGAGGGATTAAGTGGTAGAAAACAACTTATCACTTTTCCATAGTAACGGTATAATAACAATTTCCCTTAATTATTATAATTTAGAAGCTAACTAAATTAAATGATTCTATAGTAAGGGGTTTGATTTTAGAAGATCATAATTCACTAATTAAAGACCACTAGCTAATGGTTTGATCATAAAACAGTATTTGATCAGGATTAAGATCACATAATCTAGCATTCTTGAAATTACAGATCCACACATGAAGTCTTAAGGGCTTCGTAGGGAGTTAAGTTTAATATTGATTCGTTTAACGAGGCTTGGAAAAGACAATATAAAAAATCACAAATATTTTGCAAACACTACTAGCCCAACTATAACTTTAAGTTGGCTAAGTTCCTTAGCAAGTCCATTTGCCCTTAAGGGGCTTTCACTCACGTAATTCATAAATGAAATATCAAGCGATAGAGACCCCACTCATATCGACAATTAAAACATCAAAGTTCATTGACCACGGGATAAGACATCTCTACTAAACTTTAACTTACTCATGGATGAATAATTTAGAAACATAATAAGTTCAGAGGAACTCAAGACGTTCAAAAGGATTCAAAAGAGGTGTAAGGTTTTTCCCTGCACTTCTTTTCTCAGTCTTTTGGATACCTTGAAGGACCATTGAACCTATTATGTCTTTGATTAGAAAAATCCTTCTTGAGATATAAATGAAGAGGAGCCCATCAGATTACGACATAGGACTTGGTAGGCATTCACCTTAAAATGCTTTTCCTGATTTTCTTTCTGATAATTAATTTAAATTAATGCAAAATTATATATATTGTAAAAGCTAATCTTTCAGTTGGAGTGCGAGAAGATGAATGGTATGTTTTTTATAATTTATTTACAACATGTTACTTTATTGTATTTTACTTTCCAATACTTTTTATTTCTGAAATTTACTACTCTTCGCATGCAAAACCAATGAAACTAACAAAACCCAAAACTGAAATTGACACTCAAAACAAAACACAAGGCAAAACAAAACTTCTTTTCAAAATTAAACAACATTTTTAAAAAACAAAACAAAGAACTAAATTTAATACACTCTCTTTGGATGATCGGGAATCCCTTGGAAAAGGCAACCTATGGCTGCTAACGAAATTTCTTCCAGTCTAGATGAATTTATTGAATTCATTTATTTGAGTTTGATAAATTCATTTAGACTAAGTAAATCCAAAGAATATAGTAGTTTCAGAATGAGGAAATCATGGGATCATAACCGTTATCGCTTAATCAACTTAAACTTCACCCCCATTAGATTTCTAAGCAACAATTACAATAACAAAACTTTATATACACACTTTGAACATCCCAAAACTTTTTTGAACCTCTTGAAATTTACACTTCCAAACTTGAAACCCTCTGCAACAAGAAGCTTGAAGCATGCATTATGGGTAGCATAGCGAGGACATGCAAAAGAACAGCTTCGAGATAGCAAACAAATCTATAGCAACAAGCTCCTTTCCTTAGTTTAAACAATAAGCCATAAAACTTTGAGGTTGTCATCCTAGTGCAAAAAAAATCGCCAACTGATCTTTTAGGTCATTGTACAACCCTGTTGTAAAATATAAATACTAACTCGCCTTAGGATTCTGAGGTCGTCATTTAATACGACGTAAATCCTCCTATCTTCCAGGTCATTTGTATGATTGGTATCATACAAATGTAAGCCCTAAATAATAAAATTGGCAAGATGAAACATTAAATAATATTTCTCCAAAATCGAAGTCAAACCATAGGATAGTTTGGGAAGTCACTGAGGTTCTCCTCAGAATCCGTGACATCCCCTAGCTTTCTCCCTTTGGATTCCATAATAATTGTTCCCATTTGCAGCTTTCCCATTTGATATTACCCATTTCCGACTTTGAAAATCCTAAACGTATTTAAAATTCAAGAAGGCAATATTTTCTGATCATCATCGAGAGTTTTTTTAGGTAACTTCGGTTATTTAAGATGTAATTAACTATAGGGGCTTGCCCTTATAGAAAACTTTAAAAACCAGCTTAATATAAACCCTATCTAGTTTTCAATATTAGGCAGGAGAACTTTTTAGTCAACTTAAAAAAGGTTTTGCAGATCAAAATGAAAGTCATAAATCTTTTAGTTTATTTAATCAAGTCTCATTATTAAGCAATGTGTTTATTCTTTGGACTAGATGCATAGCTTGCAATGTAGTGCTCATTTATTAAACTATTAAATTCATGAGATCAGCTTGATTTCATATTTTCAAATTAAAAATGATACTTTTCAAAATTATATATATATATATATATATATATATATATATATATATATATATATATATATATATATATATATATATATATAATCTAATTTAAAACCGCACAGCGGAATTCCTCTTCTGGCGACCAACAATTTCTAATTTGGCGACTGAAAACTGTCCACATTCTAACTTCACTCTGGCGTATTTTTGCTCCACTCCTTCCCCAAGAAGTGAAGAAGCACCTCTTTAAAAGAAGAATTTAACAAAGCTTTGAGCTCAAACCTCTACTCCTTCTCCAAAGAGTGAAGAAGCTCTCCTTCTTCTCAGAAGCGATGAAGCTCTCTTTACACAACACAATTTCTCCAAGCAAGCTCTCATAAGTGTCGTGATACTGGCCCTTAGGTGCTGATTCATGCCTTTATGCCACCCCAAGGAGCTTACTTTCCATGCTCTTGGTTTTGGGAAGTTTTGGGGCTTTTTCAAGAGCCTAGACGCCAGCATCACGATGCCTAGTGCCCGTGACTAACACCTACTTTCTATCATCTTAGTTTTGAGTCCTGTGGGGGCTGTTATGGTCGCCTAAGCTCTAGTCTAACCCAAAAACCTTGATTTTTTGGTAGATCATCTAACAGAGGTATTCTTCATTCTGTAAGCTATGGGAGACTATATATGACTAAAATTTGGTCTCATAACTTTAAAAATGAGAAACTTTATAGGTCGTTCTTCAGAGAATCCGTAACCTATGGGCACACTAAACTACAACACAGATTTCGCAACTTCCCTTAACCACGGGAGTCCTCATATGAATATGTCATGCTCTCCAAAAACTAGAGCAAACATAAAATGTGTACCAAAATTTGAATGATGCCATCCAATGGTGGATTCTATTGGGCAAGGCTGAATCGTGGCAGGCTTGGTTTCATGACCTGAACATGTACTAGGAAGTTCCAGATGGGTGACTTGGGCTACATGACGCTATGAGTGAACAACAAATCTTCCCGAGTCAATCAAGTTAATACCCTACACATGTAACATCAGAAATTGATGCCAACAGCTCATCAGAGAAGTTTGTTTTTAGATACTTTGAATGATACAATAAGAATATTTTTCTTACTGAATTCATAGATTCGTGATCAAAATAATGAAGCAACTGATGAGAGCTTAAAAGAACTTTCTTGGAGACTAATGTGCATCATGAAAATTTGACAAATTTATTATGTGAATGGCCATAAGTATAATACAAGATCCTGTTCAGAAGAAAAAAAAAATTGTTCTAGTGTTTATGTTAAAGCAAACAATAAATCAGATTGCGAAATATATTATTATGGGATTCTCAAAGTAGTTATTATCTTATCATATCTCTATCAGAAGAAGTATATTATTATTCTACTGTGATTTGTTTGATCTTATTTCTAATCATGGAATAAAAGTAAACTAATGGTATAATATTGTAGAAGTTAAAATAAATAGAATATATGCTAAATTTGATCATTTTATCTACCAAGACAAGTGATTCAGATATATTATCTTTAATATCCGATAAAGCAAGAGATAAAGTTAACGGGGTAATAGTCATAACAAGTAAACCTGGAGAGATAATTAATATTTATAGTACAAATGAATTTTCTAATCAAGAAATAGAAATGATAAATTTATGTATTCCATTCGATCCTATCGATTAAGAGAGAAATAACAACTTGTTGTTAGGGGCAAATATGAAGAAATTAATCTAAAAAATAATGCCTATGATGATGTTTTAGATGAAGAAACTTTAAGTGCATTCTCTAGTGATTTATCATACGAGTTTGACTATGATGTGTAAGTTACTAAAAAAATTTTGACATATTTGATTTCAGAATCACTTAATGTGAATCAGCTTAATTTTGTAAGCTTAGTTTCACCTTTTGTATATTGTGTATGCTTTCATTTTCGGTTTTGGTAGTTTGTAGATTGCACTTTACATTTTATTTGTACTTGCATATGATGTTTTTATTTATATTTTTAGACGTGGTCATCTGTAGCTAGCACTTTACAGTCTTCTCTTTTTTATTGTGCAGACTTCTATTTTCAGTTCCAATATTTTTTAGTTTGCACTTCACAGTCTATTCATACTTTCATTTGATGCTTTTCCTTATATGCCAAGTTGTGATAGTTTGTAGATTGTACTCTATAGTTTTACCTTTTTTTTCAGTGTAGCTTTGTATTTTCTATTTTATTAGTTTGTAGATTTCACTGAAATATATGCTCATACTTTTTGTTTAAAGTTATGTGCACAAATTAATTTTTCTTTCCTTATTGCAGAGGACTTCTTGAGGTAGGGATAGTCTCCCTCCCCATGGGGGACAAAATTGAGTTCAATATTGGAGGAAGGCCCTCATCAGCCGATATAGCGACACAAATGTGGAGATGAGCACTGCCCTATTGCACTATTCATAGCCAGTGTTGCAAACAAATCATCTCAGCGAATCTCCAATTGAACACTGCCTGCTTCTACACACATCCAATTTACACGCCGACTATGATTGCAGCTCCATCTACTACGGTGGATGGTCATGCTGCTACTACCAATAGAGAGGCATCTGGTAACACCAGCAACACTTATCAGCTCAATCCTGTGGGACGGACGTAAGTTTTTTTAAATAGTAGTACTAGTGATTTATATTTTTAAATTTAATATAATGCTAATCTTATTTTCATATTTGTTCCTCCATAATTGCCATTCATGCTATCTGGAATATTATTCGGAGCAAATACGACCCTCCGTACCTATTTTGGAAGGAGATCCTGATAGCCACTTTGTTTTAACGCACTTATCCAAAGTTATATATATATATATATATATATATATATATATATATATATATATATATTCGCGCGGGCTCATTAATGAACGTTATTCGAGATCATAATTTAACTGAAATTTATTGTTTCACATTCTATGTTTCTTCATTAGATCTTGGTGATCTAAATCACGGTGATACACGATTGAGTAAAAAGCATTCCACAGTGTCAGATGCAGATGTTAAAGGAAGATGATAGCATTAAGAATACAAATACCGGGCATTAACATAAATACACCTAACTCTTGTTTATTTACATATCTAACACCCAAACCCTATTTTTTACATTCAACCCAGTCAATTCATTCATATCACATCAAATATACCAGTTTTTAACTTTAAAAAAATAAAATAAAATACACCTTTTATTGGTAAAGTGGCATGCATGTTAAAATTGAAGTGTAGGTGTTATATTTGTAAATACATATAAATTAAGCGGTATCTATGTTATTCTTCCAAATGCTAGCTAGTCAAATATTAATCTCCAACAATTTATGATCAACACGAAATTCAAAAAGTATACGCATTAAGAAAAATATTTATTGACCATTGTCAAAGAAGGCAAAGGGCAGAAATCAATTTTGGAGATATGTTGACAAAATGAATGAGAGGAAGGACACAACTGTAATGGGACAAATAAGGGTCCACCAATATGAAAGCATAAACCAAAATAAGCCAACTACAAAATGCAACTTAGGTCTGTGATATCAAATAGAGTAAAATTTCGTCAACATGTCAGGGTCCACTCCACGTTAACTCCATTCTATAAAAGTTTGTCACCTGCAAATCATGACAAATCGGTAGCCTTCAAAAGTTAATGCTATTTTGACTAGCCACGCTTTATCATGTCCTAGTTGTCTTCGGCTTTGTTCCCAAACCAACTTCTAAGTTAGAAATATATATATATATATATATATATATATATATATATATATATATATATATATATATATATATATATATTTTCCTTCTTTTAATAACATACATTCCACTCATGTTTTTCTTTAATTACATGTCTACCACTTCTGTATTTCACTCTTTAAAGATTAAAACGGTGGCATTCTTTGAAATGATATGAATGGCTTAGGTGGTATAAATATAAAAGATAAAGTTTAGGTGTTAGGTATGTAAATACATAAGAATTGGTTGATTTATATGTAAATGCTCACCCTCATTTTTAAGGCAGCTACAATTTAAAACCAAATCTTCACTTCATTTATGTTAGATATGACCCATATACCACATAAGGGACAGTTGCTGGAGTGGAATGGAGCGAGACAGTTGAGCGGAGCGAGCGAGGGCTAGCGAGAGAGTTTTGTTAAGTGGGTTGGGGGTGCAGGGGCAACGCCCCCGTGATACGTTACAGGGTATTTTAGTAATTTTATCTGTGAGTTTTATCAATAAATTTGGTGTGAAACCCTATGAGTATGTATTGAACTTTTTCGGAATAGTAAAACCGCTCTAATGCCGATGACGTAGGTAAATTGCCGAACCGCGTAAATTACTGAGTTCTTGTTTTCGATTTTCTTCTTCGATTTTCGATTTTTTCACTACAATTTCCAACAAATATTTTGGTGTGGTCAAGTGAAAATAAAATACTTTGAGATAATGTGAGATATCTAAGAGAATATAATTGTGGTGACAGTTGAAAAAACACAAATTTTGAGCGAAGAATGGAATAGATGGAGCTTCAATAGGAATCTGGGTATGATATTAACATTTGTTTAGGTTTTATTACTCTTTTCCCGTTTCCCTCAGAGCCAATCAATAAGACCAAAAGCTAATTGGTTTACTTTATCTGCTCTGAAAGTTTTAGCTTAATTAGGTGATTCTATAATCAGTCTAGCATTTTCCAAATGGTCAGAGGGGCTTAGAATATTTGAACAATATTTATAGAAAAGGGCAATTACATTAGAGACCACCTGAAACTTGCTATTTACATATCAACCACTCTCTTTCATCCATTTTTTAAATTCTCACTCTGAATATCAAAATTCATGAAAATGCCCCAACACATACGTTTCCTTTTTATCAAATTTTCAATAGTTTGGTCGAGGCACACGTAAATACTTCTGATTACCTTGGGGTTTATATGTAAATATGAGGTTTCGGGTGGTCTGTATGTTATTCTCCCTTGTAAAAATATTACTTCAAATAAAAAAGTTGTGCTAAGAAGATCCACATTTAAATTGATTTGAAGTCGTGTCGATTAATTGTATAGAAAGCAAAAGATACCTAAATCTTCTGATCAGACAAGTTTTTACCTAATACGACTTCTCTATAGCTTACTAAAAATGGATATTCCATCAAGATATTAAGCATTTCATACGTAAAGATATGTATAATTCATCTAAATAAAAATACTTTTTTTTCCCGCAAATATATGCTTCCTTCAATAATATTAATCAAATGCATGTCACTAAAATTTGACTTTAAACACATTGATTTTATATGTTGAGCACAGTAATACACGTTTAACAGAATTTTACAGGAAGTCGGCATTTGAATACGGGAATTATAAGAAGCTAATTCAACATAAGATAATCTGCTATTACTAAATAAATATAGGCTATATGATTAGTGGCCTCTAGTCTCAATCAGAAATAGGAAGTTATTTAAATATATTTCGTTTACTATTTTAGGAAAACAGCAGCCTTATCTCGAAAAAATCAAAGCTCTATATATGTATCTATGCGTCAGAACTTGTGGCAAATGACCTTCTTATGTAAAGCCTTCACCATTACCATGGATACCCCTAAGTTAAGTAGTTCTTGCACTAGGTTAATAATAAAAATTAACTAATTAAAAAATTAATATTAATGCGATACTTGTACATCAATAAACCATTTGAATAAAGCATTTGGGATGAGAAACAAATGTGGTGAATTCTCCCAATGTGCCTATATCATGTTTATTTGTCCCGTTCTTCATAGTTTATGGAGTTGACGTCTTCATCAAATCTTCATTTTGTCTTGATCTAAGAAATGGCATGGTAACAATTGGTGTTCTCATTACAACGCTCCTTTCCAACAACATCCTTTATTCGCAAGATCACACCATACCAACTTATCATCCAACTCAAAATCTAATGCCGTTGTCATTCAAGATCTGACAATGCAACACGGTTCTATTTTCCCTCCACTCAAGATCATGTTCCATTATTGTGCACATCTCCCAAATAAAAAGCTATTAAAAGAGAAACAAAAATAAAAAATACTATAAATCAATAAACCAATATATTCTCAACTGGAATTTTGCATTACGAGTGTAAAAAGATGTGACATTTACTCACTACTTATCATACAACACATGCTTATGTACATTGCATGCCAGATTAGGAAATATGTCGAAAATGGATTAGAATGTGAATGTGAGAGAAATTCTCCAATGAAAGTATTGATCAAACTCTTACTAGAGGTAATCATTCAAGTAAAGCTGCAGATATATTAAACCTCATCTCAAGTGCTTGAAAAGAAGTCACATGTTTAGCTTCTTTGTGACAGATTTTGGGCTTTCTAAATGTCATATTGGGCCCTTGACGGTGAATTGTGGACTAATTTACCTTAGTTTTTTCATGAGTTAAAGGTTGTCTGGATAGAATTTGGTGATATTTTACTGCGCTTTAGGGGGAATGTTTTTGTTATAATTAGGGTTAGAAGTCTACGCAGTCTAGTGATGAAAAAAATTTGACATTTGGGAGGAGATTGCTATATAGGGCTGTCAAACAAAGGAAGCAGAATTGTATGGGTCTTCTTCGACATGCTTGTGCCTGGGGACATAAGAAATATGATCACAGAAAAATGTATTGAGAAATTTATACCAATTTTATATGGAATTGCACTTTAAAGAAAGGTATTTTCTTTATTTTATTGCATAATGAAGATTTATAAGTACTAAAAGCAAAAAGCACAAAAGAAGCGGATTTGGAGCAAAAAGGACTCAATTAGATGAAAATTGAACTATCCCGCCGACGACGAGGAAAAGGCCGCCGACGGCGAGTTTTTCCCGAAAGTTTTGAATATATTATAAGGAACCCGCTGACGGCGAGATCGAGCCCGCCGACAGCGAGATCGGCGCGGTTAGCCCATCTTCTAGAAGCCCGCCGACGGTGAGATCAAGCCGCCGACAGCGAGACAGTTGAAAAGAGCCAAAATACATTGAACCTGGACGTTTTTTGAAGAGGTACTTAAGCAACCTTTGGAGATTTGACCCCTTCTATAAATAGAGACGAATTCTAGTCAGTGGTGTGTCAGTTTTGTGTCATTTGTGTGGAAGTTAAATGTAATTTAAGAGTCTTTTTAGTGAGTAGATAAAGTGTTTAGCGTTTTGGTGTCTTGTACCTGGAAGGAAGAGTCAAAGGAACTTCGAGAGTTCGCAGGGAGAAGAATCGAGATAAGTATATTTGTTATTTGTTTGTTAACTTTAATGAAATCCATGCTTTGTGTTACTCTTCCCATGCATTCTGAGTAGTTTCCTTAGTCTTTCTCCTTGTTATTGAGATTTTGTGAAATGATGAATTAAAGTAGTTGTGCCCTAAAAATATAGAAATTGTGCTAATCTTTTACTTAAATCTTAATTTACTTTCAATCTGACCAATTGATTTGTTAACATATGTTGAATTATCAACTATAGTAAAGATTACATCAAAGATTGAGGGAAGTCAAAAGCCTTGGAAGGAGGATGCAAATAAATAGAGAAATATTAACTATCGGGCGTAGAATTGGGCATTTTAGTGTGACAGACTAAAATATTCAATTCGATCTTAATGTTTGGGAGCTGAAGTGTAGATGTTAGCCCTCAGGTGAGGGGAACGTGGGAGCTCTGAAGTGGCAGTCGGTATCCTCCCGACTTAGCCGCAGATTCGATAATCAAACATAAGACTAGTCAATGTTCTTTGCATCTGGACCAAAGGGTAAAGAATAGGAATGCTCCTATTTGGCACAATACAATTAAAAACTCATTTAATTCTTCATTCACTTAATTCTCTAAAACAAGGAGAAAGATACTTTTTATGAAATCTTATATTCAACCTTTAAAGCATTAGTTAATTTTAGTCTAAGTGTTCTTAATTTCCGTATACTAGATTAGTAAGTAAGTTTGCTTTAATTGGTCTTTGAAATTCTCTAACTTCCCTGTGGGATCGATATCTAGAACTCCATTAGAGCCCTATATTACTTGATAACGATACGTATACTTGCGTAGTATCCACAATATAAATCATAAATCCATAACAGAATCATCAGTATTTATATATATTCAGTGCGGGATCAAGTTTTTGGTGCCGTTGCTAACTTTTAATATCAAGTTGTAAGTATAAATATCGAAAAGTGGATCAAGTTTTTGGTGCCGTTGCCGGGGAAGTAAAGTAAAGTAATTATTAAGATAATTAATAGAATTATTAAAATAATTATTAGAGTAACGGACTATTTTATATATTATTTAAAAATTGTATGCGTAAATTTAGAAACGAAAATTTAATACCTTACGATTCAGAATTAGAGCGCACAATTAAAAGAATTAGAAAACAAAATAGAGAAATTATAAATTTAACACAAATGGCAAATAATCCAGAAATTGAAAATATAAACCAACAAAGACCATTAAGAGATTATGGCAACCCTACATTAGATGAAATTTATCTAACTATTCAAAACCCTGATGTAGCTGCTAACTCATTTGAACTTAAGCCTGCAATTATCCAAATGGTACAGAATAATCAATTTAGTGGTTCACCTAATGAACATCCTACTTTACATCTTGCTAGTTTTTTGGAACTATGTGCTACTTTTAAATATGAAGGAGTATCTAATGATGCTATTAGACTTAGGCTTTTTCCTTTTTCTTTAAGGGATAAGGCTAAGATGTGGTTAAATTCATTAAGACTCTGGATCTATTAGAACTTGGGGAGAATTATCACAAAAATTTCTATCCAAATATTTTCCTCATTCGAAAACTGCAAAACTTATAAATGATATAACATCTTTTAGTCAGTTTGATGGAGAGTCCATATATGAAGCGTGGGAGAGATTTAAAGAACTTCTAAGGAAATGCCCACATCATGCATTACCAGATTGGTTAATTATGCAAACTTTTTACAATGGATTAGTAGGATCTCTTAGATCAATCATTGATGCTACTCACTGGAGGTTCATTAATGTCAAAACCATTTGATGAAGCCTATGCATTAATCGAAGAAATGGCTACTAACAATTTTCAATGGCCTGCTGAAAGAATAAATCCTAAAAAAATAGCTAGTGTTCATGAAAATGATGCAATATCTATGTTAGCTTCTCAAATTATTGTTATATCAAAGAAATTTGATCATTTTGGAATGAATTACTCTTCTACTATGTTAGAAGAAAACTCATCTGGACAAATTATAGATTCTCAATCTCCTTATGAAACTATAAATGTTATTAATAATAGACTCAATAATCCTTATGCGAATTATTATAATCCTGGTTGGAAGAATCTTCCAAATTTTAATTGGAATAACAATACAGCTAATCAACAATGGATGAACAACTCTATAGGAAATCCACCTAATCAAGGAAATACAAATTATAAACCTTCTTATCCACCTGGATTTAATAACAATCAATTTAAAGAAAAGAAGTTATCTATAGAAGAATTAATATTGAGTATAGGTCAACACTTGCAAAATCAAGGAAATCAATTACAAATTAAAGGAAATCAATTACAAAATCAAGGAACAGCAATTAAAAATATTGAAACTCAACTTGGACATATTGCTACCGCGCTTAACAATAGAATTCCTGGAACTTTTCCTAGTAATGTGGAAATAAATCCTAAAGACCAAGGGAAAGAACAAATTAAATTGATACAATTACGAAGTGGAAAAGAGTTAGAAACTAAAATTCAGAAAGAAACAGAAAGTAAAAATGAGGAAGTGGAAATCGAAAAAGAAAAGGATCAACAAGATAAAAACGTAGAATATCCATTGATCCCTATGAAAATATCTATAGAAAAACCACCACCACCATTTCCTCAACGACTAAAACAACATAAAAAAGATAAGCAATTTGCTAAATTCCTTGAAATTTTAAAAAAATTAACAGTAAATATTCCTTTTGTAGAAGCATTAGAACAAATGCCTAATTATGTAAAATTTATGAAAGATATTTTAAATAAAAAAAGAAAATTTAAAGATAATAAAACTGTTGCACTTAGCGAAGAATGTAGTGCAATTATTCAGAAAAAGCTTCCTGAAAAATTAAAAGATCCTGGTAGTTTCACTATACCTTGCGCTAGTGGAGAAAAATTTTATGGAAAAGCTTTGTGTGACTTAGGAGCAAGCATAAATTTAATGTCTCTATCAATTTTTAAAAGATTAGAATTAGGAGAAATTTCACCTACTTCAGTAACTCTTCGCTTAGTCGATCGTTCCGCGACTTATCCTAAGGGAGTTATCGAAGATGTGTTAGTAAAAGTGGATAAATATCTTCCCGGTAGATTTTATTGTTCTAGATATGGAAGAAGACAAAGAAATTCCCATAATATTAGGAAGACCCTTTTTAGCCACCTGGAAAAGCTATGATTGATGTTCAGAAAGGAGAATCGACTATGAGAGTAAACGATCAAAAAGTAACTTTTAACATAGCAAAATCAATGAAATATCCCTGCTTTAGAAAAAGAAGATGATTGTTTTCGAATGGAAATACTTGAACATTTGCAAAATGAACATTTTAAAAGATATTATGAAGAAAAGTTAGAAAAAGAAAATACCGAATTAATTGAAGAAGCGGATAATGAAAAACCTGGATTATATACGGGAAAAATTTGAAATGTTGGATAATACTGAAAACGCTGAAAATAATATAGTTCCGTCAATTATTAGACCTCCTGAACTCGAATTAAAAATTTTACCTAATCATTTAAAATATGCTTACTTAGGTAACTGACCCACTTTTTGTATGTATGTAATTTATGTTTATAGCCACGGAACCAAAAATTTGATCCCGCTTTAAATATAGGAATATGATATAATGTATAATGTGGATTCTACGCAAGTATACGTATCGTATCAAGTAATACAGGGCTCTAGTGGAGTCCTCGGTTATCGATCCCACAGGGAAGTTTTTAACGTAATTGTTATCGACTAAATTTAAAGGAATTACTTAATAAAGTGAACAGAAATTCTAAGTAACTATAATAAACTAAAGTAAACTAATGCTTGAAATAAGTTGATTTAATTAATTCAGAAAAGTATCATTCTCCTTGTTTGTAGAAAATTAAGTAAAATGATGAATTTAATTAGAATTTTTAAATTGTATTGTGACAAATTAAATTATAGCCACGGAACCAAAAACTTGATCCCGCTTTAAATATAGGAATATGATTTAATGTATAATTTGGATTCTACGCAAGTATACGTATCGTATCAAGTAATACAGGGCTCTAGTGGAGTCCTGGTTATCGATCTCACAGGGAAGTTTTTAACGTAATTGTTATCAGCTAAATTTAAAGGAATTACTTAATAAAGTGAACAGAAATTCTAAGTAACTATAATAAACTAAAGTAAACTAATGTTTGAAATAAGTTGATTTAATTAATTCAGAAAAAGTATCTTTCTCCTTGTTTGTAGAAAATTAAGTGAAATGATGAATTTAATTAGAATTTTAAATTGTATTGTGACAAATAGGAGCATTCCTATTCTTTACCCTTTGGTCCAGGTGCAAAGAACATTGACTAATCCTATGTTTGATCATCGAATCTGCGGCTAGGCCGGGAGGATACCGGTCGCCACTTCGTAGCTCCCACGTTCCCCTCACTCGAGGGCTAACATCTACACTTCGACTCTAAAACAAGAGGATCAAATTGAGTATTTTAGTCCGTCACACTAAAATATCCAATTCTACGCCCGATAATTAATATTTCCCTATTTATTTGCACCAGCCTTCCAAGGTTTTTGACTTCCCTGAATATTGGATGTAATTTTTACTATAGTTGATAATTCAACATATTTTAACTATTCAATTGGCCAGATTGAAAGTGAATTAAGTTTAAAGTAAAATTATCACAATTTATTTATATTATATTAAGTGCCTTTATTTAATTTCATCAAACCATATAATTTTCATAAACAAGGAGAAAGACTAAGAAAACTACTCAGAATGCATGAGAATAAAACAAAGCATGGATTTCATTTAAAGTTAAAAACAATAAACAAAGATACTTATCTTAATTTCCTTCCCAAGCATACTCCTTGAAGTTCCTTTGACTTTTCCTTCTAGTACAGCAACTAAATAGTACTCAATTAAACTAATAAACTCACTAAACTCACTCAAACTACACTTAATACACTAGAAATAGACTCACAGAAGACTCAAAAGACACACAAAAGACACTAGAATTCGGCCTCTATTTATAGAGGTAAGCAAAGGTCCAAGGGGTGCTTAAACACCTCTTCAAAAAGTGTTCAGGATCAATGTATATGCATTTTGAACTAGCTCGCCGTCGGCGGGAAACGACCTCGCCGTCAGCGGGGCTTCTAGAAGGTCTTCAAACCGCGCGATCTCGCTGTCAGCGAGGTAGTTATAATTCCTTCAGAAATTTCTCCTCACAATCTCGCCGTTGGCGGCCTCAATCTCGCCGTCGGCGAAGTAGTTATATTTGCATGAATTTCTTCCTTTTTGATCAAAATTTGCTCCATTTCATGCATTTTGCTTCTATCACCAATAAATCTTCATTCCTGCAATAAAATAAAGAAAATACCTTTCTTTAAAGTGCAATTTCATCAAAAATAGGTGTGAATTTCTTAACATATTTTTCTGTGATCAAAATCCCCCAAACTTAATTATTACTTGTCCTCAAGTAATTTTAATATAATGATTTCTATAATAGAATTTTTCAACTCAAATAATATATGAATTAAATTTAAATAACATTATAATAAAGTTAAATAGAAATATTTCTAAGTAATTCCAATTAATTTTATAGAGATAAGATTATTTAGTTATTAGGTCTAAGATTTCTAGCTTTCTATTTATTTCGGGAAAGACTATATTAAAAATTAATAAATTACTTAAGATATTTAGATGATAGGAAATTCAAGAAAACTTTATTTAGTAAAATACCAATCCATAAATATAAGTTTAGAAATATAGTTAAGTTTTACCCTTTAGGTTTAATCCATTAAAGCCAATTTTTGATAAGGCATCTCCTCAAGCTTCTCCTCACTTATATTTTTCTTTTCTTTTCTTTTCTTTTCTTTTTTTTTCTTTTTCTTTTCTTTTTCTTTTCTTTTTCAAGTGAGGATTACTGTATCTGGAAAGCCTGTTAATAATTTTGAACTTCAATTTCTCTTCCTAAATTTGAAACTTAAAATACTTCTTTGCTTATATATATTTCATAATTTTTACTTCATTAAGTTTCTACCTTTCTTTTTTATCTATATACTTACGAATTTCCAATTTTTAGAATATAGTTTCCCTTACTTTAAATAGTCTACTATATTCTTATTCCTTTTAACCAAATATCTTCTTCTATTAATTTAATTGAATTACTAGAAGTATTTTCTTTAACTTTATATAATAATTAAATAAAGCAACTCATATTTATTGAATTGAAAATTACTATAGAAAATCATTTAATAATTTTTGAAAATAGAATTTGAGAATAATTTAATAATTAAATTTGTATTTTTACCTTCCCCCAAACTTAAATTTTTCTATCTATACTATATAGTGAAAAAGGAAAAGTATATAAATAAAATTCATCATACCTTTGAGCTTTAGGTATTTCTTTTCTTTGAAATTTTTGCAGGCTTTTTCATTAGTTACAGAACCTGTACTGTTAGTATTCTTCCATATATAATATTTAAAAAGAAAGTGCAGGGATGGAAATTTTTTAAAATAAGTATCAAGCATAACATAGAAAACTTAATTTGTTACTACACATACATTTACAATAATACATTAAAGAAAAACTAACATCCTATATATATAAAAATTTGCAACTAATTTAACACACATAAGAAATTTAACATCACTGCTCAAGCAAACAAAAAAACATATCAAGTCCAAAGTCCACAGAAAGTACTAAAATATTACACACAGAAATAATAAAGTTTGCAAAACAACAAATCTAAACAAACCAAACAAACTAAACAAAGACTCTAATCTTCGGCATTAAAATCCCAAGATATGTCGCTCCCTGATCTCCAGGCTGAGAAGACTGAGCAGGTCGGTATCGTGTATATCGGGGGCACTCAGGAAAGACAACATCTAAATCACCACTCCTATAACGACGCTCAGCTTCATAGTATGCAATCTCGTATTCTGAATGTCACTGGAGACATTCGCTATCATAATCGTGTCTTCTCTCCAAGCCTCCAATTCTTTGATCTATATGCTCAAATCTTCTTTCCATATTTTCTCCAAATAACTCAAAACTTTTTCTACTCAGGGTTAACTCATTCATCAGATCTTGAAGGGTAGGAGTAGTGTACTGAGGGGGTGGTTCATAACTAGTAGAGGGTATATCTCTACTTGAAGAAGGTACATAATCTCTTGTCCCAGATCTCCATCCTTCGTGGGATTCATATTTCTTTATATTAGCTTGAGTTAGGGGTTTCATAGGCTCTATCCATTCCTCATCATTTCTTGCCTCTACCCCAGATAATTGGCAAAGTGCATAGATAAGACCAGGATGTCCTAATCCTCCTCCACTTTCATTTCTAGCGAGTCGGCTAATATGTTTTTATATATAACACTTCCCACATTAATACTCTTCCGGTTCCGAATACGTAAATTCGAACCGTTTCTATCTCTTGTTACCTCACTATGATGGTAGGTAGGTAACAAAGTAGAGCAAATAAAATAATGCCGGGCTTTTGATGTTGCATTTAGCATAGAAAGAGGGAAGTTTACCCGTTCTCGCTGCTTTATCTTCCAGACTCCTTTCCCATCAGTGAGAAAGTCAATCACCTCTTATAATGGTCCTTCCATAGTTCCAAAAGTTTCATATTCGCTCCAGGTGTCTTAAACTTCATAATATGCGTTTATTCTAGCAGCGCTGAAATCTACGAAAAATCCTCTAACTCTAACCGGTGCATCTTCTGCCTGTGTTAAGTTTGTATAAAATTCCTTCACAACTTCTACAATATGCTTCGTTGGTAACGAAACGAAGTTTTCCCATCCTCGCTCCTTTATAACTCGCTCTACTTCTCCTCCTGGATTCTTGAAAACTCGATCTTGTATGCACTTTCTTGCATGAATATTTCGAAAATATCGTGTTTGTGCTCTCGCATTAATGAATAGAGTTTCGTCAAAATCTAATCGTCGCTTTTGTCGTGGAACCATTTCTCGATCTGTGAAATTTACAAAATTTTTAACTAAACTCCAAAATATTACTAAAAAGGCTTCCCACAACAACTAAAATCCATCTAAATCGATTTCTATGAAATTCTTCCAAGTATTTTCTTCACATTTCAAAATTTTTCAAAATATCCCAATGTAGAAGAAATCAATGGTGAAAATAAAAAATTTCTGCATAGGAGTGAAGCTCTTACCAAGGGAAGATGAAATCCGGTGTCAAAAAGTGTTGAAATCGCTTCAAATCCAAGATCTCTCAAGCCCTAGGTCAGTTTTTTCGAAAATTTGAGGAAAGGGATGATGAATAGTGTCGGTTGACCGGTCAAATATAGGTTTTTTTCACGTTCTCGCTGTCAGCGAGATTTTTCTCGCCGTCGGCGAGTGTTGACCTCATTTTTGATGAGGTCTTCTCTTCTTCTCTTTAGTACTTAGGATCTAGCCTTAGGCTTTTCCTTTGACTATCTTAGAGGACTAGAATTGGGACCCACCTTTTAGAAATTCAAACCACTTCTTAACTCCCCGCAAACTCCACAAACTTGACTATAGACCCCTAATCACCTAGAGGGTTGAAATCAAATGTGGAAGTTTAAAGGATGAGTTCCTATAGGACTCTTTGGCCTTAGGACCGCCCACAGGTGGCCCTGGTCGCAGTGAAGGGTTGACTTGCACACACACTACACTTTCACACACCTCCTAAAATACACCCATACCCGACTTGACCTCCCGACCCATGTAGGTGATTCACATGGATGGTCCTTAACCCCTAAGCCCTCGCAAGTAGGGTTAGGAACAACATAGTGAATACCTCAAATGAGTCCCTTCATGGCTCATATGAGCTTGATGTGGCTTCATGGCTCAACCAAAATGGTTGTATTCCACTTACATCCACCCAATCTTCAATTTTCCAAATTTTCAATTTTTGACCCACGGGACCCTACACCCTGCTTAACCTACCAAATGCCTTGAAACTACCCGAATTTCTCAAAAATTTCCAAATTACCCAAAACTCTCCAAAATCAATCCCAAACATTTCCACACCACTTAAATTGATCATCCATACCCAAAAATGCCAAAAATTCCAAAATACCCCCCAATACCTTCCAAATACCCAAAATACCCCTTTTGACCCAAAAATCCAAAAATTCAGAAAATTCCCAGAAAATTCCAGAAAATCCCAAATATTCCCAATTTCATTTTGTTCAACTACACCATGGGCCAATTTTGTCAATTTACCCCACTTTTATCAAAATCCCCAATTTGACCCATTTTAACCCAAAGTGAACCCAATGTCAAACCTAACCTACCCAATTGACCTAAATTCTGGTCCAATTCAATTCTAAATTTCAATTCAACATCCCCAACACCAATCTAGACCAAATCCAAGCCCAATTTGATTGAAATTTGGATCCAATTTCACTTTTGACCTTAAAGCCCAATTTGGACCTATGACCCAAACCTAACCCAAACTCACCCAATTCAACTCCAATTAACCCCAAGTCTTTTCCAAACCTTCCTTAACATCCCCATAAACAAAACACTAACATGATTTGCCCAAGATTTTGATCCAAACCCCACTCAAATTCAACCCAAAATCAAAAAGCCCAATTTTGACCTAAACTTAAACCTAGCCCAAATGAGCCCAAATCCCAAAATCAAAACCTAACCAAAGCCAAAACCTCTTTGAAACACTCCCATAAACATTTCCCAACATTAATTTTTACATCAATTTCAACTCTAGCCCAACTTTGGCCCATGGTAACCCATTTTGGCTCACCTTAGCCTCTTTACCAAAAAGGCCCATATTCAACCCAATTCAAACCCAAATCACCTCAAATTTGTTTCAAACCACTCACGACACATCTCTAAACCAAACTCAACAATTATTTGGCCCAAGCCTTTACCAAAATTTCATCCCAAAACCCATTTTAAAATTCAAAAGCCCACTTTCCTAAACCATTTTAAAAGCCCATCCTTTACCACATCCAAAAGCCCAAATTCATCCAAAGCCCACATGACACTTCCTTTCATCATCCATTTAATCAAAATCACCCCTAAGTTTCAAAATCATCAATTAAACCATTCCAAATCAAGCTTCATGCAAATTTTCACCAAAATATCCAAAATTCTTAAAACCCATTTTTATGAAATTGACCCAACCTTTTCCAAGCCAAATGGAGCCATGGAGCCATGCACAAGCCATATGCAAGCCATGAGAGCCTCTTTACATGTCACCATGCCATTTTGGGCAAAAGGAGGAGACTCTTTCCTTAATTCCTAAAGGTGATTAACCACTCCCATGATTCCCCTTAACCATGCTTATGCCTAATTGTGCTTGGATGGTGACTTGACCCTACCTGATTATGCCGAGCCAAATCACTTTTCCCTCAGCCAAAACCAGGCCTTGGGTGGTGCACCTAGCCCAAATGGGGGGTTGACCCATTTAGGTCCAAATTTAGCCATGCCCCCATTCCATCTAAATCAAATCCTTTACACATGGCCAATGCTAATTGATTGCACTAAGCTCCAGCCCTGACCTCCCTGACCAAGATGGTGACCCTTGCCTGCCGGCCAGCCACCCCAGTCGCCGGAAAACTCCATGGCCGAGAGGTCCAAGTCAATCCAAGCTTGGAATTCTCACTGTCGAGCCGCCCCATGCCCGAGTGGCCATTGCAGCTGTTCTTCACTTGCCATGAGCAGCTGATCCCAGCCCTTAACTCTCCCTGGGAAGCCCTCCACCCTCTCCTATTTAAACACCACCCCCTCACGGCCATAAAAAGAGAGTTGCACAAACCTTGCCAAAACTCTGCCAAAATTGTTCCAGACTCCTCCCCATACACAGAGCACTTGATCCCCAGTGAGATCCCCCTGCCATTTCTTCTCTGTGAGCTCAATTTCAGAGTTGAAATTCCACCCAAAACCAGGACACTTCTCCACAGTGGATCAATCCCCAAATTGATTGGTCCTACACCTGCACCAGACCAAGGGAAGGTGTCCACCAGCAAAAGCCCCATCTCCAGGCCACCCAGTTGTTCCAGACTCCAAAGGTTGTGATCAGCTTTGGTGGAAATCACACCTAGGCAATTCACTACATCCCCAAACTTCATCCTTAGCCTCCTGCAGCTTCAACGAACGTGCCGAGCATCTCTGATTGAGGCTTCACCTCTCAGAGCTAAGGTATGAACTAATTCTTCATCCCGAGCTTCTGAAGATTCTCCATTTCAAATGCTTTAATTTCAATGCATGATAACCGTATAGATGTGTTCGTCTCTTCAAGACGAATCCATGAAGCATAAGAACATGAAAATCCATTGAGTATCGAGTGAGATATTAAGGATTTAGTGTGGACGGCTCTCGGGTGAGGACACTTGGGGACGATGAACGGATGTCGTCCATTTAATACACGCGCGGACGGACGGCCAGGATCGCGTCGGATCAGAGGACGGAGCAATATAGCGGGTCCCGGGAGCGCTGACGCGGATGGCGGCGTCGAATGGGAGCGCGCCGCGTGTGCATTCGGAGTCGCCGAGGCTGACGCGGCGCCGCGTCACTTAAATAGAAAATTAGGGATTTTCTTAATTTATTTAATTCCCTGAACTTTGAAAATTCATATCTTTGTGTAGAAAAGTCCTAAAAATAAAATAAAAACACCCTCTTGCTCAAGTGAACGAGAGGAGAATAATGTGGAAAAGAAATTAATTAATTTTGTCTAGTATTTTATTTTTAATTAATTATTTACTCCCTGCATTATTTTAATTCTCCATGCATTCATACAATTCACCATGGCATGAGACTATAGGGCTTTTGAAGCCTCTGAACTTAGGGACATTCCCTGAATTTTCCAAGGTCGGAGGCCATCTCCGTGAAAAGTTATTGATTTTTCAAATGCATGTTGCTGTTTTAAGTATTTTAATTTCAAAAATTAGCATGTTGTGAAATAAATTTTAGGAAAATTTGGTGATGTTCCCGATGACCAGAGAACCCTAGGAAAAATAGGATTTGAGTTAATTCACTTAGATTAACCCTAATTGGCTTAAACACCCAAAATAGGTTTCTAATTAATTAGAGTTAACCATAAATCAAATTGACTTGAAATTAATTCTCCACTGACCTTTAGGATCAGAGGAACCCATCATAAAAATTTGAGGTCAATTGGACTTGGTTAGCCCCACTAATTGGGTTGATTAAGCCACTTAGTCATTTTAAACTTTAAAAAATTCATAACTTTCAAAATATCTTTCAAAAATTCACCAAATTGGTTTTGGAGTCTCTCTGATATCAGGGGAGTTTAAGAAAATTAAAATTTCAATTTTCTAAAAAAGTTGATTTTTAATATTATTTTAATATTTTTAATAATTAAAAAATAATAAAAATCACAAAAATAATAAAATTCACCAAAATGTCATATTTTGAATTTTAATCACTTAGGAACAAGTCCCATATTTTTCCTAGGTCTATTTAGTGAGATATTAAATTTTAAAGCTCTAAGGTAATTTTAAAATTAAAAAATGTATTTTCTAGCATTTTCACCAAAATAATTATAATAAATCAAAGAAAAATCAGAAAATTGTAAAGTTTGGTTCTCTGGAATCCTTGATATCAGAGAGAATTTTAAAAATTATAAAATTTATTTTTCAACATTTATTTTATTTTTAAATTAATTAATACTCCAGAACTTAAAATAATTCTAATAAATAAAATATAATTCAAAAAATTACAAAATTTGGTCTAAGTGGTCCTCTGGTCATTAGGAATGTCCCCTAATTTTCTTAAGGATAGAAACTTTCCCTTGGTCATGTTATTGAATTTTCCTTGGAAATTTTTATTTTCTACTAAAAAATAATTATATAAATAAATTAAATACAGAAAAATCACATTTTCTCCTCTCATGTCTTTATTGACACATAAGTGAAGTCACATAAAAATTTCAAGTTCATTTGAGTTCAATTTAGTGAGTTATGAAATTATTAGGCTTAAAGGGCAAATTGGTAATTAAAATTTTAATCCTTAATTAAGACTTTAGGTTTAATAAAAAATTAACAAGTAAAATATTTGATCCTAATCTGATTTGGATGATTGAAATTAAATAATTAAAGGGTAGAAACCCATTAAGCAATTTAAAATGATTAAACTTTAATTAAATAATTAATTGAATTTGGAAGAATAACAAATTGGAATTATTAAAATAGGGATATTATTAGGAAGAGATTTATTCTTTAATTTAAAAATCCCTAAATTAATCATCTCATTAATACTCAACTCTTAATTAAAATGATAACTCAAATTTAAAATATTAAAAGACTTAATCATTAAATTAAAATTAAATCATTAAACTCTTTCAAAAATTTTCAATTAAATTAAATTAAATTAAGATTAAAAGTTGAATTAAATTAAATTAAAATTAAATTAAATTAAATAAACAAATTAAATTAAATTAAATGAATTAAATACATTAAATTAAATAAATAAAATTAAATTAAATTAAGTTAAATAAAATTAAATAAATAAATTAAATTAAATTAAATTAAATTAAATTAAATTAAATTAAATTAAAATTAAATTAAATTAAATTAAGAAATTAAATCAAATAAATTAAATTGAATTAAATTAAATCAAATCAAATTAAATTAAATAAATTAAATTAAAATAAATTAAATTAAATTAAATTAAATTAAATTAAGTTAAATTAAATAATCTTACTTAAGACATGAAGAGATAAATCTAAAATAACTTGAACACTATTCCAAACTTAAATCATTAATTTGAACTTAAATTTGAATCACAAATCATTAAATATCATTTTGCCCTTAGGAGCTTTAGTTATCATAACTCCTAAATAGAACATTAAAATGAAATGTTACTTCACTTATAGGACATTCAAATGTCCTGAGTTCATCGAGCAAGTTAACAAAACTTGAAAACCTCGGACGATCGATTCATTTACACAATTAAATTCATTTGGACTTAAAACAATCCTAGAAATATTGAAAAGATGTTTAAGATTCTTCTTAAGCACTTCCTCAATATGATAGGATATTTACAAGAACAATTGAACTTAATTGTTCTTTGATGAAGAAAATCGTCTTCAAACCAAAAACACAAAGAACCTAGACGTCGTAGGAAATGACTAGCTATAGGATTAGGAATTTGGTAGAAAACCATAAACCTTTTTTCTTAGCTTTACCTAGGAACTTGCTTAAATATTCTAACTGTATTTTAAGTGCAGCTTGGAATGACGGGAAGACCCTCCAGGTACGCTTTTATTTTATTGCAGTTTATTTTATTGCAAATGCACTTTATTTTTCTTGCATGATAAACAACAGATTGCATGAAAACCTACACCTTTAGGACGAAAACCAAAACCGAAACCCAAAACTAAAATAAAAGACACTACAAGATAAAATTCACCTCCACAACATTTCAAAATATAAGACAACTCAAAATTTAATCACAAACGTAACACAAAACTACAATTACAACTAAATTAAAACGTCCTGTTGGATGATCGGGAATACCTCGGATGATGTAACCTACGTGTTGCTAACGGGATTTCCCACGGTCTAAATGAAAGTGTGGAACTCATTCAGTTGAGTTTAGCAAATTCATCTGGACTAAGTGAATCCGATAAAAATAATGATGCCGGAAGGATGGAACCGTGGGATCTTAACCGGTGTCGTTATAATCAACTTTAAGATTTGTTTTAATTAAAACACAAAAAAAAAACACTTGGAAATTAAGACTTCTCTAAACCAGAACACTTCTCTCATCTCTAGATTTATGATTTCTATAACTAAAACTCTGCAACAACAAGGAGCTCGGAGCATGGTGGGCGGCACGGCCATCGTCGTCGACAAAACTTGAACCTACATCAACAAAACTTTCTTAGAATTAAATAACAAAGCCATAGGACTTCGAGGTAGTTTGCCTAGTGCAACATAAATCCTCAACTCTTCGTTAGGCATTTGCACTGCAAATTAAGCCCTAACCGGTCTTAGGATTCCGAGGTAGTCGTCCGATACGACATAAACCCTCATATTTTCTAGGCAATTTTGTATGATTTTATCATATAAATATAAGCCCTAATTAACTAAAATTGGCAAGATTAAAACATTAAATAAACACTAGGATTTTCCTAAATCCAAGCCAAACAATAGGGTAGTCGGGAAATTATCGAAGTCCGCTTCGGATCCGTAATTTCTCCTACTTTTCTTCCTTTGAATTTCCAAAATAAAATGTTCCAAATTTGAGCTAATCCCTTTTGAAATTCCAAAAATTCAATCCTTTGAAAACTTAAACTTTGAAATTCTTGAGAGCGGAATTATTGATTATTATCGAGAGTTTTCTTAGGTGATTCCCGTCACTTAAGATGTAATTAACTATAGGGGCTTGCCCTTATAGGGAACTTTAAGAACCTGAGTAATATAAACCCTGTTTAATGTTTTCATATTAAACGGGGAATTTGTCGGCTTATAAAATTGGTTCGCGGACCAAACGGATGTCACAAACCTTTCTAGTTTATTTAATCGAGCCTCATCATCAAGCAGTGTGTCTATTCTTCGGGATAGATACACGGTTTGTGGTGCGGTGCTCGTTTATATAAACTATTTGGGATGTGAGATCGGTTTGATCTCATATCTTAAAACCTTCAAATTTAAAATTATTTTCAAAATCAAATATTACTTTCTAAATTATATTTATGTTTAAATTTAAAATTCGCCGACAACTTCTGTTAGGCGACCCCTTTTCAAAATAAAACACATAACCTAAAAATAAGCCGCACAATTTACGGCGACTCCGCTGGGGACTAGTTCCTCTCTCCATCTTAATCAAATAATTTCGCTTTCAAAAATCGGTAGTGTATCCATGTCCCTAATGGATCAAACTACCCTTCTTTCCGTTGGAATACTATGTTCATTTCTACCTTGAACAAGTATAACCAACATTCTCTCGGATTTAGGAGCCACTGTTTAGACACCCATAAACAGAGAGGTTCCGAGATCCTTTTACCTCATTTCTGAGGTGGGGTGGACCCCCAATAGGTGTTAGTTTAGGAGTGATCCTTCGAGTCGAGAAGTCTTGCTTAAGACTCTCTTTTCCTTTCCAATTCCGATTCAGACTCCTTACCTTCTCTACACCTTTGAACACTCCGTTCTAAGTAAACAAACCCTCTAATAAGTGATTCTTTTAATAAATGATTCCTTCTTATAAATACATGAACATGAATGAGTTCGGACTCTTTTCAATTCCTTTCTTTGCGTCCTAAAGAAAAGAAGCATAACTTGGGACTGACAACCAGAATCTACCCTGCAGAAATGGAAGCCCCGAAATTGATTTTCTCTTTCACCAATGGATTGGACCTCGCTGTCTATAAGGATGAGTTGCCCGACAATGGAATCATCCGATTTGGACAAGGATTTGAAAACACGAACGTCAAGATCACCGACGTCTCCCTTTTCGCACTGATGAACAAGGTATCTGAAGCTGAAGAGCCGCTGCTTGAGTCCAACCTTAGGTCAACCCAAGAGTTCCCTCCCCTGCAAAGGATCCCGACTAAGAGGAACACCGTCGCCGCAGGAGGACCGTTCTTTCTACCCCCACCTGGTCTAGTTGTTTCCGCACCTACCCCGACTTTTGCCAAATCAAAGGGGAAAGAAATCCAGAATCATGATGGACCCGTTACCGTGGAGGGTACGAATCTTCTGTAAGACCTTCGTTTTCGAAATCGGGTCCAGTTCAAAGATTCCGTCACCGACAAAGACCCAAAGAAGAAACGAAATAGAAGGATCGCTAAAGAAGCCGTAGCCGCCGAGATTGCTTTCCTAGAGGAAATTCCAGAATCGCGTAGAATATACACCGCTTCTCGAATACATACCACTCTTGGGAGGAAGCGGGTTCCATCCCTCTCCGCCGCAGAGGACGAGGAGAATGTTCGCAAGATTGCTGCCACATTACCTCAGCCCGCATATTACAACGATAGCCGCAAGAAAAGAACTAGAACTACGCCGTTTGCTCGACTGCAAACTTTGGTAGAAAAGTTGGCAAGGAAGGAAAACTGCCCCGTATCGGAAATTCTACGAAGGATAGGGCGGGTGCCAGTCAAATCCCGTCTTGGGCCCCGAGTAGAGCCCGCCGTCATGACAGAAAAGCCAAGCAAGAGAATGAAGGCTAGCCCGCCTGTCGTAGTCTCAGGATTACAGATTATGGAGGATACCACCTTCCAGAGCATTTGGCCGATGCGACCATCCGGTCCTGGACCTTCGCCGCCGGAAGGATGGTATGGCGTCCCACTACGGGCGATTGAGATTGAAACAACAACCCGAGAAAGAAAGTCTCGCCGGGAGACTTGAATGCGAAGAAAGTGCTACCGCGATGAAGGGGACTCGTGAGAAGGGGACCCGGCAGGCTATCGCACGACAACCACGAAGACACACGAAAGCCCCGCTAGAAGATGCCATGGAAAAGTTGAGAACCGATATCCGACGATTGGCAAAAGAAAGAGAGGAAAAGTTCGGAGACGAGATTGATTCATCGGAATTCATGGACGACGAATACGCGAAATCAACATGGTTGAGACACGGGCTTCATCGGCTTCGCAAGGTGCTCCTCGCAGCGCAGAAGAGAGGAGCCGAATTGATGAGAAGGCAACTTCAGGAAAAAGACGACACGATCGCTCAAATGGCAAAAAGGATGGAAGAGATGGCCGTAGCTCTGGCCACTCTCCAGAGTCAAGTACAACCACAAAGGGAAACACCCCCAGAGGTCATTCACATTGTAGACGGAGGAAAGGAGATTACGTCCGTCAATGGGGATGATCGACCGAAAAAGGATACAACACAAAGTATGATTCCCGAAAAGGATATCAAGAACTTGGTAGAACAGCGAGTGCGAGAAGCCTTAGCACAATCGAAGAGCGGGACATCCATTCGGACGGGTAGACCTTACCCCGAAGAATTCGACGCGTCCAATACCCGAAAGGCTTCGTACCACCTCTCGTTCAAGACCTTCGACGGAACCGGGAACCCCGACGACGATGTGGCACACTTTCGTGCCGGTTGTTGCAATGCCGGCGGGAGCGATGCATTACTCTTCCGACAGCTTCGTCGGCAGTCCGTCGGAATCGCCTTCGACCGGTATGCGTGATTACCAAATGGTTCGGTAAAGACATTCTCAGAGCTAGAGAACCTCTTCATCAAGCGATTCGCCGGAGCTCAACACCACATCACTATAGGTGATTTAGTGGTAGAGAAGCAGAAGCCGAATGAAACTTTAGTGGATTACATACTCCGATGGAGGAACTTAAGTATGAAGTGTGAACCACAACTGCAAGAACAACACGCAGTCGGCATTTTACTTAAAAGCATTCACGGCCCGATAGCACTTCTCCTCAAGGGATTCACTATTAAGACTTTCGAGAAGTTGTTAAGCAAGGCCGGAAGCTTGCAAGAAGAGGCGAAGCAATTAAGTTTCACCGACAAGACAGATAAACAAAAGCCTGTAAAGACTTTTGAAAAGAGATCCGGGATCGTCGCAGCAGTTGACAAAGGCAAGCAACCGATGCAAATACCACCAGAACGGCCGCGACGAACCACTACAGAATTGCCAGCAACCCCGACCCAGCTATCAGTCATCTCCGCAAGTATGAACAACCGTCTCGTCCGCAACGTACATTAAGAGAGCTTTTGAGCGAGAGAATATCCGTTCAAGAATGAAGCGATGCCAAAAATGTTCCGTAGTCCGATGAAGACTCCGGATTTCCAGTACGCGAGCCCAAAAGACCAGAAGAGGTCAACAAGAAGGGTGATCCCAACTTTTGCCCTTACCACCGGATGCTTGGACACAAAATAGAAGATTGCATTACCTTCAAAAGTTGGCTCAATGACAACTCCGCGGAAAGGAAATATAACGATCCCGAAGGAGTACATGAAGGAACCCTGAAAGGAGGTTCCGTCAATGTTATCTCGACCGATCCCATCATTCCGATAGATCCCTATACGACCGACGATGGATGGACTACCGCTTGGACGAGGTCTTCGAAAAGATTTTAGACGAAGCATCCAAACCGCTTCGGTGCGAGCTTCAATTCGAGTTTGAAACCCGTTAAGCCGGTACTATCACTTGCGATAGAAGAACCACCTCAACAGGAGACGATTGAAGAAAAGAAGAAAATTGACGAAGAAGAGAAGACCGAGGCACCTAAGGCTGGACTAGGGGCTCGCTTATCCTAGGATAGTTGTTTCCGATTCGGGGGAGAAATCCCTCGAACCCTTGACTCGTATGATTATCCGCTCACTTCGGTGGGATCATATAATGATAAGGGTGATGGCGTTGGCTACGTTTTGACTGTTTCTAACGAATACGTAACTAACGATAATCCGGATATCGATTTCGATACCAACGACAATTCTCAAATCATACACGATCTCGACAAGCAAAATAATGAAGAAGACATCCATCAAGGAGGCTACGAGAGTTCAACAAGCAACAAATCTATCTGTGAGTTTCGAGGAGCTCCGACTCACGATAGAGTTAGAGCCTTCGCACTCGAAGCTAATCCGGAAGAGCCTCGTCATTCCGATTCAAGAAGAGACACCGACAAGCTCAACAATAGATTCGGAGGAAATTGAAGAAGTCAACTTAAGGAGTGGAAAAGTTCTACCTCCGAGAATGGGTCCAAAAGACAAAGGGAAGCAGGTGGTTGTTCAGGAAGAACCAACCCCAGCAGAAGAAATACCCATTCGAGAAGAAGCAGAGACACATGAAAACAAAGTGGACTACAACGTGCTAGCCCATCTTAGGAAACTACCAGCCAAACTGAGCATCTACGACGCTCTCATCTTATCAAAGGAGATGAGAGAAGCTCTGATCAAGGCCTTACTTGATCCGGAAATTTGCTTAGCTCAAATGGCCGGAGAGTCCTTAGATGAGGTTTGCTCGTTAAAAGAACAGCGAGGTGTTACCTTCACGGACGACGACCTACTACTTGGAACGACGAGATCACAACCGACCGTTGTACATTTCGATTACAATCGGAAAATTTACACTCTCCGAGTATTGGTGGATCCGGGAGCATCAATCAATATAATGAATCTTCGAACGCTAAGCATACTTGGAAATTGATGCCCGCGAGCTCGAGCGTACAAAATGTTATTAAGAGGATTCAACCGGAAAGGAGAAAGAGCCCTCGGCTCAATAACGCTACTGATGAAGACCGGTGACTTAGCAAAGACAACCGCGAAATTTCACATAATTGATTCAGAAACATCGTTCAACGCTCTACTGGGCCGACCATGGATACATGAAAACAGGATGGTACCATCATCTCTACATCAATGCATCAAGTACTACGATGGAGGGGAACAGTGCATCAAAGGTGACTTACAACCATTCTCCGTACATGAAATTGGAATCCACGAGGATGCAGCTTATTATGCACCACCGAAGAAAACGATCTTCTCCAGAGATACCATAACAAATGAAGCAAAGAAAGTTCAGAACAACGAAGAACCTGAAATTCTAGTCCAACAGTCACTCACCACTCCCTTACGGCGAGATGGTGAAGGTTTCTCCACAACTCGCATCCGAGGTCGAGGCCGGGGACGAGGTCGTGGTAGAGACGTTAGGACGATTGGACAGAGGAAACCAACCATCAATGTTGATTGGGAAGATAGTTCCGAAGGAGAAAAAGAAATCAAACAAGAAGCAGCGACAATAAGTCGGAAGAAGCCGCAATTCAGAATCCCTCTCGAAGATGAAAGAAACGAAGAATATAAATCAATGTACGAGAAGATTAACCACTATGTACATACTATGACCCTGACCCCGATCCATTCTAATAAGATCGAGGGTATGGAGGTCAAAGAGGTACGTAGCGGTGGTGCAAAACCAATCAAATTCTACCGTGGTGCTTCTTCCTCCAAAACTGAAAATAATGTACAACTTGGAGATGCTACTTCATCAGAATTAATGGAATTGCCTTTTGAGTGGTACTCTCCATGTGTTCAAAATTTAATTCAACGTGGTTTCTTACCTCGACAGTGGACAAAAGGTCAATCACAACGTTTTGAAAATTTATGGAATAACTCCGGTCGTCCACCCAACTCAAAACATGGTCTCGGATTTGGCACAGTAGGATCAGTTGATGATACTGAATTTTGCTTGGTTATCACCTGCGAATCTAATGAAAACTGCATGGAAACTACAGAAGAACTCGAAGATTTGCAAATTGGAGACGCTCCACCAGAATTTGAAGAAGAAATCAAATCTACAATAGATGAGTTAATAGAAGTTAACTTAGGTACTAGCGAAGAGCCTAGACCTACCTTTGTTAGCTCTTTACTCAATAAAGAAGACTCCAAAGAAATAATCAAGTTATTAATGGAATTCAAAGACTGTTTCGCTTGGAGCTACGATGAGATGCCAGGTTTAGCTCCAGAGGTCGCAGTCCATAAACTAGGAGTGGACCCTACTTCTGTTCCAGTCAGACAAGGTCCCAGAAGAATGCGTCTAGAAATCGAACAACAAGTCATAGCCGAGGTTAAAAAGTTAATAGACGCTAAATTTGTCCGTGAAGAACAATACCCGACTTGGTTAGCCAACGTGGTACCAGTCAGGAAGAAGAATGGTCAGATCAGAATTTGTGTGGATTTCAGAGATTTAAACAAGGCATGTCCCAAAGATGAATTTCCTCTACCGATCCCAGAATTAATGATCGACATCGCTTCAACACACGAAATATTCTCATTCATGGATGGATCTTCGGGATACAACCAAATAAAAATGGCTCCAGAAGATGAAAAACTTACGGCATTCGAACGCCGATCGGAGTATATTGCTATACGAGTGATGCCATTCGGATCGAAGAACGCAGGAGCAACCTACCGGAGAGCAATGACAAGGATTTTTGATGATCTCATCCATAATCAAGTCGAATGCTACGTGGACGATGTGGTCATCAAAAGCAAAGTAAAGGACAACCACTTGTATGATTTGAGAATTGTTTTGGAACGATTAAGGCAATTTAACCTTAAGATGAATCCTTTAAAATGCGCCTTCGGCGTCACCTCCGGGAAATTCTTAGGATTCGTTGTCCGACATCGTGGAATCGAAATCGATCCGGAAAAGATAAAAGCCATCTTAGAAATGCCGCCTCCCAAAACCTTAAAACAACTACGATCTTTTCAAGGGAAGTTGGCATATCTTCGACGCTTTATCTCGAACTTGTCAGGTAGGTGTCAGCCTTTCTCGGCACTAGTTAAAAAGGACGCCAAATTTATTTGGGAAGAGAAATGCCAGAGGGCCTTCGAGGACATTAAACAATACTTAATGACACCTCCTGTCTTAGCAGCCCCAGTCTCAGGTAGACCGCTAATACTTTATACCGCGGCTTTAGACGACTCTCTCGAGCCTCGTTAGCTCAGGTCAATGATGAGGGTAAAGAAAATGCTCTTTATTACCTAAGCCGTCGTTCATCGCCAACGGAAATAAGGTATCCCGCAATTGAAAAGCATTGTTTGGCCACGATCTTCGCCGCTCAAAAGCTCGGGCATTACATGCTTTCTCATAAGGTCAACCCGATCTCGAAGTTTAATCCATTGCAATACTTGATGACTCGTCCAACGCTTTCCGCGGACTTGCCGGATGGTCAATGATATTATTGCAATTCGATATAACTTTCGTGCCTCTTCGTGCCGTAAAGGGACAAGTCCTAGCAGACTTCCTTGCAAGGCACACCCTTTGCCGACGGAATCTCCTCTCGATGACGATCCGCCGGATGAACAAATAATGAATCTAGAAGACCTTGATGATAGACGTTGGGAATTATATTTCGACGGAGCATCTTCGACGCAAAAAGATGAAGAATCGCAAGTGATAGTGCCCGTAAGGCAGGAATCGGGCTAATATTTATAACACGGAGCGGGGGATGTTAAGATACTCCTACCACTTGACGAGCCGTGTACAAACAACGAAGCGGAATACGAAGCCCTCATAACGGGACCGGAATTAACCATTCAAATGGGGATAACGGACATCAACATCTACGGGGATTCACAGTTAATCATTCAACGGATCGCCGGACAATACATAATTTTAAAACCAAGGCTCGAGCAATACTTCCGAGTATGCCATACAAGTGTTGGAACGGATTCCGAATGTGACGATCTACAAAATTCCCGAAAAGAAAACGCTTTAGCAGATGCGGCTAGCCCGTCTCGCAAAAGAATTTGCTCGTTTGCAAGATGAATCGATGGAAGTGTCGATTCACGGACGCCGGGTCCTATCACGACTCGACATAGACACGATACACAAATCGAAAAGGAAAAGGATCAATTGCAACGAGTGATGTGAAAACACGGAAGATTGGCGACAACCATTAATAGATTACTTGCAAACGGGGAAACTACCGGACGATAGGTCGCTAGCCCATCGGATCAAGAAAGAACTGCGTCCTACGCATTAGTAAACAATACGTTATACGGAAGGTCTTTTGATCAAATGTGGCTAAGGTGCCTAAGTGGGTCCGAAGCTCGTGAAATTGTTAAGGAGGTGCATTCGGGACTCGTGGCGCTCACCGATCGGGTCCAAAGATGAAAATGAAAATTAAAAGACTAGGGTACTACCGGCCCTCGATGATGACCGACTGCATGAAAATCGCCAAGAGCGTCACCGGTGCCAAGTGCACGGAGTGGTTCTACACCAACCTCCAAATGTGCTACATCCGACAATTGCATCGTGGCCATTTGAATGTTGGGGCACAGATATAGTGGGTCCGATAGAACCACCATCTTCAAAAGGACATCGCTTCATTCTTGCGGCTACAGATTACTTTTCCAAGTGGGCAGAGGCAGTTCCACTCAGAGAAGTGAAAGCACATCACGTGCTACAATTTTTCAAGAACCAAGTTGTCTACCGTTTCGGGGTGCCGCGCAGGATCATCTCGGATAATGGGTCAGCATTCAGAAGCACACAAATCAACAATTTTGTCAGGAGACACGGAATCGGCCGCGATATTCAACAATTTACTACCCAAGAGCAAACGGCCTAGCCGAGGCTTTTAATAAAACTCTCATTCAAATTTTAAAGAAGACTTTAGACGACAATAAGAGAAATTGGCACGAGAAGTTGTTAGAAGCCTTATGGGCCTACCGGACAACCTTCAGAACTCCTACGCAAGCTACACCTTACGCTCTGGTGTATGGGTCCGAGGCGAGTGTTACCTTTAGAGGTTCGGCTCCCTTCACTCGGAATTGCGAGTTGCAAATAAAATCACAACAGAAGAGAACGCCAAATTACGACTCGAAGAATTAGAGAGCTCGGAAGGGAAAAGACTTGCGGCGCAACGGAATCTAGAACTATACCAAGCTAAGATGGTTCAAGCCCATGATAAGCCGGTCCGCCCGAGAACCTTTAAAGTTGGTGACTTAGTTCTCGTTCTCAAGAGACCTATTCTTGCACACCGCAAGATGGGGGAAAATTTGAACCCACTTGGGAAGGACCGTTTGTGGTTGAAGCGGTATACTCGGGAGGTTCCTACCGGCTAGTGAATTGCCGGGGAGAACGACATATGCTTCCGATCAACGGACGATACTTGAAAAAGTATTACGCTACTCGATGTTTCGAAGGAATGAACTTTCCATCCCTAGAAGCACGGGTGAAGTGATTACTTATGATCTGGGTCCGAACCCAAAAATGACAAAAATGTGCTAAAATAAATAAAATCCTGATAATAAAGTTTTCCTTGTTTTCTTTTTCAAATCAAATCTCAATCAAATTTCAAATTCGATCTTCCAAATCTTAAATCAAATTCTCAATCAAATTTCGAATCTAATCTCTATCAAATTCAAATTCAATCTTTCCAGATTCCAAATCTCTATCAAAATTCAAATTCAATCTTTCCAGATTCCAAATCTCTATCAAAATTCAAATTCAATCTTTCCAGATTCCAAATCTCTATCAAAATTCAAATTCAATCTTTCCAGATTCCAAATCTCTATCAAATCTCAAATTCGATCTTTCCAGATCTCACATCAAACATCACATCAAATTCAAACTCTTGGGTCGAGGATTTTACATCCAAGACTGCACTGCTTTAGGATTCTCTTCCTATTGCACTGAAATACATCAATTCAAACCTTTGGGTCGAGGATTTTACATCCAAGACTGCACTGCTTTAGGATTCTTTTCTATCGCACCGAAATACATCAAATTCAAACTTCGGGTCGAGGATTTTACATCCAAGACTGCACTTGCTTTAGGATTCTCTTCCTACTGCACCTGAAATACATCAAATTCAAACTTCGGGTCGAGGATTTTACATCCAAGACCGCACCGCTTTAGGATTCTCTTCCTACTTGCACCTGAAATACATCAAATTCAAACTTTTGGGTCGAGGATTTTACATCCAAGACCGCACTTGCTAGGATTCTCTTCCTATTGCACCTGAAATACATCAAATTCAAACTCTTGGGTCGAGGATTTTACATCCAAGATCGCATCGCTTAGGATTCTTTTCCTACTGCATTGAAATACATCAAATTCAAACTCTTGGGTCGAGGATTTTACATCCAAGATCGCACCTTGCTTTAGGATTCTCTTCCTATTGCCTTTGAAATACATCAATTCGAACCTTTGGGTCGAGGATTTTACATCCAAGACCGCACTGCTTTAGGATTCTCTTCCTATTGCCTTGAAATACATCAATTCGAACCCTTGGGTCGAGGATTTTACATCCAAGACCGCACTTGCTTAGGATTCTCTTCCTACCGCTATCGAAATACATCAAATTCAAACCTTCCGGGTCGAGGATTTTACATCCAAGATCTGCATTGCTTTAGGATTCTCTTCCTATTGCACTTGAAATACATCAAATCCAAACTTTTGGGTCGAGGATTTTACATCCAAGACTGCATTGCTTTAGGATTCTTTTCTGTTGCACTTGAAATACATCAAATTCAAACTCTTGGGTCGAGGATTTTACATCCAAGACTGCACCTTGCTTTAGGATTCTCTTCCTATTGCACTGAAATACATCAAATTCAAACTCTTGGGTCGAGGATTTTACATCCAAGACCGCATTGCTTTAGGATTCTCTTCCTGTTGCACTGAAATACATCGATTCGAACTCTTGGGTCGAGGATTTTACATCCAAGACCGCACTGCCTTAGGATTCTCTTCCTACTTGCACTCGAAATACATCAAATTCAAACTTTTGGGTCGAGGATTTTACATCCAAGACCGCACTGCCTATAGGATTCTCTTCCTATCGCACTCGAAATACATCAAATTCAAACTTTTGGGTCGAGGATTTTACATCCAAGTACCGCATTGCTTTAGGATTCTTTTCTATTGCACCTGAAATACATCAAATCAAACCCTTGAGGTTAAGGATTTTACATCCAATACCACATTACTACGAGATCTTTTCTCATTGTAATGACCCAATCAATCGATTCGATCTTCTTTTGGGGTTGAAGATGTTACATCTAAAACTTCAAAATTCCGATTTTCATTTCAAATCAAATTCCTTCAAATTAATCTTGACAAACTTCAATCTAAATTGAAACTCCAAATTGAAATCTAAACTCACACATCATGACTTGAACATGAAACAAAATAAAATCTAAATCGAATTTCTCCCAAATCATGTAATTTGGGATTCACCTCCTTTTCCCTTCCCAGCCGAGAGTTCGAGAATCTCCGGTTCCGGAGATATACTTGACGCTCCCCGGCGGAAATTCTTCTACTTCGTCCTAAGTTTGTCACTTGGACATCTGTGTTGGTTTTGTTGATCGCTTCGGTCAACACCAATACGCGCGGTGTGCTCCGTCAGCTCACCACACCTATTGGGGGTCCATTTGTTGACCTCATTTTTGATGAGGTCTTCTCTTCTTCTCTTTAGTACTTAGGATCTAGCCTTAGGCTTTTCCTTTGACTATCTTAGAGGACTAGAATTGGGACCCACCTTTTAGAAATTCAAACCACTTCTTAACTCCCTGCAAACTCCACAAACTTGACTATAGACCCCTAATCACCTAGAGGGTTGAAATCGAATGTGGAAGTTTAAAGGATGAGTTCCTATAGGACTCTTTGGCCTTAGGACTGCCCTGGGTGGCCTGGTCTGGTGAAGGGTTGACTTGCACACACACTACACTTTCACACACCTCCTAAAATACACCCATACCCGACTTGACCTCCTGACTCATGTAGGTGATTCACATGGATGGTCCTTAACCCCTAAGCCCTCGGTTAGAGGGTTAGGAACAACATAGTGAATACCTCAAATGAGTCCCTTCATGGCTCATATGAGCTTGATGTGGCTTCATGGCTCAACCAAAATGGTTGTATTCCACTTACATCCACCCAATCTTCAATTTTCCAAATTTTCAATTTTTGACCCCGGGACCCTACACCCCGCCTAACCTACCAAATGCTTTGAAACTACCCGAATTTCTCGAAAATTTCCAAATTACCCAAAACTCTCCAAAATCAATCCCAAACATTTCCACACCACTTAAATTGATCATACATACCCAAAAATGCCAAAAATTCCAAAATACCCCCAATACCTTCCAAATACCCAAAATACCCCTTTTGACCCAAAAATCCAAAAATTCAGAAAATTCCCAGAAAATTCCAGAAAATCCCAAATATTCCCAATTTCATTTTGTTCAACTACACCATGGGCCAATTTTGTCAATTTACCCCACTTTTATCAAAATCCCCAATTTGACCCATTTTAACCCAAAGTGAACCCAATGTCAAACCTAACCTACCCAATTGACCTAAATTCTGGTCCAATTCAATTCTAAATTTCAATTCAACATCCCCAACACCAATCTAGACCAAATCCAAGCCCAATTTGATTGAAATTTGGATCCGATTTCACTTTTGACCTTAAAGCCCGATTTGGACCTATGACCCAAACCTAACCCAAACTCACCCAATTCAACTCCAATTAACCCCAAGTCTTTTCCAAACCTTCCTTAACATCCCCATAAACAAAACACTAACATGATTTGCCCAAGATTTTGATCCAAACCCCACTCAAATTCAACCCAAAATCAAAAAGCCCAATTTTGACCTAAACTTAAACCTAGCCCAAATGAGCCCAAATCCCAAAATCAAAACCTAACCAAAGCCAAAACCTCTTTGAAACACTCCCATAAACATTTCCCAACATTAATCTTTACATCAATTTCAACTCTAGCCCAACTTTGGCCCATGGTAACCCATTTTGGCTCACCTTAGCCTCTTTACCAAAAAGGCCCATATTCGACCCGATTCAAACCCAAATCACCTCAAATTTGTTTCAAACCACTCACGACACATCTCTAAACCAAACTCAACAATTATTTGGCCCAAGCCTTTACCAAAATTTCATCCCAAAACCCATTTTAAAATTCAAAAGCCCACTTTCCTAAACCATTTTAAAAGCCCATCCTTTACCACATCCAAAAGCCCAAATTCATCCAAAGCCCACATGACACTTCCTTTCATCATCCATTTAATCAAAATCACCCCTAAGTTTCAAAATCATCAATTAAACCATTCCAAATCAAGCTTCATGCAAATTTTCACCAAAATATCCAAAATTCTTAAAACCCATTTTTATGAAATTGACCCAACCTTTTCCCAAGCCAAATGGAGCCATGGAGCCATGCACAAGCCATATGCAAGCCATGAGAGCCTCTTTACATGTCACCATGCCATTTTGGGCAAAAGGAGGAGACTCTTTCCTTAATTCCTAAAGGTGATTAACCACTCCCATGATTCCCCTTAACCATGCTTATGCCTAATTGTGCTTGGATGGTGACTTGACCCTACTGATTATGCTTGAGCCAAATCACTTTTCCCTCAGCCAAAACCAGGCCTTGGGTGGTGCACCTAGCCCAAATGGGGGTTGACCCATTTAGGTCCAAATTTAGCCATGCCCCCATTCCATCTAAATCAAATCCTTTACACATGGCCAATGCTAATTGATTGCACTAAGCTCCAGCCCTGACCTCCCTGACCAAGATGGTGACCCTTGCCTGCCGGCCAGCCACCCCAGTCGCCGGAAAACTCCATGGCCGAGAGGTCCAAGTCAATCCAAGCTTGGAATTCTCACCTGCTGAGCTGCCCCATGCCCAGTGGCCATTGCAGCTGTTCTTCACTTGCCATGAGCAGCTGATCCCAGCCCTTAACTCTCCCTGGGAAGCCCTCCACCCTCTCCTATTTAAACACCACCCCCTCACGGCCATAAAAAGAGAGTTGCACAAACCTTGCCAAAACTCTGCCAAAATTGTTCCAGACTCCTCCCCATACACAGAGCACTTGATCCCCAGTGAGATCCCCCTGCCATTTCTTCTCTGTGAGCTCGATTTCGAGTTGAAATTCCACCCAAAACCAGGACACTTCTCCACGGTGGATCAATCCCCAAATTGATTGGTCCTACACCTGCACCGGACCAAGGGAAGGTGTCCACCGACAAAAGCCCCATCTCCGGGCCACCCGAGTTGTTCCAGACTCCAAAGGTTGTGATCAGCTTTGGTGGAAATCACACCTAGGCAATTCACTACATCCCCAAACTTCATCCTTAGCCTCCTGCAGCTCCAATGAACGTGCCGAGCATCTCTGATTGAGGCTTCACCTCTCAGAGCTAAGGTATGAACTAATTCTTCATCCCGAGCTTCTGAAGATTCTCCATTTCAAATGCTTTAATTTCGATGCATGATAACACGTATAGATGTGTTCGTCTCTTCAAGACGAATCCATAGAGCATAAGAACATGAAAATCCATTGAGTATCGAGTGAGATATTAAGGATTTAGTGTGGACGGCTCTCGGGTGAGGACACTTGGGGACGATGAACGGATGCCGTCCATTTAATACACGCGCGGACGGACGGCCAGGATCGCGTCGGATCAGAGGACGGAGCGATATAGCGGGTCCCGGGAGCGCTGACGCGGATGGCGGCGTCGAATGGGAGCGCGCCGCGTGTGTATTCGGAGCTGCCGAGGTTGACGCGGCGCGCGTCACTTAAATAGAAAATTAGGGATTTTCTTAATTTATTTAATTCCCTGAACTTTGAAAATTCATATCTTTGTGTAGAAAAGTCCTAAAAATAAAATAAAAATACCCTCTTGCTCAGTGAACAGAGGAGAATAATGTGGAAAAGAAATTAATTAATTTTGTCTAGTATTTTATTTTTAATTAATTATTTACTCCCTGCATTATTTTAATTCTCCATGCATTCATACAATTCACCATGGCATGAGACTATAGGGCTTTTGAAGCCTCTGAACTTAGGGACATTCCCTGAATTTTCCAAGGTCAGAGGCCATCTCTGTGAAAAGTTATTGATTTTTCAAATGCATGTTGCTGTTTTAAGTATTTTAATTTCAAAAATTAGCATGTTGTGAAATAAATTTTAGGAAAATTTGGTGATGTTCCTGATGACCAGAGAACCCTAGGAAAAATAGGATTTGAGTTAATTCACTTAGATTAACCCTAATTGGCTTAAACACCCAAAATAGGTTTCTAATTAATTAGAGTTAACCATAAATCAAATTGACTTGAAATCAATTCTCCACTGACCTTTAGGATCAGAGGAACCCATCATAAAAATTTGAGGTCAATTGGACTTGGTTAGCCCCACTAATTGGGTTGATTAAGCCACTTAGTCATTTTAAACTTTAAAAAATTCATAACTTTCAAAATATCTTTCAAAAATTCACCAAATTGGTTTTGGAGTCTCTCTGATATTAGGGGAGTTTAAGAAAATTAAAATTTCAATTTTCTAAAAAAGTTGATTTTTAATATTATTTTAATATTTTTAATAATTAAAAAATAATAAAAATCACAAAAATAATAAAATTCACCAAAATGTCATATTTTGAATTTTAATCACTTAGGAACAAGTCCCATATTTTTCCTAGGTCTATTTAGTGAGATATTAAATTTTAAAGCTCTAAGGTAATTTTAAAATTAAAAAATGTATTTTCTAGCATTTTCACCAAAATAATTATAATAAATCAAAGAAAAATCAGAAAATTGTAAAGTTTGGTTCTCTGGAATCCTTGATATCAGAGAGAATTTTAAAAATTATAAAATTTATTTTTCAACATTTATTTTATTTTTAAATTAATTAATACTCCAGAAATTAAAATAATTCTAATAAATAAAATATAATTCAAAAAATTACAAAATTTGGTCCAAGTGGTCCTCTGGTCATTAGGAATGTCCCCAAATTTTCTTAAGGACAGAAACTTTCCCTTGGTCATGTTATTGAATTTTCCTTGGAAATTTTTATTTTCTACTAAAAAATAATTATATAAATAAATTAAATACAGAAAAATCACATTTTCTCCTCTCATGTCTTTATTGACACATAAGTGAAGTCACATAAAAATTTCAAGTTCATTTGAGTTCAATTTAGTGAGTTATGAAATTATTAGGCTTAAAGGGCAAATTGGTAATTAAAATTTTAATCCTTAATTAAGACTTTAGGTTTAATAAAAAATTAACAAGTAAAATATTTGATCCTAATCTGATTTGGATGATTGAAATTAAATAATTAAAGGGTAGAAACCCATTAAGCAATTTAAAATGATTAAACTTTAATTAAATAATTAATTGAATTTGGAAGAATAACAAATTGGAATTATTAAAATAGGGATATTATTAGGAAGAGATTTATTCTTTAATTTAAAAATCCCTAAATTAATCATCTCATTAATACTCAACTCTTAATTAAAATGATAACTCAAATTTAAAATATTAAAAGACTTAATCATTAAATTAAAATTAAATCATTAAACTCTTTCAAAAATTTTCAATTAAATTAAATTAAATTAAGATTAAAAGTTGAATTAAATTAAATTAAAATTAAATTAAATTAAATAAACAAATTAAATTAAATTAAATGAATTAAATACATTAAATTAAATAAATAAAATTAAATTAAATTAAGTTAAATAAAATTAAATAAATAAATTAAATTAAATTAAATTAAATTAAATTAAATTAAATTAAATTAAAATTAAATTAAATTAAATTAAGAAATTAAATCAAATAAATTAAATTGAATTAAATTAAATCAAATCAAATTAAATTAAATAAATTAAATTAAAATAAATTAAATTAAATTAAATTAAGTTAAATTAAATAACCTTACTTAAGACATGAA
Source organism: Papilionanthe hookeriana x Papilionanthe teres (assembly GCA_022702705.1). Taxonomy (NCBI): domain Eukaryota; kingdom Viridiplantae; phylum Streptophyta; class Magnoliopsida; order Asparagales; family Orchidaceae; genus Papilionanthe; species Papilionanthe hookeriana x Papilionanthe teres. The sequence continues at coordinate 25,668,925 of CM040427.1, forward strand.
GAGATAAATCTAAAATAACTTGAACACTATTCCAAACTTAAATCATTAATTTGAACTTAAATTTGAATCACAAATCATTAAATATCATTTTGCCCTTAGGAGCTTTAGTTATCATAACTCCTAAATAGAACATTAAAATGAAATGTTACTTCACTTATAGGACATTCAAATGTCCTAAGTTCATCGAGCAAGTTAACAAAACTTGAAAACCTCGGACGATCGATTCATTTACACAATTAAATTCATTTGGACTTAAAACAATCCTAGAAATATTGAAAAGATGTTTAAGATTCTTCTTAAGCACTTCCTCAATATGATAGGATATTTACGAGAACAATTGAACTTAATTGTTCTTTGATGAAGAAAATCGTCTTCAAACCAAAAACACAAAGAACCTAGACGTCATAGGAAATGACTAGCTATAGGATTAGGAATTTGGTAGAAAACCATAAACCTTTCCCTTAGCTTTACCTAGGAACTTGCTTAAATATTCTAATCGTATTTTAAGTGCGACTTGGAATGACGGGAAGACCCTCCAGTACGCTTTTATTTTATTGCAGTTTATTTTATTGCAAATGCACTTTATTTTTCTTGCATGATAAACAACAGTTGCATGAAAACCTACACCTTTAGGACAGAAACCAAAACTGAAACCCAAAACTAAAATAAAAGACACTACAAGATAAAATTCACCTCCACAACATTTCAAAATATAAGACAACTCAAAATTTAATCACAAACAGAACACAAAACTACAATTACAGCGAGCTAATTAATTCCATAAGGCAAAAGTTTCAGGAAAAATCCGCCGTCAGCGAGCTCGGTCTCGCTGTCAGCGGGTTTTCTCGCTGTCGGCGAGGTCCCAAAAATTTCAATTTTGAATTTCGTCAATCATTTTCAACCTCGAATTGCCATTAATCAATCTTCCGATCACTTAATTTGAATATTAATAAGAAGATTAGGTACTATACTTACAAAAATTCATTCAAAACAAACAAAATAACTTTATAAATGAAATCCATCAAACTTACAAATTTCACACTAACAACTTCACACATACTTAAATTAATTGTTTAAATACATACTACTCAGCATCGCAATCCAAACTACAAAACTCTAAATGCTGAGACATAACAATTTACATAAAATCTCATCAAATCTAAAGTTCGACTCATAATAAAACTTAACTCCAAATAAAACACACACATATACAAATATAACATAAACAATATAAATCCTTCCTACTCTTCAGTGTCTAAACTAATATCTTCTCTGATATTCCCAATGCGACGCAGGTGCACAAATAAATTGTAGAAGGCCTGAAAGGGAATTCTGCAGTAGATTCTTCATTAATCCATCCTTTCTATCTTAGTAGATGAATAAAACTAGCCTCCAGATGTCCAGTATGATCAAAGTGCTCCTTCATTCTCCAATCAATATGATCAAACATATCAGAGATATTGTCAATGGAATTCATCACATTTTGCAATTCTTTCTCCAATCCTTTAATCTTCTTCAGAATAAAATTAGTCTTATCAGTAATAGATCTTGCTAAAGGATTGTTCTGTGATGCTCTGTCAGAAATAACGGTGATCTCATCATTGTTATCCAAAGTGGGAAACATATCAGTAGGATCGAGGGGTTTCCATGGTAAAAGTACTTTTTCCCAAGCCTCATAAGAAACTTGGTACTGACTGCATAAAGCAAATATAGTAGATGGGTGTCCAAGTCCATGCACTAACCCATGCACGATTAATCCCAATGCAGACTTTACTATTATTGATCCAACATCGATAGGTAATCCAATTTGAATACGATAGTTTAAAATAGCGCATTCCTTTGAAACTTTATTTACTCTCATGGTAGGTAATAATTTTGATGATATAAAGAAATGCCGAGTGCTTTGAGACGGGGTTTAGAAGTGATGCAGAAAAACTAACATACCCATCTTCTCGTAACTCCCAATCATTCGGTTCATCAGTCAGATATCTATAGATCTCGTTCATATTATATCTTGAAGGCACAAAGTTGGAATAGTGACAAACAGAGGTATTTTCTATAGAAAACAATTCATTTACCCTTGCGGGAGTAAATGTTACCCATCTTCCTCTGACGTACACATTTCCATGGTTGATCGCATGTAAATTAGAGTAAAACTCTTTGACTACTGGTATAACTACAGCGGAAGTTGTATAACAAAGTACCTCCTAATGTCGCTGTGCGATCATTTCTTCGATTTTTGTAGTAGCATTTTCTACTCCTCTATTGATGAATCCTCTTTCTTTGATAAGTCTTTTCTTCATCAAGCCTTTGTTGAAGATTCATTGTGCCTCCGAACTAACATATTTTCGTCGGTTGAAAACTTCAGTTTTTGTGGTTTCTAGGAATTTTGAGGCCATTTTGGATGGAATGGATTGGTCTCTAGTCGTTCCTAAGGAAGAAAATGGTGTAAAATCGGATTTGGAATAATTTCTTACGAAGGAATGGCTTAGATCCGTCCAAAACCGCACGAAAAATCCTTAAGAAACAAAATTTTCAACTGCCTCGCCGTCGGCGGGAAGTTCCTCGCCGTCGGCGACTTAGTTATAAAACTGAATTAGTAAATGGTCCACAATCTCGTTGTCAGCGGGATCGGGCTCGCTGTCGGCGAGATTCGTAAAAATCGCTCGTTTTCACTCTGGTCTGAATATTTTCTGATCTCATCTAATAAGTTCAATTTTTGTGATGATTCTAAATAAGAATTTGAGTAGTAAGATTTATTTTTAAAATATAGATTCACTAATATGTAGATATATAAAAAATAAAAGATTACTATGGGTTGCCTCCCATAAAGCGCTTGGTTTAACGTCGTCGGCCCGACCTAGTTCGAGTTAGTGTTCGGGTTGACTAAGCATTAAAACCTCTTTAAAATTTTGTCGTCTATTTTCGAAATATGGTTTTAATCTATGTCCATTTACTTTAAATCTATGTCCTCGTTTTTGGATCTTCAATTTCTATAGTTCCATATGAAAATATTTGAGTTACGGTGAAAGGTCCTAACCATCGAGATTTCAATTTCCCAGAAATAATTTCAATATAGTATTATAAAGCAAAACTTCTTGTCCTGGTTCAAAATTTCTCTGATTAATCTTCCGATCATGCCATAATTTCATTCTTTCTTTATAAATCATATCTTTATCATATGATTCATTCCTTAATTCTTCCAATTCATTTAATTGCAACAATCTCTTCTCACCAGCTTCTTTCATATTATAATTAAATTCTTTAATCGCCCAATATGCTTTATGTTTTAATTCAACTGGTAAGTGACAAGTTTTTCCATATATAAGCCTATAAGGAGTCATTCCGATCGGAGTTTTATAAGCAGTCTCGTATGCCCATAATGCAGTGTCTAGTCTTATAGACCAGTCTGATCTATTAGGATTTACAAACTTTTATAATATATGCTTAATCTCTCGATTAGAAACTTCAGCTAATCCACTAGTTTGTGGATGATAAGCAGTCGATATTTTATGCATAATATTATACTTTTCCACTAGTTTGTGAATGTATTTGTTTCTAAAATGAGTTCCTCCGTCAGTGATAATCACTCTCGGCATTCCAAATCTAGTAAAAATATTTTTCATTAAAAATTTTGAAACACTTTTAACATCACACTAGATAAAGCTTGTGCTTCAATCCATTTGGAAACATAATCAACAGCTACTAATATATATGAGTTTCCAAATGACGGAATAAAAGGTCCCATAAAATCTAATCCCCTGATCGCTGAAAAATTTATTAAGAAATTCATACTTATTTTTTATGAAATTGCACTTTAAAGAAGGGTATTTTCTTTATTTTGTTGCAGGAATGAATAATTTAGGTAATAAAAGCAAAAATCATAAAAAGGAGCGAATTTGGAGCAAAATCATGCAATTTGTGCTTGAGTCGCCGACGGCGAGATCGAGCCGCCGACGGCGAGGTTACAAGAAGAAAATTCGAAGAATTTATAAGCTGTCTCGTCGACAACGAGCCCGAGCCCGCCGACAGCGAGCTAGAGCGGTTTGAAGATCTTCTAGAAGCCTCACCGACAACTGAGTAGTTCGTCGCCGACGGCGAGCTAGTTCAAATGGCACAGATACATTGAACCTGGACACTTTTTGAAGAGATGCTTACGCACCTCTTGGTCCTTTGCTTACCTCTATATATAGAGGCCGAAATTCAGTCTCTTGGGTGTTAATTTTTGTGTAATCTTTTAGTCTTTTGTGTTAATTTTTGTGCAGTTGTGTGTCTTTAGTGAGTTTAGTGAGTAATTAGTGAGTCGTGCTGTACTGGAAGGAAGAGTCAAAGGAACTACGAGGAGTCTGTTTGGGGATAAATCGAGATAAGTATTTGTATTTATTGTTTTTAACTTTAAATGAAATTCATGCTTAGTTTAGTTCCCATGCATTCTGAGTAGTTTATTAGTCTTTCTCCCTGTTTATGAAATCCCCCAAACTTACTTATTACTTGTCCTCAAGTAATTTTAATACTACATAAAAATAATGAGTTTTATAATAAGATTTTTCAATTTAAATAAACTATGAATTAGATTAATTAATATCATAATAAAGTTAAATAAAAATAATTCATGTAATTTAATTAATCTTATAGAAATAAATTATTTAGTTATCGAGTCTAAGATTTCTAGCTTACTATTCATTTCGGGAATGACTATATTTAAAAGAATAACTACTTAAGATATTCATATGATAAGAAATTCAAGAAAACACTATTAGGTAAAATTCTAATCCATAAACATAAGTTTGGAAATATCTAAGTTTTTCCTTTAGGTTAATTCAAATGAAGCCAAATTTTGATAAGACATCTCCTCAAGCTTCTCCTCATTTTTCTTTTTCTTTTTCTTTTTCTTTTTCTTTTTCTTTTTCCTTTTCTTTTGATGAGGATTACTGTATCTGGAGAGCCTGTTAATAATTTTGAACTTCATTTTCATCTTCCTAAATTTGAAACTTAGGAATATTTCTTCGCTTATATATACTTCATAGTTTTTACTTTATTGATTTTCAATCTTTTCTTTTTCACTTGAATACTTAAGAATTTTAATTTTAGAATATAGTTTTCCTTACTAAAAATAGTTTACTATATTCTTATTCCCTTTAACCAAATATTTTATTCTATTTAATTAATTAAAGTACTAGAAATATTTCATTTAACCTTTTATAATAATTAAATAAAATAATTCATATTAAATCAAATTGAAAAATTTGCTTATAAAAATCATTTTTATAATAATTTGAAAATAGAAATTTGAGTACAAGTTAATAACTAAATTTGTATTTTACTCCCCCCTAAACTTAAATTTTTATATCTATTCTAAATAATGAAAAAGGGAAAGTAAATAAATCATACCTTTGAAGTTTAGGTATTTCTTTTCTTTCTTTTTTTTTTTTCATTGAACACTGTACTCGTTAGTATTCTCCATATATATATAACAATTTAAAGAAAATGCGAGGATAAAATCTAAGATAAGTATTAACTATAACAATTAAAATTAACTCTACACTATACATATGAATTATTAACATATTAAAAACAATTTAACTAACAGATTAACAAATTTACAACTTAAAACAATACAGAATAAAATAAAAACATACTAAAGAAAACTAACATCCTATTTAACATAAAAACAAATGCAATTAACTAACACAAAAACAAAAACTAACTACTATAACAATCCAAGCAAATAATCTAACTAACATCCAATGTCTCAAAACATAAAGTACTGAATATTACAAACATATAAAAGTTTTTTTTTTTTAAATATTAAACTAACAAACAAACAAACAAATAAAGTCCTATTCTTCAGCAATCAAAGTCCCAGGCTATATCATCTCCTCCCTGATCTGTAGGCTGAGAAGACTGAGCAGGGTGATACTGAGTGTACCTGGGGCATTCTGGGAAGACAACATCTAAATCTCCACTCCTATAATGACGTTCAGCTTCATAATATGCAATTTCGTATTCCGAATGTCGCTGGAGGTATTCACTATCATAATCATGTCTCCTCTCCGGATTATCAATCCTTTGATCAAAATGATCAAATCTTCTCCCCATTGTATCTCCAAGCCGCTCAAAACTTCTTCTATGCGATGTCAATTCATTCATCAGATCTTGTAGGGTAGGCGTGGTAGGCTCAGGAGGTTCATGGCTAGTAGAGGGTATATCTCTACTGACTGAGTGAAATAACTTCTTACTCCTGCTCTCCAACTTTCGTGGGATTCATATTTCTTTATATTAGCCTGAGTTAGGGGTTTCATAGGCTCTATCCATTCCTCATCATCTCTTGCCTCTACCCCAGATAATTGGCAAAGTGCATAGATAAGACCAGGATGTCCTAATCCTCCTCCACTTTCATTTCAGCGATGGCTAATATGTTTTTATATATAACACTTCCCACATTAATACTCTTCTGGTTCTGAATACAGAAATTTAGAACTGCTCTATCTCTTGTTACATCACTATGATGGTAGGTAGGTAACAAAGTAGAGCAAATAAAATAATGCCCGGCTTTTGATGTTGCATTTAGCATAGAAAGAGGGAAGTTTACCCGTTCTCGCTGCTTTATCTTCCAGACTCCTTTCCCATCAGTGAGAAAGTCAATCACCTCTTCTAATGGTCCTTCCATAGTTCCAAAAGTTTCATATTCGCTCCAGGTGTCTTGAACTTCATAATATGCGTTTATTCTAGCAGCGCTGAAATCTACGAAAAATCCTCTAACTTTAACCGGTGCATCTTCTGCCTGTGTTAAGTTTGTATAAAATTCCTTTACAACTTCTACAGCTGCTCTGTTGGCAACGAAACAGAAGTTTTCCCATCCTCGCTCCTTTATAACTCGCTCTACTTCTCCTCCTGGATTCTTGAATACTCGATCCGCAATGCACTTTCTTCCTTGTATGCATTGATGAATCGGTTTTCGTCGAACTCTATTCGACGTTTTTGTCGTGGAGCCATTTTTCGATCTGTGAAATTTACAAAATTTTAACTAAACTCCAAAATATTACTAATAAGGCTTCCCACAACAACTAAAATCCATTTAAATCGATTTCTATGAAATTCTTCCAAGTATTTTCTTCACATTTCAAAAATTTTTCAAAATATCCCAATGTAGAAGAAATCAATGGTGAAAATAAAAAATGTTTGCATAGGATTGAAGCTCTTACCAAGGGGAGATGAAATCCGGTGTCAAAAAGTGTTGAAATCGCTTCAAATCCAAGATCTCTCGAAGCCCTAGGTCGGTTTTTCGAAAATTTTAGGAAGGGGATGATGAATAGTGTCGGTTGACCGGTCAAATATAGGTCTTTTCGCGTTCTCGCTGTCAGCGAGATTTTTCTCGCCGTCAGCGAGCTAATTAATTCCATAAGGCAAAAGTTTCGGGAAAAATCCGCCGTCGGCGAGATATTCTTCGCTGTCAGCGAGATCGATCTCGCTGTCGGCGGGATTTTACTCGCCGTCGGCGAGGTCCTAAAAATTTCAATTTTTGAATTTCGTCAATCATTTTCAACCTCGATTTGCCTTATATTATATTTCCGATCATATCATTTATTAATTTAATATGAAGATTAGCTACTTATACACAAACAAATTCACACAACACAACAAATTAACTTTAATATTGAAATCCATGAGACATACAAACTAACATAATTTTAGACTCTATAATCAAACTTCAAACTTCAATCCTTACTACTAATCAGCATCGCAAACCAATCCACGACACACTAAATGCTGATACAAAACTATGACACATATCTCAACTAAGTTTGAGATATTCAAGTCATCACTCCACACATAATAAAATCTAAATCAAATCAAATAACATCAATACAAACATACTATGGAAATCTTTACTACTACTCTTCGAGGTCGGAATCTTCATCTTCTCCGATATTTCCGATATGACGATGATGCACAAATAAGTTATAGAAAGGCTCGAAGGGAAATTCGAGCGGATTCTTCGGTGATCCAACCCTTACGTCTCGGTAAATGAAGAAAGCTAGCTTCCAAGTGTCCAGAATGATCGAAGTGTTCCTTCATCCTCCAGTTAATGTGATCAAATAAATCAGATATGTTGTCGATTAAATCTCTCACATTCTGTAGTTCTTTCTCCATTCCATTAATTTTCTTCATAAGTAACTCCGTTTTATCCGAAATAGGCCTTGCTTATAGGATTATTCCGTGAAGCTCTATCGGAGATAAATGTAATGTCTTCATTATTGTCCAAAGTAGGGAACATATACGTAGGATCGAGCGGCTTCAAGGTAACGAGAACCTTTTCCCAAGCTTCATAAGAAACACAGTACTGATCTGCATAATGCAAAAATAGTAGATGGGTGTCCTAGTCCGTGAGCCGACCCATGCACAATTAAACCCGATGCGGACTTAACAATTATTGATCCAACATCAATAGGCAATCAACTTTGAATACAATAATTCAATATAGCGCATTCCTTCGAAACCTTGTTTACCCTCATTGTAGGTAACAATTTAGATGAGATGAAAAAGTGCCAGTGCTTTGAGACAGGATTCAAAAGTGATGCAGAGAAACTAACATACCCGTCTTCACGCATTTCCCAATCTTCCGGTTCATCAGTTAGATATCGAAATATCTCATTCATATTATATCGAGAAGACACAAAATTTGAATAGTGACATACCGGGGTGTTTTCTATAGAGAATAATTCATTTACTCTTGATGGAGTAAACGTCACCCATCTTCCTCGGACGTAGACATTCCCATTGTTGATCGCATGTAAGTTAGAGTAGAACTCTTTCACAACTGGAATAACAACAGCAGACGTAGTGTAACAAAATACCTCCCAGTGCCGTTGTGCGATCGTTTCTTCTATCTTAGTAGTGGAATTCTCTAATCCTCCATTGACAAATCCCCGTTCCTTGATAACTCTTTTCTTTACCAAAACCTTGTTGAAGATCCGCTGCGCTTCCGCACTCACAAATTTCCTCCGGTTAAACACTCCAGATTTAGAGGAATCTAAGAATTTAGAGGCCATTATGGTGAATGGAATGAATTCTAGTGAAGAAGGCAGACTTAGGATGATTTAAGAATGGGTTTTCACAGAGGAATTGGTGTTGAAACCGTTCAGATCAGCATTTAAAGTATATATAACTCATTTTTATAACTTCCTCGCTGTCGGCGAGGACGTTTCTCGCCGTCGGCGACTTAGTTATTTAAACTGCCTTTCCGGTTCTCGGCGTCGGCGAGCTCGTTTCTCGGCGTCGGCGAGCTCGATAAATAAGCCGAATCTAATTTAGGCGCGAACCTCGGCTGTCGGCGAGTATCGACCTCGCCGTCGGCGAGATTTCAAAATAATGTCCAATTTCGCTCTAAATCGAATAATTTCTTTTCTCATCATAATGGTTCGAATATGTGATGATTCTTAATAATAATTGAGTAGTAAAGTTTCAATAATATAAACTAACTATTAAGATACAATAAAAATAGATAACTAATATGGGTTGCCTCCCATAAAGCGCTTGGTTTAACGTCGTCAGCCGACCTAATTTCAATTATTAATCAAAGTCGACTAAGCATTAAAACCTCTTTATAGTTAGGTCTTATACCTTCGAAATATGGTTTTAATCTATGTCCATTAACTTTAAATTTATGTCCAGTTTTTGGATCTTCGATTTCTATAGTTCCGTATGAAAATATTTGAGTTATGGTGAAAGGTCCTAACCATCGAGACTTCAATTTTCCAGGAAACAATTTCAATCTAGTATTATATAGCAAAACTTCTTGTCCTGGTTCAAAATTTCTCTGATTAATCTTCCGATCATGCCATAATTTCATCTTTTCTTTATAAATCTGATCATTATCATACGATTCATTTCTTAATTCTTCCAATTCATTTAATTGCAACAATCTTTTCTCACTAGCTTCCTTCATGTTATAATTAAATTCTTTAATCGCCCAATATGCTTTATGTTCTAATTCAATTGGTAAGTGGCATGTTTTTCCATATATAAGCCTGTAAGGAGTCATTCCAATCGGAGTTTTATAAGCGATCCTATAAGCCCATAATGCGATTGTCTAATCTAATAGACCAATCTAACTTATTTGGGTTTACTGATTTTTCTAAAATACGTTTAATCTCACGATTAGATACTTCGACTAATCCGCTAGTACTGTGGATGATAAGCGAGTGGATATCTTATGAGTAATATTGTATTTTTCTACTAGTTTGTGAATGTATTTATTTCTAAAATGAGTTCCTCCGTCGGTGATAATCACTCTCGGCATTCCAAATCTAGTAAAAATATTTTTCATCGAAATTTTGAAACACTCTTAGCATCACACCTAGGTAAAGCTTGTGCCTCAATCCATTTGGAAACATAATCAACGACTACTAATATATATGAGTTTCCAAACGAAGGAATAAAAGGTCCCATAAAATCTAATCCCCAGACATCAAAAATTTCAACTTCTATTATAAAGTTTAGAGGCATTTCGTTTCTTCTAGATATATTTCCTACCCTTTGACATTTATCGCAAGTTTTAATATATCTATATACATCTTTAAATAGAGTAGGCCAGTAAAATCCAGATTGTAGAATCTTATAAGCAGTTTTATCAGTCCCAAAATGTCCTCCAAAATCGAATCATGACATTTTTGAATAATTGGTTCGATTTCTTCATAAGGTACACATCTTCTAATAATTAAATCCTTACATTGCTTATATAAATATGGTTCATCCCAAAAATAAGTTTTCGTATCATGGATGAATTTTTTACGTTGTTGCAAAGTTAGCATAGGTGGTAAAATATTACTAACTATATAGTTTACTATATCGAGCATACCATGGTATTTTCCACTCATTGATATTATATAGTTGTTCATCGGAAAAGCGTCTATAATTTCATTTTCAATATCGGATAATTCATGATTTTCTAATCTTGATAAATGATCCGCAATTTGATTATCTGTTCCTTTCTTATTAACGATCTCAAAATCGAATTCTTGCATTAATAGCATCCATCTAATTAATCTTGGTTTGGAATCTTTCTTTTGCATTAAATATTTGATAGCAGAATGATCAGTATGCACGATACATTTTGTTCCGATCGGATAAGGTCTAAATTTATTAAAACCATATACTACTACTAATAGTTCTCTTTACATGAATCGTATAATTTATTTCAGCATTATTTAGAGTTTTACTAGCATAGTATATAACTTTAAAAATCTTTTCATATCTTTGCCCAAGAAGCTGCTCCGACAGACATAATCACTAGCATCACACATAAGCTCAAATGGTTTCTCCTGAGTTAGGTGAAACTATTATAGGTGCTGTAATTAATTTTTCTTTTAAGAGTTCAAAAGCATTCGGGCATTCGATTGTAAATTCAAATTTCTTGTCCTTTTCGAGAAGTTGGCATAGAGGTTTAGTAATTTTTGAAAAATCTTTTATATAGCTTACGTAGAATCCAACATGTCCAAGAAAACTTCTTACCCCTTTTACCGTAGTTGGAGGTGGTAATTTAGCTATAACTTGAATTTTTGCGGGGTCCACTTCCATGCCTTTTCCGAAATTTTATGCCCTAATACAATGCCGCCGCAACCATAAATTGACATTTTTCCCAATTTAGAACTAAATTTGTTTTCTCGCATACTTCAATACTTTTTCAAGATGAGTTAAGCATGTGTCAAATGATGTTCCAAATACGGAGAAATCATCCATAAATACTTCTATTCCATTGTCAATTAACTTACTAAATATAGACATCATACATCTCTGGAATGTTGCTGGTGCATTACATAATCCAAAAGGCATTCTTCGAAAAGCGAAAGTTCCATAAGGACTAGTAAATATAGTTTTCTCTTGATCCTCAGGAGCAATTTGTATTTGATGATAACCGGTGTATCCATCTAGAAAACAAAAATACTTATGTCCGGCTAATCTATCTAACATCTGGTCTAGAAATGGTAAAGGGAAGTGATCTTTCCTGGTGGCGGTATTTAATTTCCTATAATCGATACATATACGCCAACCAGTAACTTGTCTTATAGGAATAAGATCGTTATTTTCATTGGCGATGACGGTCACTCCTCCCTTCTTAGGAACATAGTGAATTGGGCTTACCCAAGCATCGTCGAAATAGGATATATAATACCATTATCTAAACATTTTAAAATTTCTTTCTTAACTACTTCTTTCATTATCGGGTTTAATCTCCTTTGGGGATCTGCTTTAGGTTTATGTTCATTATCTAAAATAATTCTATGCATACAGATTGAAGGACTAATTCCTTTAATATCTGCTAAAGTCCAACCAAAAGTTTTTTTTATATTTTTTTAGAGTTTCTAAAAGTTTTTGTTCTTGAGATTCGTTTAATGCAGATGAAATAATAACTGGTAAAGTTGAAGAATTACCTAAATAAGCATATTTCAAATGATCGGGTAATATTTTTAGCTCAAGTTCGGGAGGTTTAATAATTGATGGAACTATATTCTTGTCGATATTTTCGGTATTATCCAAAAATTCAAATCTTTCCTGAATAAAATCTAGTTCTTCATGATTATCTTCAATTAATTCAGTGTTTTCTTTTTCTAATTTATCCTCGTAATATTCCTTAAAATGTTCTTGTTGTAAATATTCAAGTATTTCCATCCGAAAACATTCATCATCTTTTTCTAGCGCAGGATATTTCATTGATTTTTCAATATTAAATGTAACTTTTTGGTCATTTACTCTCATAGTTAATTCTCCTTTCGAACATCAATCATAGCTTTTCCGGTAGCTAAAAATGGTCTTCCTAAAATGATAGGAATTTCTTTATCTTCCTCCATATCTAAAACAATAAAATCTACTGGGAAGATAAATTTATCCACCTTTACTAACACATCTTCGATAACTCCCTTAGGATAGGTAACCGAACGATCAGCTAATTGAAGGGAGTACTGAAGTAGGTGTAATTTTTCCTAATCCTAATCTCTTAAAAATCGATAGAGACATTAGATTGATGCTTGCTCCTAAGTCGCACAAAGCTTTTCCATAAAATTTTTCTCCTATAGCGCGGGGTATAGTGAAACTACCGGGATCTTTCAATTTTTCGAGAAGCTTCTTCGAATAATAACACTACACTCTTCACTAAGTGCGACTGTTTCATTATCGGTGAATTTTCTTTTCTTATTTAGAATATCTTTCATAAATTTTACATAATTTGGCATCTGATCTAAAGCTTCAACAAAAGGATATTAATTGTTAATTTCTTTAATATTTCAAGGAATTTAGCAAATTGTTTATCTTTTTTATGTTGAGCAAGTCGTTGAGGAAATGGTGGTGGAGGTTTTTCAATAGAAATTTTCATAGGTATTAAAGGATGTTCCAAGTTTGAATCTTGTTGAATTGTTTCCTTTTCAATTTCCACTTCCTCTTTTTGGCTTTCAAGTTCTTTTTGAATTTGAGGTTCTAATTCTTTTCCACTCCTTAGTTGTATTGCTTTAATTTGTTCTTTTCCTTGATCTTTAGGATTTATTTCCACATTACTAGGAAAAGTTCCGGGTATTCTATTATTTAGCGCGAGTAGTAATATGTCCAAGTTGAGTTTCGATATTTTTAATAGATGTTCCTTGAACTTGTAATTGATTTCCTTGAATTTGTAGTTGATTTCCTTGATTTTGTAGTCGATGACCCATATTCAAAATTAATTCATCCATGGATAATTTCTTATCCTTGAATTGAGGGTTATTGTTATTAAATCCAGGTGGGTAATTAGGTTTATAGTTTGGATTTGCTTGATTAGGTTGATTCATCCAATGTTGATTAGATGTGTTATTCCAATTAAAATTTGGATGAGTTTTCCAACCAGGATTATAATAGTTTGAATAAGGGTTATTAGTTCTATTATTAATAGCATTTAAAGTTTCATAATTTGTTTGAGATTATATGATTTGTCCAGATGAGTTTTCTTCTAAAATAGAAGAGTAGTTCATTCCAAAATGATCTAATTTCTTAGATATAGCAGCAATTTGAGAAGCTAACATAGATATTGCATCGTTTTCATGAATGCTGGCTATCTTTTTAGGATTTACTCTATCAATGAGGCCATTTGAAATTATTTGTTGCCATTTCTTCGATTAGTGCATAAGCTTCATCAAATGGTTTAGACATTAATGAACCTCCAGCTGACGATCGATGATTGATCTTAAAGATCCTACTAATCCATTATAAAAGGTTTGAATAATCGACCAATCACGGTAGCGCATGATGTGGGCATTTCCTAAGAAGTTCCTTAAATCTCTCCCGAAGCTTCATATATTGATTCTCCATCTAATCGACAAAAGAAGTTATATCATTTCTAAACTTAGCGAGTTTTAGATGGTGGAAAATATTTGGATAGAAATTTTTGTGATAATTCTCCCCAAGTTTTAATAGATCCAGGTGTTAACGAATTCAACCACATTTTAGCTTTATCCCTTAATGAAAAAGGAAAAAGTCTAAGTCTTATAGCATCGTCAGATACTCCTTGATATTTAAAAGTAGCACAAAGTTCTAGAAAACTAGCAAGATGTAAGTTAGGATCTTCGATAGGTGAACCACTAAATTGATTGTTTTGTACCATTTGGATAATTGCGGGTTTAAGTTCGAATGAATTAGCAGCTACATCGGGGTTTTGAATAGTTAAATGAATTTCATCGATGTAGGGTTGGCATAATCTCTTAATGGTCTTTGTTGGTTCATATTTTGAATTTCGGGAATATTCGCCATTTGTGTTAAATTTATAATTTGTTTCTTTTGTTTTCTAATTCTTTTAATTGTACGCTCTAATTCAGAATCGTAAGGTATTAAATTTTCGTTTCCAAATTTGCGCATACAATTTCAGAATAGATATTAATTTATTTATTATGATTATTTTAAAATAGTCCGTTACTTTAGTAAATTTTTCTTACTCTCCCCGGCAACGGCGCCAAAAACTTGACCCACAATTTTATATTATGATATTTTTAATTTAATTGCAACGACGCCAAAAACTTGACCCGCTATTTATATGTATAGAATTGTAATTTTTTATGTTGTGGATGCTACACAAGTATACGTATCGTATCAAGTAATACGGGGCTCTAGTGGAGTCTCGGTTATCGATCCCACGAGGAAAGAGAAAATTAAATAACAACTAATTTAAAATAATAATAATAATTTTTAAAATAGTATACGAAAATTTGGAATTCTAAATTTGAGCGCAATAAAATAAGCTGAGTATTTTAATTAGGTAACTTAACTAAGTAGGAAATTAATACGTATTGAAAATGCGGGAAATTAAACTAATTGCTAAATAAGTCTTTCTTATTCGGAAAAAGTATCTTTCCCCTTGTTTAGAAATTTAAGTGATTGATGAATTTAAATAGATAATTTTAAGGTATTGTGACAAATAGGAGCATTCCTATTCTTTACCCTTTAGTCAGAGTGTAAAGAATATTGACTAATCCTATGTTTGATTGCGAATCCGCGGCTAAGTCGGGAGGATACCGACTGCCACTTCGAGCTCCCACGTTCCCCTCACTTCGAGGGCTAACATCTACACTTCGGCTCTCAAACAATAGGACCGAATTGAATATTTTAGTCCGTCACACTAAAATGCTCAATTCTACGCCCGATGATATTATTTCCCTATTTATTTGCACCTTCCTTCCAAGGCTTTTGAATTCCCGAATATCAGATGTAATTTTTACTATAGTTGATAATCAACATATTTTAACAAATCAAATGGCCAGTTTGAAAGTAAATTAATTTTTAAGTAAAAATTATCACAATTTATTAATATATATAAGTATCTCTATTTTAATTTCATCAAGTCACTTAATTTTCTAAACAAGGGGAAAGATACTTTTTCTGAATAGTAAAGACTTATTTAGCAATTAGTTTAATTTCCCGCATTTTCAATACGTATTAATTTCCTACTTAGTTAAGTTACCTAATTAAAATACTCGGTTTACTTTATTGCGCTCAAATTTAGAATTCCAAATTTTCGTATACTTATTTTAAAAATTATTATTATTATTTTAAATTAGTTGTTATTTAATTTTCTCTTTCCCGTGGGATCGATAACCGAGGACTCCACTTAGAGCCTCGTATTACTTGATACGATACGTATACTTGCGTAGCATCCACAACATAAACAATTACAATTCTATACATATAAATAGCGGGGTCAAGTTTTTGGCGTCGTTGCAATTAAATTAAAAATATCATAATATAAAATTGTGGGTCATCCCCAAACATCAAAAATTTCAACTTCTAATATAAAATTCAGAGGCATTTCATTTTTTCTTGAAATGTTTCCTATTCTTTGGCATTTATCGCAAGTTTTGATATATCTATATACATTTCTAAATAGAGTAGGCCAGTAGAATCCAGATTGTAGAATTTTATATGCAGTTTTATCTGTCCCAAAATGTCCTCCAAAATTAGAATCGTGACATTTTTGAATAATTGGTTCGATTTCTTCATAAGGCACGCATCTTCTAATAATTAGATCCTTACATTGCTTATATAAGTATGGTTCATCCCAAAAATATGATTTAGTATCGTGAATGAATTTTTTCTGTTGTTGCGAAGTTAACATAGGTGGTAAAATGTCACTTACAATATAATTTACTATATCGGCATACCAAGGTATT
The DNA here is from genome assembly GCA_022702705.1 of Papilionanthe hookeriana x Papilionanthe teres. Lineage (NCBI taxonomy): Eukaryota > Viridiplantae > Streptophyta > Magnoliopsida > Asparagales > Orchidaceae > Papilionanthe > Papilionanthe hookeriana x Papilionanthe teres. The sequence continues at coordinate 25,685,607 of CM040427.1, forward strand.
TTCAACTCATTAATATTATAAAGTTGTTCATCGGGAAAAGCTGTCTAAATTTTCATTATCAACATTAGATAATTCATGATTTTCTAATCTTGATAAATGATCGACAATTTGATTATCGGTTCCTTTTTGTTAACTATCTCAAAATCAAATTCTTGCATTAATAATATCCATCCGATTAATCTTGGTTTAGAATCCTTCTTTTGCATTAAATATTTTATAGCAGAATGATCGGTATGCACAATGCATTTAGTTCCTATTATATAATGCCGAAATTTATTAAAAGCATATACTATTGCTAATAATTCTCTTTCGATAGCTGTATAATTTATCTCAGCATCATTTAGAGTTTTACTAGCGTAGTATATAACTTTGAAAATCTTATCATATCTTTGCCTAAGAACTGCTCCTATAGCATAATCATTAGCATCACACATAAGCTCAAATGGTTTCTCCCAGTTAGGTGAAACTATTATAGGTGCTGTAATTAATTTATCTTTTAATAATTCGAAAGCATTTAGGCATTCGGTTGTGAATTCAAATTTCTTGTCCTTTTCGAAGTTGGCATAGAGGTTTAGTAATTTTTGAAAAATCTTTAATATAACGCATGTAAAATCCAAGCATGTCCAAGAAAACTTCTTACCCCTTTTACCGTAGTTGGAGGTGGTAATTTAGTCTATTACTTGGATTTTTGCGAGGTCTACTTCCATGCCTTTTTCGAAATTTTATGCCCTAATACAATGCGGTTGTAACCATAAATTGACATTTCTCCCGATTTAGAACTAAATTAGTTTTCTCACATACTTCAAATACCTTTTCAAGATGATTTAGGCATGTGTCAAATGTTGTTCCAAATACGGAAAAATCATCCATAAATACTTCTATTCCATTATCAATTAATTTACTAAATATAGACATCATACATCTTTGGAATGTTGCGGGTGCATTACATAATCCAAAAGGCATTCTTCGAAAAGCGAAAGTTCCATAAGGACTAGTAAATGTAGTTTTATCTTGATCCTCGGGAGCAATTTGTATTTGATGATAACCGGTATATCCATCTAAGAAACAAAAATATTTATGTCCGATTAATCTATCTAACATCCGGTCTAGAAATGGTAAAGGGAAGTGATCTTTTCTAGTAGGTGAATTTAATTTTCTATAATCGATACATATTCGCCATCCAGGTAACTTGTCTTATAGGGATAAGATCATTATTTTCATTAGCTTTGACGATACTCCTCCTTTTTAGGTGGACGAGTGATTTGGGCTTACCCAAGCATCTGTCGAAATAAGATATATAATACCATTATCTAACCATTTTAAAATTTCTTTCTTGATTACTTCTTTCATTATCGGATTTAATCTCCTTTGTGGATCGACTTTAGGTTTATGTTCATTATCTAAAATAATTACGTGCATACGGATTGAAGGACTAATTCCTTTAATATCTGTAAAGTCCAACCAAAAATTTTCTTATACTTTTTTAACGTATTTAAAAGTTTTTGTTCTTGAGATTCATTTAATTCAGATGAAATAATAACTGGTAGAGTTGAAGAATTTCCTAAGTAAGCATATTTTAAATGATTAGGTAACATTTTTAATTCAAGTTCAGGAGGTTTAATAATTGATGGAACTATATTCTTTTCAGTGTTTTCTGTGTTATCCAAAAATTCAAATTTTTCTTGAATATAATCTAATTCTTCATTTATCTCAGATTTTTCAATTAATTCAATATTTTCTTTTTTTAATTTCTCTTCATAATATTCTTTAAAATGTTCTTTTTGTAAATGATCAAGTACTTCCATTCGAAAACACTCATCAACTTTTTCTAGCGCAGGATATTTCATTAATTTAGCAATATTAAAAGTTACTTTTTGGTCATTTACTCTCATAGTTAATTCTCCTTTACGAACATCAATCATAGCTTTTCCAGTGGCTAAAAATGGTCTTCCTAAAATGATAGGAATTTTTTTATCTTCTTCAATATCTAGAACAATAAAATCTACAGGGAAGATAAATTTATCCACTTTTACTAATACATCTTCAATAACTCCCTTGGGATATGTAACAGAACGGTCAGCTAACTAAAGAGTTACTGAAGTAGGTGAAATTTCTCCCAATCCTAATCTTTTAAAAATTGATAGAGGCATTAGATTGATGCTTGCTCCTAGGTCACACAAAGCTTTTCCATAGAATTTTTCTCCGATAGCGCGAGGTATAGTGAAACTACCGGGATCTTTTAATTTTTCGGGAAGTTTTTCGAATAATAGCACTACACTCTTCACTAAGTGCAACCATTTCATTATCGATAAATTTTCTTTTTTTATTTAAAATATCTTTCATGAATTTTACATAGTTTGGCATACGTTCTAAAGCTTCTACGAAAGGAATATTTATCGTTAATTTCTTCAAAATTTCAAGAATTTAGCAAATTGTTTGTCTCTTTTATGTTGAATTAGTCGTTGAGGAAATGGTGGTGGAGGTTTTTCAATAGGAATTTTCATTGGTATTAAAGGATTTTCTAAGTTTTGATATTGTTGATTCTTTTCCTTTTCAATTTCCACTTCCTCTTTTGAGTTTCAAGTTCTTTCGAATTCGAGGTTCTAATTCTTTTCCACTTCGTAATTGTATCGCTTTAATTTGTTCATTTCCCTTGTCCTTAGGATTTATTTCTACATTACTAGGAAATGTTCCGAGTATTCTATTATTGAGTGCGATAGCGATATGTCCAAGTTGATTTTCAATATTTTTTATAGTTGTTCCTTGATTTTGTAATTGATTTCCTTGTATTTGTAATTGATTTCCTTGATTTTGTAAATGTTGACCCATATTTAATATTAACTCTTCTATAGATAATTTCTTATCTTTAAATTGAGGGTTATTATTATTAAATCCGAGTGGATAATTAGGTTTATAATTAGGATTTCCTTGATTAGATGGATTTCCTAATTGTTGTGTCATATTATTCATCCATGGTTGATTAGTTGTATTATTATTATTCCAATTAAAATTAGGATGATTTTTCCATCCAGGATTATAATAATTTGCATAAGGATTATTGGGTCTGTTGTTAATTGCATTAATTGATTCATATTGAGATTGAGATTCTATAAGTTGTCTAGATAAATTTTCTTCTGTTATAGTTGCAGAGTAATTCATTCCAAAATGATTTAATTTTTTAGATATAGCAGCAATTTGTGAAGCTAACATAGATATTGCATCATTTTCATGAATACTAGCTATTTTTTTCGGATTCATTCTATCAACAAACCATTAAAAATTATTTGTTGTCATTTCTTCGATTAGTGCATAGGCTTCATCAAATGGTTTTGACATTAATGATCCTCCGTAGACGAAGCATCGATGATTGATCTTAAAGATCCTACTAATCCATTATAGAAAGTTTGGATAATTAACCAATCTGGTAATGCATGATGTGGGCATTTCCTAAGAAGTTCTTTAAATCTCTCTTAAGATTCATATATTGACTCTCCATCAAACTAACTAAAAGAAGTTATATCATTTCTAAGCTTAGCAGTTTTAGATGGTGGAAAATATTTGGATAGAAATTTTTGTGATAATTCTCCCAAGTTTTAATAGATCCGAGTGCTTAGCGAATTTAACCACATTTTAGCCTTATCCCTTAAAGAAAAAGGAAAAAGTCTAAGTACGATAGCATCGTTAGATACTCCTTCATATTTAAAAGTAGCACATAGTTCTAAAAAACTAGCAAGATGTAAGTTAGGATCTTCGGTAGGTGAACCACTAAATTGATTGTTTTGTACCATTTGGATAATTGCGAGGTTTAAGTTTGAATGAATTAGCGACTACATCGGGGTTTTGAATAGTTAAATGAATTTCATCTAATGTAGGGTTGGCATAATCTCGTAATGGTCTTGGTTGATTGTTATTGATTTTCAGGTATATTTGCCATTTGTGTTAAATTTATAATTTCTCTTTTTTGTTTTCTAATTCTTTTAATTGTACGCTCTAATTCTGAATCGTAAGGTATTAAATTTTCGTTTCCAAATTTTCGCATACAATTTTTAAAATAAATTTTTAGCTTAGTCTGTTACTTTAGTAAATAATTTCTTTACTTCCCCAGCAACGGCGCCAAAAACTTGACCCACTTTTTGTATGTATGTAATTTGTGTTTATAGCCACGGAACCAAAAACTTGATCCCGCTTTAAATATAGGAATATGATTTAATGTATAATGTGGATTCTACGCAAGTATACGTATCGTATCAAGTAATACAGGGCTCTAGTGGAGTCCTGGTTATCGATCCCACAGGGAAGTTTTTAACGAAATTGTTATCGATTTAAATTTAAAGGAATTACTTAATAAAGTGAACGAAATTCTAAGTAACTATAATAAACTAAAGTAAACTAATGCTTGAAATAAGTTGATTTAATTAATTCGAAAAAGTATCCTTCTCCTTGTTTGTAGAAAATTAAGTGAAATGATGAATTTAATTAGAATTTTTAAATTGTATTGTGACAAATAGGAGCATTCCTATTCTTTACCTTTTGGTCCGAGGTGCAAAGAACATTGACTAATCCTATGTTTGATTGCGAATCTGCGGCTGAGGCTGGGAGGATACCGGTCGCCACTTCGAGCTCCCACGTTCCCCTTACCCGAGGGCTAACATCTACACTTCGGCTCTCGAAACGAGTAGGATCGAATTGAGTATTTTAGTCTCGTCACACTAAAATATCCAATTCTACGCCCGATAATTAATATTTCCCGATTTATTTGCACCCGCCTTCCAAGGTTTTTGACTTCCCTGAATATTGGATGTAATTTTTACTATAGTTGATAATTCAACATATTTTAACTACTCGATTGGCCGGATTGAAAGTAAATTAAGTTTAAAGTAAAAATTATCACAATTTATTTATATTATATTAAGTGCCTTTATTTAATTTCATCAAACCATATAATTTTCATAAACAAGGAGAAAGACTAAGAAAACTACTCAGAATGCATGAGAATAAAACAAAACATGGATTTCATTTAAAGTTAAAAACAATAAACAAAGATACTTATCTTAATTTCCTTCCATGCAGTACTCCTCGAAGTTCCTTTGACTTTTCCTTCTAGTACAAAGCAACTAAATAGTACTCAATTAAACTAATAAACTCACTAAACTCACTCAAACTACACTTAATACACTAGAAATAGACTCACAGAAGACTCAAAAGACACACAAAAGACACACTAAAGACACTAGAATTCGGCCTCTATTTATAGAGGTAAGCAAAGGTCCAAGGGGTGCTTAAACACCTCTTCAAAAAGTGTCCAGGTTCAATGTATATGCATTTTGAACTAGCTCGCCGTCGGCGGGAAACGACCTCGCCGTCAGCGGGGCTTCTAGAAGGTCTTCAAACCGCGCGATCTCGCTGTCGGCGGGCTCGGGCTCACTGTCGGCGAGGTAGTTATAATTCCTTCAGAAATTTCTCCTCACAATCTCGCCGTCGACGGCCTCGATCTCGCCGTCGGCAAAGTAGTTATATTTGCATGAATTTCTTCCTTTTTGATCCAAATTTGCTCCATTTCATGCATTTTGCTTCTATCACCAATAAATCTTCATTCCTGCGATAAAATAAAGAAAATACCTTTCTTTAAAGTGCAATTTCATCAAAAATAGGTATGAATTTCTTAACATATTTTTACGTGATCGATAACCATTCAACCCTACCAGTTATTATATCGAATTTGAATTGAATGAATCACAAGAACAAAAAACTGTTAGACATATTAAAAAAATATAAGAAAACTTTTGGTTGGACTTTAGCAGATATTAAAGAAATTAGTCCTTCAATCTTTATGCACAGAATTATTTTAGATAATGAACATAAGCCAAGAGTAGATCCTCAAAGGAGATTAAACCCAATAATGAAAGAAGTAGTCAAGAAAGAAATATTAAAATGGTTATATAATGGTATTATATATCATATTTCGGACAGTGCATGGGTAAGCCCAATTCACTATGTTCCTAAGAAAGGAGGAGTGACCGTTAAAGCTAATGAAAATAATGATTTAATACCTATAAGACAAGTTACTGGATGGCATATTTGTATTGACTATAGAAAATTAAATGCATCCACCAGAAAAGATCACTTCCCATTACCATTTCTAGACCAAATGTTGGATAGATTAGCTGGACATAAATATTTTTGTTATTTAGATGGATATACTGGTTATCATCAGATACATATTGCTCCTGAGGATCAAGACAAAACTATATTTACTAGTCCTTATGGAATATTTACTTTTCAAAGAATGCCTTTTGGATTATGTAATGCACCTGCAACATTCCAGAGATGTATGATGTCTATATTTAGTAAATTAATTGATGATGGAATAGAAGTATTTATGGATGATTTCTCTGTATTTGGAACGTCATTTGACGCATGCTTGAATCATCTTGAAAAAGTATTAAAAGTATGCGAGAAAACTAACTTAGTTCTAAATTGGGAGAAATGTCAATTTATGGTTGCAGGAGGAATTGTATTAGGGCATAAAATTTCAAAAAATGGCATGGAAGTAGACCCTGCAAAAATTCAAGTTATAGCTAAATTACCACCTCCAACTACAGTAAAAGGGGTAAGAAGTTTTCTTGGACATGCTGGATTCTACAGACGCTACATAAAAGATTTTTCAAAAATTACTAAACCTCTATGCCAACTTTTAGAAAAGGACAAGAAATTTGAATTCACAAATGAATGCCTAAATGCTTTTGAATTATTAAAAGATAAATTAATCACAAGACTCTATAATAGTTTCACTCGATTGGGAGAAACCATTTGAACTTATGTGTGATGCTTAGTGATTATGCTTATAGGAGCAAGTACTTAGGCGGAGATATGATAAAATTTTCAAAGTTATATACTTATGCTAGCAAAACTCTTAATAATGCTCGAATTGAATTATACGATTCTTGAAAAGAGCTATTAGCAATTGTTTATGCTTTTGATAAATTTAGGCCTTATCCAATTGGAAATAAATGTATTGTGCATACTGATCACTCTGCTATTAAATATCTATTGCAAAAGAAAGATTTCAAACTAAGATTAATTAGATGGATATTACTAATGCAAGAATTTCATTTTGAAATCATTAACAAAAAAGGAACTGATAATCAAATTGCAGATCATTTATCAAGATTAGAATATAATGAATTATCTGACACTGATAATGAAAATATTGATAGTTTTCTTGATGAACAACTATATAATATAAATGAGTGGAAAATACCATGGTATCTTTGACATAGTAAATTATATTGTAAGTGATATTTTACCACATATGTTAACTTTGCAACAATAGAAAAAATTTATTCATGATGCTAAAACATATTTTTGGGATGAACCATATTTATATAAGCAATGTAAGGATCTTATAATTAGAAGATGCGTGGCTTATGAAGAAACAGAACAAATCATTCAGAAATGTCATGATTCTGATTTTGGAGGACATTTTGGAACAGATAAAACTGCTTATAAAATTTTACAATCTGGATTTTATTGGCCTACTCTTTTTAGAGATGTTTATAAATATATCAGAACTTGCGACAGATGCCAACCAGTAAGTAATATATCTAGAAGAAATGAAATGCCTCCAAATTTTATATTAGAAGTTGAGATTTTTGATGTTCGGGGATTAGATTTTATGGGACCATTTGTTCCTTCATTTGGAAACTCATATATATTAGTTGTTGTTGATTATGTTTCTAAATGGATTGAAGCACAAGCTTTACCTCGATGTGACGCTAAGAGTGTTTCAAAGTTTCAAATGAAAAATATTTTTACTAGATTTGGAATGCCGAGAGTGATTATCACTGACGGATGATCTCATTTTAGAAATAAATATATTCACAAACTAGTAGAAAAATTTAACATTATTCATAAGATATTAACTGCTTATCATCCACAAACTAGTGGATTAGCTGAAGTTTCTAATCAAGAAATTAAACATATTTTAGAAAAGACTGTAAACCCTAATAGATTGGATTGGTCTATAAGACTAGACACTGCATTATGGGCATACGAATCGCTTATAAAACTCCGATTGGAATGACTCCTTACGGGCTTATTTATGGAAAGACTTTCCACTTACCGATTGAATTAGAACATAAAGCTTATTGGGCAATTAAAGAATTTAATTATAATCTGAAAGAAGTCGATGAGAAGAGATTATTGCAATTAAATGAATTAGATGAATTAAGAAATGAATCTTATCATAATGACAGAATTTATAAAGAAAAAATGAAATTATGGCATGATCGGAAGATTAACCTGAAGAATTTTGAGCCAGGACAAGAAGTTTTACTTTATAATGCAAGATTGAAATGATTTCCTGGGAAATTAAAATCACGATGGTTAGGGCCTTTCATTATAACTCAAATATTTTCATACGGAACTATAGAAATTGAAGATCCAAAAACTGGGCATAGATTTAAAGTAAACAGACACAGATTAAAACCTTATTTTGAAGGGAGAAGACCAAATTTTAAAGAGGTTTTAATGCTCAGTCAACCTGATTACTAACTAAATTAGGTCGGGCTGACGACGTTAAACCAAGCGCTTTATGGGGGCAAACCATAGTAGTTAATTATGATCTATTTATTAATGTTAATGAAAATTAAAATATAGAATAAATTCTACTCATTTTACTTTTTAGAATCATCACAAAATTTGAATCTATACGAAGAAATCAGAAAATATTCGGACTGGAGCGAAAATTGGGCAATTTACCTAATCTCGCCGACGGCGAGATCGATCCCGCCTACAGCGAGATCGGCGCGCCCAAATTCAGTTTAAATATAGTAACTATCTCGCCGACGGCGAGATCGTTACCGCCGACGGCGAGATAGTTAAAAAGTGGTTTTTGTGAGTTATTTTGCGGTTTTGGACGGTTCTAAGGCCATTTCTCTATAAAAAACGTTTAAAAATTCATTTTTACATTATCTTCTTCCTTAGAAAAGATTAGAGTACCTCCAAAACAATCTATTATGGCCTCCAAACCACTAGAAACCACGAAATCCAGAGTTTTTAACTGACGAAAGTTCGTCAGTTCTGAGGCTCAGCGACTATTCAACAAGGTTTTGATGAAGAAGCGCCTGATTAAAGAAAGAGGGTTCGTAAATAGAGGAGCAGAGAATTCAACAACAACAATTGAAGAAATGATTGCTCAGCAACGTTGGGAGGTATTCTGTTATACCACATCTGCTGTTGTCATTCTAGTAGTCAAGGAATTCTACTCTAATCTGCATGCGATCCATAATGGAAGTGTTTACGTAAGAGGCAGATGGGTAACTTTCACTCCTCCTCGAATCAATGAATTATACTCGATTGAAAATACCCATGTTTGCCACTATTCAAATTTTGTTCCTACAAGATACAACATGAATGAGATATACAGATATCTAACAGACGAACCTGATGATTGGGAATTACGAGAAGACGGGTACGTTAGTTTTTGTGCGTCACTTCTTAACCCCGTCTTAAAGCATTGGCATTTCTTTATTTCATCAAAGTTATTACCCACTATGAGGGTAAACAAAGTCTCGAAGGAATGCGCAATCTTAAATTACTGTATTCAATCTGGATTGCCTATTGATTTTGGATCTATTATTGTGCAGTCTGCATTAGGATTAATTGTGCATGGGTCAAGTCATGGACTTGGACACCCATCAACTATATTTTTTTATGTAGTCAGTGCCAAGTTTCCTACGAAGCTTGGGAAAAAGTGCTATTGCTTTGGAAACCACTAGATCCGACAGATATGTTTCCTACATTGGATAACAATGATGAAACAGTAATTATTTCTGATCAAGCATCACAAAAAGATCCTTTAGTTAAGCCCCTAACTGATAGAACAAACCTCATTTTACGGAAACTTAAAGGAATGGAGAAGGAACTACAGAATGTGATGAATTCTATTGATAATATCTCTGATTTATTTGATCACATCGATTGGAGAATGAAGGAGCACTTTGACCATACAGGACATCTGGAGGCAAGTTTTATACGACTATTGAGACAGAAAGGGTGGTTTGAAGAAGATTCTACTGCAGAATTCTCTTTCAGACCTTTCTATAATTTGTCTGTGCACCTGCGTTCTATTGGAAACATCAGAGAAGAGATCAGTTCAGATTCCGATGAGTAGCAGAAATTTCTATTCATATTTTTTGTATATGTGTTGATTTAAATTTATTTTTTGATTTAGTTTGAACTTTACGTAACTAATCTCAGTTTAGATGAGATTGTATGTTGTTTGTTTAGTCTCGGCATTTAGAGTATCGTGGTGTGGATTGCAATGCTGAGTTAGGTGTGTTTGGGTTAATTTGATAAGTCAATTGTAGTTTTGTGGTATTTAAAGTTTGTAAGTTCATGGATTTCATTTATGAAGCTATAATGTTTGTGTTGTGTGAATTTATGTGTTAATATAGAATCTAATCTTAAAAAAATATATCAAATTAAGTGACCGGAACAATGAACAAGGCTTAATCTAAGTAGAATATAATTGAAAAGTTAAAAAATATTAAATTTTTGGAAACCTCGCCGACAGCGAGAGCGATCCCGCCGACGGCGAGATTTTCCCGAAACTTTGGCCTTAGTGAATTAATTAGCTCGCCGACGGCAAGAAATTTCTCGCCGACAGCGAGATCGCGAAATGTATTATATTTTGACCGGTCAACCGACACTATTCATCATCCCCTTCCTTAAAACTTCGAAAAACCGACCTAGGGCTTGTGGAATCTTGGATTTGAAGCAATTTCAACACATTTTGACGCCAGATTTCATCTTCCCTTGGTAAGAGCTTCACTCCTATGTAAAAATTTTTTATTTTCACCATGAATTTCTTCTACATTGAGGATTTTGGAAAAATGTTGAAATGTGAAGAAAAGACTTGGAAGAAATTCATGGAACTTGATTTAGATTGATTTTAGTAACTATTGAAAGCCATATTAGTAATATTTAGAAGTTTAGTTAAGATTTTTGTGAAATTTCACATATCGAAAAATGGCTCCACGAAAAAAGAGAAGAATGGATTATGATGAAACTCGCTTTGTGAATGCAAGGGCACAATCAAGATATTTTCACAATATTCAAGCTAGAAAATGCATTCAGGATCGAGTTTTCAAAAATCCTGGAGGTGAAGTAGAGCGAATAATTAAAGAAAGAGGATGGGAAAACTTTTGTTACATAACCAACAGAGCCGCTGTAGAAGTGGTAAAAGAATTCTATGCCAACCTAACTGCGATCGAAGATGCACCAATCAAAGTGAGAGGATTTTTAGTAGATTTCAGTGCTGCAAGGATTAATTCATTTTACGAAGTACGAGATGTATACACCAGTGAGTACGACACCTTTGGAACTATGGAAGGACCACTGAAAGAAGTGATCAACTTTCTCACTGACGGGAAAGGAGTTTGGAAGCTTAAGCAGTGTGAAAGGGTAAACTTTCCTCTCTCCATGTTGAATGCATCATCTAAAGCCCGACACTTATTTTATTTGTTCTACCTTGTTACCCACTTACCACCATAGTGAGGTAACAAGAGATACGCAGCTTCCGAATTTTTGTATTCGAACCAAAGAAGTATTAATGTGGGAAGTATAATTTATAAGAATATATTAGCCACCGCAAGAAGTGAAAGTAGAGGAGGACTAGGACACCGCTGGTCCGATTTATGCACTCGCCAATTATGCGGGGTAGAGGCGAGGGATGATGAGGAATGGTGGAGCCTATGAAACCCATTACTCTGGCTAATATTAAGAAATATGAATCCCATGAAGGATGGAGATCTGGGACTAGGAGCTATGTATCTTCTTCGAGTAGAGATATTCCCTCTACCAGTTATGACCCTCCTCCCTATAGTACTCCTACCCTTCAGGATTTGATGAATGAGATGACTCTACGAGTGGAAAAGTTTTGAGAAAATAGAAGAAAAGCTGGAGCATATTGATCGGAGAATTGGAGGCTTAGAGAGAAGACATGATTATGACGGCGAGTATCTCCGGAGACATTCGAGTATGAGATAGCTCTATTATGATGCCGAGAATCGTTATAGGAGAGGAGAGCTCGATGTTGTATTTCCCGAGTGCCCCCGATATACTCATTACCAGCCTAATCCACCAACTGATCAAGGAAACGACGATATAGTTTGGGACTTTGATGCGGAAGATTAGATGCTATGTTTATTTGTTTAGTTATAGACTCTGATGTTGTGATTGTTTGTTTGTTGTTTTAAATTTTAATATTAATGTTTTAGTATATGAACTTGATTATGATGTAGTGTAGATTGTTTTAATATTGTTGTTAAAGTTATATAGTTTTAAATTTTTAATGTTTTTAGACTGCTATTGTAACCTTAGATTGAATTAGTAAATATATGTGGATGTAGTATAATATGTTAGTATAAAATGTGATAGTATTATGTTAAACTTCTTTACCCAGCACTTTCTTTAATATTTTGTGTGTAGAAAAATACTAACAGTACAGGTTAATTAAGTAATGGAAAAAGCCTGCAGAATTTCAAAAAAAGAAGAAATACCTAAAGCTCGAAGGTATGATTTAAATATTACAGTTTATTTCCTTTACACCCTATATAGATAAATAGAAAAATTTAAGTTTGGGGGAGGGAAAAATACAAATTTAATTAATAAATTGTTCTCAATTTACATTTTCAAAATTATTATAAAAATGAATTTTTGTAGTAATTTTAATTCGATAAGCTAGAATTAATTTATTTAATTATTATAGAAAGTTAAGAGAAATACTTTTAATGATTAACTAATTTTATAGATTAAGAAATTTAGTTTAAAAGGATAAGAATATAATTAACTATTTAAAGTAAGGAAAACTATATTTTCAAATATGAAATTCTTAAGTATTTAGTTGAGAAAGAAAAGATTGAAAATCAATGAAGTAAAAGCTTTGAAATATATATTAAGTAAGGAAATGTTTCCAGATTCAAATTTAGGAAGAGGAAAATGAAGTTCAAAATTATTAACAGGCTAACCAAAAATAGTGATCCTCACTTAAAAAAAAAAGTAAAGAAGAAAAAGGGATTGAAAATCAATCCAGAAAGAAAAAGAAAAAAAAAAATATATATATATATATATATATATATAGTGAGGAGAAACTTGAGGAGATGCCTTATAAAAAATTGGCTTCATTTGAATCAACCTAAAGGGTAAACTTCAATTACATTTCTGAACTTATATATATGGATCAGTATTTTACTAAGTAGTGCTTCCATGAAATTCCTATCATCTGAATATCTTAAGTAATTTAATATTTGAAAAGTATAGTCATTCTTAAAATAAATAGAAGACTAGAAATCTTAAATTTGAAAACTAAATAACCTTATATCTATAGAATTAGCTTAATTATTTTAAAAATATTTCTATTAAAATTTACTATAATACTTATTTAAATCAAATTCATAGTATTTCTGAATTAAAACTTTACTACAAATAATCATTACTTTTATGTAGTATTAAAATTACTTGAGGACAAGTAATAGTTAAGTTTGAAAGCAAAAATGTATTGAGAAATTTATACCAATTTTATATGAAATTGCACTTTAAATAAAGGTATTTTCTTTATTTTATTGCAGGAATGAAGATTTATAAGTACTGAAAGCAAAAAGTACAAAAGAAGAGAATTTGGAGCAAAAAGGACTCAATTAGATGAAAATTGAACTATCCCGCCGATGGCGAGGAAAAGGCCGCCGACGGCGAGTTTTTCCCGAAAGTTTTGAATATATTATAAGGAACCAGCTGACGGCGAGATCGGCGCGGTTAGCCCATCTTCTAGAAGCCCACCGACGGCGAGACAGTTGAAAAGAGCCAAAATACATTGAACCTGGACGCTTTTTTAAGAGGTGCTTAAGCAACCTTTGGAGATTTGACCCCTTCTATAAATAGAGACGAATTCTAGTCAGTGGTGTGTCAGTTTTGTGTCATTTGTGTGGAAGTTAAGTGTAATTTAAGAGTCTTTTTAGTGAGTAGATAAAGTGTTTAGCGTTTTGGTGTGCTGTATCTTGGAAGGAAGAGTCAAAAGAACTTCGAGAGTCTGCAGGGAGAAGAATTGAGATAAGTATATTTTTTATTTGTTTGTTAACTTTAATGAAATCCATGCTTTGTGTTACTTTTCCCATGCATTCTGAGTAGTTTCCTTAGTCTTTCTCCTTGTTATTGAGATTTTGTGAAATGATGAATTAAAGTAGTTGTGCCCTAAAAATATAGAAATTGTGTTAATCTTTTACTTAAATCTTAATTTACTTTCAATATGGCCAATTGATTTGTTAACATATGTTGAATTATCAACTATAGTAAAGATTACATCCAAGATTCAGGGAAGTCAAAAGCCTTGGAAGGAGGGTGCAAATAAATAGGGAAATATTAACTATCGGGCGTAGAATTGGGCATTTTAGTGTGACAGACTAAAATATTCAATTCGGTCTTAATGTTTGGGAGCTGAAGTGTAGATGTTAGCCCTCGGGCGAGGGAACGTGGGAGCTCGAAGTGGCGATCGGTATCCTCCGACCTAGCGCGTGATTCGGTAATCAAACATAAGACTAGTCGAAAGTTCTTTGCACTCGGACCAAATGGTAAAGAATAGGAATGCTCCTATTTGGCACAATACAATTAAAAACACATTTAATTCTTCATTCACTTAATTCTCTAAAACAAGGAGAAAGATACTTTTTCTGAAATCTTATATTCAACCTTTAAAGCATTAGTTTATTTTAGTCTAAGTGTTCTTAATTTCCGTATACTAGATTAGTAAGTAAGTTTACTTTAATTTGTCTTAGAAATTCTCTAACTTTCCTGTGGCTTGATAACGATACGTATACTTGCGTAGTATCCACAATATAAATCATAAATCCATAACAGAATCATCAGTATCTATATATATTCAGTGCGATATCAAGTTTTTGGTGCCGTTGCTAAGTTTTAATATTATAGTTGTAAGTATAAATATCGAAAAGTGGATCAAAACACACGAGAGTTTTTTTCTTAAAAAAAAAAGGAAACAGGAAATTCAAGGGCTATTTTGGTTTTTTTTTCTTTTTGTATTCAACATTAAAATTAAAAAACATTGATTTTCTATATTTTTTGAATGTTTTATTTGTTTCTTAACAAGCATAAATGTATTTAAAAACACATAAAGCACCCACAAAATATTTTTAATAACTTAAAACAATTAATCGTGTTATAACATATCAAATTTATTATTTTAAGTACAAATTTACAAATAAAATAAATAAAAAAAAAATCTAAAGAGAGCTAAGACACCATCTAAGATTATCTGCTCATTTTAACCTCATTTGCTATTAATATAAACACAGCTAGGAAGCAAAACACAATCTTGTAGAGCAGTATTTTTTTATGATGTTGACTAGAATGATAGAGGGTAATGTAAAAATATATATATAGTGTCTAAATTTAATGGAATTTTAATATTTGAAGGCAAAAAAAGTAAACTAATAATATGTTGATGAAATCATGGAGACGAGAGGGTTTTAGAAGAGAGAAAAGGAGTTATATTCTTAGATTTGAGATAAACTTAAACTAAGGTTGTCTAGAGTATAGAGAAAAGGCAGCATATTTAGTCATCGAAACTACGTATAAGGTATTTCATTTAGGATGTTCTTAAGAACTGTATTACATATTTTGACTGATCTTAGTTTTATGATGCATTAGAGAAAATAAGAAAAATAAAATTATTCTTGATAAAAACCATAATAAAATATGTAGGGATAGTAACAGGATATGATCATTGAATGAGTAAATAAGAGTTAAATTCTTATGTATTTCTAAAAGATAGCATTATTTTTCGGTTTGCTCATAAATTTCACCAACTTTTCATAAAAACAAAGCGTCATGCTTCCAAAAATAAAATATGAGCCTTTAAGCATTATTACATGGATTCTATAATGCTTGATATCAACAAAATTACCAAAGTGAATAACAAATAAATCAAATACATCATAAATAGAAAAAAGAAATAAAGACAACACCAGCAAAATCATACTAAAAGATAATAAATCGAGTCTGACAAAACGTGTCATCAGGAGAAAGTCATAGAAGCTTCTCAAGCTCCTTTATCAATTCGCTGTTAATACGAAAAGATTAATTTCTGAATATTTATGAATTAGAAAAGATTGAATTCAGGTACGCAAATACATTTTCGCGTTATGATCGAAGTTGCGTTCTCCACAAAGGAACTTTTATTGCTTTCTTAATTCTTTACTTGGGCAAGATGGCCGAACAAGTATATTTTTTTTGAGTCCGATTTATAAATAAGTCCAAGATGAACAATGGTTTTTTTGCTTGTGAGAAAGAATTAAATAATTAAATAATAATATTTGTATATTCTATCATATTAATTATTTATATAATTTTTAAAAATGCTAAATTCTCTTATTTATAAAAAATATGCGGGAGTTATTACAATAAAAGGTATAAATGGAGTTGTTAGATATGGAAATACATAAGGTTTGGGTGGTATGTATGTAAATATCCCTAAAATACAGATTTTTGTTTCGGCGGACCCCCATACTTTAGTCCTGTATGTGGACTTCTGAACAAACGAACCAGTGGGAATGTTGTGCAAATGTGTAAGGTAGGCGACATTATTTAATATGTTTATTTTAAATAATAATTTTTTGTTAGCCTTGAATATGAGCTAATTTGAACAAAATGCAAGGTCCGGCTATTTAAATAATTAAATGAGCCGAACATGAGTTTAATTTCAACAAATGAGTTTAAATCGAGTGAAATAACAACACACTATTCACTAGCCATTTCGAAGATGAGCAGAACAGGAACAATAAAAAAATTCAAAAGAGCGTAACAAGAACAAGCTTTGAACTCGCTCAAGCTCGGCTCGGTTGCACTCCAACTTGCTAGGCAATTTGGCATATCTTCATGAAAAATAAGAACATTTTTTTCAAAATGTAAAGGATGTCAAGTCTAAATATAAGTTGAATAGAAACTGACACAAAATGTAGCAGCCTAAGTAATGATAATTAGAATAATTTTGTAAAACTAATTAGTTTTAGGCCTTATTTAGTCAAGACTGTGGGATGACAATTTTTTTTTAAATGAGACCAAATTGTGCCAAGAAAACACAACATGCTTGCTTACATGGCAATAAAGAGTGCCACGTGAGCAAAACTTAAAAATAATTCTAAAGTCCTAAACTATGTATGGTAATTCACTATTCACATTTCCTTAAAATATATTTTCAAAGCTCAAGTATCAATAGTTAACTTCTGCATGTCTTTTTGATTGTTTCTAGCCATAACACATCATCAAACTCGTTCAAGAAAATCTCCTTCAATTTTTTTTTTCTTTTTCCCCACTTTAATTTATTTAATTTTTAGTTGTTTAAATAATTTTTTTCTTAATAAGAATAGCGCATTTATTTTTAAAAAGTTAATTCTAAAAGAAAAACTAGTTTTGAAATTATGAATTTTTTCATAAATATATACTTTATCATTTAAAATTAACTTTGAATTATATTAAATTTTTTTTTAACAAAGATATAATTAATTTTATTTTATGTTAAAATTTTATTAAACAATCTGAACATAATTATTTGAGTTCAAATTAGTTTATTTTATTTTAAAATTTTACTAAAAAATATGTTTCATTACTCGATTTTATATATCTAAATTTGGGCAATTACATACAAAGCACTCAAACCATTATTTTTTTTAACAAATCAAACACTATCTTAAATCTATTTTTTTCAATTCTTAATGAAATATGAAAATTCATGATAAAACTCTAACCCTTATTTTCTATTTGTTTATAAAATTATTAGTGATTTGATTGTGGCATATTTAAATGCGTCGGCTTGGTAGTTCAAAAAATCACACGTGTGCTTAAGTTGAAAGTATCAATGTTTTGGGTGCTCTCCTAGGTAATCATCTATACAATTTTTTGGGTTATATAACTAAAATTTGGTTAATATAGTTTGTAATATTTAGGAAAAAGCATAATATATTTGTGTGTGTGTGTGTGTGTATATATATTACAATTATATAATATACATAAATATATTATATAATTTGTTGTGTTATGTTTATATATATATTTTTTAGGGAAACTGGAGGTAATTTTATTTCATTGAAAAAGTTACAAAATGTGTGTTAAATGGATCCCACTATAAAAATTCAAAAACAAACATTAACGCACTCAAAAGATTCATATCACGGTTACAACTCAATGCAAAAAAGTTCACCAAAAAATACAGGTATACCCAAAAAAATGTAAAACTCCGAAACTTATACTCTATATCCGCTTCTAACACTAACATTCCGCGAAAAAAAATGATGATTCCTGGAAGTAGGAAAAAAGAAATGTACAAAAGGGATGAGAGTAAAAAGCGTACCTTGAAATGTCTAGCTACTCGATTGACAATCCAAAAAAGTTTGCGAATCTGGCACGGTAAGTTCGACATTAAAGTACCTCAGAAGCGTGAGTCTAAACCTGCAAGAAAGTCAAGGCGAAGCAAAGAAAACTAAAAGCAATATTTCAAAAAGAGGCAGTGTTCCAAAGGGAACAGGAGCTAGAAACACCAAGAGAGGCAAAACGAAGCAATAGGAAGACGGTAGAAACGAAATGCTTGGCATTCTATAATCTTCTGGGACTACTTCAATTCTTTATATAAGCTCGAACCATAAGAAAGAGACTTTAGGAGGGCCAAATCAAAACAGCAGTACAAAAACCGAATTCTATCCATGGTACAAGCATTAAACGATTTGCACAAACCCAAGAGAAGCAAGTCTTTAGGAGCATGGTAATCTTACAGCAATGCTACAGGAATTAACGTGATTTGCACCAACACCGAGCGATCGGTTGGGGAGAGGCCTGTGTCAGCGCGTAAAGGCCCCAAACCGAGAAAATGAGGAGGAAAAACCATAGCATAGCAGCAGGTAATCGTAAATAAATAAATAAACACATAGATTTATATGTATACACACACACACATATCATAAATATCATAAATATAAGTAAAAAGCTAAAAAAAATATCATAAATATAAGTAAAAAGCTAAAAAAATATAATAAGTGATAATAAAATTTAAATGATATGCGGTAGGATAATAGGTTGATGGTGATATGCGGTAGGATAATAGGTTGATGGTAGTTGTTTCAATGATAATGGCTTGCTGCATGCCAACTTCTAAACCAATGGCTTTTTATATGCCATTTTGAAATAATTTTTATATCATTGTCATCGTTGATGTGTGCTAGAAAATTCACGGCGGTCGAGGTGGCGACCTGAGGGCTCTCATATTGTCAGAACCTTAAACGAATAAAAATCACATAATCACTCATACTTAAAATATTTTAAAATTGTGAGAAATAATTTAAATGATGGGATGAGAAAAGATAAAATAACATAATTATTACACAAAAAAAAAATTATATATACATATATGTGTATCTTTCTATATATATATATATATATATATATATATATATATATATATATACACACGGATGGCGGCTAGGATTTGGCTCTCGGTTTCTGATGGTGTTTTTCTGGCAATCGAGGATCTCTCCCCCTGTTTTTCTTTCTTGTTTTTCTTTAGATGGAACGAAACTATGCTAATGTTGTTACTGGAGGCTCTCTTCCATCTCTAAAGAAGCATTCTTGCTACTTTCCTCAAGCTTTCCATGAAGCATGGGAACTTGGAGGAGGCTACTATAGTTTTATTAAAAAACTTGGAAGGAAAAATGGTAAACCCGCTCTTTATCTTTCGGATGAAGAAACTAACATTCTGGCCTCTGCGTGCCGCTTTGCTCTGATCGGAAAATTTCTATATGGCCACCCTAAACTGGATATCATTCGTAAAGAGTTTGACTCACTCAAACTTACAGGCACTTGGAAGATTGGTTCACTCGATGGAAGACATATATTCATTGAACTCACAAACGATGTTGACTACACTAATGTTTTTGCGCACAAAGTGTTAAAAATTGATAACAGGTACATGAAGATCCTCAAATGGAGTGTTGATTTCGATCCAAAAGCAGAATCCCCTGTTATCCCTGTTTGGGTAAAATTTCCTGACTTTAAATATAATTTATTCAATCATGAGATACTTACTCATTAGCTAAGGGTTTTGGCACGCCGCTTCGGGTTGATAATCCTACACTTGAACAATCTAAACCCTCGGATGCTTGTTTCCTAGTTGAAAGAGACGTTACACTGCCACACCCTGATGAAGTCTGGATTGGTTCTTCACATAAGGGCTATTGGCAACAGGTTGTCATGGGATCTGATCTACCTTATTGTTCCCATTGTGCTATGTTTGGGCATTCTGCATCGATTTGCTATCGTTTGCATTCGCATCTAAAACCCCCTACTCTGCCTAAATCTACTACCACACACCCCCCACCTACAAAACCCCTCCCTCCACAAACTTCACATCCAACAGAAAACTCACAACCACTACCCGATCCCATTATTCCTCGATCCACTGACAACCCTACACCCCCTTCTGCTTTACACAATGCTGTTTTTGATCGACTTGCTGGCCCACCCTCTGTTTCTCTTCCCATTTCATCGACCCCTTTAAACACTGCTTTACTTACCAAGGATGATGATAGTTTCTCGCAGCAAAGCTCTAACAATGAAGTATTGGTATCTGTGGAGAATGATCAGAACATTCAAATCATCTTACTTTTAGAAATACCACAAAACTTAATTTACTCTTTGGAATCGGACAAAGCTACCCCTATTTGTGCTTTATTTGATATGTCTCCTTAAGATCAACTTCTCAACACTTCTGCTCCACCCATTATCGATGTACCCACTCTTGAACTCAGTCATCAAAGCTTAGTTGATTCTATTGACAATCCCCATAAAACTTTTCACCTCTTGAAAACTTATCCTTTTCTGGCCTTGCGGTATGCCCTTCTACTGATCCTACTGCCCCAATTTTGGTAGCCTCAAATGTCGTGGAAACGAAATGGCTCATTCAAAAGGCTAGTAATAAAAAAGGAAGGAAACTACTTGACACATCACAAAATACGGGAGACCCAACTGACCCAAGCATTTCTGAAGGAGAATTAATACCCCTTTCTTCTAGGATTACTAGAAGAGGAGGAAAACATCATGCTTAACATATTGGTATGGAATATTAAGGGAGTGGCTGACCCTTCCTCCCTTAAACGCCTCAAACATTTGTGCAGGGTCCGTTCCCTTGACATTTTTGCTCTGCTTGAACCTTTGGTTTCTACACATAAAGAAAAAATTATCTCATCTTTTCTTCTTTATTCTCATTACTGTAATACTAGCAATAAAATTTGGGTTTTTTGGAAAAGGAAATTACAACTATAAATCATTGAAGATGATAAGCAATTTTTCCTTGCTCATTTCACTGCTGGTAACTTTAATGGGTGGATTACTTTTGTTTATGTCGGTTCTTTACTTTCTGATAAATATATTCTTTGGAACAAGCTTATCGTTATGGGTTCCACAATTACTGATAATTGGTGTGTGGGGGGTGATTTTAACATGGTTATGTCTCTTGCAGGAAGGAAAGGGGGTACTAGAGTTGACTCTAATCTTATGACTCGTTTCTGTGATAGCATCTCTCATGCAGTTTTATTTGATTTGGGTTTCACTTGTCCTCCTTTCACTTGGAGGCGTGGTTTATTGTTCCAGAGACTGGATAGATTCTTTGGCAACTCAAATTTGCTAAACTTTTATCACATTACTCGTGTACAACATTTAAGCCTTGCTTCTTCAGACCACAACCCCATTTTACTCTCTTTAGCCTTCCACCCCAAACCTGCTGCCACACATTTTAAATTTTTAAATATATGGACTTCCCACCCCACTTTTATGGATCTTATCAAAAGCCTGTGGCATCCTGTTCGTTGTGGCTCTCCTTGGTACATCCTTTGGCAACTTCAAAAGAAAGTGGCTGACAGTTTGAAACGCTGGAATTTTGATGTTTTTGGTAATATTCACTCCAGAGTCTCCAAATCTCAATAGTTGGTTAACTCTCTAGAAGCCAGGGAGAGCATGACCCCTGATATCTCAGCTGAACTCTGTCAAGCACATCTCACTCTTCTCGTTGATATCTCCTTGGAAGAAGATTTTTTGAAGCAAAAGGCCCATGAAATTCATTTTACCAGTGGTGACAGAAACACTAAGTACTTTCA
Source organism: Papilionanthe hookeriana x Papilionanthe teres (assembly GCA_022702705.1). Taxonomy (NCBI): domain Eukaryota; kingdom Viridiplantae; phylum Streptophyta; class Magnoliopsida; order Asparagales; family Orchidaceae; genus Papilionanthe; species Papilionanthe hookeriana x Papilionanthe teres. The sequence continues at coordinate 25,707,818 of CM040427.1, forward strand.
TGCTTCGATTAAAAGCATACTAAATCATAATTCTATTCTCCAAATCACTACAGAGGATGGAATGGTTATCACTGGTACTGAGGAAATTGGCTTAAATGCTGCTCATTATTTTGCTAATCTGTTCTCTAATCACTTGTAGGTTTCTTCTATCAATGAGACTTATTTTGCTGCTAAAGTATACTTTATCTCCTCCATAAACCTTTCTGCTATACCTACTGAGGATGAGATTTTTAATGCTCTTAAAGATATAAAGGCTAACAAAGCTCCTGGTCCTGATGGATTTACTTCTGCTTTTTATGTCACCTGTTGGGATATCATAAAAAAAGAAGTTATTATGGCAATACAGAGTTTTTTCCATGGGGATGATTTCTGTAAGTATTTCTCTGCTGCTTTAATTATTCTTATCCCTAAGGGCAGAGATAAATCCCACCGGCATAACTTTAGGTCAATCTCATTAACTACTATCGTTTCTAAAATAATCAGTAAAATTTTGGTGGCCAGAATACAACCACATCTTAACACCATTATCTCCCCCCAACAGTCTGCTTTTATTAAAGGTAGGGAAATTATAGATAACATCCTCCTGGCACAGGAGCTCCTTGATGATCTTGACAGAAAGTGCAGAGGAGGTAATCTTGTGATGAAATTGGATATTAAAAAGGCTTTTGATACTATTCACTGGGATTTTATTTATAAAGTACTTATTGCTAGGGGATTTCAAATTAGTTTCTGCAAGTTAATCATGAGGTGGCTTACTAATAACTATTATAGTGTGTTGGTAAATGGGTCTACATATGGTTTTTTCTCAGCTCAAAGGGGTATCAAGCAGGGTGATCCCCTCACCCCTATCATCTTTATTCTTGCTTTTGATTATTTTTCCAGGATGTTGAACCTTTACCAGGCACAACACTCTCACACACAATACTCTCACAGAGGTCAGCTTATGCTGATGATATTATTATTTTTTCCAATGCTTGTAAACCTACTATCAAGAGGCTTATGCAGGTGTTGGAAGATTTTGAAAATGTATCTGGGTTATCTTTCAGTAGAGAAAAATATCATCTCTATTTCAGCAAACATTTGCCTCATGTTCACAATAACTAGGCCACTACTTTTACTGGTTTTAAGCTAGCCAGACTACCTATTAAATATCTTGGTGTAAATCTAATCAGGGGCAGATGCAAACAAATTCAGATGGATGAGGTTATTGATAAAATACAAAAAAAGATCAAGGATTGGAAAAACACATTCCTATCCAATGGGGGCAGATTAACTTTACTATCTACTTTGTTCATAGCATACCTTTATATGCTCTTCAAGTCTTTAATGCTAAAAAAAGCTCCATTAGAACTTTAGAAAACATGTTTAATCGTTTTCTTTGGGAAGGTGGGGGGCCAAGAAACACCGGCTCTCAAGGAAAAAACTGTGCAAACCTAAATACTCTGGGGAACTCGGTTTCAAAGCTCTCTCCCATATTGTGGAAATTAATATGGCTAAACTTTGGTATAAATTTAGACTTGGTGACTCCTTATGGGATAAATTTCTCCACTCTAAATATTGCTCTTCTACCAACCCTTCTACTGTCTTGTGGAAGGTTGGAGACCCCAGAATCTGGAAGGCCATTATCAAGGCACGAGCAATTGCTAGTAATTTCTTTTTTTGGGATTTAGGTGATGGTAAACTCTTTTTTTGGAATGATCGCTGGGGTGTGCCACAACTTGATCAAATTCCTCATCCATCTCACACTGATAACATTTTAGTGTCTAATTGCTGGCTCCAGGGTCATTGGGATCTTCCTAAGCTTAGAGAGTTAGCGGGAAATGATGTTGCTTTGCTCATCAATCAAATTCCTTTACAAGTTACTCATAAAGATAAACCTTTATGGAGAAAAGCTCCATGCATGTCTGTTAGTAAGTACATTTATAAATCGTTTACCTCTCATTCTAGATGGCATTGGGGCAACATATTTTGGAAACCACTTTTCACTCCATCTATGTCCTTCTTTCTCTGGCGTTTTTTCTCCTCTTTACTTCCTCTGGATGACATTTTAAAACTTAAGGGACTACGAATGGCTTCTACTTGTCTTTTCTGTAAGCAGAATGAAGAGTCCTCCTCCCATATTTTCTTCAACTGTGTTTATACTAGAAGCATTTGGAATATGTTAGCTAATGTTTTCACTTTGGTCTGGCCTAGCAGCTGTTCAATTAGAAAATATTTTACTGAATGGAAGAATGTCACTAATGTAGGGAAACCGTTACTTCATTTCCCCTTGGTGGATCTCTGGTTTGTGTGGAATGCAAGAAACGGCTACAAACATACTAACGAACACCCCACACCTGTTGTTATTTTCTCATATATTATGGCTTACTATCATAAAGCTATTAAATCTCTTTCTCCCAACTCTATAACTCACAGTACACGGAAACTTGTACTGGTTAGATGGCTACCTCCTGTGCCTGGATGGACCAAAGTGAACATTGATGGCTGTTGGTCTAAGCAGTTTGCTGGTGTTGGTGGTTTGTTTAGGGACCACCTGGGCAATCTTTTATATATTTTTCCTCCCCTGTGGTGGCTGATACCCCCCTCTGTGTTGAAACATGGGCTCTTTTGCTGGCACTAAAAATTGTTGTTTGTTTTAATTTCAAATACATTCAGGTGGAAACTGATTCAAATGTGCTCATTAACTTATTCCACAAAATTAATCCTCTTCCTTGGACCCTTGTTTATCTCTATAGACATATATGGCATATTATTACCAGCTCCTCTATGTAGGTAAATTCAACCTTTATTTACAGGGTGGGCAACTCACCTGCTGATTGACTTGCCAAGCACACTCTGGATAGACCCGCGGTGGGCAAAATACCTCCACGGTAGCTCTCGCTTTTAATGCATAGTGATCTACTGGACTTGCCTTACATTAGATTTTGATTTCCTACCACTTTTTTTTTGTTTTGTTTTGCATCAACCTGTTTCTTTTCCTTTTATCAATGCTATCATTTTCAAAGAGATGCAGATGGCTTTACTTTCCACTGGAATCTTCTCCTTTATCTGGGACAACTTTACAAGATTTGCCACTTTTTTGGGTTATGGGAATTTATTCATGGAAGCTGAAGTTTCTGGTGAGCGTGGAGGATGTCTGTACAGATCAAGCTCAGCATTGTCGACATAGAGGAAGACTGTTTTTTGCTCGACATAGAGGAAGACTCGGTATGCTAAATTTTTACAAACCATATTTTCTTATTTTGCTGATTTACATGTTTCTTTTCTTCCCTATTTGTTCGGATGTTACAATTTGTTTGGGTACCTTCAACATCGAGATCTTTTTTGTGTGTGTTGTACCGAGGGAGGTTGAACCCTGAGGGTGAGTGAAGTATTGTATTTTTTAAGTTTTATTAGCTGGAGATCGGCCTCCCAACCCCATTGTAATGACTTTTTTAATATCAACATGTAGGGAGCCTCAAGAGTTCTTTCCCCATATATATATATATATATATATATATATATATATATATATATATATATATATATATTAAAATCATTTCCCTTCACAAAAAAAAAATGCTGCAACCTTTCTTATTTACTCACATCACATCTGCGTCATTTGACATTAAGAAATTAAAGTAAATATAATAAGAAAAAATGTCTTACCTAACGCTACCTAACCTCGCTAGCTACTTTCCCACACAACACTCAACAAAAAGGCTTCTCTTTTTCAAGAGAAAATATTGTCTTTTGTCCGAACAACGGATATGATACAAAAAAAAAAAAAAATTATAGCGTATCGCATTGGCTACAGGTTACCTCCACACTCCGAGCACAATATTTTCTCCATTCTAAATTATTCTTTTATGTCCAAACTCTAAATATAATATTTTCTTCCTTCGGGGGCTATTTTTTCTATCATTTCTTTCTTTAATTCTAATTTTTCCGCATAGCCTTTCGTCCACTTCTCCTTACCGTGAAGTATCCTAAACTCCCCATTATCCTCTTCTAAAAAAATAAGAACAACCGTAAGCCTCCACTACTCTTACGGTGCAGCTCCATTCCTTGCCGTAAGTCTCCGCTACTCCACCTCACCTTATCCTTCCTCCAACAAGCCACAAACCGAGAGGCTCCTCCAAGGCTGTGATCCGGCTCCAGCATTCCCTCTCCTCCAAATCGAGAGCCAACACTCCAAACCTTCTCCTTCCTCCATTATTTCTTGTGAGGAGTCAGTTTTCTTGGGGAGTTCTCGGAAGAGGAAGGTGAAGCTATCATTGTCACGACGCGAGAGGAGCTTGGAACAAATAAAGAGAACGCGAGAATGTGACATCAAGAATCACAAATGTGAAATATGTTTAAAACTCTTGCACTTTCATTGTTATCGGGCTTTGGTTGTTAGAGAAACTAAGGGTCTGTTTGGTTACATTCTATTTCAATTGCTAGAATCAATTTCATTGCTTATAGAAGCATTGCGGAAAGTAAGTTATCATTGTAATTCTATTGTGGCAATTGTCAATGATAAGCGAAAACAATGGCAACATGACGCCTGCATTTAGAAAACTGTTTGAAAATTTCGATTTATTTATATGATATACGAAATTTACGAAATGCAATTTTTTTTAAATATTTTATATTTTAAATATTCAAACTAATAAATAAAAATTTTATTTTTAGAAATTTAAACTTCATATGTTGTTAAATATATTGTTCAAATTAATAAAATAAAATATTTATAAGCTTTATATCTTCTTATTTTTATATTTCTACATATTTTAAAAGTATTAAAATTTTTTATATGTATAAAAGTATGTCATTATTTACATATTTTTATATATATATATATATATATATATATATATATATATATATATATATATATATATATATATATTTTCAGCAAAAAGAAGATTTTATTAAGCTTTGGCTGAAACTTTACATCTAACATGAGGTAGATTTATCAAATCCCCATGTAAAAGAGAACTAAAAACATTAAAAGAGGAAAGATCAAACTCATGGAAAGACCCACAAAAGATATCTTTAGAGGAAGATGCTCTTGAAGCCAGCCAATTTGCAGGTTTATTCCCTTCTCTTAGGGTATGGCTCCGAGATGATATTTAAGGAGGTAGTCATATTGAAGATATTATTTATCCAAATACTGTAGATCCCATGGAACAGACAATTTGATGAAGTAAAATTTGAAGTAGTTGCAAGGAATCCAACTCTATATGAATAAAAGAATGATTGAGATGAATGGCAATTTTCGGTCCCCATAAAACGACGAAAGTTTCGCTTCAAGAGCGTAATTAGCAATAATAGGAGCCGAATAACACCATAAACAATGTCCTTTATGGTTTCTACAAATTCCACCAATTCTCGCATCGGGAAATTTGAAACTTCCATCCGTATTAATTTTGATCCAAGGAGAACTTGGTTTCCTCCACATAACTAATCGGATTCGGTATGCATATTAGCAGATTGCTTGGACCCAATCTTGTAATTATTAATCTTCTCGACATAAGATAAGCAATTTTTCACAATGGTTTCAGAAGAAAAGGGCTTCCCATTAAAAATAGTATCATTCCTTGCCAACCATATGAACCAGAATATAATTAAAGGGATATAAAAGAAAGCTGAACATTTCCAATCCATCCAGCAGCATTCAATGTTAGTCCAATGACAGAATTTAGAAGTAAGGCCAATATAATTTAAGACAGCAACCCAGATGCCTTGTACAGCTTGACAATGTAAGAAGAGATGATTAATAGATTCCTCATTAAAGAAACAAGATTTGCAAATAGATGGACCACGGATACCTTTGAGCTTAAGTATATCATCAGTGGGTAATAATTTCCTAAATAATCGCTAACAAAAAAATGACATAGATGGGGATAAATGTTTGCTCCAAATCTTCTCACCCCAATCAGTCATAGACCAATTAAAACAATTGTGATAAATATATTTGGAGAGACTTTGGCCATTAGGATTTTTAGTAATAATTCTGTCATTCTTAGAAGGTCGGATGGGGATGGATAGTATTTTAGATTGAGTCTCCAAGTTGACAACAGAGCTGAGTTTGGAAATGTCCCAACAATTTTGGGTCCAACTATCGAGAGATTTTATGAATATTAGAAGAGTTAGAAGATTGATCTCGAAGAGAATCATTGAAAAGCCAAGTATCGAGCCGAAATCAATTTCCCCTTTACCAACTTCCCAAACAAACAATTTTTCAGCCTGTAACTTAACTTTTAAAAGCTCTTTCCAAGTCTTTGTATCTCCAAGTTTAGGTTGAACTTGAGAAGGGTGTTTGTTGTAGCAATATTTGCCATGCATGAAGTTAGCCCAAAGAGAGTTCTTGGACCTAAATTTAATCCATTGTTTACAATAGAAAGAGAATGAAAGATGCTTGAAAGTTTTTAAAACCCAAACCTCCACTTGCAAGGGGTTTACATAATTTATCCCAATTAGTCCAATGTAATTGCTTATGATGGCCTTCCCATAGAAATTTATTGAAGATAATAGATAACATTTTCTGAGTGCTTTTGTTCATTCTCACCATTTGAAGAGTGTAAAGAGGGAATGTTGTTAAAATGCTTTTTAAGAGAGTAATCCTTGCACCATTAGATAGAAATGTATTAGTCCGAGCTTTGAATTTGAGAAGAAACCTTAGTAACCACATCATCATAGTGAGAAAGTTTTCTTGCCTTTGATTAAAGGGAACCCCAAATAATTAATAGAATAACTAGCTTCCTTAAAGCTTCGTGGTATCAAGAATCCATTCCGACTCGAGAAGATATTCTAGAAGCTGGCAAGAAACTTACATTTATTTTTGTTAAAGACCATCCCGAAACATCTTCAAAATTCTCCAACATTTTCATCATACATCTAATAGAACTCTTGCTCGCCATTAGAGAAGATGATTACATCATCGACATATGCTAGATGACTAACCAAAATATTAGTATATATATATATATATATATATATATATATATATATATATATATATATATATATATATATATATATATATATATATATATATATATATATACAAGAGTATTAAAAATTATTGAGTTTTAAATCATCTATTTGCACAAGATTTGAAACTACAAAACATCGAGATAACGATTGCATATCTCGAAAAAGTTATAAAGTTCTACGGTGTGAACATAGAGTCCTCTCAAGCACGTACTAGTAACAGTATAGTAAAAAAAACTGCAGGACTATTACAACAATAACCAACAATATAATAATATTCACTTTAGTTTTGAGTTGCTGTAGCTCCTGTGTGACACCGTCTTCTGGTGAAGCCGTCCACTCCCTAGCATCGGACTCCTGAGAATCCGGTAAACTATCTGCCTATCGGAAGAAACTGCACTGCTCCGGAATATTCTGAGGACAGGCATAAAACTTTCGGCGAAAGCTGTGCGGCTGTCGTGATGCCAAAAGAGATGTCTGGAGGCCACAGTGATATAGCACTCGGTGAGAGGAAGCTGACAAGCTGAAGCTCATCTCTACCTGAAATGCAAGCAGATATACAACTAAATTAATTTGAGTACCAAATGCTCAAACAAAATGGTAATAATCAAGCTCGACAGAAGACATACATTACTCTTACAGATCAGTTAATGTGAACGAAAGTGCTCAACAGAGTGTAAAAGACAAACATATCACTGCTCAACAGAATCACTCTCCAACTAATGAGCAAGTAATCTCTTCTCGAAGGGCTGCCATTTCATTCGCACCCTCCCCATCTTTTGTGCAAATTGCTGCACTATCGGTCTCCTCCCGTGCCAGAGATTGGCCAATGTGGTCATCATAACCTTCAATTGTAACTACCTCATCATTTAGCTCAACACGCTCGAAATCTATATCAACTCGAGTTGGATGCCGCCTAATATAATTATGTAGGGCCATAGTTGCTAACACTATCTGCTCCTGTTTGGGAAACGGATAAGGTGGCATATCTCGAAGTATGACCCATTTCTTCTTCCAAACTCTAAATGTCCTCTCAATTACGCCTTGCAAGGACGAATGTCTTTTATTAAACATCTCTTTTCTACTTCTTGTACGATTACTGGCTCTCTCGAAATCTGGAATATGATACCTTGTGTCAGGATAGGATTTAAGGTACCCCCTCTGCATTGGGTATTCAACATCTACCAAATAATACTTTCATGTAATACTTATAAAATCAGCAAGGTACGGGAGAGAAAATATCAACTTTTTATATTACAAAGGAACTTACCATGCGGTGGGAGTGGAAAATTGTACTCTGGATTTCTCGTTGCAATTTTAAAAATCCTACTATTATGTGCGCTGCCCTCCCATTCAACCAATGCAAATATAAAACACATGTTGAAATCACTAACCACCATAATATTTTAAGTTGTCCTCCCAGAACGGCCGATAAATGCAACTTTCTCGTTATCTGACACTACAGCATGAACGTGCGTTCCATCGATTGCACCGATGCAACCCTTTATATACAATAAAAAGGATTTCAATATGCAGTTAATTAATATGTGGCTACAGTATATAAGTGTACCTTAAAATATGGCATATATCGGTCATCGTTGCAAATCTCTATTGGCGTCCTTGCAAAAGTTGGATCGGTTGGTTTTATTATGGCTTGTGCTAGACTAACAAGAGAACTCAAACAAACTAAGAAATATCTGTTTATTGTTTCGGACGAGTGTTGGAAGCGTTCCATGGCTCCCCGCATAGACTCGTTTTGTGATAGTATGTAAAGTGTTATGCCTAGTACTTCACGAGATGTTGTCCGAGAAGACCCGTGAAGTCCATGAGATGTTCTTAGATCTATTAGAAGATCATTGAAAACTTCTTGGGACATGCGGAAGATGTTTCAAAATCTCGTTGGGTGTCCTGAAATCATTTCTGTCATCCATTTGTCCTCAATCTGAGATGATGTGTAACAGTGTTCACAATCGACGTACATATTATAGTATTGCACCAGTATATTTACCGCTGCATTTCGCTGTCGGCGTCGGACTTCCTCTGGGTCCATAACAATATAAACTACCTATTACAATTAAACCAAATTAAGGTCTTTAGAAATTATAAATGGACTAAAAGAAGCACATGAATGAACTATACTTGGAAAATAGATAGCTTAAACATCAATTCAATCTTCTAAAAATTGTCCAAACAAATACATGACTGGTAGTTCAATCTACTAGATGCAACAAATTTAAGCAGTGCGACATAAAATCAAGTGGTGCGACGGTTATAATAATATTGAATGTATTCTAATCGTCGCTCTTTGGTCGATGCGAGTAAAGAAGTCTCGATGTAAGGAATCACGGAAGAGGTCGACAACGAAAGTAGAAAAGGTCACGATCCCCAGTCAAGTCTGGATCGTCCTCAAGGAGCCTAACGACCTCATGTACGTCGCTTTTCTGAACTCTGTGCGGGGCATCATTAGATGAGTCCACTAGGTATGAGAGCTGGTCTCTCATAGATGCAGCAGCACTCTTTCTCTTTTGTCCGTTCCGGGGGCGCTTTGTACGGTTTGTTGACTGAATTTCAGTTTGCTCGTAGATGCGGATCTCTGCTGAATCGTTTGATAGTTCAACGACCACATGTTCAGGGGTAGCTTCAAAAATTGTCTGGCTTGGGGCAGCTGCATATTTCCCTGTAGCTACCACCCCACTAAACATCCTGTCGAGCTTGTCCTCCAATTCTGGTTCTATCCTAGCTGATTTGAACTTTTTCGCCGCAGGAAAAATCTGTAAAATATAAGGAAATTTTATTAGAAGGCCAAAAAATAAAAATGATTAACATTACAAATATTAATTGAATAATATCTTACCGCAAGACTTTCAGTCCACCATGCTTCTGAAGCAGCAATTGTTCGCTTCAACGGATCCCAGCCCAAGTCAGTCGATTCTTATTTTAAATCCTTCCAAAGTTTCCAATCTTTCTTTAGTTGGTCCCATTTATTTTTTAGTTGTAGCCTATCATAATCCCTGCCTGTGACCTCCCTAAAATTTGTAACAATGTTTTGCTAGCCTTCTTTGCTGAAAAAAGAATTTGGCATATTCCCTTTTTCGACTTCCGTTATGCACAGATGGCAGAAAATTATTTTTATGTCCTTCTCCCAAAGTGTGGAAGTGGCAACTTCTTTGTTCTTATTAGACATACTATGAATAGGAGAAATATTAACGATATCTTTACTAATAATAGCATTGAAAGATATCAATTAAAAATAACCCAATAATACAGGTAAGCACATAAAAGAGAACAATTTACGTAGTTCGGTCATACTGACCTACATCCACAGGAAAGAAATGATATTTCTTTATTGCTGAAATAGAGAACATGTACATAACACTTTAACATAGGCTTGAAAATACGAGCTTCCAATTAAGAAACGAGATTCCAATTCCATCATACGTACTACCAAATATCACTTGAATACTTGCTTTCAATGAGTTAAAGCAAAGGAGGTGGAGGACCTCTATGAAGTACAACCAATTCAAGTTAAGGCAGATAGCTATGTATCAGTTAAAGGAGGGGGACGATCTCTATGAAGTACATCCAATATCACTTGAAAATGTAGGATTCCAATTAAGAAACAGGCTCCCAATTCCACCATACAAAATACCAAATATCACTTGAATACATGCTTTCAATGAGTTAAATCCAAGCATATCTTTGAAGCCTCCATATTAAAAGCATTAAGCTTGGAAGAGCAAAGAACCCTTTCACTTCTTTTTTCATTCTTTTTCTTTTAGAAAAAAAAAACCTGCTGCTGTTAGGGAGAGGAGAAGGGAAACACAAAAGAGGAAATGAAACAGTAGCATTCCTACAAGCCAACAGGAAGCCCACGGCACACAGGCTCCATAACCTAACAACCAAGTAGTGAAAATGTAAAGCACCAGGCACAATAATGCCAAACTGAGCAAGGCCACATAAAGGAGTAGAGAAGGGAGGAGGTTAGCAGCAACCAAAAGAGTGAAACATAATCATATGTGAAACAGATCACTTTCAGGCTCCATAGCCTAACAACCAAGTAGTGAAAATGTAAAGCACCAGGCACAGTAATGCCAAACCTCGCAAGGCCACATAAAGGAGTAGAGAAGGGAGGAGGTTACCAGCAACCAAAAGACTGAAACAGGATCATATGTGATCCATAACAATTCCATCTTATATGTGATTCATAACGCCAAATTACTATAGAAACAAAATCACAAAAAATCAAAATTCCAAACTCCAAAAGAAACTGAAAATACAATGCTCTCAATTATTGTAGTAAAAAACCTTCAGGCATTCATCAAAATCATTTGCACATGACTTTATCAGAATAAACAAAAGAAAACCATAAAACCAGTTTGATTAAGCAAAAGACCATAAAACCACTATAATCTAAATGCACCACAATGTTGGGTCTCAAGTTTTGATGAAGCTTAAAGGAGTGTTGGGTCTCAAATAGAACAACCTTCCATTCTCCTAATACCTGAAATTTTTCAAAAAGCATTCTAAAAGTTTCCTGCTAGGATGCCCCAACCGAAATTTCGCACTTCTCGACCGGATTGGGCACATCAACATTAGATAAAATGAGATCCGGTTTGCAATTCATCCTAATGGTTTCTTGATGATGTTAAAATCCCCTCCACCTTCAAAAGAATCATGACATGTTTGAGCAAAAACCAAATGTTCCACAACCCTAAAATAAAGAAGTGTCGATCAGCATAAGAAGCCCAACCCCATTCCAACTATATCAGCATAAGAAGCCATTTGTAATGACCTCATGAATCCATATGTAGCAGTTATATATTCAAAAAAGAGATTAGCATTGTGTGCTTCAAAGAAGAGATAAGCTAATCTTCCAACAAAATGCAGTTCAAAATCAAAACAAAACAAAAAAAGGCATTTGTAATGAGTTCGATCGACATAGGTCGAGAAAGAGGAGCATAGGAGGCTCGAGAGAAACCCCATTTATAAAAATTTATGTCGATTCAGAGGAGAAGAAGGAGTGGTCGGAGGTAGATTCATCAATACATGTCAGGAAGAAGAAGATGGGCATTACGGTACCTTCGAAGTAATGAGATCGGTCGAGAAAGAGGAGGCGCAGGAGGCTCGAGAGAACTTCTAGGGCGTAAGGGGAGAGTCGCTCGAGTTCGTGCGAGGGCAAGGGCAACAATAGGAATTAGGTCTCGGCAGCGGAGAGAAAGCTGAGGCTGCGGGATTTATCCCGCAGCCCGCGGTGAGGCGACCCGCCGCGAGGTGCCGCGAATTAGGAGCGAACGCAAGCCCCGCGGTGAGGCGAATCCGCTGCGACACGCCGCGCTGCAGGAAAAAGTGTGAACCAAATGAAGCCTAAGGGTCTATTTGGTTAGGCTGCAGCTTTTCAGCTTTGCAGCTTCAGCTGCGCTGCCCCAGGAAGCAGCTGCGGGGAAGCTGGCTGTCTGTTTGGTTGCAGCTGTGGGAAAACAGCTGCGGGGCAGAAAATGACCAGACTGCCCCTGTTTAGGAAAACTGTTTGAAAATTTCGATTTATTTATATGATATACAGAATTTGCAAATGCAATTTTTTTTAAAATTTTATATTTTAATTATTCAAACTAATAAATAAAAATTTTATTTTTAGAAATTTAAGCGTCATATGTTGTTAAATATATTGTTCAAATTAATAAAATAAAATATTTATAAGCTTTATATCTTCTTATTTTTATATTTCTACATATTTTAAAAGTATTAAAATTTTTTATATGTATAATAGTATGTCATTATTTACATATTTTTATATATCTATATATATAAAGAGTATTAAAAAATATTGAGTTTTAAATCATCTATTTGCACAAGATTTGAAACGACAAAACATCAAGATAACGATTGCATATCTCAAAAAGGTTATAAAGTTCTACAGGTGAACATAGAGTCCTCTCAAGCACGTGCTAGTAACAGTATAGTAAAAAAAACTGCAGGACTATTACAACAATAACCAACAATATAATAATGTTCACTTTAGTTTTGAGTTGCTGTAGCTCCCGTGTTACACCGTCTTCTGGTGAAGCCGTCCACTCCCTAACATCGGACTCCTGAGAATCCAGTAAACTGTCCGCCCATCGGAAGAAACCACATTGCTCTGGATTGTTCCGAGGACGTGCATAAAACTTTCGGCGAAAGCCATGCGGGACCGTCGTGATGCCAAAAGAGATGTCTGGAGGCCACAGTGACATAGCACTCGGCGAGAGGAAGCTGACAAGCTGAAGCTCATCTCTACCTGAAATGCAAGCATATATACAACTGAATTAATTTGAGTACCAAATGCTCAAACAAAATGGTAATAATCAAGCTCGACAGAAGACAGACATTACTCTTACAGATCAGTTAATGTGAACGAAAGTGCTCAACAGAGTGTAAAAGACAAACATATCACTGCTCAACAGAATCACTCTCCAACTAATGAGCAAGTAATTTCTTCTCGAAGGGCTGTCATTTAATTCGCACCTGTCGCATATTTTTTAGGTTTGTGTGTTGTATTTTGAAAAGGAGTCGCCAACAGAAGTTGTCGGCGAATTTTAGGTTTTAAATTTAATTTAAATATATTTAATTTAGAAAGTAGCATTCGATTTTGAAAATAATTTTAAGTTTGAAACTTTTAAGATATGAAATCAAACCGATCTCACATCCCGAATAGTTTATATAAACGAGCACTGCACCACAAACCGTGTATTTATCCCGAGGAATAGATACACTGCTTAATGATGGGGCTCGGTTAAATAAACTAGAAGATTTATGACACCCGTTTGGTCTGCGAACCAACTTTATAAGCCGAAAAGTTCCCCTGCTTAATATAAATGAATTAAGCACGGTTTATATTACCTGGGTTCTTAAAGTTCCCTATAAGGGCAAGCCCCTATAGTTAATCACATCTTAAATGACAGGAATCATTTAAGAAAAATCTCGATAATGATCAGTGGTTTTACTTTCAAGAATTTCAAGATTTAAGGTTTTCAAAGGATTGGATTTTGGAATTTTCAATAGGGATTAGCTGAAATTTGGAACAATTTGTTTTAAGAGTCCAAAGGAAGAGAAGTAGGAGAAGCTGAGGATCCAAGAAGAATCTTGGCAACTTCCCAAACTATCCTATTGTTTGGTTTGAATTTGAGAATATCATTTAATGTTGTAATCTTACCAATTTTAGTTAATTAAGACTTATATTTGTTTGACACAATCATATAAATAGCCTCAAAGATGTGAGGGTTTATGTCGTACCAAACGACTACCTCGGACTCCTAAGACCGGTTAGGGCTTAATTTACATAACATGATTATGCAAATGCCTAACGAAGAGTTGAGGATTTATGTTGCACTGGGCAAACTACCTCGAAGTCCTATGGCTTTGTTTTTTAATTCTAAGAAAGTTTTGCTGAAGTAGATCCGAGTTTTGCTGATGACGATGGCCGTGCTGCCCACTATGCTCCAAGCTCCTTGTTGTTGCAGAGGTTTAGTTTTATAAGTCATAAATCAGGAGATGAGAGAAGTGTTTTGGTTTAGAGAAAATCTTAAAATCCAAGTGTTTTTAATATTTAATTAAAACAAATCTTAAAGTTGTTTAAACAGAAACGATTAAGATCCCACGGTTCCGTCATCCTGGCACTGTTATTTTCATTGAATTCACTTAGTCCAGATGAATTTGCTAAACTCAACTGAATGAGTTCTACACTTTTATTTTGACCGTGGGAAATCCCGTTAGCAACACGTGGGTAACATCATCCGAGGTATTCCCGATCATTCAACGAGACGTTTTAATTTAGTTACAATTGTAGTTTTGTTGTTCTGTTTGTGATTAAATATTGAGTTATTTTATATTTTGGAATGTTGTGGCGGTGAATTTTATCTTGCAATGACTTTTATTTTAGTATTGGTATCAGTTCAGGGACTATCCTAAAGGTTTTGGTTTTCATGCAACAGTCTTGTTTATCATGCAAGAAAAAGTAAAGTACAGTGCATGTAATTAAATTGCAATAAAATAAAAGCGTACCTGGAGGGTCTTCCCGTCATCCCAAGCTGCACTTGAAACACATGTTAAGGCATTTAAATATTTTGTAAGAAATACCTAGGTAAAGCTAAGAAAAAGGGTTTTAGTTGTCTACCAAGTTCCTAATCCTATAGCTAGTCATCTCCTATGACGTCTAGGTTCTTGGTTTGGTTTAAGGATGATTTTCTTCATCAAAGAACAACCAGATTCAATTGTTCTTCTAAAACATCCCGTCATATTGAGGAAGTGCTTAGGACGAGTCCTAAACATCTTTTCAATATTTACGGGATTGTTTTGAGTCCAAGTAAATTTAGTTGCACAGGTGAATTAATCATCCAGGGGTTTAAGTTTTGTTCTCTTGCTCAGTGAACTAGGACATTTGAATATCCTATAAGTGAAGTAATACTTCACTTGATACTTCATTTAAGAGTTATAATAATAAGAGCTTTAAAAGTGCAAATCAACTTATTAAGTATTTTAATGATTTAAACTTAATGATTTAATTTTAATTTTGACTTAATTATAAAAAATTAGTTTAAGTTTGGAATAGTGTTCAAGTCATTTTTTTAGATTTAATTTAAATCTTTACGTTTTAAGTGATGTTATATCTTAGATTTAACCTTTATGTTTTAAGTTTACTTTAAGTGTTTGGTTTAACTCTTAATGATTTCATTTAGGTGTGTTGTTAAATGATTTTAATTCAATTTAATTTTAATTTAATTTAAGTTTAATTTAATTTAATTTAATTTGATTTGATTTGATTTAATTTAATTTAATTTAATTTAATTTGATTTAATTTAATTTTAATTTAATTTGGTTTAATTTTATTTAATTTAAATTTTAATTTAATTTAATTTTAAATTTTAATTTAATTTAATTTTAATTCAACTTAATTTAATTTAATTTATTTTGATTTAATTGTAATTTTTATCTTAATATATTAAATATGATTTAATTTAATTGTTAAGGTGTTAACTTGATTTAGATTTTGATTTAATTTAATCTCAACATCTTAAATTTAATTTAATTTAATTATTAAATTGTTTAGCATTTTAAATTTTAAGTTAGGATTATCCTTTTAGTTAAGAATTAAATATTATTGAAGTGATTAATTTAGGGATTCATAAATTAAAGAATAAATATCCTCTTAATAATATCCCTACTTTAATAATTCTAATTTCTATTATTCTTCCAAAATTTCAATTAATTAATTAATTAAAGTTTTATTTTAATTATATTTGCAATGGTTAGTAGGTTTCTACCCTCAATCATTTAAGTTTCAATCATCCAAAATCAGTTTAAAATCAAATATTTTACCCTCCCTTTTTGATTAATCCTAAAATTTTAATTAAGGGTTGAAATTTTTAATTACCCTTTTGCCCTTCAAGCTTAATAATTCTATAACTCGCTAAACTAAGTTCAAATGAACTTGAAATTTTTATGTAACCTCACTAACATGTCAATTAAGACATTAGAGGAGAAAATGTGATTTTTTCTATATTTAATTTATTTATGTAATTATTTTTAATGGAAAATAGAGGTTTTCAAGGAAAATTCAATAACATGACCAAGGAAATGTTTCTGTCCTTAAGAAAATTATGGCATGTTCTTAATGACCAGAGGACCATTTGGGTCAATTTTTGTGATTATTTGAATTATATTTTATTTATTAGAATTATTTTGAATTTTGGAGTATTAATTAATTTAAAAAGAAATAAAAGTTGAAAAATGGATTTTATATTTTTCAAAAATCTCTCTAACCTCAGGGAAATCAAAGAACAAAATTTTATATTTTTCTGATTTTTCTTTGATTTATTAGAATTATTTTAGTAGAAATGTTAAAGAAAATCATTTTTTTAATTCAAAAATTGTTTTAAGCCTTTAAAATTCAATATCTTACCCTAGAGACTTAGGAAAAATATTTGGTTTGTTCCTAGGTGATTAGAATTCAAAATGTGACATTTTGGTGATTTTTAATATTTTTATGATTTTTATTATTTTTTTAATTATTAAAAATATTAAAATAATGATAAAAATCAACTTTTTTAGAAAATTACAATTTTAATTTTCCTAAATTCCTCTGATATCAGAGAAGCCCTAAAACTATTTTTGTGAATTTTTGAAAAGTATTTTGTGAGTTATGAATTTTTAAAGTTTAATTTTGGTTATGTGACTTAATTAATCCATTTAGTGGGGTTAAATATTTCCAATTGATTTTAAATTTTTATGTGATGTTCCTCTGATCCTAAAGATCAGTGGAGAATTATTTTCAAGTTAATTTGATGTGTAGATAACTCTAATTAATTAAAGTTTAATTTTGGGTGTTTAGGCCAATTAGGGTTGTTCCATGTGAATTAACTCAAAACCTATTTTTCCTAGGTTTCTCTGGTCATAAGAAACATCACAAAATTTTCCTAGAATTTATTTCTCAACATGCTAATTACTGGAATTAAAATACTCAAAACAGTAACATGAACTTGGAAAATCAATAACTTCTCATAGGGATGGCCACTAACCTTGGAAAATTCAGGGAATGTTCCCAAGTTCAGAGGCTTCAAAAGCCCTATGGTCTCATGCCATGGTGAATTGCCTATGCAAATGAAGAATTAAAACAATGCAGAGAGTAAATAAATCATTAAAAATAAAATACTTGATGAAATGACTTGATTTCTTTTTCACATTATTCGCCTCTGTTCACTGAGCAAGAGGGTAATTTTATTTTATTTTTGTGATTTTTCTATGCAAAGATATGGATTTTTGAAGTTCTGGTAATTAAATAAATAGAAAATAGCCCTAATTTCCTACTTATCCACGCGGCGCCACGCCATCCTCGGCAGCTCCGAAAGGCCACGCGACGAGCTCTGATTCGGCGTCGCCATATGAGTCAGCGCTGCGGGGGCCCGCCATTCATGTATCATCTCCCGGTCCGACGCCATCTGAGCCGTCCGTCCAATACACGCGTGAATGGACAGCATCCGTTCATCGTCCCCGATCGACTTCACCCGAGAGCCGTCCATCTTCCAGGCTTGATATCTCTCTCGATTCTTAACCGATTTCTACGTTCTTATACTCTATGGATTTGTCTTGAAGAGACAAACAAATCCATACGGTTTAACCCAATCAAAATAGAGAATGTTTAGAAGCTCGGGAAGAAGAGAGAGCTCATACCTTTGCTCAGAGAAGTGTGGCTTCGATCTGAGAGTTGTGTCACCTTCGATTAAATCTAAGCAAGCTCCGGATGAAGTCTCCGGCCCCGGGAATCGCCTGGACCCGATTTCCACCGGACCCGATTTCAACCTTTGGAGGCTAGAACAAATGGGTGGCACGGAGAGGGGCTTTCACCGGGGAACTCCTTCTCTTGGTCTTGTGCAGGTGTGGGTGAGTTTAATTTGATTTTGGTGCAGGATTTGAGAGTGTCCTGTTATGGCCTGAGAATTGAGCTCCAAAATTAAGCTCAATCAGTGGGAGTTAGGGCAGGAGAAAAGTGGGGATGGATTGCTCTTGGCTAGGGGAAGCTTTATGAGGAGTTTGGAGGGATTCTGTGAAGGTTTGGTTCAGCCAACCTTTTGTCCGAGAGGGGGTCGGCTTAAATAGCCATGGCCATGGCTTCCTGGGGGAGTTAGGGGCTTGGATCAACTCGCTAGTGACAAGGGAAGAACAGACTGCAATGGCCATTGGGCATGGGGCGACTCAACGAGTGGGAATTCCAAACTTTGGCTCATCCCAAGTTTTCGGCCATGGCATTTTCCGGCGACTCAGGCGGCTGGCCAGTAGGGTCAGGTCACTGTTGTCATCAGGGAGGTCAGTGCTTGAGGTTTGTGAGTTCAATTAGCAAGTGCCAAGTGTAAAGGAGTTGAATCAAAGTAGAAGGGGGGAGGGATCATTTTGGGTTTCATTTGGTCAACCCATTGTTTAGGGCTTGGTGCACCCTCCAAGGGACTTTGGGTGCTGTGGGGAATCAAGCAAGTCACTGGTTTTGAGTGGAGAAGTCCCCATCCAAACATACTTGGATTAATTTTGGGTTAAGGGTAATCATGGTTAAGGCTAATGACCTTAAGGGAATCTAGAAAGAGCTTCCTCCATTTGCCCAATGTGGTATGGTCACATGTCAAACCTTTCATGGCTCCACATGGGGCTTAAGGATGACTTCATGGCTTTTATATGGCTTGGGAAAAGTTGGCTTGGTTTCATGGAAGTAGGTTTTAGGAATTTTGGTATTTTGGTGTGAAATTTGGATGGTTTGTCATATGGCTTAGTTTAGAAAAGTTTGATTGTTGATTTAGAACTTAGGCATGATTTTAATTGAGTAAGGATGAGATGAGATTGTAATCTGGGCCTTAGGATGGGTTTGGGCTTTTAAAATTTGGTAAATGTGGGCTTTTAAAATGGCTTAAGGGAATGGGCTTTTATGTTTCAAAATGGGCTTTTAGATAAAAAATTTTGAAAAGGGCCATGCTAAATAAATGTTGGGTTTGGTTTAGGGATGTGTCATGAGTGATTTGAGACAAATTTGAGGTGATTTGGAATTGAATCGAGTCTAATTTGGGTCCCCTGGTGATAGGGTCAAAATAAATCAAAATGGACTAACTTGGGCTAAGGTTGGGCTAATGTTGAAATTGATGTAAAGTAAATGTTGAGAAATGTTTATGGGAGTGTAACAAAGAGTTTTCAACCTTGGTTGGGCTTTAACTTTGGAATTTGGGCCTATTTGGGTTCATGGTGGATTTAGGCCTATTTAGGGAATTTTGAGTTTGGGTTGAATTTGAGTAAGGTTTGGGTCCAAATTTTGGGCAAACTATGATAGTGTTTTATTTATGGAGATGTTAGGGAAGATTTAGAAAAGGTTTGGGGTTAATTGGAGTTGAATTGGGTTGGTTTGGGCTAAGTTTGGGTTATGGGTCAAAATTCGGCTTTAAGCTTAAAAATGAAATTGGATTCAAATGTCAATCAAATTGGGCTTGGATTTGGTCTACATTGATATTGGGGATATTGAATTGAAGTTTAGAATTGAATTGGACCAAAATTGAGGTCAATCGGAAAGGTTTGGTTTGACATTGGGTTCATTTGGGTTTGACTTTTGGGCAAATTGGAGGTTTTGGCAAAAGTGGGGTAAATTGACAAAATTGGCCCATGGTGTAGTTGAACAAAATGAAATTGAGAACATTTGGGATTTTCTGGAATTTTCTGAGAATTTTTGGAATTTTTAGATTTTTGGGTTAAGAGGGGCATTTTGGTAATTTGGAGGGTATTTGGGGTATTTTTAGAAATTTTGGTATTTTTGGTTATGGATGATCAATTTGAATGGTTGGGAATGTTCAAGGTTAATTTTGGGGAGTTTTTGGTGGTTTGGAAATTTTGGAGGTTTTGGGTAATTTCAAGGGTTTTTTGGTAGGCTAGGTGGGACCGGGGCCCCGGGGGTCAAAAATTGAAATTTTGAAAAAAAGAAGGTTGATCAAATGTAAGTGAAATGAAATTATTTTGGTTGAGCCATGAAGCCATGAAGCCATGATAAGCTCATATGAGTCATGAAAGGACTCATTTGAGGTATTCACTATGTTGTTCCTAACCCTCTTAGCCAGGGGCTTAGGGGTTAAGGTCCATCCATGTGAATTACCTACATGAGTCATGAGATCAAGTTGGGTATAGGTGCGCTTTTACGATGTGAGTGTGAGGGTGTAGTGTATGTGTAAGTAAGCTCTCATCAGACCAGGCCACCCAGGGTGATCCTAAGGCCAAAGAGTCTTATAGGGAACTCATCCTTTAAACTTCCACATTTGATCTCAACCCTCTAGGTGATTAGGGGTTTACAATCAAGCTTGCGGGGTCGCAGGGAGTTAAGAAGTAGTTTGAATTTCTAAGTGGTGGATTCCATTTCTAGTCCTCTAGGATAGTCAAAGGAAAAGCCTAAGGCTAGATTCTAAGTACTAAAAGGAGAAGAGAAGACCTCATAAAAAATGAGGTCAACAGCACCCTCCTCATCTTTTGTGTAAATTGCTGCACTGTCGGTGTCCTCCCAGAGATTGACCAATGTGGTCATCATAACCTTCAAATGTAACTACCTCATCATTTAGCTCGACACGCTCGAAATCTACATCAGCTCGAGTTGGATGCCGCCTAATATAATTATGTAGGGCCATAGTTGCTAACACTATCTGCACCTGTTTGGGAAACGGATAAGGTTGCATATCTCGAAGTATGACACATTTCTTCTTCCAAACTCCAAATGTCCTCTCAATTACGCCTCGCAAGGACGAATGTCTTTTATTAAACATCTCTTTTCTACTTCTTGTACGATTACTGGCTCTCTTGAAATCTGGAATATGATACCTTGTGTCAGGATAGGGTTTAAGGTACCCCCTCTGCATTGGGTATCCAACATCTACCAAATAATACTTTCCTGTAATACTTATAAAATTAGCAAGGTACGGAAGAAAAAATATCAAATTTTTATATTACAAAGGAACTTACCATGAGGTGGGTGAGGAAAATTGTACTATGGATTTCCCGTTGCAATTTTAAAAATCCTACTATCATGTGCGCTGCCCTCCCATCCAGCCAATGCAAATATAAAACACATGTTGAAATCACTAACCGCCATAATATTTTGAGTTGTCCTCCCAGAACGGCCGATAAATGCAACTTTCTCGTTATCCGACACTACAACATGAACGTGCGTTCCATCGATTGCGCCGATGCAACCCTTTATATACAACAGAAAGCATTTCAATATGCAGTTAATTAATATGTGGCTGCAGTATAGAAGTGTACCTTGAAATATGACATATATCGGTCATCGTTGCAAATCTCTACTGGCGTCCTTGCAAAAGTTGGATCGGTTGGTTTTATTATGAATTGTGCTAGACTAACAAGAGAACTCAAACCAACTGAGAAATATCTGCTTATTGTTTCGGACGAGTGTTGGAAGCGTTCCATGGCTCCCCGCATAGACTCGTTTTGTGATAGTATGTAAAGTGTTATGCCTAGTACTTCACAGGATGTTGTCCGAGAAGACCCGTGAAGTCCATGAGATGTTCTTAGATCTATTAGAAGATCATTGAAAACTTTTTGGGACATGCGGAAGATGTTTCAAAATCTCGTTGGGTGTCCTGAAATCATTTCTGTCATCCATTTGTCCCCAATCTGAGATGATGTGTAACAGGGTTCACGATCGACGTACGTATTATAGTATTGCACCAGTATATTTACCGCTGCATTTCACGTCGGCGTCGGACTTCCTCTGGGTCCATAACGATATAAACTACCTATTACAATTAAACCAAATTAAGGTCTTTAGAAATCATAAATGGACTAAAAGAAGCACATGAATGAACTATACTTGGATAATAGATAGCTTAAACATCAGTTCAATCTTCTAAAAATTGTCCAAACAAATACATGACTGGTAGTTCAATCTACTAGATGCAACAAATTTAAGCAGTGCGACATAAAATCAAGTGGTGCGACGGTTACAATAATATTGAATGTATTCTAATCGTCGCTCTTTGGTCAATGCAGTAAAGAAGTCTCGATGTAAGGAATCACGGAAGAGGTCGACAACAAAGTAGAAAAGGTCACGATCCCCAGTCAAGTCTGGATCGTCCTCAAGGAGCCTAACGACCTCATGTACGTCACTTTTCTGAACTCTGTGCAGGGCATCATTAGATGAGTCCACTAGGTATGAGAGCTGGTCTCTCATAGATGCAGCAGCACTCTTTCTCTTTTGTCCGTTCCGTGGGCACTTTGTACGGTTTGTTGATTGAATTTCAGTTTGCTCGTAGATGCGGATCTCTGCTAAATTGTTTGATAGTTCAAAGGCCACATGTTCAGGGGTAGCTTCAAAAATTGTCTGGCTTGGGGCAGCTGCATATTTCCCTGTAGCTACCACCCCACTAAACATCCTGTCGAGCTTGTCCTCCAATTCTAGTTCTATCCCAGCTGATTTGAACTTTTTCGCCACAGGAAAAATCTATAAAACATAATGAAATCTTATTAGAAGGCTAAAAAATAAAACTGATTAACATTACAAATATTAATTGAATAATATCTTACCGCAAGCCTTTCAGTCCACCATGCTTCTGAAGCAGCAATTGTTTGTTTCAACGGATCCCAGCCCAAGCCAGTCGATCCTTGTTTTAAATCCTTCCAATGTTTCCAATCTTTCTTGAGTTGGTCCCATTTATTTTTTAGCTGTAGCCTGTCATAATCCCTGCCTGTGACCTCCCTAAAATTTGTAACAATGTTTTGTCAGCCTTCTTTGTTGAAAAAAGAATTTGGCATATTCCCCTTTTTGACTTCCGTTATGCACAGATCGCAGAAAATTATTTTTATGTCCTTCTCCCAAAGTGCAGGAGTGGCAACTTCTTTGTTCTTATTAGACATACTATGAATAGGAGAAATATTAGCGATATCTTTACTAATAATAGCATTGACATATATCAATTAAAATTAACCCAATAATACAGGTCAGCACATAAAAGAGAATAGTTTACGTGGTTCGGTCATACTGACCTACATCCATGGGAAAGAAATGATATTTTTTTATTGCTGAAATAGAGAACATGTACATAACACTTTAACATGGGCTTGAAAATACAGGCTTCCAATTAAGAAACAGGATTCCAATTTCATCATACAGACTACCAAATATCACTTGAATACATGCTTTCAATGAGTTAAAGCAAAGTAGGTGGAGGACCTCTATGAAGTACAGCCAATTCAAGTTAAGGCAGATAGCTATATATCAGTTAAAGGAGGGGGACGATCTCTATGAAGTACATCCAATATCACTTGAAAATGTAGGCTTCCAATTAAGAAACAGGCTCCCAATTCCACCATAAAGAATACCAAATATCACTTGAATACATGCTTTCAATGAGTTCAATCCAAGCATATCTATGAAGCCTCCATATGAAAAGCATCAAGCTTGGAAGAGCAAAGCACCCTTTCACTTCTTTTTTCATTCTTTTTTTTTTTTAGAAAAAAAAACCTGTCATCGTTAGGGAGAGGAGAAGGGAAACACAAAAGAGGAAATGAAACAGTAGCATTCCTACAAGCCAACAGGAAACCAACAACCAAGTAGTGAAAATGTAAAGCACCAGGCACAGTAATGCCAAACCGAGCAAGGCCACATAAATGAGTAGAGAAGGGAGGAGGTTACCAGCAACCAAAAGAGTGAAACAGAATCATATGTGAAACAGATCACTTTCAGGCTCCATAGCCTAACAGCCAAGTAGTGAAAATGTAAAGCACCAGGCACAGTAATGCCAAACCGAGCAAGGCCACATAAAGGAGTAGAGAAGGGAGGAGGTTACCAGCAACCAAAAGACTGAAACAGAATCATATGTGATCCGTAACAATTCCATCTTATATGTGATTCATAATGCCAAATTACTATAGAAACAAAATCACAGAAAACCGAAATTCCAAACTCTAAAAGAAACTGAAAATACAATGCTCTCCATTATTGCAGTAAAAAACCTTCAGGCATTCATCAAAATTATTTGCACATGACTTTATCAGAATAAACAAAAGAAAACCATAAAACCAGTTTGATTAAGCAAAAGACCATAAAACCACTATAATCTAAATGCACCACAATGTTGGGTCTCAAGTTTTGATGAAGCTTAAAGGAGTGTTGGGTCTCAAATAGAACAACCTTCCATTCTCCTAATACCTGAAATTTTCAAAAAGCATTCTAAAAGTTTCCCTGCTAGGATGCCCCAACCGAAATTTGCACTTCTCAGCCAGATTGGGCACATCAACATTAGATAAAATGAGATCTGGTTTGCCATTCATCCTAATGGTTTCTTGATGATGTTAAAATCCCCTCTACCTTCAAAAGAATCATGACATGTTTGAGCAAAAACCAAATGTTCCACAACGCTAAAATAAAGAAGTCTCGATCAGCATAAGAAGCCCAGCCCCATTCCAACTATATCAGCATAAGAAGCCATTTGTAATGACCTCAAGAATCCATATGTAGCAGTTATATATTCAAAATAGAGATTAGCATTGTGTGCTTCAAAGAAGAGATAAGCTAATCTTCCAACAAAATGCAGTCCAAAATAATAAAAAAAAAGCCATTTGTAATGAGATCGATCGACATAGGTCGAGAAAAAGGAGGAGCAGGAGGCTCGAGAGAAACCCCATATGTAAAAATTTATGTCGATTCAGAGGAGAAGAAGAAGTGGTCGGAGATAGATTCATCAATACATGCCAGGAAGAAGAAGATGGGCATTACGGTTACCTTCGAAGTAATGAGATCGGTCGAGAAAGAGGAGGCGCAGGAGGCTCGAGAGAACTTCTAGGGCGTAAGGGGAGAGCCGCTCGAGTTCGTGCGAGGGCAAGGGCAACAATAGGAATTAGGTCGCGGCAGCGGAGAGAAAGCTGAGGCCGCGGGGGTTTATCCCGCGGCCTGCGGTGAGGCGAATTCACTGCGAGGTGCCGCGAATTCAGAGCGAACTCAAGCCCCACAGTGAGTAATTATTCTTCTCTTTGCCATGAATTCCTCTATGACGTAGTGGTCAGTGTTAAGTGAAATCATATAAAAAACCTTCATTTATGATAACAATAATGCTACACAAATCATTTCATATCATCTCATAAGATGTTTTATTTTCTTTTCACCCTCACAATTGGAGCACCCACTTGCAAAAAGCTAAGAGAACTAATATAATTTATTGAGCTTGTTAGATATGGAAAATCCAAGTTTTGTATGATGTTTAAGAAACTTGTTGGGCTCAAAACCGTACTAATAACTCGATAAACATAGTATATAAGCAGATTTACAAATGTCAATAAAATAGTTGTCTCATCCATCAAATAATAATAATAATAAAATATACATACATATAAAATGAGATGACACATCACGTGTGGGTAATAACATCAAAAACAATTCCATTGAAAATTATCATCAAAAGAACGAACAACACGAGTAATTGTTCTACCAAAAAAATTAACATCAAAAGTAGTTGCAAATTTCTACTTTTCAAACTATAATTTCAAACCAATGCAAACTTTTTCACTTCTCATTGGACGCATAACAGTTCAAGTAAAATTAAGCATAAAATATATTAAAATATATATAGGCACAGTTAGCACTTCAATCATCCATCAGTTATATTACATAATACTCCCTCATACAATCAACCATATGATATTAAATCAACCATTAACTAAAACTTCAGTGATTTGCTCTCGTAACTTAGTGCACCTTCTCCATCGCCTACACAACAGTTGACAATATCATCCTCAATATCCATCATCAATTCGCCCAATCTATATTCATATGCTTCAAAAAGCACAAATTCATTTTCATCTACATAAGTGAGGTTAACATCAATATGTGAATGATGACACCATGTGTAATTATAAAGCATCATTATTGCAACGACAATTTTAACGTATTCTTTGAAAGAATATCTCGGCATATCTCTTAGAATAGTTTATTTTTTTTCAAATTTCAAAAGTCTCAAAGACAACCCGTAATGATGAGTGACACCTATTAAATATCTCTTTTCTTCCCCACATAATTTGGCAATTTCTTTAAAGTCTCGAATGTGATATTTTGTGTTGGAAAATGGCTTAAGGAATCTCCACTGTAATGTATATCCAGCTTCCGCTAAATAATATTTTCCTGTTAGAATAATTAAAAATTAGTTACTCTATTAAAAAGTTAATATAATGCTCAATTGAGAGTTAACCAACCTTGAGGTGGCAAGGGAAAGTTACACAAATGAGAACGTGTCGCAAACTTGAAGATTCGACTATCATGAGCCATGATAAAAGTAAACACATATTAAAGTCAAATATTATCATAATATTATGTCTATGTTAACCATATCTAATGTATGCAACCATATTAGCATTTCACACATGTGCATCAACATATGTTCTATTAATAGCACCAATGCAATCCTATATCGTATCATAATCAGTTTAAATTTTAAAATTCCTTGGATTTTTTTAAATTTGAATCATTGCAATATACCTTGAATTATGACATATATAGATGATCACATGATATTTTTGTAGAAATATTCAAAAGGTTGGGTCTTCAAGTTATCAATAATTTTAGAAGACATACTTATTAATGCATGTAAATCAATATAAAATTATCTACTGATAATTTCAAATGAGTGTTGAAATCTCTCACAAGCTGACTTTATAGACTCATTATGCGATAAAATATAAAGTGTTATAACTAATACCTCCCTTGAAGTCATTCCAGAAGAGCCACAAAGGCCATGATTAGTGTGTTGTTTATTCAAAAGGTCAACAAAGATTACGTAGCTTATACAAAACATATTAAAAATCTCATCGGATGACCCCCAGACAGTTCATTTCTCCACTTCGCGTATAAATGTTGACGTCATACATGAAGTGTGAGAGATGTATGCATGAATCATAATACTTAGTCAGCACAAATACAACAGTTGTGATAAATTTCTTGTAGTGCACTCTATATCATTAGGATTCATTGCTATAGAAAATTATGAACATTGTTGCACAATAAATATTACACATGTTGTGTTTGGTAATATAATAACACGATTACTAATGTAAGATTACATGATATAACAAGTAAAGCATGCATAAACATCACAATAGAATATGTACTTAAGTTGCAACACAAGATATCACAAGTATAAACATCACAACACATGATATCACATGTACTAACAACACGACATAAAATATCATGAGTTCATCACGAGATATAACAAGTTGAATTAAATATCACCGTATTGAGTGAGATGATACATCACAAGTGCTAACATCAAAATTAAGTGTTATACCTGAAAATATAATCAAAAGAAATAACATCACACGTAGGTATTTTACTAAAAGGCTAAAATAAAAATTATTTGTTCTACAAAAATATGATGTGTACCCCACTCAAAACACATAACTAATATGAATTATTCATTGTAATTTTCGTCAAAGAAGCACAAGTAATGAACCTTCCTCCCAGGTGCTATGAATATAAGAAACTCTCTCTTGACAAGATCTTAGAGTAGCTTCATTGAATATAGATATAATGGAATATCTTCATAAATGATTATTGTTTGTTCTAATATTTTTATCATATCAGGAATATTTGAAAATTGTTGCGCGGTTAGTCTCAGAAGATAAGTTTATGTAGGTTGTACCTAATTTCGATATTTGACATCTTGATATGCAAGGCCAATCTTGTAAAATGCACTTGTTTTTAAAGAAGGTGGAGTCTTAATATGATTAGATTCACTGTATTTATTTATGTCATGACGATCTTTGATTAGGATAAATTGGACTCCTTCGCTTTCTTGCAAACTTTGAAGAGTTCAAACATATTCATCAATTGCAACAACAAAACTAAACATGAGATCAAGCTTCTCCATTAGCTCATATTCGATTCTTCCAAACCTAAATTATTAGTATTTGTCACAATCTGATTCATACAATCAAAAAGAAAAGTTATGTTCAATAAATTTGCGTATAAACAAAATAGAAATAAATTTTTTTTAAAATTTATTTCACCTCTTACTTCTTACACCAATTTGTCCATGCATCTTTGGTAATTTTTAATTAGATCCCAACCAAATCCAATATATATTATTTTGATCTCATTTCATATTTTAAAATCTTTTTTAGTTATTCTCATTTTTTATTAAATTGAGTTAGGTCATACAATCTTTCAGTTTTCTCTTGAAAATTTTTTGTAGTGTTCTGCCCACATTCTTTGGTAAATGTGTTGTTGGCTCATTTTCTAATTCAATCTCTTTCAAACAAATGTCACAAAAAAAAAACATTTTGATTCTTTCTCTCAAATAGTGAATGATATTTTGTCTCTTGTGTTGCTCATTGGTTATTGTGTCTATGCACACTCACATTAGAAAGAGTTCAGAATGAAGCATATCCTGTCTAATAAGAAGAGAAATCTACACTTTAATTTCAAAAATCAAAGTTAGTTACTATAAAATATAGGGTCATGTACATACATGGCACTCAATTCTTATGTATTTACATATCTAACACCTAAGATTTCCATTTTACCTTTCCGCCACCCAAAAATTTCATATCACCTAAAAAATACCATTATTTTAACTTTTAAAAAGTGGAATACGTCTTCTCAAGTGGCATATATGTAGAAATTAAAGTTCAGATGTTAAATTTATAAATACATAGGAATTGAGTGGCATGCATGCAAATCTTTTGTTTTTAGCACAATTTAATTTAAAGCAATTATTGGAAACTACTGATTATTGTGCAATAATCAGTAGTAGTGACTTCAAGGTTATGAGCAGAAAATATAGTGAAGCAGAGGAAATATAACTGAATCTACCAGTTTTCATAAGATCATGTCATCTTCCAAAACTGCAACTAATATTGATTCATGTATGCCAATAAGAAAAATAACTACAAAAATGGAAGTTAGTGCAAATATGGCTTCTGCTAGTTATAAAACACGGCAAAAGATATCAGTTACCAGAAAAAAAATATGAAAATTCAAAAAAAATGCTCAAATATACAAACTGAAAACGTTACAATATTCCACCAGAAAGATAGAAAATCAATGTTCCAAGCACAAAGAACTTACAATACAGTCCAACCTTCAGATCAATTAGAGACATTCATAACTCAACCAATAATAGCTTCAAATAACGAAATAAAAAGTAGTTTGGATTTGGTTGACAAAGCTGGGGCAAATTCGAAATCTGAAACTTGCAGCTTTCCAGTAGTTTCTACTTTGAAGTTCAAAAGCATGATTAGTTTAACGAGACAAATGGGAAACACAATTACCATCCAATCTACCAAAAGAAGGACGGCAAGTGAAAAAGGAGAGTGGCGGAGGAGGCTCGAAGATGAGACCGCTCTTACGTTGGGTTTCTTGGCGATGCGAAGATTGCACGACATTCCTGCGAGAAGAATGTGAATGCAAGCCATACGAGCACCAGCGAAAATGAAGGGTAAAGGTGTGATCCGCCGGTTCATTCACTTTTAGTGGAACGTGTTATTCACACAAGTCATGTTCGTAATATAGACCAAAAAGCTCAAACAAACCTAAAATTTTTATCGGGACTCTGGACATAAAGTTACGTACGGACTCCTAAAAATATTCTGTCATATGTGTTATATCAAGCTCACCTACAAAAATATTATAGTGGAACTACGGACTCCGCAATAACCCAACAATAACCTAGAAATAACCCCAGAATAACCTCTGCTGTGTTATTTCAGGGAAGTGGAATATGAGTTTATCTTTAATAACTCAAAAATAACCCTCAAATAAAACCACATAGGTTATTTCAGGGATATTTGGAGGTCTTTAAAGTAAATATATGAGTTTCTCTTCAATAACCTCGAAATAACCCATAAATAATCAAGAAATAATTTCTGTGGTGTTATTTTTAGGATATTGAAGTGGAACGCGAAGGTTATTTCTGGTTATTGAAGTGGAATATATGAGTTTCTCTTTAATAACTTTGAAATGGCCTCTGCGGTTCCACTTTAATAACCCCGAAGTAACATCCGCGATGTAGCATATATGACAGCATATTATTTGAGTCTGCAGGTAGAGCTACGTTCAGAGTTCGGACAGAAAAATCTTGTCATGCAATTTTAATTTTTTTCCTATACCATTGAATTATCTTAAGATAAACTTTAAATTGAACATGCTCAGGTCACATCGTATACTTCTTAACGAGGAAAACCAACAAAGTAATCATGGCATTCATTTTTCTTCCTCTCGTAGGCTCGATCAATGCGTTTAAGGTTCTGATGTTGATTACAGACAAATTTAAAATCTACATAAAAATATTACATGCACATGAAATATATCACCATCCTCATTTTGCATGCAAATATTAAAAAGAATTCTAAGACTGTTTTTTAAAATTTTTGGGCATTAACTAATGTATATATCATTCAATAACATAAAATAGATTGCATTTTGGTAGTCGGAAGGGAAAGCTCCAAGATAAACCTAAAGCTTCAATAACAAGGCGCTTAAAAAGACATTAGACCTACAAATTGGATGTATGAGATGACATCTTAATTTCTAAAATAAGCAAAGTAAGCTTGCTAAATCTAGAAAGTATTACGTGAGGCACCTGAATGTTACTTTGTGTTCGGACTCCAATCTAAAATTGGATTATCTTTATATTCTATTTACTAAAATATAATTGTAAGGTTCTAAAATAAATGATTTGAATATAAGAGTTTATAACATAGCATAATAATACAGTTGTACTGAAGAAAAAATTCAGATATAACCGTGTTGTACTGTACAAAATATATAAATAATTCTTCAATCCACCACAATGAGGACAAAAATAATTCTAAAATATATGATTTGAAAGTATGGGTTACAGCATGACATAAATTTACAGTTATACGAAAGATTTGTATGAACAAAACATATAAATAATCCTTTAATTCGTTATAATAAGGAAGAAAATGACTCTAAAATAAATAATTTGAAAGTAAGGATTCATAGCATGGCATAAAACACATGTTATATTTAGCAAAATATGTAAATAATTCCTAAACCTACTAATAACCCTTACTTTGTTCAGTACAACACGGTTATATCTGAGATTTTCTTTTAGTACAATTGTCTTTTAGGTCATGTTATGAACCTTTACATTCAAAACATATAGTTTAGAACCATCTTTGTCCTTATTATAGCGGATTTAAAGAGTATATATATACTTTGTTAAGTACAATATAACACGGTTGTATCTATGTTTTTTCTTCAATACAACTGTGTGTTTATGTCATACTATGAACCATTGCATTGAAATAATGTATTCTAGAGCATTACAACTGTTGCAGTGAATAAAATTTGTAAATAATCTATTTTTAGATTAGAGTATGGAAGTTGAGTAACGTCCGGACTCCGCACGTAGCATTTTTTCATTTAAATTGACTCGAAATTCGAAATATAAATATTTTATTGCACAATATTAGTTCGGCTAACTGAAGATTCTTCTGAATTCTAAAGCATTGCGTTGAATAAGACCCACAGTCATTTGAGAAGCTAAGGTGATGGAGGAGATTATACCATAGAAGCAAGAGTTGTAAAAACTTTAAGAGAAAGAAGAATAAAGAAGATGAACAGAACCTTTGTGTAAAGTGCTGTAACCCATGTATACAACCAGGAATGGAAAAAGCTTTGAAAAACAAATCCTTGTAGGCAAATGAAAAAATTCATTTACCTTTAATATAAAAGTTAATTTAGAATATCTAATAAATAAAAGTAAACTATAGCATAAGGATGATGTTATCCACCTCTCTTTAATCTAATCAAAATAAAGCAAAAAAAATCTGAAAAAAACTTAAATTAAATTGATGGAAGGTGTAGCAAGCCTTGCAAAATCAATCCAATTGAGCTCCTTTGATGAAGCAATATATTTCTGTGCTAAATAGTTAGCTAACATGGATGGTTGTATATCAACTATCACAAGGTGCAAAGCAACAGACCTTTAAAGAGTTATAAGCCATGTAATAATACATAAGTTCAGGTGCTAGTTTTGGTATATCATCTTTAGACATCCAAGCATATCATTTGAGGGAACTATACCTTTTCATCAAGAATTTGTGCTTGACTCTTTCCAAGTATTAACTTCATTTATGTGATGCGTTTAATATTAAAGTGGATGGAAAATGAATAACGGGCTAAATAAAAGTGAAATATTTATCAAAGTTGGCTCACGTTAATGAATCAACAAGCAATGCTCGAAGCTCAAAACATTTTTTGATAAGATTTTAAATCTTTAATGTTGAAATTTTACCTTATAAATATGTAATGAAAATATAAAACATAAGCATTTGATTCAATCTTCCCATCTACTTATTTAAAAACGATGCAGGCTCATACAAGTAATTGTATAAATTTAAATTGAGGGAAGCCTTCAGGTATTACCACGTTAAAAAATTTTATATTATGTAATTTAATGCTTTCTAAGTACATCTTATGGCTACTTCTATTTTTTTCTTTGGAGTTTCCATTATCTAATTCTAGTGCTATCAGGTATCTGGTGTCCTTGCTGGCGGGATGATTCCTTTTTGTTGATGTTTTTGACAGTTGCTTTTTGTCACTTTCAACTTCAGCCAATAGCATGTGAGTCCATGTTGGTTTCTTCTCATGGAGGTAAACCTGCAATACTTATACATAGTAATGTGCTTCATAGATTTTTGGATCCTCTTCAACATTCTTTGGTGAGAAAATTTATGCTTGGTAAGCCATTTCAATGAGTCTCCTATTATTTCTATATGGATTGCAATTCAACATTTAAGAGTGTATATATCTTTGTGTGTGTGTGTGTGTGTATGCGTGATTGATAAATTCACTTTGTTTTCTTTGGACTTTTCATTTAGGAACCCTATTTTGGTGGACTTTCCTCTTGCTATTATTTTCATACCCAAAATTATTCGAACATTATTTAAAATTGTTCACAAGACGGAGGCCATTGGCAGAAAGTGTTTCTTAAGATTAGATCAAGTTATTGCTCTCACTGTCTAGTACTTCAGCATGACATCCATAATTGTATGCAATTTTTCAAGAAAATGGCCCAACATCAACTTTCAAATAACATTAATCCTAAGTGATCCTCTTGCATCTAATAGAGTCCACACAGTTATGCAAGTCAATATAAATGTATATCTACCTTCTTATGCTGACCTTTCTACTAATAATTGAAATTAAGAGCTTAATATTCAAAATGTATCATGCTCACTCCTCAGTTTTAACAAATTCCACATTATCAAATTTGTATCTGATAACTCGATTAATTTGCTATTCTCTTTTGATTATGATTATTATTTCATAATTTCTACTAATGATATTTTCTAGCGGATAATGGCTCTCAATTGGTTGTTTCCTAATCACAACACTTCACAAACATAGGAAATCATTACCATCACTTGTAATCAATCACTAAGCATTGATTTACTCAAGTCTTTATAAGTCCTTCTCCTTCACATTTGAATCAACAAGATAAAAGAAATATTTATTGACCTCGCTTTTAATTAATCATTTCTCTTGGCTTATATTCAATCTCATATGATCCTATGATTTTTTTTTCTTAGTGCCATCATATCACTGAATTGAACTTGAATCAACCAAGGCTTGAACTACACTAAAATTAGACCTTAAGTCAACTCTAAATCATATTTAAAACTAAAATTTGATTGAACAAAAATTTAAATTAAAGAGATCAAAATGGGATTCTAATATAACTGGGTTTAATTAACCCTTAAAGTGAACTAAAAATTAGTTTAGTTTAAATGCACTCCAAAATTATTATATTATCCACAGATCATCGTAATGCTTAAATTTCACTCTGAAAGTTGGAGCATATTCATTATCACATATGAAAAGCTTGAAACTGGTTTCATGATGGTCAAACATTATTTTTATATAAAATTATAATTTCAGATATTCATGCACAAAAATTACTCTAGCGTAATTTCTTTCATTGGAACACCATTTAATAAAACATATTGCACATGTGTGTCTGAAATGTCGAAGTCTTTCAAATGAGTCCCTCTGTGCAGCAATCAGACTTCATTAGGAAGTTCATCAAGATTATAATAATTTGTACTATAATAATTATAATAATGATAATAATCATTATAAAACCTCCCAATTGAACTTAAATCAATACTAAATTCAAATTAAATTCAAATTAATTTAAAAAATAAAAATAATGAAATAAAATTCAAGAAAATTTTCATAAAAAAAATCAAATAGAAAATTTCTTTTTTCTAGGGTGTGGCGCACACTTTAACCTTAATTTTCTTTAGATGAGTCCCACTTTAACTAAAAACTAAACCCATTCACTTTAATTAATTCAAACTCAAACTAAATTCAAATTCGATCCATGTTCTCATCCTTCCTCCCAAGCAGGCTCCCACCTTCTCCAAACAAAAAAGACGACACTGTCGGTAATTTTATTTTCACTTCTGTCTTTTGAAAGAGATCTTCATCTTTCTTTCAAAAGGGAAAAAACTAAGTATTGTTCTTCATTATCTTATGATTTTGTAAACACTTACCTAGTGGATTTGCTTTGGTTAAATGAAGTTTCCGTTGTGTTTTCTTCGTGCTTTGTGACGTATCTCTCTTACTCTTTCTTCTTCTTTGGAAATAATGGCATGAGAAGATTATGCCATTCTTTTTCTTTCACTTTTCTTTTGTAATGAGTAGAATTCATGTGTAGGATGTTGAGATACATGCTAGAAGAAGTTTTATATATATATGTGATGTTTTTTACTTGCACTTCATTTACATTGCAATTAAGGCCTGTTGTAATGCTAAAATTCATTGTGAAAATATACAATCCGAGAGGGTTATGTTTTCTACAACTAAGTACGAACCACATTCAAATTCCATGGATGGTGAAGTTCACGGGGATTGAATGCAAATAAATAGGGAAATATAATTATTGGACGTAGAAGTGGAGATTTTAGAGTGACAGACTAAAATCTCCAATTCAGTCATATTGTTTGAGTATTGAAGCAGTGATGTTAGCCCTCAGGAGAGGGGAACGTGGGAGCTCCGAAGTGAGAGCTGGTATCCTCCCAGCCTAGCCACAAATTCAGTAAATAAGCATAGGATTAGTCAATATTTTTTATGCCTGGACCAAAGGGTAAAGATTATGATTGCTCCTATTTGACACATACAATATTTAATGCATCTCATTCCTATACATTATCCATTTCATTACATAAAAATAGTAGTTTTTAGTATCTTAAAATTCTCCAAACCAATTCATCCAAAAAGAGTTATCGTTAGAATTAATATTTGCATTTAGTTATAGTTACTATCTTTACATTTAACACTTGCATTTAGGAGTAGTTGGTAGATAAAACATCATTTGAATCGACATTCCAAACTAAGGAGTAATTGTAGTAGACTAGAATTTGACTAAGGACTTTTTATCTTGCTTCCCTGTGGGATCGATAATCAGGACTCCACTAGAGCCCTGTATTACTTGAACGATACGCATACTTGCGTTTAAAATTGTAAATTTTACAAAAATTATTATAAAATCTAAATATAAATTCATAAGTAAAACTAAACATCGCACATCAAGTTTTTGAAGCCATTTGCGAGGAATTAAATATTCTAAAATATGGTATCGAATCTTGTATTTAAAAGCATATATAAAGTCGCAGCGCATCAAGTTTTTGGCGCCGTTGTCGGGGATAGGATAGAATAAAAAGTAAAAAGAAAGATAAGAAAAATTTAAAA
This sequence comes from Papilionanthe hookeriana x Papilionanthe teres, assembly GCA_022702705.1. NCBI lineage: Eukaryota > Viridiplantae > Streptophyta > Magnoliopsida > Asparagales > Orchidaceae > Papilionanthe > Papilionanthe hookeriana x Papilionanthe teres. The sequence continues at coordinate 25,744,050 of CM040427.1, forward strand.
AAAAACAAAACAAAAACAAAACAAAAATATTTTAAAATTTATGCGTAGTTTTGGATCTCAAGGATCACTACATTTTGATTCTAAATTAGAAAAAACAATTAAAAGAATTAAAAAAAGAAAACAAATTTTAAAACATCAAGAAATGGCTAACTTACATAACAATAATCAAAATCCAATCGAAATTAATGAACAAAAAATTTATAAACCATTAAGAGAATATGCAAACCCTACAGCTGATGAACTTCATGTTAGTATTCAAATGTCAGCTGTAGATGCTAATTCTTTTGAGCTTAAACCTTCTATTATTCAAATGGTTCAAAATAATCAATTTGGAGGAACACCTAATGAGGATTCAAATTTACACCTTGCTAGTTTTTTAGAACTTTGTACTACCTTTAAATATAATAATATTTCTGATGATGCTATTAGGCTTAGACTTTTTCCTTTTTCCTTAAAAGATAAAGCAAAGATGTGGCTTAATTCATTAGTAACTTGTTCTATTAAAACTTGGTCAGATATGACACAAAAATTCCTTGCTAAATATTTTCCTCCTTCTAAAACTGCTAAATTGAGAAATGATATTACTTCATTTACGCAATTTGATAGAGAAACAATTTATGAAGCTTGAGAAAGATTTAAAGAATTATTAAGAAAATGTTCTCATCATGCTTTACCAGATTGGTTAATCATTCAAACATTTTATAATGCACTTATTGGATCACTTAGATCTATTATAGATGGGCTGCTGGTGGTTCTTTAATGGCTAAGACATTTGAAGAAGCCTACACTTTAGATGAAGGAATGGCTAATAATAATTTTTAATTGCCTTCTGAAAGGGTTAATCCTAAAAGAATGGTCAGTATTCAAGATAATGAAGCCTTTTCTATTTTTGCTTCACAAGTGGCTGCGATATCTAAGAAATTAGATAATTTTGCTATTAACATATCACATGTAAGTAATGATAATTCTGCAAATTTTGATGATTCTCAAACAATGAAAACTTTGCAAGCTATTGCTAGTAAAACTAATAACCCTTATTCTAATTATTATAATCCTGGTTGGAAAAAAACATCCTAATTTTAATTGGAATAATGGACATCAACAATGAAATAATAATCAAGTTAATCTAAATTGGAAAAATCAAGGAAACTCAAACTATAGACCAACTTACCCTCCTAGTTATAACAATCAGCAGAAAAAGTTGTCTATAGAAGAATTGATCTTGCAACTAAGAAATCAACTACAAAGTCAAAACATTGTTATTCATAATATTGAGAATCAGATGGGTCAAATCAATAATTTCATTAATTACAGACCTCAAGGAACACTGTCTAGCAATGTCGAAATTAATCCTAAAGAATTTGAGAAAGAACATGAACAAGCAAAAGCTGTACAACTCAGAAGTGAAAAGGAATTAAAAGAGAAAACACGGAATGAGATCGAAAAGAGAAAGAAGTCGAAGAGATCGAAAAACCCGAAGATACCCTTTCTCCAAGTAAAGATCGATCGTAGTACCTATTAAAGTGGGAGTTGAAAGACCACCACCAACTTTTCCTCAAAGACTAAAACAGTAGAAGCTTGACCATCAATTTTTTAAGTTCTTTGAAATTTTTAAGAAACTTACCATCAACATTCTTTTTGCTGAAGCTTTGGAGCAAATGCCAAGCTATGTAAAATTTATGAAGGATATTTAAGCAAGAAGAAAAAATTTGAAGCTTATGAAACTGTTGTATTAAGTGAAGAATGTAGTGCAATAATTCAGAAGAAATTACCTTAGAAATTTAAAGATCCTAGAAGTTTCACTATACCATGTGCTATTGGAGAAAAATTTTGTGGAAAAGCCTTATGTGATTTAGGGGCTAGTATCAATCTCATGCCATTTTCAATCTTTCGAAGGTTTGATTTAGGAGAGATTTCTCCTACCGCTGTAACTCTTTAGTTAGCTGATCGATCGATCACTTATCCTAAAGGAGTTATAGAGGATGTTCTTATTAAGGTAGATAAATTTATCTTCCCTGTGGATTTCATTGTTCAAGATATGGAAGAAGATAAAGAAATACCTATCAGTTTAGGAAGACCTTTTCTAGCTTTCAAACGAGCTATGATTGATGTGCAAAAAGGAGAATTAATGATGAGAGTTAATGATCAAGAGATAACATTTAATGTTCTGAAATCAATGAGGTATCCTGATAAAGAAAAATGCTATTGGATGGATATTTTTGATTATATAATTGAAAAACATTATCAAGAAAAATGTAAGATCATTTCTGATGATAAAAATAAAGAATCTATGTTATATAACGAGTCATTAAATGAAGAAAATTTATCTAAAGAAACACATTATATTCATGAGAACCGGAAAATTTTAGACACAACTAAAAATGATATACATTTACCCTCGTTGAAAAAGCCCCTGAACTGGAATTTAAAATGCTACCTGCACATTTAAAGTATGCATTTCTTGGAAATTCATTAACTTGTAATTATATCTTCAGAATTAAGCAAAGATCAAGAAGAAAAATTAATAGGAGTTCTAAAGAATTATAAGAAAGCTTTTGGTTGGACTATTGCAGATATAAAAGGAATAAGCCCTTCAATCTGTATGCATAGGATTTTAATGGAAGAAAATTGTAAACCCACTATTGAACCCCAAAGAAGATTAAACCCAATTATGAAAGACATTATTAAGAAAGACATATTGAAATGGTTAGATGCTAGAATTATTTATCCTATTTTGGATAGCCAATGGGTAAGTCCTATTCATTGTATTCCGAAGAAATGATGAGTAACTGTCATTGTTAATGAAAAAAATGAATTAATCCCAACAAGACAAGTTATTGGATGACAAATTTGCATTGACTATTAACCCGACCCGCAATTACGTAGTAAATTAACTTCCAAAAGATGGCCAAAAACTTGACGCGATTTATAAATAGCGGCTAGTGTGCAAAATCTTAAATAATATAAAAATTAGAAAATATTTTACACACTAGGGGTACTACGCAAGTATACGTATCGTTTCAACTAATATAGAGTTTTCTTTAAAAACCCCAGTATCTATCCCACGAGGAAGTGAAGTAAGAGGTCTTTAGTCAAATTCTAGTCTACTACTAATAGTTCTTAGTTTGGAATGTCAATAAAAATTGTGTTTTATCTAGCAACTACTTCTAAATATAAGAGTTAAATGTAATAGTAACTATAACTAAATTCAAATAATAATTCTAAAGATAACCCTTTTTGGATGAGTTGGTTTAGAGAATTTTAAGATATTAAAAACTACTATTCTTATATAATGAAATAGATAATGTATAGGAATGAGATGTTTTTAATATTGTATGTGCCAAATAGGAGCAATCATATTCTTTACCCTTTGGTCCAGGCATGAAGAACATTGACTAATCCTATGCTTGGTTACTGAATCTGCGGCTAGGCTGGGAAGATACCGGCTCTCACTTCGGAGCTCCCACGTTCCCCTCGCCTGAGGGCTAATGACTCGACCCGCAATTACGCAGTAAATTAACTTCCAAAAGATGGCCAAAAACTTGACCCAATTTATAAATAACGGCTAGTGTGCAAAATCTTAAATGATATAAAAATTAGAAAATATTTTACACACTAGGGGTACTACGCAAGTATACGTATCGTTTCAAGTAATATAGAGTTTTCTTTAAAAACTCCAGTATCGATCCCACGAGGAAGTGAAGTAAGAAGTCTTTAATCAAATTCTAGTCCATTACTAATAGTCCTTAGTTTGGAATGTCGATTAAAATTGTGTTTTATCAAGTAACTATTCATAAATGCAAGTGTTAAATGTAAAGATAATAACTATATCTAAATGCAAATAATAATTTTAAAGATAACCCTTTTTGGATGAGTTGGTTTGGAGAATTTTGAGATATTAAAAACTACGATTCTTTTGTAATGAAATAGATAATGTATAAGAATGAGATGCATTTAATATTGTATGTGCCAAATAGGAGCAATCCTATTCTTTACCCTTTGGTCCAGGCATAAAGAACATTGACTAATCCTATGCTTGGTTACTGAATCTGCGGCTAGGCTGGGAGGATACCAGCTCTCACTTCGGAGCTCCCACGTTCCCCTCGCTTGAGGGCTAACATCTACACTTCAGCACCCAAACGATAGGACCGAATTGAGGATTTTAGCCTGTCACTCTAAAATCTCCAATTCTACACGCCCGATTAATATTATTTCCCTATTTATTTGCATTCAATCCCCATGAACTTCACCATCAGCGGAATTTGAATGTGGTTTCACTTTGTTGAGAATTTCACAGCCCTTTCGGGTAGATGCAATTACAACGAATTTTAACAATACAACGGGCCCTTATTGTAATGTAAATGAAGTGCAAGTAAAAACCATCACATTTATAATTAAATTTACTTCTACCATGCATCACAAAATCCTAAACATGATTTCTACTCATTACAAAAGAAAAGTAAAAAGAAAATAATGGCATAATCTTCGCATGTCGCTATTTCTAAACAAGAAGAAAGAGTAAGAGAGATGCGTCACAAAGCATGAATAAAACACAACAGAAACTTCATTTAACCAAAGCAAATCCACTAAATAAATGTTTACAAAATTATAAGATAATGAAGAAAAATACTTAGCTTTTTACCCTTGAAAGAAAGACGAAGATCTCTCCCATAAAGTCTCCCGGCGCTCCATGCATTGCTAGCGAAATCCCTTACAAATTCTCTCAAAATCTCCTCTCCAATCTCTCCAAAAGGGTAGAAATCTACATTTCTACTCTTAATCTAAGAATCATAAACATTCCTCTAAGTTTTTCTCTCCTTTCCTCTATTGTTTCTCTTTCTTTTCTAACATATATTCGTCATTTTAAAGAGTATGGACGAAGTTTGAAGAGTTTCCTTAAGCACCCCTTCAAAAAAGCGTCCAAATACGTCGAATATTGGCCCAAAACCGCCAAATATCGGTTCATGGTCGTCCGGGCTGCTGTCGGCGGGTTCGAGGCCACCGTCGGTGAGCTTTTATCTCATTTTTTGGTGGTCTTGGGAAAATCTCGCAGTCGGCGAGATCGATCTCGCCGTCGGCGAGCAGGCTGCTGCGCGGCTCCACCGTTTTAGCTCCGTTTCGCCCCATTTCAGTTGCGTTGCGTTTGTAACAGATAGCCCTACAAAATAAGCATAAAAACAACCTTTCTTTAAAGTGTAATCTCATTCAAAAATATGCAAAAATTGTAAAAGAGATTAAACATCAAAAGACTTATCGAAAGGTGTCAGGGCAGAATTTCATTTCTTGCTCGTTTTTGCTCCAAATTGCACCGTTTTTGCTTCCTTTTGCTCCAATCACCATTTCTTGTATCTATAACGAATAAACATACAAAATACCTTCCTTTAAAGTGTAATATCATCAAAAATAAGTAAAATGATATAGCAAAAAGCGTATATATTTTAGGCGTGTCAGCTAACAATCTACACTTCAACACCCAAACGATAGGACCGAATTGAGGATTTTAGCCTGTCACTCTAAAATCTCCAATTCTATGCCCGATAATTATATTTCCCTATTTATTTGCATTCAATCCTCATGAACTTCACCATCAATGGAATTTGAATGTGGTTCGTACTTAGTTGTAGAAAGCATAACCCTCTCGGATCGTATATTTTCACAATAAATTTTAACATTACAACAGACCTTAATTGCAATGTAAATAAAATGCAAGTAAAAATCATCACATTTATAATTAAATTTACTTCTACCATGCATCACAAAATTCTAAACATGATTTCTACTTATTACAAAAGAAAAGTAAAAGGAAAATAATGACATAATCTTCTCATGCCGCTATTTCCAAAGAAGAAGAAAAAGTAAGAGAGATACGTCACAAAACGCGAAGAAAACACAACGGAAACTTATGTAACTAAAAGGAAGTATTTTCACATTAAAATTTTATTTTTCTTTCTACCCCCAAACTTAATTTTTTAATATATATATCATTCAGTACAAAAAATATAAGTTGGAAGAAAACAGTTCAGAAATTCTATCTACCACAAATGTCTATCAAAATCATTCGCAAGTATTCGTTAGGACAGAACAATATGTAGCAGAAAATAAATCTAAACTAATCATGCCAGAATGAAATTAACTAAACTAATGTCTAACTAGCATAGCAGGTATCAGCAAGGGAATATAAAAATGTTCTTCAATACCTAAATGAAGTTGTAACACAAACATAAACACACAATTCAAATACAATCACAAATGATAAATGAGGTCAATTCTTCCTTTAATTCATCGCATCTCACTAATTTACTTACAATTTCTAACAAAATCACTACACTAATAAATTAGACACTTCAAAATGATTTTATAGATTATAATCACAAAGATAAGATTATCATTAATAAATTGGCTCCTAGGCACCAATCTCAGGCATCATCTAATCCTTATAATTAAGCACCTCTAACTGTTTTAAAAAATAGTGTAAGATCATCCATATGGTATTCATCAAATAGGTTCGCGAATCCTATCTAATGAAAATAAAGTTGTAGAAAGGAAGTAACAAATTAAGATGAAACTATCAATGTTCGAAATTCATGATTTCTCTTGTAAAACTCAAGTCCAGGTGAGACCCAAGTCAGAGTGGACTCGTCAATCCAACTACTACAAAAGAACATATAAGTCTAACCATAATAAGAAGTTAAGGAATCACCTCCCTCATGACACACAAAGATCAAATCAAACTGCTAATAATCCAAACATCTACCAATCATCAATCAAACTGATCAATCCACTATAAAGCAAATACAATAGATCACTAACAATCATGACTCTCAAGCACACTAAATCAAAGCACACAGATAACTATGGGTTGCCTCCCATAAAGCGCTTGGTTTAACGTCATTAGCCCGACAAATGATTCCACCTGGATCAAAATTCAATTTAAGTAATCCTCGATCAATCGCCCAATCTTTTTCAGATCCAGGGATTCCTACAAAATTCTCAAATTTTAATTTTTCATCCAGCTCTTCCTTTTCAGTTGGATTTATATCATAATTCCTCGTATTTCTTTCTAGATCCAATATTCTTCTATTGATTTTCTGAAAATTGCATATTAATATCATCCTTGAAATTTATAAGAAATGGATATTTATAAGATACTTCAATATCTCCCAAATTTTGGATTAGATTCTCTTTAGATAATTCAGATTATGGATCAAATTCTTCTATGTCACTCTTATGATTCAAGTTATCTTCCAATTCTTCTCCTTTATAATTATTAAATAATGAAGGATCTATCTTAGTTGAGGAAATAGGTTTTTCTAATTCCCTAGGAATTTCTTCCAATGGTCTTCCAATATCTTTATCCTCTTTTCTCAACTCAAAGTTCTTTTGAAATTTATCCTCAAATTCTCTTCCAAGTCCTAGTTCAATAGTTTTATATTGTTCATCATTTAATTCAGGTTTTTCTTGTGATTGAATCACATCTAAAGATATAAAGACTGGTGGTGTAGATGAATTCCCTAAATAGATAGACTTTAAAATTGTATGAGGTATATCCATCTTAAGTTCCTGAGATTTTTCAATACATGGAATTAAAAGTTTACTATTTTTGGTAGCGTCCATCATTTCACACCTCTCCTGAACATACATACAGTCTTTTTTAAATAAAGTTTTCAACTCATCATGAAAATCTATTTCAATCTCATATTTTAACTTACTCTCAAAACTTTCTTGGAAATAGTCTTTACTTAGATAATCAATTTCATCCATCAAAAAACAATCATCATCTTTTCTCTTAGCTGGATATTTCATAGTCTTTAATACATCAAAAGTGATTTCATGGTCATTAATATTTATAGTCAACTCTCCTTTTTGCACATCTATCATAGCTTGTCCAGTAACAAGGAAATGTCTCCCTAAAATAATTGGAATTTCTTTATCTTCCTCCATATCTAATACAATAAAGTCCAAAGGAAAGATAAATTTATCAACTTTAACAAGCACATCTTCTATAACTCATTTTGGATAAATGATAGATCGATCAGCTAACATAAGAGTTACAGTAGTGGGAGAAATATCGATTAAATCTAACCTTCTAAATATAGATAGAGACATCATATTAATGCTCACTCCTAAATCAAATAAAGCTTTTCCACATAATTTTTCTCCAATTGCACAAGGAATTGTAAAGCTAAAAGGATCTTTAAGTTTCTGAGAAAAATTTTTATGAAGTATGGCACTGCACTCCTCACTTAGTGCAACTGTCTCATAATCCGTAAATTTCCTTTTCTTGTTTAATATATCCTTTATAAACTTTGCATAACTTGGCATCTGTTCCAAAGCTTTAGTGAAAGGAATATTTATCGTTAACTTCTTAAGTACTTTCATGAACTTTGAAAATTTTTTATCCAACTCATGCTGTATAAGTCTTTGAGGAAATGGAGGTGGTGGTTTTTCCAAACTGATTTTAGTTGGAGATATTAATTTTTCCAGATCCTTAGAAACATGTTCTTCAGGTCTTTTAGTTTCCTTTGTTTCTCTCACAACATATTTCTCTTTTCTAACCACATCCTCTATTTCTCTTCCAATTTTTAATTGGACAGCTTCTATTTGTTCATTTGTGTTCTCTTTAGGGTTGATCTCATTGTTTCTAGGAAGTGTTCCTTGGTGTCTATTGCTAAGTGAATTAACAATTTGCCCCAGTTGATTCTCTATGTTTCTAATCACAGCATTTTGACTTTGCAACTGGTTTCTTATTTGCAATACCACTTCTTCCATAGACATCTTCTTATCCTCAAATTGTTGATCATTGTTAGAGTCCGGTGGATATGAAAGTCTATAGTTTTTGTTCCCCTGGTTATTCCAACTTTCATTAGGATTTGCATGATTATTTTCCCATTTTTGCTTTCCACTATTAGTAGTATGATTCCAGTTAAAATTAGGATGGTTCTCCCAATCTGGGTTGTAAAAGTTAGAGTACGGGTTGTTTATGGTATTTAAAGTCTCATATGATAACTTAGAATCAATTATAGGCCCTAATGAACTTTCCTCACTTATAGGAGTAAATTGAGGTTGGTTCATTCCAAATTGGTCCAACTTCCTTGATATTGCAATAATCTGAGATGCAAGAATTGTAATTATATCCGTATCATGAACACTAGCTACATTTTTATGATTTACCCTTGTAGAGGGCCATTGAAATTCATTTGTAGCCATTTCTTCAATTAATGCATACGCTTCATCAAATGATTTTGACATTAATGATCCACCAGTGGCAGCATCAATTATAGACCTAAGGGATCCTACTAACCCATTATAAAAAATTTGAATGATTAACCAATCGGGCAGAGCATGGTGTGGACACTTTCTTAGGAGTTTCTTAAATCTTTCCCATGCTTCGTATATTGATTCTCCTTCATACTGACAAAATGAGATAATATCGTTTCTAAGTTTAGTGGTCCTTGAAGGTGGAAAATACTTAGCTAAGAATTTCTGAGTTAACTCCTTCCAATTTTTAATAGAACCAGGTGCTAAAGAATATAACCACATTTTAGCCTTATCCCTTAGTGAGAAAGGAAAAAGCCTTAGCTTAACGACGATCTCAGACATGCCATTATAACGAAATGTAGCACAAAGTTCTAGAAAATTTGATAAGTGTAAATAGGGATCCTCCAAAGGAGTTCCCCCAAATTGATTGTTCTGCACCAGTTGGATAATCTCAGGATTTATTTCAAATGAATCAGCTTCTACGACAGGGTTTTGGATACTATAATGAATTTCATCTGTCGTAGGATTTATGTAATCCCTCAATGAAGTATGGTGATTTTCTAAGTTATTATCTTGAAAGTTTTCCATCTCCATTTCTAGTTTTTCGAGTCCTTTCTGTATTTTTATTTTTTTATTTTCTTCAAACACTGGATCATAAGGAACAAGTCCTACAGATCCTTTGTTTCGCATACGTAACACAACAAACAATACGTTAACAATTAAACAAATTATAGATGAAATATATTCAACACAACCAAACATTTTCATGAACATCATATTTTTCACACAAAAACAAAAATAATTTTATGACACTAAAGTTTTCCAAGTCTAAGCCTAATTACTTCAACTAAAATTCTCCTAAAGTTCTTACCGAAGCTTCCCCGGCAACGGCGCCAAAAACTTGACCCGACTCGCAATTACGCAGTAAATTAACTTCCAAAAGATGGCAAAAAACTTGACCCGATTTATAAATAGCGGCTAGTGTGCAAAATCTTAAATGATATAAAAATTAGAAAATATTTTACACACTAGGGGTACTACGCAAGTATACGTATCGTTTTAAGTAATATAGAGTTTTCTTTAAAAACCAAGTATCGATCCCACGAGAAAGTGAAGTAAGAAGTCTTTAATCAAATTCTAGTCTACTACTAATAGTCCTTAGTTTGGAATGTCGATTAAAATTGTGTTTTATCTAGTAACTATTCCTAAATGCAAGTGTTAAATGTAAAGATAGTATCTATATCTAAATGCAAATAATAATTTTAAAGATAACCCTTTTTGGATGAGTTAGTTTGGAGAATTTTGAGATATTAAAAACTACGATTCTTATGTAATGAAATAGATAATGTATAGGAATGAGATGCATTTAATATTGTATGTGCCAAATAGGAGCAATCCTATTTTTTACCCTTTAGTCCAGGCATAAAGAACATTGGTAATCACTATGCTTAGTTGCCGAATCTGTTGCTAGGTTCGGGAGGATACCGGCTCTCACTTCGGAGCTCCCACGTTCCCCTCGCCTGAGGGCTAACATCTACACTTCAGTACCCAAACGATAGGATGGAATTGAGGATTTTAGCCTGTCACTCTAAAATCTCCAATTCTACGTCCGATTAATATTATTTCCCTATTTATTTGCATTCAATCCCCATGAACTTCACCATCAGCGAAATTTGAATGTGGTTTCACTTTGTTGAGAATTTCACCGCCCTTTCGGGTCGATGCAATTACAACGAATTTTAACAATACAACGGGCCCTTATTATAATGTAAATGAAGTGCAAGTAAAAACCATTACATTTATAATTAAATTTACTTCTACCATGCATCACAAAATCCTAAACATGATTTCTACTCATTACAAAAGAAAAGTAAAAGGAAAATAATGACATAATCTTCTCATGTCGCTATTTCCAAAGAAGAAGAAAGAGTAAGAGAGATGCGTCACAAAGCATGAATAAAACACAACGGAAACTTCATTTAACCAAAGCAAATCCACTAAATAGATGTTTACAAAATTATAAGATAATGAAGAACAATATTTAGCTTTTTCACCTTGAAAGAAAGACGAAGATCTCTCCCATAAAGTCTCCCGACGATCCATGCAATGCTAGCGAAATCCCTTACAAATTCTCTCAAAATCTCCTCTCCAATCTCTCTAAAAGGGTAGAAATCTACATTTCTACTCTTAATCTAAGAATCATAAACATTCCTCTAAGTTTTTCTCTCCTTTCCTCTATTGTTTCTCTTTCTTTTCTAACATATATTCGTCATTTTAAAGAGTATGGACGAAGTTTGAAGAGTTTCCTTAAGCACCCATTCGAAAAAGCGTCCAAATACGTCGAATATTGGCCTAAAACCGCTAAATGTCGGTTCATGATCGTCCGGGCCGCTGTCGGCGGGTTCGAGGCCGCTGTCGGTGAGCTTTTATGCCATTTTTCAGTGGTCTTGGGAAAATCTCGCCGTCGGCGAGATCGATCTCGCCGTCGGCGAGCTGGCTGCTCCGCGGCTCCACTGTTTTGCTCCGTTTGGCTCCGTTTTAGCTCCGTTTCGCCCCATTTCAGTTGCGTTGCGTTCGTAACAGATAGCCCTACAAAATGAGCATAAAAACAACCTTTCTTTAAAGTGTAATCTCATTCAAAAATATGCAAAAAGTGTAAAAGAGATTAAACATCAAAAGACTTATCGAATGGTGTTAGGGCAGAATTTCATTTCTTACTCGTTTTTGCTCCAAATTGCACCGTTTTTGCTTCCTTTTGCTCCAATCATCATTTCTTGTACCTAAAACCAATAAACATACAAAATACCTTCCTTTAAAGTGTAATATCATCAAAAATAAGTAAAATGATTTAGCAAAAAGCGTATATATTTTAGGCGTGTCAGCTAACAATCTACACTTCAACACCCAAACGATAAGACCGAATTGAGGATTTTAGCCTGTCACTCTAAAATCTCCAATTCTACGCCCGATAATTATATTTCCCTATTTATTTGCATTCAATCCCCATAAACTTCACCATCATTGGAATTTGAATGTGGTTCGTACTTAATTGTAGAAAGCATAACCCTCTCGGATCGTATATTTTCACAATAAATTTTAACATTACAACAGGCCTTAATTGCAATGTAAATTAAGTGCAAGTAAAAACCATCACATTTATAATTAAATTTACTTCTACCATGCATCACAAAATCCTAAACATGATTTCTACTTATTACAAAAGAAAAGTAAAAGGAAAATAATGACATAATCTTCTTATGCCGCTATTTTCAAAGAAGAAGAAAAAGCAAGAGAGATATGTCACAAAGCGCGAAGAAAACACAACGGAAACTTCATGTAACCAAAGTAAATCCACTAGGTAAGTGTTTATAAAATCATAAGATAATGAAGAACAATACTTAGCTTTCTCCCTTTTAAAAAAAGACGAAGATCTCTCCCATAAAGTCTCCTGGCGATCCATGCAATGCTAGCGAAATCCCTTACAAATTCTCTCAAAATCTCCACTCCAATCTCTCCAAAAGAGTAGAAATCTACATTTCTACTCTTAATCTAAGAATCCTAAACATTCCTCTCATTTTTCTCTCCTTTCCTCTACTTTTTTCTCCACTTTTTCTCCTCTTTTTTCTATCATAAACTCACTAATTTAAAGAGTGTGGACAAATTTCTAAGAGTTCCCTTAAGCACCCCTTCGAAAAGGCATCCAAATACATTGAACATTGCTTGAACCGACCTTCTCGCCGTCGGCGGCAACGATCTCGCCGTCGGCGGGCTTCTAGAACGTAGGCCAATTACTCAGGCTCGCCGTCGGCGGGCTCGATCTCGCCGTCGGCGGGCTCGATCTCGCCGTCGCTGGGCTCCTTTATAATATTCAAATGCTCTCGTGAAAATCACGCCGTCGGCGGCCTAGTTCAATTTTTGTTTGTTTTGCTCGTTTTTGCTCCAAATTGTACTGTTTTTGCTTCCTTTTACTCCAATCACCATTTCTTGTACCTAAAACCAAAAAACATACAAAATACCTTCCTTTAAAATGCAATATCATAAAAAATGAGTAAAACAATATTGAAAAAAAAATGTATATATTTTAGGCGTGTCAAAATCCCCCACACTTAACTGTTACTTGTCCTCAAGTAACCCTTTTACTACATAAAAATATAACTCAAGACAATATACTTTTCACCTGTAAGACACTAAAATTTTTCATTCAAAAGAATATATTGGTTAGACTTTTAGAAAGAAATTCGAGTAACTCAGGTTAATACTACAAGTATAAGAATATTCAGCAATCAAGTTTAAGGGTTCTAGTCTTCTATTTATTTCAAGATAAACCATAATTTGTTACATTAAGAATGCCTTGAAAGATTATGTGAAAAAGGAGTTCATGCAAACTTCATCAGAATGTAGGCCAATACTTTAAATATAAATTCAGAAATGAAATCAAGTTCTCCCTTGAGGGTGACTCAAGTGAAGCCAATTTTTGATTATGCATCTCCTCAAGCTTCTCCTCATAAATATTTTTTTTTCTTTTTTTTTTTCTTTCGGGATCATTTTCAATCCATTTTTTTCACTCTCTTTTCTTTTTCTTTTTTTTTTCTTTTTCTTTTAATGAGGATTACTATATCTGGAGAGCCTGTAATGATTTTGAACTTCACTCTTCTCTTTCTAAAGTTCAAACTTGAAACACATCCTTACTATATAATTAGGTATGAGCCTTATTATTCATTATAAAGTCACAATCTCTTCTTAACACACAATACTTTAAGTCTCTTAACATTTCAAAAATACAGTATTCTTTACTTTAAATAGTTAACTATAATCAAATTCTTTCATACCAAATATCTTATCCTTATAAAATTAACTTTTATTACTAAAAACTTTCATCCAATCCTTCCATAATAATCAACTAAAATAAAAAGTTTTAGTTATCTCGAAGCGAGGTTCGATTGCACGAAGTTATGCTTAATAATTTTTGAAAATATAATAATTGAGAACAAATAAGAGTTATTATTTTTCTTCCCCCCAAACTTAAATTTCAAAAATATTTTACAATTAATTCCATAAAATATAGGAGGAAGAAAAAGTAAAGGTTGAATCTACTTACTACTACAACATCCTATCAAATTCATATACATGCATAATCAGGATGGAAAGACTGTAGGAGAAAGTAAAGCTAACCTAAAACATGCTTGTAATAAAATTACACTAAAAGGAAGTATTTTCACATTAAAATTTTATTTTTTTTTCTACCCCCAAACTTAATTTTTTAATATATATAGCATTCAGTACAGAAAATATAAGCCGGAAGAAAACAGTTCAGAAATTCTATCTACCACAAATGTCTATCAAATCCATTTGCAAGTATTCATTAGGACAGAACAATATGCAGCAGAAAGTAAATCTAAACTAATAATGCCAGAATGAAATTAACTAAACCAAAGTCTAACTAGCATTGTAGGTATCAGTAAGGGAATATAAAAATGTTCTTCAATACCTAAATAAAGTTGTAACACAAACATAAACACACATATGATAAATGAGCTTAATTCATCCTTTAACTCATCACATCATATTGATTTACTTCCAATTTCTAACGGAATCACTGCACTAGTAAATTAGGTACTTTCAAATGATTTTATAAATTATAATCCCAAAGATAAGATTATCCCTGATAAATTAGGTTCCGGACACCAATCTCAGGCATCATCTAATCCCTATAATTAAGCACCTTTAACAGTTATAAAGATAGTGTAAGATCATCCTAATGGTATTCATCAAATAGGTTCGCGACTCCTACCTAATGAAAATAAAGTTGCAGAAAGGAAGTAACAAATTAAGATGGAACTATCAATGTTCGAAATTCATGATTTCTCTTGTAAAACTTAAGTCTGGGTGAGACACAAGTCACAGTGGACTCGTTAGTCCAACTACTACAAGAGATCAAGTCTAGCCATAATAAGAAGTTAAGGAATCATCTTCCTCAAGACACAGACAGAGATTAGATCAAAGCACTAATAATCCAAACATCTATCAATCAACAATCAAACTTATCAATTCATAATTACACATAAAGATCAAGTCTATCCACTCTATATCAAACACAATACAACACTAACAATCATGACTCTCAAGCACACTAAATCAAAGCATACCGATAACTATGGGTTGCCTCCCATAAAGCGCTTGGTTTAATGTCGTTAGCCCTATAAATGATTCCACCTGGATCAAAATTCCAATTAAGTAATCCTTGATCAATGGCCCAATCCTTTTCAGATCCAGGAATTCTTATAAAATTCTCAAATTTTAATTTTTCATTCAACACTTCATTTTCAATTTGATTTATATCATTGTTCCTCATATTTCTTTCTAGATCCAATATTCTTCTATTGATTTTCTCAATCCGCATATTAATATCATCCTTGAAATTTATAAGAAATGGATCTTTATAAGATAATTCAAGATCTCCCAAATTTTGGATCAGATTCTCTTTAGATAATTCAGATTCAGGATCAATATCTTCTATGTTACTTATGATTCAAGTTATCTTCCAATTCTTCCCCTTTATAATTATTAAATGATTGAGGATCCATCTCAGTTGATGAAATAAGTTTTTCTAATTCCCTAGGAATTTCTTCCAATGGTCTTCCAATATCCTTATCCTCTTTCCTCAACTCAAAGTTCTTTTGAAATTTATCCTCAAATTCTCTTCCAAGTCCTAATTCAATAATTTTATCTTATTCATCATTTAATTTATGTTTTACTTGTGATTGAGTCATATCTAAAGATATAAAGACTGGTTGGGTAGATGAATTCTCTAAATAGATAGGCTTTAAAATTGTATGGGGTACATCCATCTTAAGTTCATGAGATTTTTCAACAATTGGAATTAATAGTTTACTATTTTTGGTAGCGTCCATCATTTCACACCTCTCCTGAACATACATACAGTCTTCTTTAAGTAATGTTTTCGAATCATCATGAAAATCTATTTCAATCTCATCTTTTAACTTACTCTCAAAACTTTCTTGGAAATGGTCTTTACTTAGATAATCACTTTCATCCATCCAAAAACAATCATCATCTTTTCTCTCAATTTGGATATTTCATAGTCTTTAATACATCAAAAGTGACTCATGGTCATTAATATTTATAGCCAACTCTCATTTTTGCACATCTATCATAGCTTGTCCAGTAACCAGGAAAGGTCTCCCTAAAATAATTGGAATTTCTTTATCTTCTTCCATATCTAATACAATAAAGTCCAAAGGAAAGATAAATTTATCCACTCTAACAAGCACGTCTTCTATAACTCTTTTGGATAAATGATAGATCGATCAGCTAATAGAAGGGTTACAGTAGTGGGAGAAATATCGATTAAACCTAACATTCTAAATATCGATAGAGGCATCACATTAATGCTCACTACTAAATAACATAAAGCTTTTCCACATAATCTTTTTCCAATTGCATAAGGAATGATAAAGCTACAAGGATCTTTAAGTTTCTGAGGAAAATTTTTCTGAAGTATAGCGCTGCACTCCTCACTTAGTGCAACTGTCTCGTAATCCATAAATTTCTTTTTCTTGTTTAATATATCCTTTATAAACTTTGCATAACTTGGCATACGTTCCAAAGCTTCACTGAAAGGAATATTTATCGTTAACTTCTTAAGTACTTTCATGAACTTTGAAAATTTTTTATCCAACTCATGCTGTCTAAGTCTTTGAGGAAATAGAGGTGGTGGTTTTTCCAAACTAATTTTAGTTGGAGATATTAATTTTTCCAGATCCTTAGAAACATGTTCTTCAGGTCTTTTAGTTTCATTTGTTTCTCTCACAACATCTTTCTCTTTTCTAACCACATCCTCTATATCTCTTCCAATTTTTAATTGGACAGCTTCTATTTGTTCATTAGTGTTCTCTTTAGGGTTGATCTAATTGTTGTTAGGAAGTGTTCCTTAGTGTCTATTGCTAAGTGAATTAACAATTTGTCCCAGTTGATTCTCTATGTTTCTAATCGCAACATTTTGACATTGCAACTGGTTTCCCATTTGCAATATCACTTCTTCCATAGACATTTTCTTATCCTCAAATTGTTGATCATTGTTAGAGTCCGGTGGATATGAAGGTCTATAGTTTGTGTTCCCTTGATTATTCCAACTTCCATTATGATTTGCATGATTATTTTCCCATTTTAGGTTTCCATCATTAGTAGTATGATTCCAATTAAATTTAGGATGGTTCTCCTAATGCAGGTTGTAAAAGTTAGAGTACGGGTTGTTTATGGTATTTAAAGTCTCATATGATAATTTAGAATCAATTATAGGCCCTAATGAACTTTCCTCACTTACAGGAGTAAATTGAGGTTGGTTCATTCCAAATTGGTCCAACTTCCTTGATATTGCAGCAATCTGAGATGCAAGAATTGTAATCGTATCCGTATCATGAACACTAGCTACATTTTTATGATTTACCCTTATAGAGGGCCATTGAAATTCATTTGTAGTCATTTTTTCAATTAATGCATACGCTTCATCAAATGGTTTTGACATTAATGATCCACCAGCGGCAGCATCAATAATAGACTTAAGGGATTCTACTAACCCATTATAAAAAGTTTGAATGATTAACCAATCGGGCAGAGCATGGTGTGGACACTTTCTTATGAGTTCCTTAAATCTTTCTCAGGCATCGTATATTGATTTCCCTTCATACTGACAAAATGAGATAATATCGTTTCTAAGTTAAGTAGTCCTTAAAGGTGGAAAATACTTAGCTAAGAGTTTTTGAGTTAACTCCTCCCAATTTTTAATAGAACCAGGTGCTAATGAGTATAACCACATTTTAGCCTTATCCCTTAGTGAGAAAGGAAAAAGCCTTAGTCTAACAGCATCGTCTGACATGCCATTATAATGAAATGTAGCCCAAAGTTCTAGAAAATTTGATTAGTGTAAATAGGGATCCTCTGAAGGAGTTCTCTCAAACTGATTGTTCTGCACCAGTTGGATAATCTCAGGATTTATTTCAAACGAGTCAGCTTCTGCGACAGGGTTTTGTATACTAGAGTGAATTTCATCTGTCGTAGGATTTATGTAATCCCTCAATGATTTATGATGATTTTCCAAGTTATTATCTTGAAAGTTTTCCATTTCCATTTCTAGTTTTTCGAGTCCTTTCTGTATTTTTATTATTTTTTTATTTTTTTCAAACTCGGGATCATAAGGTACAAGTCCTACAGATCCTTTGTTTCGCATACACAACATAACAAACAATACATTAACAATTAAACTAATAATAAATGAAATATATTCAACACAACAAAATATTTTCACGAACACCTTATTTTTCATATAAACATTTTTTTGTTTTTTTTTACAACACTTTTTCATATAAAAACACTTTTCACACAAAAATAGTTTTTACGACACTACAGCTTTCCAAGTCTAAGCCTAATTACTTCAACTAAAATTCTCCTAAAGTTCTTACCGAAGCTTCCCCGGCAACAGTGCAAAAAACTTGACCCGACCCGCAATTACGCAGTAAATTAACTTCCAAAAGATGACCAAAAACTTGACCCAATTTATAAATAGCGGCTAGTGTGCAAAATCTTAAATGATATAAAAATTAGAAAATATTTTACCCATTAGGGGTACTACGCAAGTATACGTATCGTTTCAAGTAATATAGAATTTTCTTTAAAATCCTCAGTATTGATCCCACGAGGAAGTGAAGTAAGAGGTCTTTAGTCAAATTCTAGTCTACTACTAATAGTCCTTAGTTTAGAATGTCGATTAAAATTGTGTTTTATCTAGCAACTACTCCTAAATACAAGAGTTAAATGTAATAGTAACTATAACTAAATGCAAATAATAATTCTAAAGATAACCCTTTTTGAATGAGTTGGTTTGGAGAATTTTGAGATATTAAAAACTACTATTCTTATGTAATGAAATAAATAATGTATAGAAATGAGATGCATTTAATATTGTATGTGTCAAATAGGAGCAATCCTATTCTTTACCCTTTGGTCCAGGCATAAAGAACATTGACTAATCCTATGCTTGGTTACTGAATCTGCGGCTAGGCTGGGAAGATATCGACTCTCACTTCGGAGCTCCCACGTTCTCCTCCCCTGAGGGCTAACATTCTACACTTCAGCACCCAAACGATAGGACCAAATTGAGGATTTTAGCCTGTCACTCTAAAATCTCCAATTCTACACCCGATAATTATATTTCCCTATTTATTTGCATTCAACTCCATGAACTTCACCATCCAAGGAATTTGAATGTGGTTCGTACTTACTTTTAGAAAGCATAACTCTCTCGGATCGTATATTTTCACAATAAATTTTAACATTACAACAGGCCTTAATTGCAATGTAAATTAAGTGCAAGTAAAACCATCACATTTATAATTAAATTTACTTCTACCATGCATCACAAAATCCTAAACATGATTTCTACTCATTACAAAAGAAAAGTAAAAGGAAAATAATAGCATAATCTTCTCATGCCACTATTTCCAAAGAAGAAGAAAAAAATAAGAGAGATACGTCACAAAGCGAGAAGAAAACACAACGGAAACTTCATGTAACCAAAGTAAATCCACTAGGTAAGTGTTTATAAAATCATAAGATAATGAAGAACAATACTTAGCTTTTTCCCTTTGAAAGAAAGACGAAGATCTCTCCCATAAAGTCTCCCGGCGATCCATGCAATGCTAGCGAAATCCCTTACAAATTCTCTCAAAATATCCTCTACAATGTCTCCAAAAGGGTAGAAATCTACATTTCTACTCTTAATCTAAGAATCCTAAACATTCCTCTCTTTTTTCTCTCCTTTCCTCTACTTTTTCCTCCACTTTTTCTCCTCTTTTTTCTATCATAAATTCACTAATTTAAAGAGTGTGGACGAATATCTAAGAGTTCCCTTAAGCACCCTTCGAAAAAGCATCCAAATACATTGAACATTTCTTGAACCGACCTTCTCGTTGTCGGCGGCAACAATCTCGCCGTCGGGGGCTTCTATAACGTAGGCCAATTGCTCAGGCTTGCTGTTGGCGGGCTCGATCTCACAGTCGGTGGGCTCCTTTATAATATTCATATGCTCTCAGAAAAATCACGCCGTCGGTAGCCTATTCCTCATCGTCGGCGGCCTAGTTCAATTTTTGTCTCTTTTGCTCGTTTTTGCTCCAAATTGTACCGTTTTTGCTTCCTTTTCCTCCAATCACCATTTCTTGTACTTAAAACCAAAAAAACATACAAAATACTTTCCTTTAAAGTGCAATATCATAAAAAATGAGTAAAATAATATTGAAAAAAAATGTATATATTTTAGGCTTGTCAACTATCGAAAATTAAATAACGCCATTAAAAAGTATCATTTTCCTTTACCTTTCTTGGATCAAATACTGGATAAACTAGCTGGACACTCATATTTCTGTTTTCTAGATGGATATTCTGGTTATCATCAATTACCCATTGCTCCTGAGGATCAAGAGAAGACAACATTTACAAGTCCTTATGGAACATTTGCCAGGAGAAGAATGCCTTTTAGTTTATGTAATGTACATGCAACTTTTTAAAGATGTATAATGTCAATATTCTGTGATTTGATCGATAAAGGAATTGAAGTATTTATGGACGATTTTTCAGTTTTTGGAACTTCTTTTGAATCTTGCTTGGAAAATATAGCGAAAGTTCTAAAAAGATGTGAAAAACAAATTTAGTTCTAAACTGGGAAAAATGTCAGTTTATGGTCACAGAAAGAATTGTACTTTGGACATAAAATTTCACAAATAGGGATGGAAGTTGATCAGGTAAAAGTGAAAATTATTGCTGAACTTCAATCACCTACTACCGTTACTGATGTGAGAAGTTTTCTGGGTCATGCTGAATTTTATAGAAGATATAAAAAGGATTTTTCTAAAATAGCTAAACCTCTTTGTCATTTATTAGAAAAAGAAGCTAAATTTGAATTTAATGAAGATTTTCTGAATGCGTTCAATATTTTAAAAGAAAAATTAATCACTGCACCTGTCATTGTTGCACCTGATTGGAATAAACCTTTTGAATTAATGTGTGATGCAAGTGATTATGCAATCGGAGCTGTATTAGGACAAAATATGAGAAAAGTTTCAAAGTTATATATTATGCTAGCAAAACTTTAAATGAAACTCAAATAAATTACACTACTATTGAAAAAGAGCTGTTAGCAATAGTATATGCCTTTGATAAATTTAGACCATATCTTCTTGGAATGAAATGTATCATACATACTGATCATTCTGCAATTGAATATTTAATGTCCAAAAAAAGATGCTAAACCTAGATTGATTAGATGGGTTTTACTTTTACAAGAATTTGATTTTGAAATCGTAAATAGAAGAGGAACTGACAACCAAATTGTTGATTATTTATCAAGAATTAAAAATAATAAAGAAAAGAATTATGGAGAAAATATAAATGAGAAATTCCCTGATGAACAGTTATATGTCATTCAAGGATTGCAAATGCCCGGTATGCTAATATAGTTAACTATTTGGTTAGCAATATTTTACCTTATGGGATGAATAACAAATATATTAAGAAATTCAAGAATGATTGTAAATCATATATTTGGGAAGATCCTCATTTATTTAAAATAGGAAGAGATTCTGTGATTCGAAGATGTGTATCATATGAAGAAACTTTTGCAATAATTCAAAAATGTAAAGATTCTGAATTTGGAGGACACTTTAGAGTAAATAAAACTGCATTTAAAATTTTAAATTCAGGATATTATTGGCCTACTTTATTCAAAAATGTTGGACATTATGTGAAAACTTGTGATCGATATCAAAGAATGAAAAATATATCCAGAAAAAGATGAAATGCCTCTAAACTTTATATTAGAAATTGAAATTTTTGATGTATGAGGTTTAGACTTTATGGGACCTTTCGTACCATCATCTGAAAAAATTTATATTTTATTAGCATTTGATTATGTTTTAAAGTGGATCGAAGCTGTAGCTTTACCTAACTGTGATTCCAAAAGTGTTTCAAAATTTTTAAAGAAAATGATTTTTACAAGATTTGGAATGCCCAGGATAATTATCACAGATGGGGGAAGTCATTTCAGAAATATAAGAATTCAATCATTGCTAGAAAAATTTTGAATTAAACATAGAATTGCAACTGCTTATCATCCTCAAATAAGTGGAATGGCTGAAGTATCAAACAAAGAAATTAAAAAAATATTAGAAAAGTCTGTTAATCCTAAAAGAACTGACTGGGTTGATAGACTTGATTCTGCATTATGGGCTTATAGAACAGCTTAAGACATCCATCGGAATGTCACCTTATCGATTAATTTATGGTAAACATTGTCACTTACCTATTGAGCTTGAACATAAAGCTTATTAAGCGATAAAGGAGTTCAATTATAATTTGAATACTACAGGAAAAAAATGATTATTACAACTGAATGAAATGGAAGAGATAAAAAATGAGTCTTATGATAATGCAAGAATTTATAAGGAAAGAATGAAGAAATTACATGCCAAAATGATTTCAAGGAAAATGTTCGAGCCTGGACAAGAAGTATTATTATTTAATGCTCGTTTAAAACTTTTTTCTGGAAAATTAAAATCTAAATGGATGGGACCATTTATAATTGAGAAAGTATACCCTTATGGAGTTGTGGATATTAAAGATCCCAAAACTGGAAAGTTATTTAAAGTTAACTGATTAAGAATGAAGTCTTATATGGGAGAAATGAAATTAAACTACAAAGAGGCTTATGAGCTGAGTCTACCTAATTAATTCAATTAATTAGGTCGAGCTGACGGCGTTAAACCAAGCGCTTTGTGAGAGGCAACCCATATTTATTAGTTTGAGTTTAATTATCGCTATAAGGTTATGCCTTGGTCTTGACTGAATTTGTATATAACTTCTAGAAATAAAAGGCTAACAAGTCTGTATTGGCTTAAGCTAAACATTTTCTTGAAGTATATATAATTTGGACTTGGACCACTCCATGTCAAATGTGAGTAAAAAGGAGATTAAGTTAACCTTCATTTGTGATTGTTTGTGATTTGAATTTTTCGTAATTGTGTTTGTGTGTTGATCATACTCGTTTGTTAGACCTATTTTTACGACCAAAACTTTGCAAAATTTGACGATAGGCGAATCGGAGTCGAACGAGGTTCCGACGCCTAGGCGCCAAAAGTTGGCGCCTAAGCGCCAGAATAACATGCGTATCGATGATCCGGCGCCTAGGCGCCAGATTCCGGCGCCTAAGCGCCGCGGTTACAGATCGTGGAAAAACTGAATTTCTTCAGTTTTTCACACGAAATCTCTTTATTTATAGCCTATTTTTCATCCCCAATCCCATAGAAACACTAATTTTGACCAGAGCAATTCATTTTGGAGGAGTTAGGAAGGATTTGAAGGCTATTGATAGAGGAAATCATGGAAATGAGGTAAGAGACAAATCTCGTAAAGATCCTCAGCCTTATTTTAATGGTTTTATTGCTGTAAGTTTGGAGAAGATGTTTAGTCGAATGGATAAGATTGAAGCGGAACTTCAAAGTATTGGTAATCGTCTCCATGAGATGTACCACCAATACAAACACTTGGAATGACAAACCAAACTTCAATCTGATCACATGACTGCATATTATGACGCTAAAGTAGAAATGCACGCGAAGAACAAGTAGATTGATGAAAAGACGGCTTCGGAATTTTCAAGGGTGTTGGTGTTCTATCTCTTCGGTCCTAGCGAACTTCATTGCGAAAGAGATGGAAATTGAAGATCGGTGTTAAATAGATTCTATATGTGTTTTAGGTGTGATCGAGTCTTGTGTTAGTATGTTGAATATCTAATGTGTGTATTTGCTTAATTTGTTCAATGTGTGTTGTTGGATTTGAATGTTTGCTTTGTTGTTGTTTGTGTTATTTATAAAACGATGAACCTTGATACAGTCTTGTACTGAAAGTTGTTGAATTTGGAATGGATATTAGGATTTTGAATTGAAGAATTTGGATACATTTATGTGGATCTATGTTATCATTTTAAATTGATTGTGAAAATATTTAGAGGTTATAAAATGGATAAATACTCTCATAAGAGTAATTAGGAGTCAAATTTGATAAGATTTGGTGGAAAATATTTATGTACAAATGAAATAGAAATAAAAATGTTTTAAAATTAATTTCACCTCTTACTTCCTCTACCAATCCATATATGCATCGATGGTATTTTTAATTAGATCACAACCAAGTCCAACAAATCTTTTTTTGAGCTCTTTTAATATTTTTAAATCGTTTTAGCTGATCTCATTTATTCTTAAAATGAGTTAGGATATACAATCTTTTAGCTTTCTCTTGAAAATTTTTTGTAACGTTCTAACCACCTTCTTTGTGTTGTTGGCTCATTTTCTAATTCAATCTCTTTCAAACAAATGTCACCAAAAAAAAAATTTATTTCTTTCTCTCAAATAGCGAATGAAGTGATATCTCTTGTGTTGCGTATTTGTTATTGTGTCTAATAAGTTGATATATGATTTCAATTGTT
This sequence comes from Papilionanthe hookeriana x Papilionanthe teres, assembly GCA_022702705.1. NCBI lineage: Eukaryota > Viridiplantae > Streptophyta > Magnoliopsida > Asparagales > Orchidaceae > Papilionanthe > Papilionanthe hookeriana x Papilionanthe teres. The sequence continues at coordinate 25,768,858 of CM040427.1, forward strand.
TCAATTATATGTAATAATTAATACTTTTCAAAATTTTCAAGAATAAATGGAAATAATTAAGCAAATCAACATGAAATGTAACAATTAAGATATTGACATGCATATTTACTTTAGAAATTGTTCAATATGAAGCACTTCCTGTCTAATAAGAAGAGAAATCTACACTATAATTTCAAAAATCAAAGTTAGTTACTGTAAAATATAGGGTCATTTACATACACGGCACTCAATTCTTACGTATTTACATATCTAACACCTAAGATTTTCATTTTATCTTTCTGCCACCCAAGAACTTGCATATCACATCAAAAATACAACTATTTTAATTTTTAAAAAGTAGAATATATCTTCTCAAGTGGTATATATGTAGAAATTAAAGTTTAGACATAGGAATTGAGTGGTATGTAAGTAAATCTTTTGTTTTTAACACAGTTTAATTTAAAGTAATGACTGGAAACTACTGATTATTGCGAAATAATCAGCAGTAATGCATTTGAGGTTATGAGTAGAAAATATAGTGAAGCAGAGCAAACATGGCTGAATCTACCAGTTTACATAATATCATGTCATCTTCCAAAACTGCAACTAATATCGATTCATGTGTGCCAATAAGAAAACTATACACAAATGGAAGTTAGTGTTAATATGACTTCTGCTAGTCATAAACCACGGCAAAAGATATCATAGTTGCCAAAAAAAAGAAAATGAAAATTCAAACATATGCTCAAACATACAAACTGAAAACGTTACAATATTCCACCAGAAAGATAGAAACTCAATGTTCCAAGCACAAAGAACTTACAATACAGTTCAAGCTTCAGATCAATTAGAGACATTCATAACTCGACAAATAGTAGTTTCAAATAACGAAATAAAGCGTAGTTTGGATGTGTTTGACAAAGCTGGGGCAAATTCGAATTCTGAAACTTGCAGCTTTCCAGTAGTTTCTACTTTGAAGTTCAAAAGCATGATTAGATTAACGAGACAAATGGGAAACACAATTACCATCCAATCTACCAAAAGAAGGACGGCAAATGAAAAAGGAGAGTGGCGGAGGAGGCTCGAAGATGAGACCGTTCTTACGTTGGGTTTCTTGGCGATGCGAAGATTGCACGACATTCCTGCGAAGAGGATGTGAATGCAAGCCATACGAGCACCAGCGAAAATGAAGGGTAATTGGGGAAAATAAATACGAAGAAGAGGCGGACACGAATAAGAAAGGTGTGATCCGCCGATTCATTCACGTTTAGTGGAACGTGTTATTCAAACAAGTCTGGCTCGTAATATAGACTGGAAAGCTCAAACAAACCAAAAAATTTTTGTTTGGACTCCGGACGTAGCTTTACGTACGGACTTCTAGAAATACACCGCCATATTTGCTATATCAAGCTCGCCTAAAAAAATATTATAATGGAACAACGGATTCCACAATTACCTGGAAATAACCTAGAAATACCTCCAGAATAACCTCTGCTGTGTTATTTCAGGGAAGTGGAATATGAGTTTTTCTTCAATAACCCTGAAATAACCCCGAAATAAAATCATGGAGGTTATTTCAGGGATAATTTGGGGTTTTTTTAAGTGAAATATATTAGTTTCTCTTCAATAACTTCGAAATAACCCAGAAATAATCAAAAAATAATCTTCGTGGTGTTATTTTTAGGATATTGAAGTGGAACGCGAAGGTTATTTCTGGTTATTGAAGTGAAATATATGAGTTTCTCTTTAATAACTCCGAAACAACCTCGGCGGTTCTATTTCAATTACCCCGAAATAACATCCGCGATGTAGCATATATGGCAGCATATTATTGGAGTCCGCATGTAGAGCTAAGTCCGGAGTCCGGACAGAAAAGTCTTGTCATGCAATTTAATTTTTTCCTGTACCATTGAATTATCTTAAGATAAACTTTAAATTTAACATGCTCAGGTCACATCGTATACTTCTTAACAAGGAAAACCAATAAAGTAATCACAGCATTCATTTTTCTTCCTCTCATAGGCTCGATCATTGCGTTTAAGGATCTGAAGTCGATTACACAGACAAATTTAAAATTTACATAAAAATATTACATGCTCATGGAACATTGAACTGCGCTACAGCACCATCCTCATTTTGCATGGAAATATTAAAAAGAATTCTAAGACTGCTTTCTAAAATTTTTGGGCATCAACTAATTATATCTAGTTCAAAAACATAAAACAGATTGCATTTTGGTTGTCTGGAAGGGAAAGCTCCAAGATAAACCTAAAGCTTTAATAACAAGGCACTTAAATTAGCGAAATGAGCATGCTAAAATCAAGAAAATATTACGTGAGGCAATCGGACGTTATTTTACGTCCGCACTCCAATCTAAAATTAGATTATTTACGTATTTTGTTCGCTATAGTTGTAAGGTTCTAAAGTATATGGTTGTACTTAAGATAAAATTCAGATATAACCGTGTTGTACTAAAGAAAAAAATATAAATAATTCTTAAATCTGCTACAGCATGGATGAAAATGGTTTTAAAATAAATGATTTGAAAGTAAGGGTTTATATCATGATATAAAACACGTATTGTATTGAACAAAATATGTAAATAATTCTTAAACCTGCTATTAACCCTTACTTTATCCAGTACAATACAGTTGTATATGAGATTTTTCTTTAGTACAATCATCTTTTATGTACCCTTACATTCAAATAATGTATTTTAGAACTATTTTGTCCTCGTTATAGCGGATTTAAAGGTTATTTATATATTTAGTTAAGTATAACACAACACGGTTCTCTCTGTGTTTTTTCTTCAGTACAAATTGTGTATTTATGCCATGCTATGAATCTATACATTCAAATCATATATTTTGGAACTTTACAATTGTGTTGTAGTGAATAAAATATGTAAATAATCCAATTTTAGATTGGTGTCCGGACATTGAGTAATGTCCAAACTCCACAGGTGAAATTTTTTCATAAAAACTGGCTTGAAATTCGAATTAAATATTTTATTCCACAATATTAGTTCAGCTAACCGAAGATTCTTCTGACTTCTTAAGCATTGTGACGAATAAGACCCACAGTGATTTCAGAAGCTAAGGCGATGGAGGAGATTATACCATGGAAGCAAGAGTTGTAAAAACTTTAAGAGGAGGAAGAATAAAGAAGATGAAGAGAACCCTTTTTTAAAGTACTGGAAACCATGTGTACAACCAGGATTGAAAAAAGCTTTAAAAAACCAAATCCTTTTAGGTAAATCAAATAACTCATTTATCTTTAAAATAAAAGTTAAATAAAAAGATCTATTAATAAATAAAAATAATCTATAACGTGAGGATGAGATTATCCTCATCTCTTCACTCTAATCTAATCAAAATAAAGCAAAACAAATCTGAAAATAAAAAAAATCAAATTAAATTGATGGAAGGTGTTGCAAGCCTTGTAAAATCAATCCGATTGAGCTCCTTTGATGAAGCAAGATATTTCTGTGCTAAATGATTAGCCAACATGGATGGTTGTATATCAACTATCACAAGGTGCAAAGCAACAGACCTTTAAAGAGTTATAAGCCATGTAATAATACATAAGTTCAGGTGCTAGTTTTGGTAAATCATCTTTAGACATCCAAGCATATCTTTTGAGGGAACTATATCTTTTCATCAAGAATTTGTGCTTGGCACTTTCCAAGTATTGCTTCATTTATGTCATGCGTTTAACATTAAAGTGGATGGAAACTGAATGACGGCCTAAATAAAAGTAAAAAATTTATCAAAGTTGTCTCACGTTAATGAATCAACGAGCATTGCTCGAAGCTCAAAACATTTTTTGATAAGATTTTAAATCTTTAATGTTGAAATTTTACCTTATAAATATGTAATGAAAATATAAAACATAAGCATTTGATTCAATCTTTCAAGCTACTTATTCAAAAACGATGCAGTCTTATACAAGTAATTGTATAAATTTAAATTGAGGGAAGCATTGAGGTATTTACCACGTTAAAAAATTTTATATTATGTAATTTAATATGCTAAGTACATCTTATGGCTACTTCTATTTTTTTCTTTGGAGTTTCCATTATCTAATTCTAGTGTTATCAGGTGTCTGGTGTCCTTGCCGGCGGGATGATTCCTTTTTGTTGATGTTTTTGACAGTTGCTTTTTGTCACTTTCAATTTCAACCAATAGCATGTGAGTCCATGTTGGTTTCTTCTCATGGAGGTAAACCATAAACCCAAAATTGAAACTCCCTGAGTTGGCTCACTCCCATTGGCCACTTGCACATTTCTTCCCTCCACCTAAGCAGCAGAGCTCACCCAGATTGAAGCCATGGCAGCCACTCTTACCCCCTCTATTTAAACACCAGCCTTTCACCGCCAAAAGAGGACAGTGCACAAAACTTAAACAAAACTCTTGTGGATCCAAAATGCCCTTCAAATTCCAAAAATTCTAAAAAAATTCTAAAATCTCCAAAAACATTTCAAATGATCCCATAACCAATTCAAATCACTCCATTGAGCTCAATTTGAGCAAATTAACCAATTTTGACCAAAATCGCCAATTTGTTTTTAAAGGCCCAAAATGCCAAAATCGCCCCTAATTTCCATCAAATTGACTTCAATCTCCCTCAATTTCAATTTCAAATCAAAATTTATTATCCCCAAACTCAATCTAAATCAAATCCTAGCCCAATTAAGTGAATTTCAAAACCAAATTCCAAGCCCAATTCAAAAGCCCCAATTTTGACCAAATGCCCAAATTCCACAAATTGAACCCTATGATCAAATAAATTTCCCAAACTTGCATTCCAAACTCTTAATAATATTCTGCTAAGCCTAATTAAGCCACCAATTGACCCAAATTTGAACTCAAACCTCACCTAAATCTAACTTAAGCCAAAAAACCCCCAATTTTGACCATATGACCAAAGCCCACTAACTTGAACCACCTAACCGAAAAATTTCCACCCAATTAATGTCTAAAACTCTTCATGGAAATCACCCATATCATATTTAACCATCAATTGAACCAAGTCCAAAGACTAGCACAAGTTAAACCAAAGTCTAGCCTAAATGTCTCGAAATTGACTATAAGCTAAATTCACCCAAATTGTTCCTCCAAATCAATACAAAATCACCAAATTTTTTTTTTCAAAACTCCTCATGACAATCATCCACACTAAATCGATCAATCACTTGACCCAAGTCCAAGCCCTAACCCGACATAAACCCAAGTTGACCCAAACTAATTTTAAACCCAAACTCCAAATGTGACCAAACAAAGCCAAATTGACTAACCCAAGTCCAGTACAGCCAGCATTTGGACCATATGAACCAACCTAGATCCACCTAGCCAACCTAGTTGAGCCATGGACCAAGGGTCCCATAATTTAGCAGATTTCCTCCCATTTTGGGCAAAACCAAATATATCTTTTCCACAAACCATCACCAGCCATCTTGTTCACCATTAATTTCTTCTGGCTCACCTGACCACCCTAGCCACCACCCCTGACCTGGCCGGCCGGCCCAATGGACGGAAAACCCCAAAATCGAGAGCCACCCCAAGCGTTAAACCCAAATTTGAAACTCCCTGAGCTGACTCACTTCCATTGGCCACTCGCACATTTCTTCCCTCCACCTAAGCAGCAAAGCTCACCCAGATTGAAGCAATGGGAGCCAATATTTCCCCCTTTAAACACCACCCTTTCACGGACAAAAGAGGAGTGTGCAAAAACCTAAATAAAACTCTACCAAATTGTTCCCAGACCCTCTAACAACTAAGAGAAGCTCATCCCCACCATTTTCCAGCCCTAAATCTCATTGTCTGAACTCAATTTTAGAGCTCAAAATCAAACCAGAAACATGAAACTTCACCCCACTCCACCAAACCTCAAATCGATCTTTCCCTTAGCTTCATTAGAGATAGAGAGGAAGTTTTCCACTGAAAGCCCCATCTACCTTCACCTCTACACCACACATTCTCCTCAAACTCTCCACTTACTGAAGGAGCTCTGAACCATAATATATACCAGGCTAAACCAACATTTACAGGAGGTTTGCCAGACTCCATTGAAGCTTCTGCAAGAATCTAATTGAGGCCACACCTCTCAGGCAAAGGTATAAGCCATTTTCCTTCTTTTCAAGCTCAATTTTAGACATTGTGAAGAAAATTTTAATTTCTTGCATGATAAACCATAGGATATGTTCGTCTGGGCTAGATAAAGGTGTAGAAACAAACCCGAAGTGATTTGGTTGAGTGTAGGCAGAGATTTTAGGGTTTTAGTGTGAATGGTTTACGAGTTAGGCCAGTTAGGGAAGATGATCAGGAGTCGTCCGATCACACGTGTATCGGATGGATGACAAAAATAGCACTGGATGAACCCTTGATACATGAATTGCGGGATGCATGACAGTTGACTCCAATAGCGATGTCGAATAGCGGAGCACTGTGTATTAGTTCAGAGCCTCCGTAGGTTTGCGTGGCATTGAGTCAGATAAGTAGAAAATTAGGGGTTTGTTTTAATTTATTTAAATCAGAAAAACTTAGAAAGTGCATAACTTGGTGTAGAAAATTAACAAAAATAAAAAAAATACTTTGTTGCTTAGTGAACAGAGGAGAACAATGTGGAACAAAAATCAAAATTATTTAATTATATTTAATTTTTAATTAATTAAATTCTCTCTGGAAGATTTTGATTTTAAATAGGTAAATATTAATCACAATTGCTTGAAACTTTGAGGTTGATTCCTTTGTTAATATGGATGTTCTCTGATTTTTCCAAGATCAGAGGGCATGTTTAACTAGAGATCCCTAATTTTCATGTTGAACTTATCTGCTTTAATTTAAAAATTAAAATAAATAAAATATAAATAAAAAAAATATAAGATTTATTTTTGTAGGTTTATTTTGGTCGGAGGACCCTAGGAATAATATAAAATGGCTTTAATTAATTAAGAGGGGCACTAATTGTAATTAACTCATTAAACCACCTAAAAAATTAAATAATTAAAATAAAAAGAAAAAAATTACAAAAATCCTTCCACACTTTAAATAAGAATCATTTCAACCCCCCATAAAAATTTGAGGTTAATTGAAATTGATTTAATCACTAAAATGCATTTTCCAAGTAAAATAACACTTTTAGCATTAAAATAACTAAAATAATTAAAATATAATTAAGAAAAGTATAAAAATAGTTTTGGGAGTTCCTCGTGACCAGAGAGACTTAAGAAAAAATAAAATTAGAATTAAAATAAACGCTTCATTTTAGGCTATGTTTTGGATTTTAAACAATTAAAAATATTTAAAAATAATTAAGATCATAAAAATGACAAAAACATAAAAATACACTAAAATGTGACATTTGATTCTCTAGTCACTCATAAATGATTAAAATAATTTTCCTAATTTTCTAAATAAAGTTATAAATTTTTAAAAGGCTAAAAATGAATTTTCTTTAATTTTACAATAAAATATTTATAATAAATAAAATAAAAAATCATTAAAATATGAAATTTGCTTCTCTAGGTTATCTAAACTCAGAGAGATTTATGAAGAATATAAACCATAATATTCCACTTAAATAATATTTTATATTTAATTAATACTCAAAATAAACAATTAAATATAATAATTAAAATAAAACTCAAAAAATCATAAAAATTGTTCAAGATGGTCATCTAACTTGAGTGAAACTCTAATAATTTTCCTAAGGTTAGATGATTAGTTTTGGCTAAGCTAATAAATTAATATTTAAAATACCTTTTTTTGCATTAAAATAATTACAAAAATAAAATGAAATATAGAAAAAAATTACATTTTCTCCTCTAATATTTTAATTGACCATGAGTGGGGTAACATGAAAATGTCAAAGTCATTTGAGTTGAATTCAATGAATTATGAAGTGATAGGCATTAAAAGGGAAAATTGGTAATTATAAAATTTAAGCTTTAAATTAATATTTAGGCTAAATCAAGGGGGTGAATGGGTAATAAATGATTTTAATTAACTTTATTAGATGATTGAAACATAAGGAGTTGAAAGGTAGAAACCAATCTCATCTCTCCATAACATGGGTGTAAATGGTAATTTTACTTTAATTATGGTAATTTGGAAGTTAATTAAATTAAATGATTCTAAGGTGGGGAGTTTGATTTTGGAAGATAACAATTCATTAATTTGAGACCCTCAAACTAGTGGTTTGATAATAATACAGTCATGGATAAAGATTAAATGACATTTAACTTAACATTCCTATAATTACAATTTTACCCACAATCCTCAAGGGCTTAGTAGTGAACTAAGCTTAATCCAAAATTTTGATTAATGAGGTTTAGAAAAGAAAACATAATTGATTAAGAATATTTTGAAAACACCACTAGCCCAACTTTAAATTAATTGGCTAAATTCCTTAACAAATTGATTTATACTTAAAAAGGCTTCACCGACATAACTTATAAAATGAAATATCTAGTGATAGTTACCTCGATCATGGGATAATTAAAACATTAAATTTTACTGGGCATAGGGTTAAAACACACTCACTAAATCTCACTAAAAATGGTTGAATGATTTAACAACATAGTAAGTTCAAATAAACTTGAAACGTTCCGAAGAATTTTAAATGTTGTTTAGGGTCATACCCTGGACACTTTTATGATCTTTTGGATATCTTGGAGGACAATTGAACCTATTATGCCTTGCTCAATTACAAAAATGAATAAGAACCCACAAAGTTATGTCATAGTGCTCGGTAGGCACACCTTGAACCAGTCTTGCCTGCTTTTCTTCCATGCAATATATTATGATTCCCTACAAGATTATACATAAACACTGCAAATACTGACATTTCAACTAGAGTGCAAGAAGAGGACTGGTACACTTTTCTGGTTTATTTACAGTAATTTTCTTTACTGTACCTTACTTTCTAGTACTCTTCATTTTCTGCAAATTATGACACCTTGCATGCTAAACCAAAACCAAATTAAAAAAAATTCACAACAACAACAAGATAAGACAAATCTAAAAATTAATCACAAAAAAAAAATAAAGATAATTGCAACTAAATTAATACGTCGCTTTGGATGATCGAGGATCCCTCAGATGAGGCAACCTACAGATGCTAACGAGATTTACCCCGATATGGATGAACTTATTGAATTCATTTAGTTAAATTTGGTAAATTCATTTAGACTAAGTGAATCCAAAGAAAATAGTGGTGCTGGAATGAGGGAACCATGAGATCCCAACCAGTGTCGCTTTAATCAACTTAAATTTCCCCTTAATATGACATATAAATAATTATGAAAACTACACCAAAACTTGAACTCAAAACCTGATACTTCTCTTAGCCTTCTTAATTTGACACTTCTAAACTTAAAACTGCTGCAACTAAGAGCTTGGAACAAACACCGTGGATAGCAAACAAGGCATGCAGATGAACATCTTCGAAAGGGCAAGTAGATCTGCAACAACAAACCTCCTTATAAATAAACAACAAGCCATACGACTTCAAGCTAGTTCATATAGTATGAAATAAACCCTCACCTTATCTTTTAGTCTTTTGCACACCATACAATATAAACCCTAACTTGTCTTAGGACTCTGAAGATGTTGTTTGGTATGACATAAATACTTTTATCTTCTAGACTATTTACATAATTGGTATTATGCAAATGTAAGCTCTAAATAATAAAATTGGCAAGATGAAACATTAAATAATATCTCTATTAAATTAAAGTCAAACCATAAGATAGTTTGGTAAGTCATCGAGGTTCTTCTCATGATCCGTGAAATCCTCTAGCTTTCTTTCTTTAGATTCCAAAAACGTTCCAAATTTTCACCTTTCACACTTGAATTTCTTATTTTCCAAACTTGAAAATCCTTCCCTTTGAATTCTTGAAGGCTTTATTTCCTGATCCATATCAAGATTTTTCTTAGGTGACTTCGGTGATTTATGATGTAATTAACTATAGAGGCTTGCCCTTATAGGAAACTTTAAGAATCCAGGTAAAATAAACCCTATGAAATCTCATATATTAGATAGAGAAACTTGTCGGTCAACATAAATTGTTCACAGACTAAATGGATATCATAGATTCTTTAGTTTGGTTAAACGAGCCTCATCACCAAGTAACATGTCCATTATTTGGGATAGATGCATAATGCAAAAAAAATATGTTTAATTTTTCACTGATATTTTATACTTATTTTTGGTGATATTGTACTTTAGAGGAGGATATTTTTATGGTTTATTGCAGGTATATTGATTTTTAACATTTGGAGCAAAAAGGACGACAATTGGAGTCAAAGGAGGTAATTTTTGGAAAGTGCTCTGGCACTGAAGGTGCCAGGATGTGCACCGACAACGCCAGCATCCAGAAAGAAGCATAATTTTAGAATTATGCTCTGGTGCTAACAGCACTAGGATGGGCGCTGACGACACCATTTGACAGAGAGTGGGCACTGATAGCGCTAAAATCCAATGCCAACGGCACCCAAGATAGTTACTTATAGATTTTTGGCAACTTCGATGTATTTAGATGATTTTTGGAAGGTCACTTTAGGCATCTTATAGAAAATTTACCCCTACACTATATTAGAGTGCTTGAATGCAAGAAAAAGTGGGTGTGGCAGTGTGTGTAAGCGGAGAAAAATGTGGAGAGTCATTGTATAGTGTTTAGAGTTATGTTGGGTGTGAATATTGAGTGTTGTTGTAAGAGAGAAACAGATTCAATGGAACTTCAAGGGATTTGCTTTGGGGAAGAGTTTCAAATAAGTTGTTTTTGTATGAAATTTATTTTTTATATAAAATTCATGTTTTTGTTGTATCTTCGTCATGATATCTGAGTAGATTACTTTGTCTTTCTCCTTGCAATGAGATATGGTGAAACGAAGAGATAGATTGGATATGTAACTTAAACGTTAAATACTTATACTTTGTACTTCATTTACTTTTCGATCTGGCCAATTGAATAGTTAAAATTTGTTGTGAAACTTATGATCCGAGAGGAATATGCATTCTAATATAAATTGAGAATCACATTCAATTCCATGGATAAGAATGTAGTTCATGGGGTTAAGTGCAAATAAATAAGGAAATATACTTTGTTAGGTATAGAATTAAGGATTTTAAGGGTGACAGATTAAAATCCCCAATTCATTTATAGTGTTTGGAAACTAAAGAGAGAGTTAACCCTAAGGCGATGGGGAAGTGGGAGCTCTAGAGTGAGTGCCAGTATCCTTCCAACCTAACCACAGATATATGGACTAAAACTAGGATTAGTCAATGTTAATTATGCACTCAGAAGAGGGTAAAGAAGAGGATTGCTCCAACTTGGCACAATACAATCTCCAACAATCTATATCTTTCACTAACCGTAACCTCATTGCAAGAGGAAGGATGATTTTTCCAATTTGAACCTTTTGTTACAAATTAGTAAAAATTTTCTTAGAATTAGTAAATTTACATTGAAGTTTAGAAAGTAGTTTGGTAAACTTAATTCTTTTAGCAACATTAAACATTGCAACTTGTGCTTTTCACTTGTAGGTTTTATATAGTTTGAACATTGTATTGTAGTGCAACTATCATAAATTTACACCTTCCATGTGGGATCAATAACTAGGACTCCATTTGACCCCTGTATTACTTGAGCGATACATATACTTGTGTTTTTATTCTGGTGACTATATAAACATATATAAAATACAGTAGTCTGCATCAATGCATAGCATGTAATGTTTTGCTCATTTATTTAAACTATTGCATATATGAGATCAGTTTGATTTCATATTTTCAAATTAAAATAATATTTTCTAAAAATATTATTTTTCAAAATTACTTGCATATAGATATTAAATTAAATCACCAACATTTTAACGACCGACAGTGGCGTGAGTTTGGTGTCTCTCGGTGTGTGGTGGTGTGAGTGAATGTGTCTCTTCATGTGGTTTGTGTGTGTGAGTGTGTATCTCTTTGAGTGAAATTGTAAGTAAAGTTTTTGAATTCTTCAAAGGAACTTTAGAAGATTTGCTTGGGGAGGAGTTTGAGATAAGTGTTTTGTATTTTGTTTTATGTTTTGTTAAACTTTATTGTGTGAATTTAATTTTGTATATCAATTCATGTGTTGTTGTATGTTCCCAATGAAATCTTAGTAGTTTTTTTTATCTTTCTCATTTCTATAAGAAATAATCATGTGTAGGATCAGAATTGTTTAAAATTTCTTTTATTCCATAAATGTGATGATTCATTACTTCAAACTTAATTTACTTATACAATCTGCCAATTGTTAAGTTAGAACTTATTGTGAACCATAATGACCCGTGAGGGCTATAGATTCCTCAACTAGTAAGAATCACATTAATCCAGTGGATGAAAATGATAGTCCATAGATTAGTGAAAATATATAGAGAGATAAGTTTTGAAGGGTATAAATCAGTGATTCTAGGGTGAAAAGCTATAACCTTAACCAATTTCATCTAGGGTTTATAACATAAAACTATGTATTCCTAATTGAGGGCGCTAGTGGGTACTCTAGAGTGACAGACTAGAATATACCTAGCATAATCAAGGACATATGAACTTAACTCTAGGATAGCTAATGTTCTTTATGCTCTCGGAAGAGGGCAAACAATATGTATGATATTTGTTACAGAACTATATTTATATTTATAAACATTTGATTCATACATGGATGATGATCTCATTGCAAGGGGAATGGCTTTCATAAAATATGAACTCTTCTATGTAAAGTTAGTTTATAAATAGATAAGATATTCTTTAAATTTAGAAATAGAATGAGTAGGTTTAGTTACTCCTTTTTACACATATATTTTTCTACCTTAATTCCAAGATAATTTGCTTTCTAAGTCTATAAAAAGAGTTAATTCTATTTAATTAATACACCTTTTATACTTATAACTGATTCCAGTATTCTTTAATATACGTAACTACAGTTGGACAATTTTGTATTCATAACTATTTGAAGTGGTGTATTAGTGACCCATTGATGTTAACATTTGGTCGTCTTATAATTGTTTAGCTGAACAATTTCCAGTTGGCCATATGGACAAAATTCCTGTGAAGACATTCTTATAGTTAGGATAAACTTAGATAATCAGACAGAGGGTGTGTAACCGTAATCTGATGGGTCGAGTATGAGATCTTCACCGAAGGCTGGAAAGATTTTTTGGGGAGTGACTATTGACTCTATTTCTGAAAGATCCTGAAATCGATTGATGGAGTTGATTAAACATGAATTTCCCTCAAATCACGTACATAATGTACCTTTGCTCAGCTGAACTTTTATTTAGTTGGCCTGATGCTTTTGTCTTTCAACTGTTCTAATGCAGTCTTTTGGTATCCTCTTAACGAGATCTATCAATTTTTTTTAGATTCATGTGGTCACATTTTCAATGTATATATTTAGTTTCTTGATTATTTTAATTCCTTAAAAGTGATATCTGCATTAAGAATAAGTCTAAATCAAATAATTTATTTATTTATTATGTAATAATTATTTCTAATAATTATACCCCATAGATTTTTGTGTCGGCTTTAAATATGACTTGATCAACAGTTTTTCATCACCATTTCCAAATTTTATAATCTTCAATCTATTTTTAACAGAGGACAATGATGTTGAGCAATAAAAAACGGTGAAAGATGAGGAAATTTTAAAGGCCGTAGGGCTCTTGACTGATAAAATCCGCCCTCACATGAGCAAGGAAAAGAAGTAGCCTAGGCTCACTCGGCTGACTCTAAGGAAGAAATTTATGAAGAAAATCCTATCGATAGGAAAGAAGTCAGAAGGGGAAGGACGATCAGTTGGTGTGAAGAGTCCTTTATAAGTGTTTTGGCTGGAAGGGACCAAGTTGATCATGCAAGCAGTGATGAAGAAGAAAAAGGTGGAAGATATGACCGAGTCATTCCACTCATTGCCACTTTTTAAGGTGGGAAGTGGGACGAGCGTGCCCATCATCGATCCACCGGTCTAGCCTAGTATCTGATTTGCCAACCATCAGTGAAACAACAGGTGCACATGATTGTGCCAACATATGTTCATGAAGGTGTTAATGTGCTACCTTCGGTTGGTGAAGCTAGCCAGATGGGAGGCTTACCACCTGCCAATGATAGCCTCTGTATGTCAGAGATGGAGATATTAATAGAGCAAAATGAATTCTTTTTCCCATTTGTGTATTTCTTCCCTGTGGTCAAAAGGGGGTGCCCTACTATAAGCTCATTCATGGTGGCCAAATGAAGAAGGTGAGGTATCTAAATTGAAGCATAAGCGAAGGGAAGACGGAGGCAAAAGTACAATGAGGGTGAGCAACATTGGTTAGGCTTAATTTTGGCTTGGAGCCATGGTGGTGGCTCTTGGGTTTGGGTTTACCGGTGGCCATGGTGGCCAGCCATGGTGTGGGAGGTCATTTTCTGGCTGTGGGAGGTTAGGGGTGGAGAGTTATGAAGGCAATTGTGTCCAAGCACGAATAAGTGTGTTGAATAAAATGGAAAGTGTTCTGAGCTGGGTTTGGATTTGATTTGGGTTTGAATCATGAAAATGGGTTTGGGTCACTCCTAAGGTGGCTAGTCTGATGGCTAGTATTGGAGAATGGGTGGTTATGTCCCGATCATAGAGTTTAGGCCTTAATATTGGGTTAGAGTGAAGCATGGGTATGGTTAAGAACTTTTAGAGGAGTTTGAAAGGGGTCCTCCTTTAAACTTAAGGGGTATGGTGGCTTACATGAGGCTTGTGCATGACTATGGCTTCCATTTGGCTTGGGTAAAGTTACATGGGTTGCTTATGGCTCATGCATGGCTTTCATGGCTTGCATTAAAGAGGAGGGGTGAGAAATTTCAAACCTTATATTTCCATGAAGTCTAATTTTAGTCATTTTTAATCATGAAATATCACAACAAAGGATCATTTTTAATATGATGAGAAGAGGGGGTCAAGTTGTCATGTGGGCTTGAATGAGTGGGCTTTCAAAATTAATTATGGTAAGGATGGTTTTGAGCTTGGATGATGGACTTCAAAATTTATTATAGAAGGGATGGTTTTGGGTTTGAATAATGGGCTTCAAAATTGATTATGCTAGGGAAGGTTTTGGACGTGGATGACAGGCTTTAAGAAATCATGTGTGTGTTATGATAAAAGTTAGGGTCAGTAAGCTTTGATTTTGGCATGGGAGGTCAAGCTTGGCAAACACTAAATTTAGAGTGGGCTTGGGGTAGATTTGGTGAGAATTAGAGTAGTTGGGAAATTGGGGAGATATAAAATTTTGGGTGAAATTTTAATGTCTTGGTGACGTTGGGTGAATGGTAATGAAATTTAGAAAAATCAATAAAATTGGAATTTTTTGTAAATTTGGAGAAGATAAGGAATTTGGTGGGTCTAGTTGACTTGAATTGAATGTATGTGTATGTACGGGGTAGTGTGGGTGTTGTGAATTACGTGTGTGTGAATGTAAATGTATGTGAATTTGTATGTAAGGTGAAGTGAGTGCCAAAGGCATAAAGGGTTTTCTTAGAGTCTCATGGTTCTATGGGAACTCTCTTTGAACTTTGACATGTTGGTTTTAACCAACTCAACCAAGTTTTGAGGGTTTAGGACCACCCATGTGAAGCTCCAGAAAAGAGCTAAGAGTTGGCTAATTTTACCAAAGGAGTGGATCTCATCACTTGTCATCTAGGATAGTCTATGGGAAGTCCTATGTCTAGATATTAAGTTCTAAGAGAAGTATTTATACCTTACCAAAATAAGGTCAACAACCTTACTATCAATTGCACCAAAATGATAAACTTTAAATATAGTAAATGGTCCTGACCACCCGGACTTAAGTTTTATGGGAAATAAATTTCAACCTTATATTATATAATAAAACCTTTTGTCCAAGCTTAAAATCTTTCCTAAGAATCTTTCAATCATGCCATTTTTTCATTTTTACTTTATGAACTCGCACATTATCATAAGATTATTTTCTAATTTCCTCGAGTTCAATTAACTGCAATAATCTCTTCTCACCAACTTCAATTAACTAATCCATTTTGAAACATAACCCACAACTACCAGAATATATAAATTTCCTAATGATGATACAAATAGATCCATAAAATCTAAACCCCAAACATAAACAATCTCAATCTCCAAAGTGAAATTTAGGGCATTTCATCACGCTTAGAAATATTTTTCTACTCTCTGGCATCTATCACGAGTTTTTATTTATGTATTCATATCCTAAATAGAGTGGGCCAATAAAATATAGATTACAAAATCTTAAAAGCTATTATATGAACTCTAAAATGTCTTTCAAATTTAGAATCGTGACATTTCATAATAATTTCAATGGTTTCTTCTAAGGATATAAATCTCTTGATCACATGATTCTTACACTTTATATACTGGTATGGGTCAACCCAAAAGTGAAATTTTGCATCATAGATGAACTTTTTCTATTGATGGGATGTTACTGCATAGGGCATAACACCACTAATAATAAAATTTACTATGTCCGCATAACACAAAGTATGTCACTCAGTAGTAGAAAACAATTTTTCATTAGGAAAATTCTCAGTAATTTCATCTTCACAAGTATATAAATCTTCCTAATCCAGTCTTAATAATTGTTCCACAATTTGATTATCAAAATCGTTCCTATCCACCACTTCGATATCAAATTCATGCATAGAAAGGACCCATCTAATCAATCTTGATTTTGTGTCCTTTTTGACATAATATATCTTTTAGCCGAATGGCCAATATTAGTAGTTCATTTTGTTCCAATCAAATAGGGCCTTAATTTATCAAAAACATCTACTATATCCAATAAATCCTCAATAATAATGAAATTTATTTAAGCTTCATTAAAATTTTTACTCGCATAGTGATACACCTAAAATATATAGTATTTTTATACACATTTTTATACATATTCTTGATGATATTGCACTTGAATGAAAGGCATTTTATGTGTTTTTCTTACATGTATGATTAAATGGATGATTGTGATCAAACGAGTGAAAAATGATCAAATTTGAAGCAAAAATGAAGAAAATTTTAAAAGTGATGTGTGGTGGCTAAGAACCAAAACACGCGCTTACGTGCCAAGACCCCACGACTATGCACCTAAATATGGAGCTTACGCACCAGTAGGCTCGCGGCTAAGTGCTGGTACTCCGCGCTTACGCAGTTTAGTTAAAAAAGAGGAGTTATTTTAATTTAGGCACTAATTTGAAGAGGTTTTTGAAGCACCTCTTGGTGAGAACGTAACTTCCTATTTTCGCCAAATTCAATTCAAAATACTCTTGAATGGATGCATCTCATGGAATATACGTTGAATATAGACACAATTTGAAGAGATATAAAGACACCTTTTGAAGAAGTATAAAACGAGGACTTGAGTATCAGAAAAAGGGTTGTTGTTGGAGAGTGTGGTTTGTGTTTAAGAGTGAGGTTTATGTTAGAGAGTTATTTTAGAACACACCTCTCCACTTAACCAATTTTACTTCTTTTTATATATTTTGTATTAGAAATTGAATTGATATTTGAAGTCCACGAGTTAGGCACCAACCTCCAAAGAGTATTATAAGGGAAAACAAAGTTTTCAAAGGAAATTCAAGAATTTTGTGGAAAAGAATTACAAATAAGTGTTTATCTTTGTATTAAATTTGGTTTTTAATTAAGACGTCATGTGTTTTCACTATGATTTCTAGTTTTAAACCAAGTTGTGATTGCATTTTCTCCATAAATTCTGAGTATTTTTCTTTATCTTTTTCCTTAATTATGAAATAATTAAGTTTTGGAAGTATGTTGTGTGAAGTATAGGATTTAAAAGTTGGAAGAAGTTGTGATGATTCAAAACCTTGCACTTTATTTACTTCTTGATTTGTCCAAATAAGATGTTAAAATTTGTTGTGAGAACATGTAAAATCCATTGCGATATTGTCTCACTCAACAATTGAAAAGAATCACATGAGATTGCGTGGGTGAGAATGTAATCCATATGGTTTAGTGTAAATAAATAGGGAGATATATTTTGATGGGTGTAGAATTAGAGAACTTTAGAGTGACAGGCTAAAGCCTCCAATTTAATTTATTGTTTTATGTTTTGATACGAGATGTTAGCCCCTAGGTGGAGGGAATCAAGGAAACTCTAGAGTGAGAGCTAGTATTTTTCCTCCTAACCCGTCTTCAAGATTTTTAAAACAGTGAATTACCTATGTTTTTTTTAACATCTCTAGTAAGGGTAAAAAATATAATTGCTCCTATTTGGCGCAACACATTTTAGATACTTACACAACTAATATTCTCCATAACTTGTTATTGATTCATAAAAAGAAAAAAAATATTTTATTTGCATAAGTTTTCATCTTACAAAAGTTTAGTTAAAGTAGTTGCTTACTTTCATTTCAAATTATAAAATTAACAAAAAGAATCTAATTATATTTTCTAAAATATTATCTTTAGCTTGAGTATAATCTTTTTTAAAAGTAAAAAAGTTAAATTTCCGTTTCTAAATCAAAAGATATTTTCTTTATTAATTATTATGTGCATAGTACGCAAGTATATGTATCATTTTCTCTGTTGTAGTAGCTACTTCATTTGAACTTAAACCTGTTATTATCCAAATGGTACCTAATAATCAGTTTGGGAAAGCACTAATTGAAGATCCAAATTTGTATCTTGCCAATTTTCTAAAATTGTGCGATACATTTAAATGTGATGGTTTTTCAGATGATGCTATCAGACATAAACTTTTCCTTTTTTATTAAGTGATAAAACTAAGGTGTAGTTAAATTCCTTAGCACTTGGCTCGATCATAACTTGGGGTGGTTTAGCGCCAAAATTATTTCTAAATATTTTCCATCATTAAAGACTACTATGCTTAGAAATGACATTACAACTTTTTTTCCAGTTTGAAGGGGAGTCTATTTATGAAGAATGAGAACATTTTAAAGATCTCCTAAGAAAGTGTCCACATCATTCGATACCAGATTGGTTAATAATTCAAAATTTTTATAATGGATTAGTTGGATCTCTTAGATCTATTATCGATGCTGCTTTGATGTCTAAATAGTTTGATAATGCTTATGCTTTAATTGAAGAAATGACTACAAATAATTTTTAGTGGCCTTCTAAGAGGATAAATCCTGAAAAGTTAGCCAGTATTCATGAATCTGATGCTTTTTCAATGCTAGCAAATTAAGTGGTTGCAATATCAAGGATGATAGACCAATTTTGAATGAATTTTTCTTAACCAATTTCAATGAATGAAAAAAATTTATTTGGCCAAATTGGTAGATTCTCAAACATCTTTAGAAACATTGAATTCCATAAATAAGACTAATAACACATATTCCAATTATTATAACCCCGGTTGGAAGAACCATCCAAACTTTAACTGGAATACCATTAATTAGTGTGTTAGTACTCAACCATGGGGGAACCATCAAGTAAATCTATTGAGGAATTGGAACAACCAAGTGTATAGTAATTATAGACCTTCTTATCCTCCAGGTTTTAATGGTGCTTCACAATTTAAGGAGAAGTTGTCTATAGAAGAAGTGGTGTTACGAATGGAAAATTAATTGCAAAGTCAAGGAGCTACAATTAGAAATATTGGGAATCAATTGCTTCAAATAACCAATTCATTAAGTAATAGATCCCAAGGAACGCTTCCTAGTAATACTGGGATAAATCAAAGAGACAAAAATAAAGCGCAAGTAAAAGCAATTCAATTGAGAAGTGGAAGAGATTTGGAAGGTAGAGTGCAAAACAAGATTGAACTAGAGAAAGAAGAGAATGAAGAACCAAAAGAAGATACTCAGAAGGGTTTGAAAAGACCTATTTCTCCACCTAAATTGATTTAGAAAAGCCACCACCACCATTTCATCAGAGACTTTGACAACAAAAGTTGGATAAGCAATTTTCAAAGTTCTTGGTGATTTTTAAGAAACTTACAATTAATATTCCATTTGTTGAAGTCTTAAAACAAATGGAAAGCTATGTGAAGATTATGAAGGATATTCTAAATTTAAAAAGGAAGTTTGAAGATAACGAGACTGTTACACTTAGTGAAGAATACAGTGCAATAATTGAGAAGAAGCTTCATGAAAAGCTTAAAGATCCTGGTAGCTTCACAATTTCATGTGCAATCAGAGATATATTTTATGTAAAAGAATTATGTGATTTAGGTGCAAGCATTAAACTTATGTCATTATCTACATTTAAAAGACTAAGATTAGAAGAAATAACCCCTACTACTTGTCGACATATTTTTTTAGGTTGTGTGTTTTGAAAAAGGGGGTCGCCTACAAAAGGTATCGACGAATTTTATATATTAAATTTAATTTAAATATATATATAATTTAAAATGTATCATTTGATTTTTGAAAATAATTTTAAGTTCAAAAATTTTAAGATATGAAATTAAATCGATCTCACATCCCAAATAGTTTATATAAACGAGCACCACACCACAAACCGTGTATCTATCCCGAAGAATAGACACACTGCTTGATGATGGGGCTCGATTAAATAAACTTAAAGATTTGTGACATCTGTTTGGTGCTGCAAACCAATTTTATAAGCCTACGAAGTTCCCCTGCTAATATATAGGAATTAAGCGGGGTTTATATTACACGGGTTCTTAAAGTTCCCTATAAGGGCAAGCCCCTATAGTTAATTACATCTTAAATGTCTGAAGACACTTAAGAAAACTCTCGATAATGATCAGTAGTTTTGTTCTTAAGAATTTCAAAGTTTAAGGTTTCAAACAAATTGTATTTTGGAAATTTCAATAGAGAATAGCTCAAATTTGGAACAATTTATTTTCAAGGGTCCAAAGGAAGAGAAGTAGGGGATGTCACAGACCCGAAGTGAACTTCAGTGACTTCCTAACTATCCTATGGTTTGGCTTCAATTTGAGAGTATTATTTAATGTTTCAATCCTACCAATTTTATTTAATCAGGACTTATATTAGTATGACAAAATCATACAAATGGCCTCAAAGATGTGAGGGTTTATGTCGTATCAAACAACCTCCTCAGAGTCCTAAGACCGGTTAAGGCTTAATTTGCATAACATGATTATGCAAATGCCTAATGAAAAGTTGAGGATTTATGTTGCATTAAGCAAATTACCTCTAAATCTTATGGCTTGGTCATTTATTTCTAGGAAAGGTTTAGTTGAAGTAGACAAAAGTTTTACTGATGAAGATGGCTGTGCTGCCCACTGTGCTCTAAGTTCCTTGTTGTCGCAGAGGTTTGGTTTTAGAAGTTGACAATCAAAAGGTGAGAGAAGTGTTTTGGTTTAGAGAGGTTGAAAATGAGATGGCTTAGTGTTTTAATTAAGATAAATCTTAAAGTTGATTAAGCAAAACTGATTAAGATCCCACGGTTCCGTCATCTCGGCACCACTATTTTCATCAGATTCACTTAGTCCAAATGAATTTGCTAAACCCAACTGAATGAGTTCCACACTTTCATTTAGACCATGGGAAATCTCATTAGCAACACGTTGGTTACATCATCCGAGGGATTCCCGATCATCCAACAAGATGTCTTAATTTTAGTTGTAATTGAAGTTTTATTTTTTTGTTGGTGATTAAATTTTGAGTTGTTTAAACATGCTGGGTTTGATCAATTTCATGCATTTATAAGTACAGGAAAGTAAGACATTTAATAAATTGCTAAATGTATATTGCAATATACTTAAATGCATACCTGGTGGGCACTCCCGTCATTTTCACCTGCACTTAAAACGCATTTTAAGGCATTTATATATTTGCAAGAAATGTATAGGTAAAGCTAAGGGAAGATTCTAGTTATCTACCAAAATCCTAATCCTATTGCTAGTCACTTCCTATGACGTCTAGGTTCTTGCGTTTTGTTAAGGATGATTTTCTTCATCAAAGAACATTAAAGTCTCACTGCTCTTTTAAAACATCCCATCATGTTAGGGAAGTGCTTGGAATTGAATTCTGAACATCTTCTTAAACATTTTAGGGATTACTTTAAGTTCAATTATTTTTATTGTGGTGATGAATCACTCATCCGGGTTAATTTTTCTCGGTGAATTAGGATGTTTGATTGTCCTTGTGAGTAAGGTGACATTTCATTTGATGTTTCATTTAAGAGTTATGAAGGTAAAAGCCTTTATGAGCAAATTAGTTCATTAGAGGAATTTAACCATTCTTAATTGAAGTTTGAGTTAATGGTTTAAGTAATTTAGTTATTAAATTTTAGTTTATCTTTTTTTAAGTGTTTTAAATCATTTTAAGTTGGAAGAATGTTCAAATTGTTTAATCCAGCTAAATTTTACTATTTCAAATAGTCTTAACTTTTTAGGTTCATTTTGATTTAATTTTTAATTATAATCTTGTAATTATGAATTATTCCAGGTTAACTTTAATGTTTTAAATTTGTTTTAAGTTAAGTTTCAAACAACTTCAGATTAGTTTTAATGTCTTAAAGTATTCCAATTTAGCCTTAATGTTTTGAACTTATTTTAATTTATGTTTTAGACAGTTTCAAATTAATTTTTTTAATGCCTTTGGTTTAATCATAAGATTTTCAAAATTGTTCTTTTAATTTCAATCATCATTTTAGAGTTCCATTAATTGATATTTAAATAATGTTTGATCAAATCATTGATTAAGGGTTCAATTTAAAGGATTAGAATTCTCCTATATCACATCTCTTAATCTTAATAATTCAAGCTTTAATTAATTAATCTTCCAAATTTCATGTGACTTAATTAATGTTTCTTCTTTAATGCTTAAGGTGGATTAATGAGTTTCTACCACTTAAATTCCCTATGTTTCAGTCATCCAAAATAAATTTAGGATCAAAGATTTACCTTTTTTAATTTAGTTAAGCCTAAACATTAATTAAGGTTAAAGCCCCTTTTTTTTACCTTAATGCCCTCTTAAACTTGTTTATTTCATAACTCATCAAATTAAGCTCAAATAAATTTGAAATTTTTATGTCACCTCACTCACATGTCAATTAAGATATTAGAGGAGAAATGTGATTTTTCTGATTTTAATTTAATTTATATAATTATTTTAATGAAAAATAAGGGTTTTTAGTGAAAATTCCATAACATGACCAAGAAGAAGTTTCCATCCTTAGGAAAATTATGGGATGTTCCGACTGACTAGAGGACCATTAAGACCAAATTTGGTGATTTTTTGAATTTTATTTTGTTTATTTTAATTATTTTAAGTTTTGAGGTATTAATTAATTATAAAATAAAATTAATGTGAAAAATATGTTTTATATTTTTCTTAAATCTCTCTAATCCCAAGGAGCTTAGAGAAATAAATTTTATATTTTTCTGATTTTCCTTTGAATTTTTAGAGTTATTTTAGTGAAAATGTTGGAAAATCCATTTTTAATATTAACAATTGCCTTAAGCCTTTAAAATTTAATATCTTTATTTTGGGACTTAGGAAAAATATTTGGTTGATTCCTAAGTGACTAGGAGACTAAATATGACATTTTTATAAATTTTAATATTTTTATGATTTTTATAATTTTTTAATTATAAAAATATCCAAAATTAGGTTAAAAATGAAGTTTTAGAAAAAATCCAATTTTAATTTTCTTAGACTCCTCTAATGTCAGAGAGTCTCCAAAATAAACTTAGTGAATTTTTAAAATGTATTTTTGGGTTTTTTCAATTTATTAATTTTTAAAATGATTAAGTTACTTTGAAAATTCATTTAATGGGTTAAACCATTTCCAGTCAACTTCAAAATTTTTATGGGGTTTCCTACTATCCTATAGGAAAGTGGAGAATTGATTTCAAGTTGTTTTGATTTTTAGTTTGCCTTAATTAATTCAAAGTTGGTTCTAGGTCAAGTGAGCAATTAGGGTTATTTATAATGTTTTAGTTCATACAATAATTTTCTTGAGTTCCTCTGGTCATAAGAACGTACCCTAATTTTTCTGGAATTTTTTAAACATCATGTTAATTATTGGAATTAAAATATCAAAATAGGCATAAAAATTTGAAAAATGGATAACTTTCCATAGACATAACCTCTGGCCCTATGGTCTCATGCCATGGTGAATTGTGTGTGTGAGTGGAGAAGCAAAATACTCAGATCAGTATTTAAATAGTTAAAAATTATATACTCGACTAAATAACTTAATTCATTTTTAACATTGTTCTCCTCTGTTCATTGAGCAAGTGGGTATTTTTCTATTAATTTTATGATTTTTTTATGCAAAGATATGAATTTTTAAAGTTCTGGGTATTTAATTAATTCAGAAAATGCCTATTTTCCTACTTAAGTGACGTGACGCCACCTCAACATGCGACGGGTCAAAGCTCCACGCGGCGGGTTTTGATTCGGTGCTGCCATCTGACTCGGTAGCCACGCGGCCCGCGGTTCAGTTCCTTCTCTCCATTCAGCGCGATCCTGTCTGTCCATCCGTTACATGCGTGATGCAATGGTTGCTGATCATTGTCCCCAACTGACTCAACCCGAGCACTGTTCACCTTCTAGGCCTAATATCTCGCTCATTTCTCAACCAAATCAAATGGGGTTTGTTCTTACATGTTAGTCTAGATTAGAGCTACAAATCCATACGGCTAATGCACACTAAAAGTGAATCAAAGTAAATGGGGAATCTCTAGAAGCTCGGGAGCAAGAGAAGTTTCCATACCTTATTCCAAGAGGTGAAGCCTCGAGTGGATGTGCTCAGTACGTTCGTTGGAGTCTTAGGAGCCTACGGATTGAGCCTCGAGTGATCGTGAAATGCCTGCCTATGAAAATGCTGAAAGCCTATTTAGTGTTTTCGCCTATAGAAGAAATGGGTGGCCTGGTGAGGAGGCTTTCACTGGGGAACTTCCTCTCTACCTCTGGTGAAGGTGTGGGTGAGTATAATTGGATTTCTGTGGAGTTTCTGGGGTTGTCCTATTTCTGGCCTGATTTTGGACTGAGAAATTAAGCTCAGCCAGTGGAGTTCAGGGTAGGAGGACAGTGGAGCTGAGCTTCTCTTGGTTGGGAGGAGCTCTGGAGGCAATTGGGAGGGGTTCTGTGAGGAAATTTTTCAACACCCTTCTCATGGCCGAGAAGGTGTGCTTATATGGCCGGGGCCATATGGCTGCGTTTGGGTTCATTTGAGGGGTGGATTCATCTGCTTAAGTGGAGGGTAGAGATGCTCCACGGTTAAATTTGGCTGAGGTGGCCAGTTGGGGAAGTTTGGGTGAGCTTAGGTTGGTTGTGGCTCTCGGTTTTGACTCCCTCTGGTGACTATGCTAGCCAGCAAGGATAGGGGAGCTAGCCCTTTGGTCAGGTGAGTCAGGGAGTAGGGTTTAAATGTGATTAACCAGTTGTGGGAGGATTTGGGATGAGGCAAAAAGGGATTTTTCCACTTAAGGGAAGAGATCCCTTAAAATGGTGGACCCTTGGTCCATGGCTCACTTAGCTTGGTCTAGTTAGATCTTGGGTGGTTCCTAGGGTTCAAATGGTGGCTGTGGAAAGGTTGGTTTAGCCACATTTGGTTCAAATTGGTTAGTTTAGGTCATGGGTTCAAATTGGCTCACTTAGGTTTAGGTTGGGCTAACTTGGGTTTGGGTTTAATTTGGGTTCAGATGTCTTGAGCAACATTGTGTAAATGGTTGCCATGAATAACTTTCATGAAGACATGGAGAGGTTTTGAGTTCAATTGATAGGTTAATTTGATGGATTTTGAGGTTTTGGTTAACATGGGCAAAGTTGGGTCAACTTGGGTCCAAGTTGGTTTAAGATGGGGTTTAGACCCAATTGAAAGTTTCAAATGGCCTAGGGGAATGTATTGGAGAGTTTCCAACATCAATTGGGAGGAAATTTTTGGATTAGGCCAATCAATTTGGTAGATTTAAGGTATGTGTTCAACTTAAGTTAAAATGAGGTATTTTGGATTTCAAGTGGTTTAGACTAGGCTTGGGCTCAAATTGGAATAATTTAATGTTGCATGGGTTTCATGGGAGTGCCATAGAAGGTTTAGGATTGAAATTGGGGGGATTGGTTGACATTAGGTTAATTGGGGAATTTTGGATTTAAATAAGCAAATTGGGGATTTTGAATTTCAAGTGAAATTGAACTTAAATTTGAATCAATTTGGACTTGAATTTGGTTTAGATTGGTATTGGGGATGTTGAATTAAAATTTAGAATTGAAATTAGGCAAAATTGAAGTTAAATGGGTTGATTTGGTTTGACATTGGGTCCATTTAGATTAAAAATGGGTCAAATTGGCAAAATTGGCTTATGGTGTAGTTAAGCAAAATGAAATTGGGAATATTTGAGATTTTCTGGAATTTTTTGGGAATTTTTTGAATTTTTGGTTTTTTGGGCAAAAAAGGTATTTAGGGTATAAAAAGGTTATTGGAGGGTATTGGGGTATTTTAGTGGATTTGAGAGGTGAGAATTGTTTTAAAATGATTTTTAAGATTTTTGGAAATTTTGGGTAATTTTTGGGGAATTTTCAGAGAGTTTGGTGGTTGTAGGGGCAATTTAGGTAATTTTAGGTAGGTTTGAGGCCCCAATATCAAAATCAGAAATTTTGGCAAAAGTGAAATTTGGTTATGGTTGAGTAGTGTAGAGAAGCTTAGAGTAAGCCATGGACCAAGAAGGTGTTCATTTTGAACATCTCATATGTTGTTCCTAACCCTCTTAGCCAAGGAGCTAGGGGTTTGAACTTATCCATATGAGTGCTCTGATGAACCAGGAGTCAAGACTGGGTACGGATGGTTCATGGTTTATGATGGGTGTAGGAGTGTAGTGTGTGCCAGCCAGACCTCACCAAGACCAGGCCACCCAGGGCTGTCCTAAGGCTTGACCATCCTATAGGAGTTCATCTTTGTCTTCCTACACAGTGGTCCCAACCTTCCAAGTGACTTGGAGGTTTATGACCATCTATGTAGGATTCCAAAGAGAGTTAAGAATTGGATTGAATTTCTAAATGGTGGGTTCCATCTCTAGTCTTCTAGGATAGTCAAGAAGAAGTCCTATGGCTAGATCCTAAGCACTAAGAGGAAAGAAAAGACCTTACCAAAAATGAGGTCAACACTACTATAACTCTGCTATTAGCAGATCATTCGATCACATATCCTAGAGGAATTATAGAAGATATTTTAATAAAAGTGGATCAATTTATCTTTCTTCTTGATTTCATAATGTTTGATACGGAGGAAGTTAAAGAAAAACCTATTATTTTAGGGAGACCTTTCCTAGCTATAGGAAAACAATGATAGATGTACAGAAAGGGCAATTAATTATTCACGTCAATGATCAAACTGTTACATTTAATATTTAAAATCAAAGAAATATCCTACTAGAGGTAAAGATGATGAATGTTTTAGAATGGATGTTATAAGACATTTGAGTAAATTCCATTTCAAAACAACATATGAAGAGAAATTTGAAAGTAAACTGTTGGAACACGAGCAAGAAGTGGAAGCACATTATTTGGATGATCTTATTGAAGAAGACTTAAATTATATTCAAGAAAGTTTTGAAGTATTAGACATGGAAAAGATAGATGAATCGTTTTTTCCATCAATTGAAAAATCTCCTGAACTTGAATTGAAGTTACTTTCTGAACATTTAAAATATGCATTCTTAGGTGATTCATCAACTTTTCCTATTATAATTTCCTCGAAATGAACTACAGAAGAAGAAGAGAGTTTCCTTAAAATTATAAAGAAATATAAGAAAGCCTTTGGATGGACCATAGCTGATATTAAAGGAATCAGTCCATCAATTTGTTTGCACAGAATCCTTATGGAAGAAAACAACAAAACTAGGGCTGATCCTCAAAAGAGATTAAATTATATTATGAAATAAGTTGTTAAGAAAGAAATTTTAAAGTGGTTAGATGCTGGAATTATCTACCCTATTTCATGCATGGGTTTGTTCTATTCATTGTGTTCCTAGGAAAAGAGGAGTAACTTTAACTGTTAATGAGAAGAATGAATTAATCCCAATAAGGTAAATTACAGGATGTCCAATATACATTGATTATAGAAAATTAAATCTTGTCACCAAGAAAGATCATTTTCCACTTCCCTTTCTTGATCAAATTTTGTATAGACTCATTGGGCTTATATACGTTTGTTTTCTGGATGGATATACTGATTATCACCAAATAAAAATTACTTATGAGGATCAAGAGAAAACAACATTTACCAGTCCTTATGGTACATTTGCTTTTAGAAGAATGCCCTTTGATTTATGTAATGCCCCTACTACATTTCAAAGATGTATGATAGCAATTTTCTGTGATTTAATTGAAAAAGGAATTGAAGTATTTATGGATGATTTTTCAGTGTTTGGAATTTCATTTGATTCATGTTTAGAACGTTAATCCAAGGTTCTTAAATGCTGCAAAGAAACAAATCTAGTCCTTAATTGGGAAAAATGCCAATTTATGGTAGTAGAAGGAATTATTTTGGAACATCAAGTTTTAGAAAAAGATATGGAAGTACACCCTGCAAAAATTCAAGTGATCTCTAGTTTACCCTGCCCAACAAATGTAAGGGAGATTAGGAGTTTTTTGGGACATGCTGGATTCTATATGCGTTATATTAAAGACTTTTCAAAAATTTCTAAGCCTCTATGTCTGTTATTGGAAAAAGATATCATTTTTAATTTTAATGAAGACTGCCTAAAATCTTTTGTATTATTGAATGAAAAATTAATCGCTGCTCTAGTTATTGTTTCACCATATTAGGAAAAACCTTTTGAATTAATGTGTGATGCAAGTGATTATGCTATTGGAGTTGTTTTAGGAAAAATACATGATAAAATTTTCAAAGTAATCTACTATGCTAGTAGAACTTTGAATGAAGCTCAATTAATTATACAACAACTGAAAAAAAGTTTCTAGCTATAGTATATTTTTTTGATAAATTTAGATCATATTTAATTGGGACTAAATGTGTGGTTCATACTGATCATTATACTTTAACGAAAATAAAGGATGTAAAACCAAGACTGATAAGATGGATTCATCTTTTATAAGAATTTAATTTTGAGATAGTAGATAGGAAGGGTGCTGATAATCAAATTGCTGATCATCTGTCCAGGCTTGATAGTGAAAAATCTCTCTTTTCTGATGAAGAAAGTAATGAACATTTTCCTTATGAAAAACTATTTATTAATGGTGGCATGTTCTATGATATGCAGACATTGTGAACTATATTGTTAGTGACATATTACCCTATGGATTGACATACCAACAGAGGAAGAAATTTTTATCTGAAGCTAAGATTTATTTTTGGGACGACCCATTTTTATATAAAAAGGAAAAGATCTTATTATTCAAAGATGTGTTCCTTTAGAAAACTTATGAAATTATTCAAAAAGACCATGATTCTAATTTTGGGGGACATTTTGGTGTTGATAAAACTACACATAAAATTCTACAATTTGGATTCTATTGGCCTACAATTTTTAAGGATGTTAATGCTTATATTAAAATTGTGATCGATGTTAGCATGTAGGCAATATTTCTATAAGGAATGAGATGCCCCTTAATTACATGTTGGAAGTTGAAATATTTGACGTTTGGGGATTAGATTTCATGGGAACAGTTATACCATATTTCAAAAATTTATACATTTTGTTAGCAGTAGAATATGTATCTAAAAGGATAGAAGTTGTTACTTTATCTCGATGTGATGCTCAAAGTGTTGCAAAGTTTTAAGAAAGAATATATTTTGTATATTTGGAATGCCAAGAGTAATCATAACTGATCGGGGAAGTCATTTTCAAAAAGCAATTATGGAGAAATGAGTAAGGAAATATCATATCATCCATAAAATTGCTAATGCTTATCATCCTCAGACAAGTGGGTTGGTTGAATTTTCTAATCGCGAAATTAAAAAAATTTTGGAAAAATTTGTTAATCTAAAAAAAAGGATCAGTCAATCAAACTGGATTTTGTTTTGTGCGCTTATAGGACTGCTTACAGGACTTTTATAGGAATGTCCCCATATAGACTAATTTTTGGAAAATCTTGTCATTTACCAGTTGAACTTAAACATAAAGCATATTGGGCTATTAAAAGTTCAATTATATTTGAGGACGCTGGTGAGAAAATATTATTGCAATTAAATGAGCTTGAAGATATAAGGAATGAATCATATGAAAGTGCTAAGATGTATAAAGACAAGATGAAGATGTGGTATGATCGTAAGATTCTGAATAAAAATATTAAACCAGGAAAATAAGTTTTGCTATATAATGTCAGATTGAGATTATTTGCTGGAAAACTTAAGCTAGGGGTATGGGCCCATTTATTGTATTAAAAGTTTATCTTTATGGAGTTGTAGACATTAAAGAACCTAAAACTGAGAAAATATTTAAAATAAAAGGTCATAGACTGAAACCTTATTTCTCAGTAGATTAAATTAAACCTAATGAGAATTTGATGTCGGCTCAC
Source organism: Papilionanthe hookeriana x Papilionanthe teres (assembly GCA_022702705.1). Classification (NCBI taxonomy): domain Eukaryota; kingdom Viridiplantae; phylum Streptophyta; class Magnoliopsida; order Asparagales; family Orchidaceae; genus Papilionanthe; species Papilionanthe hookeriana x Papilionanthe teres. Next base: position 25,799,275 of record CM040427.1, read on the forward strand.
TCAATTTAAGTATTGGGTATTTCAGACTGACAAAGTTAAACCAAGGGCTTTGTGGGAGGCAACCCATAGTTATCGGTGTACTTTGGTTTAAGTTTGTTTTGTGTGTTTTATTTGGTTTGATATTAGAGTTATATGGTAGTATTTTCCTTAGATTATGTTATTGGAGATTAATAAGACCTTATTTCACTATTTGGATGAGTTAAACTGAGTTTTCAGACGTTTAATAAACCTGTGCTAAAATGAGTACTGACGGCTAAGCGCCAGCAGTTGGTGCTTAGGCGCCAGAGTTATGAAAAATGTGAAAAATGGGTTTCTAGAAGCCCTTATCATGGGGAAATTGCATGACACATTATTTAGTGGTTTGTGAGCGTGGGAGACAGTTTTAAGCCATTTAAAGTTCACAAATAGAGACCGAATTAAAGGAAATTCATCTCATTCCAAATTTCTATCCTAAGAGCTTTCTAGAAGGGTTTAAGAGTTGAAAGTATCTTCTTGGGAGAATGAATTTAAGAAGGAGGATGCCAATAAGATGAAGTTTGTTCGTGAGAGTGCGTAAGAGTTATATAACTGATTTCTGGTCATTAGTATTTAAGAAATAGCTGAGAAGATTGCAAAGATCGAGGCTGATGTTGCATCAATTGAAGCAAAGTTAAATGAAACATTGCACATTTAGCACATATTGGATGACAATTAAAATGCAATTTAGTCCTTTAAGTTTTGTTGAAGAAGCAGACAAGGCGATGTATCCGAAAAATAAGTGGATTGAAGAAGATTCTATCAGATGTCTTCATCGTCGTCCGTTCTATCAAACCTATATACCAAATGGTTCAGATGGGACTAATGGAGGAACTAGATATATTCCACCTAATGGAGACTGAAATTAAGTTCTCTAGTGTGGTATGTGTTATTTATTTGTGTTTTGTGTTTAATTAATTGTGTTAAGTGTTAGATGTTTATGTATTTTGTGTGTTATTTGTTTTATGTTTTATGTTAATGTTTAGTGTTTTGTTTGAGTGTTTAATTGTGAGTAGAAAAGATGAGATCTTATCTAAGTATCTTGGATTAAAGACTTGTGGTTTATACTTGTAATTTGTACGAGTTTAATTAAGTAAAAGTTTGTGTTTGTGTAAAACTTGTGTTGAATCATTTTCAATTTAAAATAAATGTAATTCGGGAGATAAGAAGATTATAAGGTGATGTGATACTTATTAAACCAATTTAGGGTTGATTAAAGGTGCGGGAATATTTATTTAACAAAAAGAAATAAAAAACTGCGAGTCGGCGGCTATGCGCCGAGACCCTACGCTTACACGCCAGAGCTCCGTGGCTAAGCGCCATTCTTTGGCGCTTTGGCCCCGATTTGCGAAAATCCCTTTTCAGGTTTAAAAACCAAAAAATTGCTATTTTTTACACCTCACCATCATCTTCTTCTTTCAGATTTTCACGATTTTGGAGGCTAGGGCATCACCACATTTGCAAATCTTGAGTCGTTTCAAGTGAAAATTGTTAGATTCGATCTTCTTGAGGTAAGAACACTACTCCCAAGTAAACTTTTTTTATTTTCACCATATATTTTAAGTGTATTTTGGAGAAATCTGAAAAATCACTATTTATGGTGAAAATTTGAGAAAAGGCTTGAGAAATTACTTGGATTTAGTATTTTAAGCCTTTAGGAGTTGAGTTTAGTGATTTTAAGTGGAATGTTGAATTTATAGTGATTTTTATGTGAATTTTAGAAAAGGCACCAAGAGGAGCAAAGCGAGAGCCATGTTCGATTTTGAGAAGTTTGTTAGTTCGAAAGCTCAAGATCGTTATGTGCAAGTGTTACAGTCACATAAATTGATCCAGGAGCGAGGATTTGATAAACCAGGTGGAGAAATTGAAGACAAGATTGTGAGTCGCCTCTGGGATAAATTATATTGTTTTACTGTTGTCGCTGTTACTTCTTTTGTTCGGAAGTTTTATGCAAATCTCCCATAGTCAGATGAGAACTTTGTTTTCGTGTGAGGGTAGCTAGTACATTTACTCCTGAGGTAATTAAGGGATTTACCTACTACTACCTAGTTTGCTTTTTCTGTATTCAAATTACAATCCTACTAAGGAAGAGTTGGATGAGATTATCTCTACTTTGACTGATGAGAGAGGGTTATGGAAAATTACTGCTGAGAGAAGAGTTAATTTTTCTGCAGCAAAGTTGAGTGCCAACTCTAATGCATGACGTTCTTTCATATCATTCAAGCTGCTTCGTACAAATCATCTAAGCGGAGTGACTAGAGAAAGTGCCACTTTGAACTACTGTCTTCAGTAGAGGAAGTCGATAGACATTGGAAATATTATTTATGATTGTTTTTAGATTACTACCAGATCTGCCACCACTGCAGGTATGTGATTCGCTTCTCTTATACATTCATTGTGTGAGCATGATGGTGTTAGATCTAAAATTTGGGAAGAGGTTCTTCAGCCTCTAAAGCCTATTACCAGTTCAACTTTGAAAACATATGCTGAGCATTGAAATTTTGGCTGAAGAGAAGGATTTTCTAAGGATTCCACTGCATTTGCTTCTGCTGCATCTATATCTCCTGCTTCCACATCCCAGGCATCTTCAGGTCAGTTTTCTGATTCACAGACTGAGCTTTTGAATAAAATAAGAGATAATGTTAACTATACTACGGATCGAGTGCATAATTTAGAGGGGAAAGTAGACCATTTGGGGAATATCTTCAGAAATAGAGTGAGCATGAATGAAATTATCACAGTTATATGGATAGATTGATTATAGGTGATTTTAGTGTTGTGCTACCTACTCATCCACATTATAGCTCATATGTGTCCATCCGTACGTGGAACGAAGGGGATGATGAGGAAGAGGAAGAAGATGATTAAGATTGATATTTTATTTTGAGTTATGTTTTGTGATGTGATATGTGGTGGACTATTTCTATTTTTAATGTTGTTGTGTGATTTGTTATCATTTGTGGATTTTAAAGAGGACTACTCTATGTCTTTCATTTTGTTGTAATAGTTGCTAAAACATCTTAGTTTATGTTTATTTTAGTTGTGGATGTTGTGTGTTTGTCATATGTGATATAAATGTTTGTGGTAGTAAATGTGTTAGTGATTTCTTAGTGTATTTTTTTTGTTAGTTTAGAACTTTTTCCAGAAACTATTTAGTAAGGTTATAAAATGCTATTAAAATCCACTAATTAAAATTTCATGCTTAACCTTTCAATTTACTGCCATATATATGTCTTGATTATGAATTTATGTTTAAGTGTGTGAATTTACTTTTATGTCCTTCACTGCTTTAAAACACTTTTGAAATTATTTATATAAATTTAAAAAAAATTAAATTTTGAATCTAGTCATTTTCATTCATGTTTTTAATACCTTTATATTTAGGATATTAAAAATTCCTGCAAGTTTAATATTTATAATTTTCTGTTCCTACCCATGTATTTAGTTACTATACTTAAATGTTTCATTATAACGAAAATTTAAAGTTTGGAGAGAATGAGAAATAATTTTAAAAAAATTTAAAACTTTATTTGTTCTCAACTATACTAAAAATTTAATTTTGAATGAAAAGTAATTATGTGTATGAAGTTATGATAGGAAAATAAAATTTTGAATATAGAAATGAGTAAGAGAATTTATTAAAATCTATAGTAATGATGAAAAAGTTAAATTTAAAAATTACTTGGTAAAGAAATGATGAATATTTTATAACTATCTTTAGTAGGAAAAGTTATATTTTTGGATAAATAGAAGGATTAGACTTTTATTTTTAATACTTAAGTTTCTTTTATTAAAAATAATTTTCAAAACTTTTATTATATTTCTAAATCAAAGTTTTATATTAATGTACCTTATGCTTTAGGAAAGGAAGGGTGGAATTCAAAATCATTAATGGCCTATCCAGATACAGTAATCATTGCCTTATAAAAAGAAAAGAAAAGAAGAAAAATAAAAGAAAAAGAAAAGAAAAGAAAAGAAGAAAAAGAAAAAAAATGAAAATAAAATAAAAGAAGAAAAAGAAAAGAAAAAGAAAAGAAAAGAAAAGAAAAAAAAAAGAAAAGAAAAGAAAAGAAAAGAAAAGAAATAAGAAAAAGAAAAAAAAAAGAAAAAGAAAGTAAAAAAAATAGTATGCGACAAGGAAGGAGAAACTTGAGGATTAAAGGGCCTAATCAAAAATTGGTTCCACACCTAATCATTTTAGAGTAGAAGATTTGATAAAAATCTTAAAGCTTATAAATATAATAAAATGAGTATAATTATTTTTAGTAAATATTTTTAAGTAAAGAAAATAAAATACTTATGCCCTATATTTTTAAGATTCTATAAATATTTATGAATAAGATAGGAACTTATATTTTTTATTAACCTTTACATAAGAGATTTCTAAACTTTAACTTGGTCTCATTTACTAAATTTTTTTCTAAATTGGACTACTACACTTCTAGAACAAAATTTTAAAAACTCCTAAAGAAACTCATCACATAATTTAGTTGTATGATTTTTATATGATTAAAGTGTCACTTGAGGATAAGTAACATTTCAAGTTTGAGAATTTTGATACACCTAAAATATATAATGTTTTTATACTTATTTTTATATCTATTTTTGGTGATCTTGCACTTTAATGGAAGGTATTTTGTTTGTTTTTCTTATAGGTATGATTAAAATGATGATTGTGATGAAAAGAGTGAAAAATGATCAAATTTGGAGCAAAAATGAAGAAAATTGAAAAGGTGATGTGTGGCGGCTAATCACCGGAACCCATGCTTACGCGCCAAGGCCCCACGGCTATGCACCCAGATCTGGAGCTTACACACCAGCAGGCTCGCGGCTAAGCGCCAGTACCCGATGCTTACACGTGGCAGTTAAAAAAGAGGAGTTATTTTAATTTAGGCTCCATTTTGATGAGGTTTTCGAAACACCTCTTTGTGAGAACATGGGTAACTTCCTATTGGCGCCAAATTCAACTCAAAATACTGTTAAATGGATGCATCTCTTGGAAGATACGTTAAAACTCGACACAATTTGAAGAGATACGAAAACACCTTTTATAGAAGTATAAAATGTGGACTTAAAGATCATAAAAAGGGTTGTTTTTGGAGGGTGTGGTTTGTGTTTGAAGTGAGGTTTATGTTAGAGGGTAATTTTAGAACACAACTCTCCACTTCACCATCTTTACTTCATTTTATATAATTTGTATTAGGAGTATAATTGAGATTTGGAGTGCACGGAGTTGGGTGCCAACCTCTAAAGTGTATTGTAAGGGAAATCAAAGTTTTCAAAGGAACTTAAAGATTTTTTGGAGAGGAATTACAGATAAGTCTTTATCTTTGTATTACATTTGGTTTTTAATTAAGACTTCTTTTGTTTTCAACATAATTTCTACTTTTAAACCAAGTTGTGATTGCATTTTCTCCATGACTTCTGAGTAGTTTCTTTATCTTTTTCCTTATATGATGAAGCAATTAAGTTATGGAAGTATGTTGTGTGAAGTATATGATTTATATGTTAGAAGAAGTTGTGATGATTCAAGACCTTGCATTTTATTTACTTCTTGATTTAGCCAATTAATATGTTAAATTTATTGTGAGAATATGTAAGATCTAGTGCAGTATTGTCTTAGTCAACAATTGGAAAGAATCACATGAGATTGTATGGGTGAGAAGGTAATTCATATGGTTGAGTGCAAATAAATAGGGAGATATACTTTGACTGGTGTAGAATTAGAGGACTTTAGAGTGACAGGCTAAAGCCCCCAATTTGATTTATTGTTTTATATTTTTATACGAGATGTTAATCCCCAGGTGGAGGGAATCGAGGAAACTTTAAAGTGAGAGTTAGTAATTTTCTTGCCCAACCCATCTTCAAGATTTTTAAAATAATGAATTAACCTATGTTCCTTATAGCATCTCTAGTAAAAATAAAGAATATAATTGATCCTATTTGGTAGAACACATTTTTGATACTTATTGTCCATAACTTGTTACTGATTCATAAAAAGGAAGAAGATATTTCATTTGCATAAGTTTTTATCTTACAAAAGTTTAGTTAAAGTAGTTGATTACTTTCATTTCAATTATAAAATTAACAAAAAGAATTGAATTATATTTCCTAAAATTTTATCTTTAGTTTGAGTAAAATCTTTTTTAAAAGTAAAAAGTAAAATTTTCCATTTCTAAATCAGAAGATATTTTCTTTATTAATTACTTTCCCTGTGGGTTTGATATCTCGGGGCTTAATCACAAAGTCCTATATTACTTGATAAATGATACCTATACTTGCATGGTATCCACATTATAAAATCATTAAAAGGAGTATCAATATATATATATATATATATATATATATATATCATAAGGATAATTATCGGTGGATCACATTGTATATAGCTTTAAACATTTTATCGTGCATTTTTCCTAAAATTGCCCTGATATCATAGTCACTTGCATTACATATAAACTCAAATGGTCTCCCCCAATCAAGTGATACTATAATAAGATTATTGACTAATTTCTCTTTCATAATCTTAAATGGATTTAGGCATTCTTAGTTAAACTTAAATAGGTCATCTTTTTCTAAGAGATGGATAAGAGGTTTGGGGATTTTGGAAAAATCTTTTATATACCTTCTATAGAATTCAACATGTCTCACAAAACTTTTAACTCCACTCACAGTGGTAGGTGGAGGAGGTTTTCATTTACTTGAGTCCTTGTTGGGTTTACATCTATGCCTTATTCAAATATTTTATGTCCTAATTCAACAACTCCCGCAACCATAAATTAACACTTCTAACAATTAAGAACCAAGTTAGTCTCTTCACAGTGTTTCAATAACTTCTCTAAATGATCTAACGAAGAGTCAAATGAAGGTCGAAACACTGGAAAGTCATCCATAAACACTTCAACTCCTTTCTTAATTAGGTAGTAAAAATATACATCATACATCTCTGAAAAGTAGCAGGTGCATTACATAACCCAAAAGACATTCTTCTAAAAGCAAAGTCACATATGGACTTGTGAATGTTGTCTTATCTTGATCCTTAGGAGCTATAGATGATATCCAAAATATCCATCCATAAAGAAATAAAACAAGGATGGCCAGTTAGCCTATCCAACATATATAAAGAAAATTAAAGGAAAGTGATCTTTCCTAGTGGCAGGATTTAATTTTATGTAATCTATACATTTTTTTCACCCAGTGACATGTCTAGTAAGTATTAATTCTTCATGCTCTTTTCAAGTCACTATCACTCCCCCTTTATTAGAATCACAGTGGATAGATAATACCTGCATCGAGCCACTTAAATATTTCCTTTTTGACAACTTCTTTCATAATTAGATCTAATCTTCTTTGAGAAACTACCTAGGGTTTATGATTATATTTTATCAGGATCATATGCATAAAAATAAAAGTGCTAATTCCCTTTATATCTACTAAGATCTATCCAAAAGCTTTCTTATATGCCTCATAACATCTATTAATTTCTTTTCTTTTAATGAGTCAAAGTTGAGGATATGATAACTGGTAATGTTGATGACTTCTTTATGTAAGCATACTTTAGGTATGTAGGGAGCACTTTCATCTCTAGTTCAAGTGGTTCTTCAATAGAAGGAATAAGAGGTTTACTATTTTATATTGTATCTAAAATCTCAAATCTCTCATGAATAAATTTTAAATTATCTTTAACCAAAAGAGTTGATTCATCCTAAAAGTCTGGAATTTTCTCCTCATCCAAATCTGGCCTACTGATTTATCTACATAACTGTCTCAGAAATGGCCACTACACAAATAATCAATTAGGTACATATGAAAACATGCATCTTCATTAACTTTAGAAGTATACTTCACAGCCTTTAAGGCATTGAATGTAACCTCTTGATCATTTACCCTCATAGTTAATTCGCCTTTTTGTACATCTATCATAGCTCGTCCAGTTGCTAAGAAAGGTCCACCTAAAATTATTGGAATTTCTTTATCTTCCTCCGTACTAACTCAATGAATCAATAAGGAAGATAAAATTATCTACCTTGACTAAAACATCTTCTATAACCTCTTTTGTATAAGTGATCGATTGATCAGCCAACAGAAGGGTAATAGTAGTAGGAGACATTTCTTCTAATCTTATCTTTCTGAGGATAGATAACGGCATAAGGTTTATACATGCTCTAACATCACATAAGCTTTTCCATAAAACATTTCTCCTATTGCACAAGGAATTGTAAAACTACTAAGATCCTTAAATTTTTAAGGAAGCTTCTTCTGAATTATAGTGCTGCACTCTTCACTGAGTGCAACTGTCTCATAATCTCCAAACTTCCTCTTCTTATTAAGAATTTCTTTCATGAATCTTACATAGCTCAACATTTGCTTTAGAGCCTCAACAAAAGAAATATTAATAGTTAGCTTCTTAAAATTTCTAAAAATTTAAAAAATTACCAATCTAACTTCTGTTATTTAAGTCTTTGAGGAAATGGAGTTAGTCATTTTTATAAGTTAACCTTGGTTGAAGAGACTAGTTGGACTAAGTATTTACAAATTTTTTCCAAAGGTTTTTCAGGTCTCGTTTTCAACTTCAAAATCGTTTTAAACTATATTCCACAACTCTCTTTCACTCATTAATTGAATAAATTTAACATGCTCACTATTCTTCTCTTTTGGTTAATCTCAATATTTTATAGAAAGCGTTCCTTGGTTTGATTGATAGGTGAGTTAGCAATCTGTCACAAATTGGTTCTTCATGTTAATAATTGATGCACCTTGACTTTGAGATTGATTCTTAATCTGCAATACAACTTCCTTCTAAGAATGCTTCTTCTCCGTAAATTGTAGGTTAGAGTTAAATCTTAGAGATTAACAAGGTCTATAGTTTGTATTACCCTGGTTCTTCCAATTTCCTAATGAATTTGCCTGATTATGTTCCCATTGTTTGTTTCCTCCACCAGAATCGTTATTCCAGTTAAAGTTAGGATGGCTCTTCCAACCTGGGATATAGAAATTACAATAAGGATTGTTAGGTCTATTGCTAATTTCATTTTAGCACAAGTGTATGTATCACTTTTGTAATAAGGGACTTTTGAGTCCAAATTGTCGAACTCACAGGGAGTGAGGGTTAATGTCTAAGGAAAAGTTCGAGCCCACTAAAATTGTTCTTATCTTAGAAATGGTTTTAAGTTGTGCTAATGGTTTACTCTAAAAAAATCCTACTAAATATATTAAAATTAGTGAAAATCATGTGATAAAGCTAACCTCCCTTTGTAATGATATAAGTGGTGTTGAAGAAATGAATACCTTAAATTTTAAGTGTGGCTAGTGACAAATAGGAGAAATTCTTATCTTTACCCTCTCCCAAGTGCATAAAGAAGTTTGGCTAAGCTAATTTTGCTTACTTAAATATAAATTTGAACCCATGAAAGATTATTTCGCTATCTATTTGCATCCCATATAGTTTACTTTTACTTTGTACCCTATAGTTCAATTTGAATATTTTAATCATTTTTCCATAGTTCTCCCCAGTCATTATGGATGATAATACATGTCAAATAATGATTTGGACAAAATGAGAAGTAAATGAAGAATCGAAGGATACTCATCAACTTAAAGTCTAGAAACTAATTTTAAAAGTGTTTTACTATTCCTACACAACCAACATAATAATCATAAAACAAAATGTAATAGGAACTACTCACATGACATTGAGAAATCACCACAATGCATGTTTGAAATTAAATCAATCTACTAGAATTATGTTTACAGAAAATTCAGTACAAAATAATACAAAATACTTAGCTTTTTCTCTTAAAAAAGTGCTGGATGTTTCTCCCCAATGGATCTCCCAATCCTTACTGATTTGTTGAATACATTCCTTACATTACAACTCACTATTATCACCAACCTCTCTAAGTAAAATCATTAAATCTTCCTACAAAAGCCCTAACTTCAATCCTCTAGCAGCCCCCTTCAGAACTTAACTAAAATCTTCATAAAATGTCTCTTCATAATCTCTAAATATTTCCACATGAAGTGGGGATAAACTACTGAAAAACTGCCCAACAATTGTTGGTGCCTATGAGGTACTAGGGTGCCTGCCTTTTTTATTGTCGGGTGCACATTGGCACCTAGTTGCCTAAGTAAATGATGCCAAGGTGCTTGGTAGGAGCAGGTGCCAAAAAGCAAACACCTAGGCTCTAGTTTCCTGAGCCCACTTTACTCCAGTTCGCCTCTGCTTCACTCCATTTCTTCTCCACTTCGTTCCACTTCTACTACCTATTGTACCTGCAAGAAAGTTATAAAAATGCCTTTCTTTAAATTGAAATTTTATCCATAAAAGTGCACAAACTATAAAGGAAATTTTGCATGTTTGTTTAAATATCAATGACAGTTGAAGAATGTCTTGAAACTCAAATCTGGAAGAGGTAGGAAGGTAACGACTGACCAATTTGTAAGAGGTCGAATGGTCATTCCTAAATACTTCGACCATGAGCAGTTCAAGAAACTATCCAATGCTCTCTCAAAGTTAGAAGACCAAGAGGAGGTAGATTTTGATAATGTGTTTGATGGTGTATTGCCCAACACATGGGCAGATGACTCCTAAACTTAAGTTATTATTATTATTTTTTTATATATGGAACAAGACCTTTTCTCCTTCATGTAGAAGATTAGATGAATGAATGAAATAAAACTTTCCAGTCATTTTTACATGTTTCCTTATTTTTACAAAGTTATGAATTTTTTTTGTCATTTTGTTTCAAAAACGTTTTACTGACTCGGCACTACTTTCATTGCTCATGTATTCAAAAATGATCTTGTTTATGTATAGCAATCATGGTGATATTGTTGTTGATTAAATATTTTGTAATGTTTTCAGGTGACGTGCGTCAAATCCGTATGTTTTGGGTGTTAACTCTTAGGCAGACCTATGTTTTTAGTTGTTTGACCGGATCCTATTGACGTCTTTTTTGGTGAGATTAATTTTCTTCTCATAGAACTTCGAACCTAGTCATAAAACTTCTCTAGTGACTCTCCCATAGGACTAGTATCGAGTCCCACTCATACACAACAATGCAGACCACACACATTCTTATGCATCCATAATTAAAATTAAACTCAATTTTCAAAGAATCAATCACAAAATCAAAATCCACAGAAAAAAATTTGATTAATTTTTTATGTGAACTTGAAACCCTTCGACGTGATTTGAGTGGCTCACTGCCGAGAGTGATCTGTTTGACCTTGGTTATCGTTTAGGCAAATACCGGTCAGCAGTTCGCTCATCCGACGACTTTGAATGGGCCGACATATATTATTCGCCCCATTTTAGCTAATTATTGCTTGAATTGCTTATCCATCAATGAAGTTATCTAAATTACCCTAGATAATGAAACAGACCCCATGAGCGTGTCCGGAACATCAATTTTACTTGGGAAGGACCCCCATTTTGCTATGGTTTCATGCACAAGTAGACAACACACAGATTGAGGGTTTTAAATAACAAATACTAAATAAATATTAAAATAAAAATAACAAATCATTTAAAACCCTCACAGTCACGCTCGGCTGGCCCTTCGCGAAACCACTCCTTCGTGTGCCCTAGTACAACCTAGCCGCCGTCTCGATCATGATCTCCTTCATTGCGACACCTCACCCCATCGGCCGCGCCACCGACCGTCCTTCCAAAATGGTGCCACTTCATCCCTCTCATCTCTTCGGCCTAAAGACATCATGTGCCCTAGCTACCTTCATGCCTCTCTTCGACCCGAGAGATCGTTGGTGCCTGATCCCGATATTCGATATTTATACTTGTGGTACTATGAATTACAATTATATTTATGATATAATAATATATATGTATATATATACTTAATAAAATTTCCTTCTTTATAATGACACCAAAAACATGATTCCAATGTATATAAGAATTCAATAGTTATATTTAAATTTATAGATTCTACGCAAGTATAGGTATCATTATCAAGTAATATATGACTTTCTGATTAAGCCCTGAAATATCGATCACATGGGTAAATTTATTGATATTTAAAAAAAAGGATTTAGATCACAAAATCTATATAGATAAGACAGTTATTTAAACAGTTTAAAATAATAGAAAACTTGAGAATGTAATTTCTTTTTGTATTTTCTTATATTTTGAAATAAAGTAAACAATTAATTAACTATAACAAGATTTTTGTAAGATTAAAGAAGTGTAAATGAAAATATCCTTTTCCTTATCATGAACAAGTAATAAGTACAATAGTTCTATTGTGAAAGTATGCAAATTGTGTTGTGTCAAATAAAAATAATATTATTCTTTACCCTTACTAGAGATGCAATAAAAAACATTGGCTAGTGTAAAGTTTGAATAGTTTTTAAGACGGGTTAGGTAGGGAAGATACTAGCTCCCACACTAGAATTCCCTCCTTTCCCTCCACCTAGGACCTAACATCTTGCATCAAAACCTAATACAATAAACCAAATTGAGGGCTTTAGTCTGCACCCTAAAGTTCTCTAATTCTACACCCATCAAAGTTTATTTCTCTATTTATTTGCACAAAATTATACAAATTACTTTCTCATCCATACAATCTCATGTGATTTTTACCAATTATTGATTGAGTCAATACCTACAAGGAACTTACATGTTCTTACAAAAAATGTTAACATCTTAATTGGCCATATGAAGAAGTAAATGAAGTACAAGGATTAAATCAACAAAACTTATTCCAAAATTAAAGATCAATACTCCCACAAATTCCTTCCAACACTTAATTACTTTTCATTTTAAGGAAAAAAGATAAAAAAAATACTTAGAGTATTTAAATAAAACACAACAACAAGTAATTTTAAAAGTAGAAATCATGTAGAAAACACAAGAAGTCTCAATAAAAACCAAATAAAGTATAAAGATAAAAACTTATCTCAAGTTCCTCTCCACCAAAATCTTTTAAGTTACTTCGAATATCTTCCATTCTCTTATAAGACTCCCTAGAATTGGTCGACCAACCTTAGAGGGTTTAAATCTCTCTAGAATAATGGATTTTTATTTAAAAATCTCGATCCACCTTCCCTTTCACTAGGAATGAGATAAGTGTGAAGAAACCCTAAGTAATAATCCTAAAAATTCTTACTACAACTACGCTCTCTAAACACTCTAATTTAACTCTCTAATAGCCTCTCTAAATTCTTTTCATGACCATTATTTTATAATTTATCAAAAGGTGCCTTGGTGCCTCTTCAAAATGTGCCCATATTCAATGAATCTTCCCAGAAGATGCATTCTTTCAAGTGAAATTTAAATGTCTTTTGTCACCCTTGACCAGTCACAACGTTTGTACTAAAGATTGCCTCAAAAACCTATTCAAAATTCTCCAAAAGTTCCTTGAAATTGCAAAGTAACTACCCTACACTTAAGAGCGAGGACTTTGGTGCTTAGGTGCAGCCTTCTTTGTCTACTGGCGCTTAGGTGATAGATCTAGGCGCTTAGGCGCCCCTGTTCAATTTAGCACCTTCTTCATTTTTATTCCAAATTTGATTCTTATTCATTGCGTTTGACATATTTTGTCTAGTTAATTGTAGCTGAAAGAAAAACACACAAATTCCATCCATTAAAGTGCAATATTATCAAAAATAGGTATAAAAATGTGTACAAAAATATTATATATTCTAGGTATAACAAATTCCCCCAAACTTAAAATGTTACCTGTCCTCAAGTGACACTACAATCTTTCAAAACTAATATGCAAATTATATGAATGAGTTTCTTTATAAGATTCTAAAATTTTGTTCTAAAATGCTGTATTCCAATTTAAAAAAATCTTTAGTGAATGAGACTAATCTAAAGTTTTAAAAATTTCTAAAGTGAAAAAGTATGAAAATATGAGCTCCTATATAATTTAGAAATATTTATAGATTTTCCAAATATAGAGTTTAGACATTCTATCTTCTTTACTTAAAAAATTTTCATTAAAAATAATATACTCACTATATTTTGTCCTTAAGCTTAGAAGTTTCTCAAATCTTATGTAGTTAAAAGATCAGACGTGGAACCAATTTTTGATTAGACACTACTCCTTAAGCTTCTCCTCCCATTTTTTTACATACTTTACTTACTTTTTTTTGGCAAGGTTTACTATATCTGAATAGACCTTTAATGATTTTGAATTCCATTAGTCATTTCCTAAAGTAAAGCTCTGATATAAATCTTATACTTAAAAATATAATAATATTTTTGAAAATTAAATTTAATAAAAGAAATTTAAGTATTTAAAAGACAAGTCTAATTCTTCTATATTTTTCAAAATTACAATATCTCTTACTAAAGGTAGTTCCAACATATTTAACATCTCTTCACTAAGAAAATTTTTAACTTGAAAATTTTCTTAACCACTATAAAGTTTTAACCAAATTTTCTTACTCATTTCTATTTTTAAAATTTTATTACCCTAATATAAATTCATACATATAATCATTTTTAAAATAAAAAATCAAATTTATTTGTAGAGAATAAATAAATTTTAAGTTTTGAAAATTGATTTTTCCTCCCCCTAAACTTAAATTTTTAAAAAGATTATATATTTTAGCTTATCATATATAAAAATAGGAATGAAAAATTAAAACTTTATGCTTACAGAGAATTTCATATCCTAAGTATATAAATATAAAAAATTTTAAAAAGGAGTAAAAAAGATCAAATTTCATTTTGATTTTAACATATATGAGATTCAAAAGACTTCCATGCAGTGGAGGATAACATAAAAGCAAATCACACAAACTAACATAGTATCACAACCACAATAGAAAGAAAATACATGATAGTAAATTGAAACTAAAACATAAAATTTTAAATGAAATTTAACAATATTCTAAACTTTCTAAAGCATTAGGAATAAGTTCAACACAAACCAACAAAGTACATTTAAAATAATAGAGTTCACATAATTACTACCACAAAAAACAACACATAACAATAAACCATAATAACAATGTCCACCACAAAAAACATTAACATCACAGTAGTCCAAAAAACAATACAAATAAAAGGTAAAACAAAACACTACATAATCCAATCACTACTCATCTTTTTCACCATTGTCATCCTCTTCATCCTCATCATCATCATCATCATCATCATCATCATCATCATCCTAGAAACTAGTAGAATCATAATGAGGGTACCGTGGATATGAAGGAAATACTACACTCTGATCACCTCTAATGAGTTTCTCCAAAGATGTATTGTATTTCTCTTCATAATCTCTATGCCTTCTCAAGTAAGTATCAATATAATCTACATAGTTTTCAAAATATTTTACCTTATTCGCTCCATGGTCAATGTTTTCCATCATCATTTGCAGTAATTGTGTCTATGAATTTGGAATGGTAGATCTGCCATGGGTTGTAGATGCACGAGATGTAGAAGCACTAGAACTTCTAAATTCTCCTCTCCGACAAAAAATTGAATGCTCAAAATAAGACTTTACATTCACACTAGTGGTGGCTTTTAGAGGTTGCAGAATCTACTCCCAACTATCAAATCTAACACCAGCTTGCTCACATAAAGAAAAGATTAAGGATGCGAATCCCAAATCTGCAGTAGTGGCAGCTCTAGCAGAATTGGTGATAACCAGATAAATCAGAGAACCAATATTAATTGGCTTATACTACTGAATGCAGTAGTTCAGTGTAGCCTTCTCTCTAGTCACTTTGCTAAGATGGTTTGTAGAGAGCAAACAAGCAGAAATAAAATAATGCCATGCTTTCACTGTGGCATCCATCATTAATGTAGGAAACTTCAGTCTTCTTCCACTAGTAATTTTCCATAATCCTCTTCAAGTAGTTAAGGAAGAAATGATCTCATCTAACTACTCCTTAGTAGGATTGTAATTAGCATAAAATAAGTAGTATCTCAAGACAGTTGGTAAAGCGAATTTATTACCCTGATGAAAATACTACTGAATTTCCTCTAACCATCACCATATCATCCTCTGATTTAGGGAGATTGTCATAGAACTCCCAAACTATGGAAATCACAGCAACAGTAGAAAGAAAAAAGAATTGATCTCACTGTCGGCACACAATTAAGTCTTCTATTTCTCCACCTAGATTCTTAAAACAACGCTCAAGAATTAACTTTCTCGATTGCATCACATATGAGTATCTATCCTGAGCTTTCAAACTCATAAATTTGCTCGAATCAAAAGTAGCTTTCCCCTTGATCCTCTTCATCCTTGGTGCCATTTCTAAAAATTATAAAATTTACAATAAATTCCAAAATCAACCCTAACTCACTAGGTGTAACTTCTAAAAGCTTAAACTTACTTTTCCATGTAAAATCTATCAATATTCACCAAGTATTCACCATGAATAGTAAATTTTGGATTTTCCATAATGCACTCCAAATCCATTATGAAAATAAAAAATTTTTACATAAAAGGGAAGCTTTAACCTTGAGAAGAAGAAATTTAACAAATTTGGCTCAATTTTACTAAGTGTTCTTCACTTTTGGGGAAGCCCTAAGTCCAAAATTTGAGAACTTGAGGAAGAAGAAAAAGAAATGGAGAAAAATGGTGGTTTCAACACTTAAAACAATCATGAACCAGATTTCTGAACCGGCTCTTAACCGCGACTGGTTTGGCGCATAGTTGTCTAGCTCTTGGGTTTGTTCGTGCTTAAGCATGGGTTATTTGCGCTTAAGCGCTAGTGCAAAATTTTCGATATTTCCAAATTTTGATCCAAATGGACATCTTCCTAAGTCAACCACCCTCACATGGTCTTAATAAATCTTGATAACAATTTTCCTCCCTTTCAGCTCTCTTTTTTGTCAAAAATTCTCAATTTTCTAAAATTTAAGATTTCTTCACAATAACACGAAATTTTCACACAAACAAAATACTTTCATTCACAGATTAAACAAGTACAAACACACTTAACATAACTAGTCTCCACTCCAAAAAGTTTTGGATGAGATGACATCTAAATTCATCACCATACAAGACAAACTTGCATTAAACACATAAAACAAACAAACACAAACAACAAACTAAAAAATATCGACCCTCGAACTTAACTCCATTATCCATTAGGTGGAACATATCCATGGCCTTCATTTTTTTGTTTTGAACCTTTTGACACATAGATTTGAACGAACATATAGTGATAAAGAACTCTTATAAAATCCTCTTCAATCCACTTGTTTTTCAGATACATCGTCTTATCCACTTCTTCAATATAACTTGTATGACTGAATGGAATCTTGAGTTTCCATCCAATATTTTCTAAATGTGCATTTGTTTCATTTACCTTTACCTCAATTAAAGCCACATCGGCTTTAATTTTTACAATCTTCTCCGTTATTCCTTCAATACTCAAGACTAGAAATCTATTATATAACTCTTGCGCACTTTGAATTACAAACTTTTTTTAATAACCACATCCTTTCTCTTCAAATCATTCTGCCAAGAAGTCATTTTTACTAACTTTACACCTCTTACAACTCAAATCTCTCTTCACTTAGACTTTAGAATGAAAATTTGGAGATGGGCAAATATTCTTTTCATTTTCATGTCATTTATAGAGTTTATAAGAAGCTATACCCACTTCCCACATCTAAAAGCCACCAAATAACGTTCAAGATCATTTTACCACATTTAATTTTTCTAGAACATCATTTTGTCACATTTTTATAACTCTCGCACTTAAGCGCCAAATTTGGGCGCTTAAGCGCCGGTGCTCATTTTAGCATAAATGAGCTTAATGTCCAAATACTCATTTTAACACATCTAAGACATTAAATTAAGTCTTAAAATTATCACAACATATTCAAAATACTTCCACAATTTTCTAAAACAAACTCAACAACATAATAAAAAAAAGCACATCGATAACTATGGGTTGCCTCCCATAGAGTGCTTAATTTTACGTCATTAGCCCGACGTACCCAGTGCTTATTCTGGGTGACCCAAAATTAAAACATGATTCAATTTAGTTTGATCCCCTAAGTAAATAGGGTTTCAGTCTATGACCATTCACTTTGAAAATATTCAGGGTTTTGATATCCATAGCTCCATAGGGATAAACTTTTATCACAATAAATGGGCCCATCCACTTGGACTTAAGTTTGCCTAAAAATAACCTCAATCTTGCATTATAAAGAAAAACTTATTGTCTTAGCTCAAAATTTTTAGTAAGAATCTTCTGATCATGCCACCTTTTCATATTATCTTTATAAATATTAGCATTCAAATAAGAAACATTCTTTATTTCTTCCAACTCATTTAATTAAAATAATCTCTTTTTACTAGCATCCTTCAGATTATAAGCTTTAAGCTCAAGTTCCACTGGTAAATCACAAGTTTTCCCAATTATTAACCTGAATGGTGACATTCCTATAGGAGTTCTGTATGCAGTCATATAAGCCCAGAAAGCATAATCAAGTTTGACTGCCCAATTTCTTTTGTGTTGGATTAATAAATTTTTCTAAAATTATTTTAATTTCTCGATTAGAAACTTTAGCAAAACCGTTTGTCTGAGGATGATAAGTAGTAGAAATTCGATGATTGGTATGATTTTTTTAATAATTTCTGCATTATTGTGTTTTTGAAATGACTTCCCTCATCAGTTATGCTCACACTCAGCATTTCAAATCTACAGATATATTCATTTTTAAAAACTTTGCAACCCTTTAAGCATCACATCAAAGTAAAACAATAGCTTTTATCTATTTAGATACATAATCTGTTGCAAACAATGTATATAAATTTCCAAAAAATGGTTTAAATGGTCCCATGAAATTAAATTCCCAAACATCAAATATTTCATCTTCCAAAATATAATTGAGGGGCATCTCAACACCAAAATTTTGTATGAAGTTTTATCAATAAAATCAAGATCGTAAAATTTTGTATGAAGTTTTATCAACACCAAAATGTCCCCTAAAATCAAAATCATGACATTTCTGAATAGTTTCAAATTTTTCTTCAAAAGGACATATTTGAATAATTAGATCCTTCCCTTATTTATATAGAAATGGGTCGTCCCAGACATAAGTCTTAGCTTCAGATAAAGATTTTCTCTTTTGTTGGTGTGTCCAACCAAAGGGTAAAATGTTACTAACAATAAAGCTCAAAATGTCTGCATACCATGGAATACACCATTCAGTAATATTGAATAATTTTTCATCTGGAAAATGTTCATTAATTTCTTTTTCAGAACAAAGTGATTTGTCAGATTTAAACCTGGATAGATGATCAACAATTTGATTATTAGCTCCCTTTCTATCTACTATTTCAAAGTCAAATTCTTGCAAAAGAAGAATCCATCTTATTAGTCTTGGTTTTACATCCTTATTTTTCATTAAATACTTAATAGCAAAATTATTTGTTTGCACAACACATTTCATTCCTTTTAAATATGATCTGAATTTATCAAAGCCAAATATTATTGCTAATAACTCTTACTCAGTTGTCGTATAATTAATTTGAGCTTCATTAAGAGCTTTACTAGCATAGTGAAATACTTTGAAAATTTTATCATATTTTTGTCTCAAAGCAGCTCTAATAACATAATCACTTGCATCACACATTAATTTAAATGGTTTTTTCCAATATCCTGAAACAATAACTGGTGCATTGACTAATTTTTCTTTTAAATGCTCAAAAGATTTTTGGTAATCTTTATCAAAATTTAAAATCACATCTTTATCGAGCAAATAGCATAGTGGCTTTCAAATTTTTTAGAAGTCTTTAATATATTGCCTGTAGAATTCAGAATGTCCTAAAAAACACCTAATTTCCCCCATAATTGTTGTGTGAGGTAAATTAGCAATCACTTGAACTTTTACAGGATCTACCTCCATAGCTTTCTCTGAAATGTGATGTCCTAAAACGATTCCTCTTACTACCATATACTGGCATTTTTCCCAATTAAGGACTAAATTTGTTTCTTCACAGCATTTAAGAACTCATGATAAATGTTCTTAACACAATTCAAATGAAGTTACAAACACCGAAAATCATTCATAAAAACTTCAATTCCTTTTTCAATTAAATCACAGAAAATAGCCATCATATATCTTTGAAAAGTAGTAGAAGCATTACATAAACCAAAGGGCATTCTTATAAAAAGCAAATGTACCATAAGGACCGGTAAACATTGTTTTCTCTTAATCTTCTAGAGCAATTTGTATGTGGTGATAACCAGTATATCCATCCATAAAACAAAACTATTTATGATCAGCTAGTCTATCCAACATTTGATCCAGAAAGGCTAAAGGAAGTGATCTTTCCTCATGACAAGGTTTAATTTTCTATAATCAATGCATATTCATCATCCTGTAACTTGTCTAGTCAGAATTAGTTCATTATGTTCATTACCAGTTACAACCACTCCTCTTTGCTTTCGTACACAATGTATTGAACTAGCCCTTGCACTATCTAAAATTTAAGGATAATAAGTTTTCTATATAAGAAGTGGTGTTACAAATAAGAGATGAGTTACAAAATAAAGGAGCTGTAATTACAAATATTGAGAATCTGTTTGGATAACCTGCAAAATCATTAAATAATAGAACCCAAGGAACACAATGTATTTAACCCAGGTGCTAACGAATTCAACCACATCTTAGTTTTATCCCTGAGTGAGAATGGAAAAATCCTAAGTCTAATAGCATAATTAGAAATACCATCATATTTAAATGTAACACACAATTCTAGAAAATTGGCAAGATGTAAACTTGGATCTTCAGTTGGTGCTCCCCCAAACTGATTATTTGATACAATTTGGATTATAACAGGTTTAAGTTCAAATGAGTTAGCAGCTACAACAGGTTTTTGAATACTAACATGAAGTTCATCCACTTTAGGGTTTGCATAATTTCTTAAAGATCTAATCTCTTGATGAATTTCAGTATTTTGATTATTTTGGTTTGCCATTTCTTAAAATTTTTGAATTTTTCTGTATTTTTAGTTTTTTTTTTAATTTTTCTAATATTTCATTCTAATTCAGAATCATAGGACACTAGTCATTCAAAACCTTAACTACACATGAACTATTACCACACAAAAATAAATATAAAATAAAATACACATAAACAAATAAAGTTTAAATAAGACTTTCTAAAAATAGAAATTTTGTTTTTCTAAAAATTCCTTTTAATTTTTCTTTTCAATTCAAATCCAATTAAAAGAAAATTTTCCCCGACAATGGCGCCAAAGCCTTGGCTCTGATTGCCAATATTTATACTTGTGGTAATATGAATTACAATTATATTTATGATATAATACTCTCTCTATATATATTTTTAATAAAATTTTCTTCGTTACATTGGCACCCAAAACTTGATTCTAGTGTAAATAAGAATTCAACAGTTATATTTAAATTTAGGGATTCTATGCAAGTATATGTATCGTTATCAAGTAATATAGGACTTTCTGATTAAGCCCTAAAATATCAATCCGACGGGAAAATTTTGGGGTATTTTAAAAATTAAAGGATTTAGATCACATAATCTATTTAGAAAAAGACACTTACTTAAACAGTTTAAGATAATAGAAAGCTTGAAAATGTAATTCTTTCTGGTATTTAATTTTATTATGAAATAAAGTAAATAATTAAAAAACTATAACGAGATTTTTTTAAGATTGAATAAGTATAAATGAAAATATCTTTTTCCTTATCATGAATAAGTAATAAGTACAGTAGATCTGTTGTGAAAGTATGCAAATTCTGTGTTGTCAAATAGCAGTAATATTATTCTTTCCCCATATTAGAGATGCTATAAAGAACATTGGCTAGTTTAATATTTGAATAATTTTGAAGACAGTTTAGGTAGGGAAGATACTAGCTCTCACTCTAGAGTTCCTTTCTTTCCCACCACCTGAGAGCTAACATCTTGCATCAAAAACTAAAAACATAAACCAAATTGGGGGCTTTAATCTGTCACCCTAAAGTCCTCTAATTCTACACCCATCAAAGTATATTTCCCTATTTGTTTGCACAAAATTATATGAATTACTTTCTCATCCATACAATCTCATGTTATTTTCACCAATTGTTGATTGAGACAATACCTATAAGGATCTTACATATTCTTAAATGTCAACATCATAATTGGCCAAATCAATAAGTAAATGAAGTGCAAGGATTAAATAAACACAACTTATTCCAACATTAAAGATAAATACTTCCACCACTTTCTTCCATTACTTAATTACTTTTCATTTTAAGGAAAAAGATAAAGGAAAATACTAAGAATCCAGGGAGAAAACACAACAATAAGTAATTTTAAAAGTAGAAATCATGTAGAAAGCACAAGAAGTCTCAAGAAAAACTAAATGAAGTATAAAGATAAAAACTTATCTCAAGTTCCTCTCCACCAAACACTTGATGTTCCTTTGAATCTCTTTGTTTCTCTTACAAGACTCCCTAGAACTGGTCGCCCAATCCTATTGGGTTTAAATCTCTCTAAAACCATGGATTTTTACTTAGAAATCTCTAGCTACCATCCCTTTGATTAGGAATGAGATAAGTGTGAAGAAACCCTAAATAATAATTCTACAACTTCTTACTACAACTAGTCTCTTTAAATACTCTAATTCAAGTCTCTAACAGCCTCTCAAAATTATTTTCAAGTCCATTCTTTTATATTTTCTCAAAAGGTGCCTTGGTGTCTCTTCAAACTCTGTCCATATTCAAAGATTCTTCCTAAAAGATGCATCATTTCAAGTGAAATTTGAAAGACTTTTTGTGCCCTTGATAAGTTACCCATGTTGTACCAAAGGTTACCTCAAACACCCTTTTCAAATTTCATCGAAAATTTCTTAAAATTGCAAAGTAACTACCCTTCACTTAAGCTCGGGGCCTCCGGCGCTTAGCAGAGGCCTTCTCTGTCTGTTGGCATTTAGGCGCCAGACCTGAGCGCTTAGGCGCCCCAATTCAATTTAGTACCAATCTTCCTTAAAATTTATCAGTTTTTATGGAAAAATTGGTCTTAAAGTTTTAAGGATGTTTTTCTTTAATGAAAGGTATTTTAATGTTATTGGTTGCAGGTATAAAAAGATGAGTTTAAGGATGAAAAGAAGCAAAAAGGATCAAAATTGGGGCTTTATGAAGAAAATTTAATAAATTAAGTCTCGCACCAAGGTGCCAGAACTAGCGCCTAGACGCCAGAGTCGGTTAGAGAAGTTAATTTTGAATTTTGGCGGTTTCAAGGTATTCTAGAAGCCCCCAGATGATATTGCACGTTTCAAATGAGTTATACAATGAATCTTTACACATTTTAATGAAAAGATGTGTCCCTTGAAGCAAAAAGCATGTAAATGAAACATTTGAGCTGCCGCCTAGGCACGACAGTTACATTCTAGAAGATTCAATGAATTTAAACAAGTATTAAAGAGATGTCAGAAGCAACCCTTAGTCATTTTCTAAGCTCAATAAATATGAATTAATTCTACAGTAAAGGGGAGTCATTTTAGAGTCATTCTCAATTAATACTTAGTTTCTTTCACTTTAAGTTCAAGTTTGTAAGTGTTTAGTGAGTGTTTTTGATTCCCTGAAGTTTAAAATTCTATAAAGAGTGAAAAAGTCAGAGAAGTCAGAGAACTTCAAGGATTTCTTTGGCAAACATTCCGAATAAATATTTGTAACTAAACTCTTAAGTTGTGTGCTTTGGTTTTAATGATTATAAATATGTTCTGTTGTGATAATCCAATGCTTTCTGAGTAGTTTTCTTCTCTTTCTCCTTACAAATATAATTTAATTAAATCAAGAGGTTTGGTTTTTTTTGTTTAAGAATTTCTTCTTTTTCTTACCTAAAAATTGTGATGATATTTTACTTAAACTTCTTTTACTTTACAACTTGGCCAATTGTATTGTTAAAATCTATGGAGAAAACTTATAGAGCTGACCATGGGCTAAGATTCCTTAACTTGTAAGTATTACATTTCACTTTAGAAGATCAGTAGTTATCATCTGAAGGGAAGTGCAAATAGATAGAGAGATAAGATTTGAAGGGCATAGAATTGAATGTTTTTAGAGTGACAGGCTCAATTTTATCAATTTGGTTTAAAGTGAGGAAAACAGGTCACTGATAGGTCTTATAGAGATGGTACATTGAGTAATCTAGAGGTGAGAGCTTAGAATCTACTCAGCACTACTAATAACACATCCTGCTCTAACTTTAGACTAGCCAATGTTCTTTATGCCTAGACCAAAGGGTAAAGAATATTTATGCTCCTATTTGTAACAACACAATATTTTTAAGTTTTAAACAAATTTAATTTCTCTACTTATTACATAAATATTTGTAAGGAGAAAGTATTTTAAATTAAGTATTTTCTTTGTGTGCTTAGACATTTACTTGCATAATTCTGAAAGTTTAGTAAGTTTAATTGTACTCTTATTTAGTTGTGAGCTCTTCATTTTAATTTCATTATAATTAAAAGATTTATTTTAATTCACACTAATTTCACCGTGGAATCGATATCTGAGGTTTTAAAAAGAAAATCCTATATTACTTGAAACGATACGTATAGTTGCATAGTACCCCTAGTATGTTTATTATTATCTATAAAATATTTAAATCTTACACACTAGCTGCTTATTTTGAAGGTCAAGTTTTCCTATCTTTTGTAAGTTTAATTATCTGCGTAATTGCGGGTCGAGTTAAGTTTTTGGCGCAACTGTCACGGAATTTAATTTTAAATTAAGAGAATTTTTTTTCCAAATGATAATAGATATATATATATATATATATATATATATATATATATATATATATATATATATATATATATATATATATATTATAATCAATTTATTTTAGTTCGTGTGCTATTTTTTATTTATTTTTAGTAAATCTTTTTAATTTTTTTATGCGTAGTTCAGGATATGAAGGAATAGTACCTTACGATTTTGAATTAGAACGAACTATAAGAAAAATTATAAAAGAAAAATAACTTCATAATATTACAGAAATGACGAACATATCTCGAAATAATCCTGAAATTACACTTGAAGATAATGAACACAAAAATTTACAAAAACCTTTAAGGGAACATGCTAACCCTACAACAAATGAAATTCATTTAAATATTCAAACCCCTGTTATACCAACAAATTCATTTGAGCATAAACCTTCTATAGTACAAATAATGCAAAATAATCAATTTGGGGGATCACCAAATAATGATCCAAATTTATATCTTGCAAGTTTTTAGAATTCTGTGCTACTTTCAAATATGATGGTGTATCAGATGATGCTATAAGACTTAGGCCTTTTTCTTTTTTCTTTAAGGAATAAAGCTAAGGTGTGGTTAAATTCATTAGCTACAGGATCTATTAAAACTTGTGGAGAAATGACACAAAAATTCCTTGCTAAATATTTTCTTCATTCTAAAACTGCTAAACTTAGAAATGATATAACTTCATTTACTCAATATGAGGGAGAAACATTTTATGAAGCTTGGAAATGATTTAAAGAACTTTTTGGGAAGTGTCCACACCAAGCATTAGCATATAGATTAATCATTTAAACATTTTATAATGACTTGGTAAGTTTCCTTAGATCTATAATTGATTCTCTCATTGGAGGTTCTTTAATGCTAAAATTATTTGATGAAGCTTATGCTCTAACTGAAGAAATAACAACTAATAATTTTTAATGGCCTTATGAAAGAGTAAATCCTAAAAGAGTGGCTAATATTCATGATAATGATGCCTTTTCTTTTTTAGCTTCTCAAGTAGCTGCGATATCTAGGAAATTAGATAACTATGCTATGAATCTATCCCAAATACCTCAGAGGAATAATGTAAATTTTTTAAATATGAATGATTCTTAATCATTAGAAACATTACGAGCTATAGCTAACAAAACTAATAACCCATATTCTAACTGCTATAACCTAGATTGGAAAAATCACCCAAATTTTAATTGGAATAACGGAAATCCTCAATGAGGAAATAATCATATAAACCCTACCGAAAATAGGAATAATCAAGGAAATTCAAACTATTGACCCTCTTATCCTCCTGTTTTTAATCAACAGTTTAAGGAAAATAAATTTTCTATAGAAGAATTAATTTTACAAATGGGTAATCAGTTACAAAGTCAAAATGCGGTGATGAGAAATTTTGAGAATCAAATGAGACAAATTGCTAATGCAATTATTAATAGACCTCAAGGAACACTCCCTAGTAATGTGGAAATAAATCCTAAAGATAATGTGCATGAACAAATAAAAGCTTTTCAACTAAAGATTGGAAAGGAATTAAAAAAAGAATTCAAATTGAAGTTGAAAATGAGAAAGAGTTGGAGGAAATAGAGAAACCTAAAGAAATTGATTCTGAAAAAGAGAAAAAAATATGTTTCTCCAACTTGAAAGGTTGCAGAAAGAATACCACCCCTTTTCTTCAAAGACTTTGACAACAGAAGCTTGATCAATAATTTTCAAAATTTTTTGAAATATTTCAAAATTCTTACAATCAATATCCCATTTGCTGAAGCTTTGGAACAAATGCCAAGTTTTGCTAAATTCATGAAAGATATTTTAAATTAAAAAAAGGAAATTCATAGCTTATAAAACTGTTGCACTAAGTGAAGAATGTAGTGCAATAATTCAGAGAAAGTTTCCTTCGAAGCTTAAAGATCCTGGAAATTTCACTAAACCATGTGCAATTGAAGAAATATTTTATGGTAAGGCTTTATATGATTTAGGAGCTAGTATTAATCTCATGCCTTTATCCATCTTTTGAAGGTTAGATTTAGGAGAGATTTCTCCTACAATTGTAACCCCATAATTGGTTGATCGATCTATTACTTATCCTAAAGGTGTTATTGAAGATGTATTAGTTAAAGTGGATAAATTTATCTTCCATGTAGACTTTATTGTACTTGATATGGAAGAATATAAAGAAGTTCCTATTATTTTAGCAAGACCTTTTCTTGCTACTGAGCGAGCTATGATTGATGTGCAAAAAGGGGAGTTAGCCATGAGAGTTAATGATCAAGAAGTAACATTTAACTCTTAATGAAAAGTGTTATATGATGGATATTTTTGAATACATAATAGCAAAGCATTATCAAGAAAATTGTGAAGTTATTTCTGAGGAAAAAGTTGAAGAGTTAAAAGATCATGAAGAAATACATGATATAAATGAAAGTGATTTTGAAAATTGTAATTATATTCATGAAAATTGGGAAGTTTTAAATACTGCTGAAAATTATGAATCTATAATACCCTCTATTGGAAAGGCTCCAAAACTTGAGTTAAAACTATTACCTACTCATTTAAATTATGCTTTTTTAGGGGATTCATCAACTTTACCTATGATCATATCTTCCGAATTAACTAAAAATTAGGAAAATAAGTTATTTGAAATTAAAAAAAAAAATAAAAAGGCGTTTGGTTAGACAATAGCGGATTTAAAAGGAATAAGCCCTTTGATATCTATGCATCAAACTTTAATGGAAGAAGATTATAAACCAAGTGTTGAACCTCAAAGAAGATTAAATCCGATAATGAAAGATGTAGTAAAGAAAAAAATATTAAAATGATTAGATATTGCAATTATTTATCCTATATATGATAGTTTTTAGGTTAGTCCAATTCACTGTATTCGGAAGAAAGGGGGAGTGACTGTTGTGTTGACCTCATTTTTGATGAGGTCTTCTCTTCTTCTTTTTAGTACTTAGGATCTAGCCTTAGGCTTTTCCTTTGACTATCCTAGAGGATTAGAATTGGGACCCACCACTTAGAAATTCAAACCACTTCTTAACTTCCTGCAAACTCCACAAACTTGATTGTAGACCCCTAATCACCTAGAGGGTTGAAATCAAATGTAGAAGTTTAAAGGATGAGATCCTATAGGACTCTTTGGCCTTAGGACTGCCCTGGGTGGCATGGTCTGGTGAAGGGCTGACTTACACTCACAGTACACTTATACAGTACACTTTCACACACCTCCTAAAACCACACCCATACCCAACTTGACCTCTACGACTCATGAAGGTGATTCACATGGATGGTCCTTAACCCATAAGCCCTTAGCTAAGAGGGTTAGGAACAACATAGTGAATGCCTCAAATGAGTCCTCTCATGGCTCATATAGGCTTAACATGGCTTCATGGCTCAACCAAAATGATTTCATTTCACTTACATTTACCCAATCTTCAATTTTTCAAATTTTTTATTTTTGACCCCGGGGACCCTACACCCGCCTAGCCTACCCAAAACCCTTTTAATTACCCAAATTTTTTCAAAATTCTCCAAAATCACCCAAATTCCTCAAAAAAAATCCCAAACATTCCCACATCACTCAAATTGATCATTCATAGCCAAAAATACCAAAAATTCCAAAAATACCTCCCAATACCCTCCAAATACTCAAAATGCCCCTCTTAGCCAAAAAATCCAAAAATTCAGAAAATTCCCAGAAAATTTCAGAAAATCCCAAATATTCCCAATTTCATTTTGTTCAACTACACAATGGGCCATTTTTGTCAATTTGATCCACTTTTGTCAAAATCCCCAATTTGACCCATTTTAACCCAAAGTGAACCCAATGTCAAACCAAACCTACCCAATTGACCAAAATTCTGGTCCAATTCAATTCTAAACTTCAATTCAACATCCCCAACACCAATCTAGACCAAAGCCAAGCCCAATTTGATTGGCATTTGAATCCAATTTCACTTTTGACCTTAAAGCCCAATTTGGACCCATGACCCAAACTTAGCCCAAACTCACCCAATTCAACCCCAATTAACCCTAAATCTTTTCTAAACCTTCCCTAACATCCCCAAAAACAAAACACTAACATGATTTTCCCAAAGTTTGAACCCAAACCCAACTCAAATTCAACCCAAAGCCAAAAAGCCCAATTTTGACCTAAGCCCAAACCTAACCCAAATGAGGCCAAATCCCAAAATAAAAACCCAACCAAAGTCAAAACCTCTTTGAAACACTCCCATAAACATTTCCCAACATTAATTTTACATCAATTTCAACCCTAGCCCAACATTGGCCCAAGTTAGCCCAATTTGACCTACATTGGCCCACTTACCAAATGAACCCAAATTCAAACCAATTCAATTCCAAATCACACCAAATTGACTCCAAACCATTCATGAAACATCCCTAAACCAATTGCAACATTTATTTGACATGGTCCTTCACAAAATTTTCACCCAAATGCCCATCCTAAAATAAAAAAAACCCACTTCCACTAAATCACTTTAAAAGCCCATCTAAAACCATTTCAAAGAGCCCAAAATCTACCCTAAAACCCATATAACATTTTCATTTGTCATCCATTTAATCAAAGAAATTCCCTAAGTTCCAATCCCATCATCAAATGATTCCAAATCAAGCCTTATGCCAAATCACCCCTAAATGCCAAAATTCACAAAATCCTTCTCCATGAAAGTTGACTTGACTTTTCCCAAGCCAAATGGAGCCATGGGAGCCATGAGAGCCATGGAATCTACTTTCCACCTCACCATACCCAAGATGGCAAGGGGAGGAGGCCCTTTCCATATTCCTTTAAGGGGGATTAGCCACTTCCATGACTCCACTAAACCATGCTTAAACTTAATTGTACTTGGATGGTGACTTTTCCCCACTAATCAAGCTGACCTAAACCACTTTCTCTTCAGCCCAAACTAGCCATGGGGAGGTGCACCTAGCCCAATCCATGCACTTGACCAATTTGAACCAAAATTGCCTCTCCCCCATACCATTTTAATCTAAGCCCTTTACACATGTCCATGGCCAATTAACTGCACAAACCTCCAGCCCTGACCCACCTGACCATGAGGGTGACCCATGCCTGCCGGCCAGCCACCGGCCGCCGGAAAACGCCATGGCCAAGACATGGGAAGGAGCCAAGCATTGAAATTCCACCTTGCTGAGTTGCCCGATGACCGGTGGCCATTGCACTGTTCTTCCCTTGACTAGAGCAGTCGATCCCAGTCCTGACTCCCCAGGAGACCCTCCAGCCTCTCCTATTTAAACACCACCCCTCTCGGCCATGGAAGAGGTGCTTGAACCAACCTTAAGGAAACTGCTGCCAAAATCATTCCGGACCACTCTCCACACATAGAGCACTTGATTCCCATCGGATTCCGGCCCGATTCCTCTACGGCGAGCGCAATTTTGAGTTCAAATTTCAGCACAAAAACCAGGACACTTCTTCACAGTGGACCAATCCTCAAATTGATTGGTCCTACACCTTCACCAGACCAAGGGAAGAAGTTTACCAGCAAAAGCCCCCTCACCAGCCAGCCATTGCTTCCAGCCTCCAAGCTTTGTGATCGGGCTTGGTCGAAATCTTACCTAAACAATTCACTAGGCCAAGGGACTTCATCTGGAGCTTGCTTGGACCCAATCAAAGGTGACACAACTCTCAGATCGAAGCTTCACTTCTCTGAGCAAAGGTATAAACTCACTCTTCTTCCTGAGCTTACAGAGATTCTCCATTTGATTTGAGTCAATTTAAATACATGTTTACCGTATGGATGTGTTCGTCTCTTCAAGACGAATCCATAGAGCATAAGAACACAAAAATCCGTTGAGAATCGAGTGAGAAAGTAGGGTTAGAAGGTTGACGGTCACGGGTTCACACCAGTCGTAGACGATGACCAGGAGCCGTCGGATTACACGTGTATCGAGCGGACGGTCAGGATCGCACCGGACGGAGCAATGGAACATGAACCACGGGGCCCTGGAGCGCTGAGTCAGATGGCGGCGTCGAATCAGAAGACGACGCGTGGGGCTTCGGAGATACCTAGGTTGAGTTGGCGCCGCGTGGATAAGTAGGAAATTAGGCTATTTTTTTATTTATTTAATTCCCTAAACTTCAAAAATGCATAACTTTGTGTAGGAAAATCAGAAAAATAAAATAAAAATATCCTCTTACACAGTGAGCAGAGGAGAATAATGTGGAAAAGAAATCATTCAATTTCATTGAGTATTTGATTTTTAATACTTTATTTACTCTCTGCACATTTTCAATTCTCCATGCATGTATACAATTCACCATGGCATGAGACCATAGGGCTTTTGAAGCCCCTGAATTTGGGAACATTCCCTGAATTTTCCAAAGTCAGAGGCCATCCCTATGAGAGTTATTGATTTTTCAATTCTAGGTTGCTAGTTTGAGTATTTTAATTCCAATAATTAGCATATTGTGAGATAAATTCTAGGAAAATTTGGTGATGTTTATTATGACCAGAGGACCCTAGGAAAAATAGGTTTTGAGTTAACTCACTTGGAATAACCCTAATTGGCTTAAACACCCAAAATGGAGCTTTAATTAATTAGAGCTAATCATACATCAAATTGTCTTGAAATCAATTCTCCACTGACCTTTAGGATCAGAGGAACCCACCATAAAAGTTTGAAGTTAATTGGACTTGGTTAGCCCTATCAAATGGGTTGATTAAGCCATTTAGCCAAAATTAAACTTAAAAATTCATAACTTTCAAATCACTTTTCAAAAATAATTACATAAATAAATTAAATACATAAAAATCACATTTTCTCCTCTAATGTCTTTATTGACATATGAGTGAAGTCACATAAAAATTTCAAATTCATTTGAGCTCAATTTAGTGAGTTATGGAATTAGTAAGTTTGAAGGGCAAAATGGTAATTAAAATTTTAACCCTTAATTAAAACTTTAGGCTTAATAAAATGAAAGAGTAAAATATTTGATCCTAATCTGATTTGGATGATTGAAATTTAAATAATTAAAGGGTAGAAACCTACTAAACAATTTAAAAATAATTAAAATAAACCTTAATTAAGTAATTAATAAAATTTGGAAGAATAATAAAATTGGAATTATTAAAACGGGGATATTATTAGGAAGAGATTTGTTCTTTAATTTAAGAATCCCTAAATTAATCACTTCAATAATATTTAATTCCTAATTAAAATGATAATCCAAATTTAAAATTTAAAATGCTAAAAGACTTAATCATTAAATTAAATTAAAGTTAAATTATTTAAATTAAATCCTTTTAAAATTTCAATTAAATTAATACTTTAACAATTAAAATTAAATCATCTTTAAAACATAAAAAAATAAAATATTAAATTAAAATTAAAATAAAATAAAATTAAAATTAAAATTAAATTAAATTAAATTAAATTAAATTAAATCACAACAAATTTAAATTGAACCAAATTAAATTAAATTAAATTAAATTAAATTAAATTAAACTAAATCACATTAATTTAAGTTAAATTAAAATTAAAATAAATTAAATAAATTAAATTAAAATTAAAATTAAAATTAAAATAAATCAAACTAAAATTAAATTAAATTAAATTGAATTAAAAATAACATCACCTAAGACATAAAGAAATTCAAAATAAATCTAAAACAACTTGAACACTATTCCAAACTTAAATCCATTAACTAAAATTAAATTAAATCATAAATCACTTGAACATCCATTTGCCCTCGAAGGCTCTTGTTGTCATAACTCCTAAACGGAGTATTAAGTGAAGTGTTACTTCACTTATAGGATATTCAAATGTCCTAGTTCACTGAGCAAGATAACAAAACTTGAACTCCCGGACGATTAATTCATTTGTATAATTAAATTCTCTTGGACTTAAAATAATCCTAGAAATATTGAAAAGATGTTTAAGACTCAACTTAAGCACTTCCTCGATATGATAGGATATTTATAAGAACAATTGAACTTGATCGTTCTTTGATGAAGAATATCATCCTCAAACCAAAACACAAGAACCTAGACATCATAGGAGGTGACTAGCTATAGGAATAGGACCTTGGTAGAAAACCATAACCCTTCCCTTAGCTTTACCTAGGAACTTGCTTTAAATGGTTAAGTATTCTAATTGTGTTTTAAGTGCAGCTTGGGATGACGGGAAGACCCTCCAGGTACTCTTTTATTTTATTGCAATTTATCTTATTGTAATTTACTTAATCACATCGCACTTACCTTTCTTGCATGATAAACAACTGTTGCATGAAAACCAAAACCTTTAGGGTAGTCCCTAAAACTGAAACCAAAACTAAGCTAAAAGTCATTACAAGATAAAATTCACCACCACAACATTTCAAAATATAAAACAACTCAAAATTTAATCACAAACAGAACAACAAAACTACAACTACAACTAAATTAAAACGTCTTGTTGGATGATCGGGAATACCTCGGATGATGTAACCTACGTGTTGCTAACGGGATTTCCCACGGTCTAAATGAAAGTGTGGAACTCATTTAGTTGAGTTTAGAAAATTCATCTGGACTAAGTGAATCCGATAAAAATAACGTTGCGGAAGGATGGAACCGTGGGATCTTAACCGTGTTGTTATAATCAACTTTAAGATTTTTTAATTAAAATATTAAAAACACACGGATTTTAAGATTTTCTCTAAACCGAACACTTCTCTCATCTCCCGATTTATGACTTCTAAAACTAAACCTCTGCATGACGACAAGGAGCTCGGAGCATGGTGGGCGGCACGGCCATCGTCATCGACAAAACTCGAGTCTACTTCAACAAAACTTTCTTAGAATTAAATAACCAAGCCATAGGACTTCGAGGTAGTTTGCACGGTGCAACATAAATCCTCGACTCTTCGTTAGGCATTTGCATGATCATGCTTATGTGAATTAAGCCACTAGCCGGTCTTAGGATTCCGAGGTAGTCGTCGATACGACATAAACCCTCACATCTTCGAGGCTATTTGTATGATTTTATCATACAAATATAAGCCCTAATTAATTAAAATTGGCAAGATTGAAACATTAAATAAACATTAGGACTTTCCTAAATTCAAGCCGAAACAAATAGGATAGTCGGGAAATTACCGAAGTTCGCTTCGAATCTGTGATTTCTCCTACCTTTCTTCCTTTGAATTCCCAAAATAAAATGTTCCAAATTTGATCCATTCTCTAGTGAAATTCCAAAATTCAATCCTTTGAAAACTTAAACTTTGAAATTCTTGAGAGCGGAACTACCGATTATTATCGAGAGTTTTCTTAGGTGATTCCCGTCACTTAAGATGTAATTAACTATAGGGGCTTGCCCTTATAGGGAATTTTAAGAACCCGAGTAATATAAACCCCGTTTTAATGTTTTCATATTAAGCGGGGAACTTGTCGGCAAATAAAATGGTTTCGCAGACCAAACGGATGTCACAACCTTTCTAGTTTATTTAATCGAGCCTCATTATCAAGCAGTGTGTCTATTCTTCAGGATAGATACACAAGTTTGTGGTGCGGTGCTCGTTTATATAAACTATTCGGGATGTGAGATCAGTTTGATATCATATCTTGAAATTTTCAAATTTAAAATTATTTTCAAAAAAATCAAATACGAATTTTCAAATTATTTATTTAAATTAAATTAAAATTCGCCGACAATTTCTGTAGGCGACCCCTTTCTTCAAAATACAACACACAACCTAAAAATATGCCGACAATTTCTGGCGACTTCGCTGGGGACAATTCCTCTCTCCATTTTTAATCAGATAGTTCTGCTTTCAAAAATTGGTAGTGTATCCATGTCCCTAATGGATCAAACTACCCTTCTTTCCGTTGGAATACTATGTTCATTTCTACCTTGAACGAGTATAGCCAACATCCTCTCGGATTTAGGAGCCACTGTTTAGACACCCCTAAACAGAGAGGTTCCAGAAGATCAAGAAAAGACTACATTTACTAGTCCTTATGGAACTTTTAATTTTAGTAGAATGTATTTTGGGTTATGTAATGAACTTGCAACGTTCCAAAGGTGTATGATGTCTATTTTCTTTGATTTAATTGAGAAAGGAATTGAAATTTTTATGGATAATGTTTTCATGTTTGGAACCACTTTTGATTCTTGTTTGGATCATTTAACTAAACTATTAAAACGTTGTGAAGAAACAAATAAAGTTATGAACTAGGAAAAAATGTCAATTTATGGTTACAGAAGGAATTATTTTAGGATAAAATTTCTATAAATGTTATAGAAGTTAACCAAGAAAAATTCAATTATTGCTGGATTACAACCACTTACTTCAGTTACAGCTGTGAGAAGTTTTGTCAGACATGCTGGATTTTATAGGAGATATATTAAAGATTTTTCTAAAATTGCTAAACCTCTATGCCATCTTTTAGAAAAAGACACAAAATTTGATTTTAATGAAAATTGATTAAAGACTTTTAATTCTTTAAAATAAAAATTAATTACTTACCTGTTATTATTTCACTAAATCAAAAAAACTATTTGAATTGATGTGTAATGCTAGTGACTATGCTATTGGAGCAATTTTAGGTGAAAAATATGATAAGGTTTTTAAAGTTATATACTATGCCAGTAGAACCCTTAATGAAGCTCAAATTAATTATACTACTACTGAAAAAGAGATATTGGAAATAGTATATGCTTTTGATAAATTTAGACCGTATTTACTTGGAGCAAAATGCATAGTCCATACTGATCATTCCACTATTAAGTATATTTAATTTCAAAAAAGGATGCTAAACCGAGGTTAATTAGATGGGTTCTTCTCTTGCAAGAATTTGATTTTCAAATAGTGGATAGAAAGGGTATTGATAATCAAATAGCTGACCATTTCTCTAGAATTGAAAATGATAAGATTTTTGAAGAAGATATTAATGATTATTTTCCTGATGAACAACTTTATGCACTTTCTGGGTGGCAAGTTCAAAGGTATGCTGACATGGTTATTTATTTAGCCAGTAATATTTTACTATATGGATTAACTAGCGATCAGAAAAAGTAATTCATACATGATTCAAACTTTTATTTTTGGGATGAGCACTATTCATTTAAATAATGTAAAGACTCTATTATTCTAAGATGTGTACCTAATAATGAAACTCATGAAATCATTCACAAATGCCACAACTTTGAGTTTGGAGGACATTTTGGTATTGATAAAACTACATTTAAAATTTCACAATCTGAATTTTGTTAGCTTACGTTACATAAAGATGTTAAAAAATTTGTAAAATTTTTGATCGATGCCAGAGAGCAGGCAATATTTCTAGAAGAGATGAAATGCCTCTGAATTTCACCATAGAAGTTGAAATTTTTGATGTATGGGCTTTAGATTTTATGGGACCATTTATACCATCTTTTGCAAAAGTTTATATTTTATTAGCCATTGATTATATGCCTAAATGGAATGAAGCTATTACTCTACCTCATTATGATGCTAAAAATGTTTCAAAATTTTTAATCAAAAAGATTTTTACTAGATTTAGAATACCTATAATCATTATTACCTATGGAGGAAGTCACTTTAAGAATTTTAAGATTAAAAAATTACTTAGGAAATATAGAATTAAGCATAAAATTTCTACAACTTATCACCCTCAAACTACTGGAATGGAAAAAGTCTCAAATCATGAAATCAAAAGAATTTTACAGAAAACTATAAATCCTAAAATAACTGGTTCGGTTGACAAACTTGATTCTGCATTATAGGCTTATAGGACTGCATATAAAACTCCTATAGGAATGTCACCATATAGGCTCATATATGGAAAACCGCTGCCATTTAACTGCTGAGTTAGAACATAAAGCTTATTGTTCGATAAAAGAATTAATTATAAATTGAAGGATGCTGGAGAAAAGTTAATGTTAAAATTAAATGAGCTTGATGAAAGTGGAAATGAGTCTTATGAGAATGCTAGAATTTATAAAGAAAAGATGAAGAATTTACATTATAAAAAGATTTTAAAGAAGAATTTTGAGCCTGGACAAGAAGTTTTATTATACAATACCCGATTGAAATTATTTCCTGTAAAATTAAAGTCCAAATGGAATGGAAAAAGAACCGTATCATGTAAATTCTAGGAGAGGATGATCAACCGATTTGAGAAGATTGAAGAGGAGTTACGTCTTATTAACAATAAGATGCATGAGATGTACTATCAATACGAGCATATGGAATGGCCAATGAAGCGTCAATCTGATCATATGACTGCTTTTGAAGATTATCAGCTAATAATGTTATGCCAAGAATAATTGGATTGATGAGAAAACTTCCATGGAATTTCCTCATGCCCTTTTCTTTCACTCATTTTTTCATAGCAATTTACTATGCAATGGAGAGAGTTAAGGTTCTGATCACAATTAGTGAAGTCTTGAAATGATGAAGGGTGTTATTTAATGGTGTTATTATATGTATTGTCTATTTAAGGTTTGATCTATATGATGATTGTGTACTTGTTGAATCTATTTTGTGAGTTAAATTGTATGCTGACGTGTATGTTTGTATTTCCTGTGTTTATTGAACCTAATATTGAATATCTGGAATGAAATTGAAGTGATTTGTATAAATTTTGTGTTAGAATGTTGAAAATTAATCAAGATTTGGAATTCCTTTTCGTTGATAGAATTAGAGGAATTGAATGAGATTGCTAAGAAATAATGGGCCTATAGGTGTTAGACTTGCTTAGGATATATAAAAAAAAGAGAAAATATGGAAGAACTAAAAAATTTTGCAAGTCTGGTGGCTAGGTGCCAAACCTGGCGCCTAGGTGCCGGTTCACCTGAACCGGCCGAAGTCGTCATTTAAGCTGTCCAAAGCTATTTTAACGCCTAAGCTCCTTCCT
This sequence comes from Papilionanthe hookeriana x Papilionanthe teres, assembly GCA_022702705.1. Lineage (NCBI taxonomy): Eukaryota > Viridiplantae > Streptophyta > Magnoliopsida > Asparagales > Orchidaceae > Papilionanthe > Papilionanthe hookeriana x Papilionanthe teres. Next base: position 25,836,893 of record CM040427.1, read on the forward strand.
CTTCCTCTATTTCACGAAAATCAGTCCTAGGGTTCCTTCTAGAGCTCGTTTTGTGATGTTTCGAAGCAAAAAACACCGGATCTCATCATCTTGAGGTTAGATCTTTACTTTGACTTAGTTATTTTTTCAAATCTACCATGGATTTCTCAAACTTGGGAAGGGTAAATTTTCTTAAATTTTTTATTTCTTAATGAATAATCCATGGATTTAAGATGCATTTAGCTTGAAAATGCTTGAAAGAAGTCTATAATCTTAATTTTAGATCATCAAGGTGATATGTTTTTGATGTAGTATCGTATGGAGGATTTGGACAAGAAATTTGATCATATGTTAGATTATGTTTATAAGAGATGTGATTATGATGCTGAATATGATAAAGCACTGGTAAAGTTTCTAAAGGGAGATCAGACTGTAAATTTCCCTACATGCCCTACATTTTCACTTTATACAGATCCAAAAGCTATGGATGCTGATATCCAATTTGATGATGATGATGAGGAGGAGGAGACTGAAGCTGATGATTAGTATTCTTTCTATATTGTAGTATTTATCCTTTATGTTGTTGTTTTTATTTTATGTGTCTGTTATTAGCTATCTTTAGACTCTGATGATTATGTAGGGTTGTTTGAGGACTTATGTTATTTATTGTCGGCATATTTTTAGGTTATGTGTTTTGAAAAGGGGGTCGCCTACAGAAATTGTCGGCGAATTTTCATATTTTAAATTTAATTTAAATATATATAGTTTAAAAGATAGCATTTGATTTTGAAAGTAATTTTAAGTTTAAAAGTTTTAAGATATGAAATCAAACCGATCACACATCCCAAATAGTTTATATAAACGAGCACCGCACCACAAATTGTGTATCTATCCCGAAGAATAGACACACTGCTTCATGATGGGGCTCGATTAAATAAACTAGGAGATTTGTGACATCCATTTGGTCTGCGAACCAATTTTATAAGCTGACAAGTTCCCCTGCTTAATATAAATGAATTAAGCAGGGTTTATATTACCTAGGTTCTTAAAGTTCCCTATAAGGGCAAGCCCCTATAGTTAATTACAACTTAAATGACGGGAATCATTTAAGAAAACTCTCGATAATGATTAGTGGTTTTGCTCTCAAGAATTTCAAAGTTTAAGGTTTCAAAGGATTGAATTTTGGAAACTTCAATAGGTTATAGATCAAATTAGGAAAAGTTTAATTTAAGAATCCAATGGAAGAAAAGTAGGAGAAGCTGAGGATCCAAGAAGAATCTTGGCAACTTCCCAAACTATCTTATTGTTTGGCTTCAATTTGAGAGTTTATTTAATGTTTCAATCCTGCCAATTTTAATTAATTAGGACTTATATTTGTATGACATAATCATACAAGTAGCCTCGAAGATGTGAGGGTTTATGTCGTACCGAACGACTACCTCGGAGTCCTAAGACCAGTTAGGGATTAATTTGCATAACATGATTATGAAAATGCCTAACGAAGAGTTGAGGATTTATATTGCACTAGGCAAACTACCTCGAAGTCCTATGGCTTGATTATTTAATTCTAAGAAAGAATTTGTTGAAGTAGATTCCAGTTTTGCTGATGACGATGGCCGTACTGTCCACCATGCTCTGAGCTTCTTGTTGTTGCAGAGGTTTAGTTTTAGAAGTCATAAATCAAGAGATGATGGAAGTGTTTTGGTTTAGAGAAAATCTTAAAATCCAAGTGTTTTTAGTATTTTAATTAAAACAAATCTTAAAGTTGTTTAAACAGAACCGATTAAGATCCCACGGTTCCGTCATCCCAACACCGTTATTTTCGTCGAATTCACTTAGTCCGGATAAATTTGCTAAACTCAACTGAATGAGTTCCACACCTTCATTTAGACCGTGGGAAATCCCGTTAGCAACATGAGGGTTACATCATCCGAGGTATTCCCGATAATTCAACGAGACGTTTTAATTTAGTTGCAATTGTGGTTTTGTTGTTCTGTTTGTGATTAAATTTTGAGTTGTTTTATATTTTAGAATGTTGTGGCGGTGAATTTTATCTTGCAATGACTTTTAATTTAGTTTTGGTTTCAGTTCAGGGACTATCCTAAAGGTTTTGGTTTTCATGTAACAGTCTTATTTAACATGCAAGAAAAGTAAAGTACAGTGCATGTAAGTAAATTGCAATAAGGTAAAATGCAATAAAATAAAAGCGTATCTGGAGGGTCTTCCCGTCATCCCAAGCTGCACTTAAAATACATGTTAAGGAATTTAAATATTTCAATAAGTACCTAGGTAAAGCTAAGGGAAGGGTTTTGGTTGTCTACCAAATTCCTAATCCTATAACAAGTCATCTCCTATGACGTCTAGGTTCTTGGTTTGGTTTAAGGATGATTTTATTCATCAAAGAACAATTAAATTCAGTTGTTCTTTTAAAACATCCCGTCGTATTGAGGAAGTGTTTAGGACGAGTCCTAAACATCTTTTCAATACTTCTGGGATTATTTTAAGTCCAAGTAAATTTAATTACACAGGTGAATTAATCATCCAGGAGTTTAGTTAAACTTTGTCTCTTGCTCAATGAACTTAGGTATTTGATTACCTGATGAATGAAGTGACATCTCACTTAATACTCTATCTAAGAGTTATAATAATTAAAGCCTTTAAGGGCATGTTGGTTTATTGAGAATTTTAATCAAATTTGAGTTAATGATTTAAAGTGTTTTAATTTAATTATGAAGTTTTAATTAATAATTTTATGTTTGGAATAGTGTTCAAATTATTTAGATTCAATTTAAATCCTTACACTTTGAGTTATCTTAATATTTCAAATTGATGTTCATGTTTCAAATTCACTTAGATAGAAAGAGGTGTTGAAATTATTGATATGTTTTGATTTAACTCTTAATGATTTCATTTAGGTTTGTTGTTAAATGATTTTAATTTAATTTAATTCAATTTGATTTTAATTTTTTAACTTAATTTAATTTAATTTTAATTTAATTTTAATTCAACTTAATTTTAATTTAATTTTATTTAATTTAATTTTAATTTAATTTAATTTAATTTAATTTTAATTTTATTTAATTTAATTTAATTTTAATTTAATTTAATTGTTAACTTTAGTTTAACTTTAATTTTAATTAAATTAAATTAAATTAAATTAAATTTAATTTTAGTTTTAATTTTAATTTTAATTGTTAATTTGGATTATTATTTTAATTTTTAATTAAGAATTAAATATTATTAAAGTGACTTATTTAGGGATTTTTAAATTAAAGAATAAATATCCTCTTAATAATATCCCTATTTTAATAATCCAAATTTAAATATATCCTTTCCAAAACTTAAATCATTTAGTTAATTAAAGTTTCATTTTGATTTTTTCAAAGTGTTTAATGTGTCTCTACCCTTTAATTTCCCTATGTTTCAATCATCCAAAAGAAAATCAAAATCAAATATTTTACCCCCCATTTTGATTAAACCTAAAGTTTTAATTAAGGGTTAAAATTTTTAATTACCTTTATGCCCTTTTAAGCTTATTTATTTAATAACTCACTAAATTGAGCTCAAATGAATTTGAAATTTTTATGTCACCTCACTCACATGTCAATTAAAATATTAGAGGAGAAAATGTGATTTTTATGAATTTAATTTATTTATATAATTATTTTTAGTAGAAAATAAGGGTTTTCAAAGAAAATTCAACAACATGACCAAGGAATGGTTTCTATTCTTAAGAAAATTATGGAATATTCCTAATGACCAGAAGACCACTTGGAACAATTTTTGTGATTTTTTGAATTATATTTTATTTATTATAATTATTTTAATTTTTAGAATATTAATTAATTTTAAAAAAAATAAAAGTTGAAAAATAGATTTTATATTTTTCTTAACTTTCTCTGACCTCAAGGAGTTCAGAGAAAGAAATTTTATAATTTTCTGATTTTTCTTTAATTTACTAGAATTATTTTAGTGAAGAAGGTTAAAAACTCATTTTTTAATATTAAAAATTACATTAAGCCTTTAAAATTCAATATCTTATCATAGGGACTTAGGAAAAATATTTAGTTTGTTCCTAAGTGATTAGGAGTCAAAATGTGACATTTTTATTATTTTTAATATTTTTATGATTTTTATCATTTTTTAATTATTAAAATATTAAAATATTGTGAAAAATCAACTTTTTTAGAAAATTTCAATTTTAATTTTCCTAAACTCTCCTGATAACAGAGAAGCTCCAAAACCATTTTTTTGAATTTTTGAAAAGTATTTTTGGAGTTATGAATTTTTAAAATTCCATTTTACATATGAGGCTTAATCAACCCATTTGGTGGGGTTAATCAAGTCCAATTGATTTTAAAATTTTATGTAAGGTTCCTCTGACCCTAAAGAACAATGGAGAATTGTTTTCAAGTCAATTTAATATGTGGTTAACCCTAATTAATTCAAATTTAATATTAGGGGTTTAGGCCAATTAAGGTTATTATGAATGAATTAATTCAAAATATATTTTTCATAGGGTCCTCTGGTCCTAAGAAACATCACCAAATTTTCCTAGAATTTATTTTACAACATGCTAATTATTGGAATTAAAATACCTAAAATAGTGACATGAACTTGAAAATTCAATAACTTTTCACAGAGATGGTCTCTGACCTTGAAATATTCAGGGAATATTCCCAAGATCAGAGTCTTCAAAAGCCCTATGGTCTCATGCCATGGTGAATTGTCTATGCAAATGAAGAATCAACATACTGAAAATAGTAAATAAATTATTAAAAATAAAATACTCTTCCAATTAACTTAATTTCTTTTCCACATTATTCTCCTCTGTTCACTGAGCAAGATGGTATTTTTATTTTATTTTTGTGATTTTTCTATGCAATGATATGCATTTTCTAAGTTCTGGGTATTTAATTAATTCAGAAAATAGGGATTTATCTACTTATCCATGCGGCGCCGCGTCAACCTCGGCAGCTCCGAAGCCCCTACGTGTCGCACTCCCATTGGACACCGCCACTCGAGTCAGCAGCCACGCGTCCCGCGGTTCACGTACCATTGCGCCGTCCAACTTGATCTCGATCGTCTGCTCGATACACGCACGATCCAACGGCTCCTGGTCATCGTCTACGACTGGTGTGCACCCGTGACCATCCACACTAAAACCCTAAGATCTCACTCGATTGTCAATGGATTTTTGTGTTCTTATGCTCTATGGATTCGTCTTGAAGAGACGAACATATCCATATGGTTTATAGGCTATGAAATTAACCCAAAAAAAATGGAGAATTGCTGGAAGCTCGGGGGGAAGAATGAGTTCATACCTTTGCTCAGAGAAGTGAAGCTTCGATCTGAGAGTTGTGTCACCTTCGATTGAGTCCAGGCAAGCTCCAGATGAAGTCTTTGGCTCTGGGGAATTGTCTAGGTATGAAAGTGACCAAGGCCGATCACAAATCTTGGAGGCTGGAAGCAATGGCTGGCCTGGTGAGGGGACTTTTGTTGGGGAACTTCTCCTCTTGGTCTGGCGAAGGTGTAGGATCAATCAATTTGGGGATTGACTCACTGTGGTGAAGTGTCCTGTTTTTTGGGTGGATTTTCAACTCAGAAATTAAGCTCGCAGAGAGGGTTTTAGGGCTGGATTTCAGTGGGGATCAAGTTCTCTATGTCTGGAGAGGGGTCTGGAATGATTTTGGCAGAGTTTTGGTAAGGTTTGGTTCAACTCGTCCTTTGGCCGAGAGGTGGTGGTGTTTAAATAGAGGTGGCTGGAGGGCTTCCCAGGGGCAATTGGAGACCGGGATCAGTTGCTCGGGGAGGAGAAGAACAACCATGGTGTCCATTTGGGTTGGGACGACTCGGCACGGGGAGAATTGAAAAATTTGGCTCACATGGAGCTCTCGGCCATGGTGTTTTCCGGCGACCCAGGCGGCTGGCCGGCCAGGCATGGGTCACCATCTTGACCAGTGAGGTCAGGGCTGAGGTTTGGTGCAAGCAATTGGCTATTGCCATGTGTAAGGAGGTTTGATTAAAATGGCATGGGGTAAGGGTCATTTTGGCTTAATTTGGTCCAATGCATGGATTAAGCTAGGTGCACCTCCCCAAGGCTGGTTTGGGCTGAAGAGAAAGCCATTTGGATCAGCTTGATTAGTGGGGTCAAGTCACAATCCAAGTACAATTAGGCTTAAGCATGAGTTAGGGGAGACATGGGAATGGTTAATGACTCTTAAGGAGTGCTTAAAGGCTTTCCTCCTTTTTCCACTTATGGGGTGTTGACAATCCTAGGATTCGCATGGCTCTCATGTGGCTTGTGCATGGCTCCAAGGCTTGCTCATGGCTTAGGAATGGCTTGGCTCACTTGCATGAGAAAAGGATTTTGGCATTTTTGAAATTTAGGGGTATTTTGGCATGATTCTTGATTTAGATTTATTTGATGATGGAATTAGAACTTAGTGAATGATTTTGATTAAATGGATGACAAATGAAAATGTCATATGGGCTTTAGGATAGATTTTGGGCTTTTGGAATGGTTTTGGATGCGCTTTTAAAGTGGTTTAAGGAAGTGGGCTTCTGGATTTTAAAGTGGGCTTTTGGATGAAAATTTTTGTGAAGGACCATGTCAAATAAATGTTTAAATTGGTTTAGGCATGTGTCATGAGTGGTTTGGAACAAGTTTGAAGTGATTTTGGATTAAATCGGGTTTAATTTGGGCTTTTTGGTAAAGGGGCCAAGGTGGGCCAAATTGGACTAACTTGGGTTAAGGTTGAGTTAAAGTTGGATTTGATGTAAAATTAATGTTGAGAAATGTTCATGGGAGTGTCACAAAGAGTTTTCAACTTTGGTTAGGCTTTGATTTTAGGATTTGGGCCCATTTGGGTTAGGTTTGGGCTTAGGTCAATTTAAGGGATTTTGGTTTTGGGTTAGGTTTGGGTGGAGTTTAGGTCCAAATTTTGGGCAAATCAAGTTAGTGTTTTGTTTATGGGGATGTTAGGAAGGTTTTAGAAAAGATTTGGGGCCCATTGGAGTTGAATTGGGTTGGTTTGGGTTAGGTTTAGGTTATGAGCCAAAATTGGGCCTTAGGCTTCAAATTGAAATTGGGCCCAAATTTCAATCAAATTGGAGTTGGATTTGGTCTAAATTGATTTTGGGTATATTTATTTGAAGTTTAGAATTGAATTGGACCAGAATTGAGTCAATTGGGGTGGTTTGGTTTGACATTGGGCTCACTTGGGTTAAAAATGGGTCAAATTGGGGGTTTTGGTAAAAGTGGGATAAATTGGCAAAATTGGCCCATGGCGTAGTTGAACAAAATGAAACAAGGAATATTTGAGATTTTTTGGAATTTTTTTGGGAATTTTTTGAATTGTTGGATTTTTGGGCTAAGAAGGGCATTTTGGGTAATTTTTGAAATTTGGGGGTATTTTTGGAAATTTTGGTATATTTAGCTATGGATGGTAAATTTGAGTGGGGGAAAATTTTTAGGATTGGTTTTGAGAAATTTTGGGTAATTTAGGTAATTTTGCAAATTTTGGGTCATTTCAAGGGTATTTTGGTAGGTTTGGTGGGTCTGGGGCACCCGGGGGTCAAAAATTGAAATTTTGAAAAAAGGAAGACTGATCATGTGTGAGTGAAATGGAATCACTTTGGTTGAGCCATGAAGCCATATTAAGTCCATATAAACCATGAGAGGACTCATTTGAGGCATTCACTATGTTGTTCCTAACTCTCTTAGCCAGGGGCTTAGGGGTTAAGGACCATCCATATGAATTACCTACATGAGTCAGGAAGTCAAGTTGGGTGTGGTTTTAGGACTTGGAATGTGTGTGATAGTGTAGTGTATGTGCAAGTCATCCCCCACTGCACCGAGCCAGCGGGGTATTCCTGAGGCCAAAAAGTCCTATGGGAACTCATCCTTTAAACCTCCACATTTGATTTCAACCCTCTAGGTGATTAGGGGTCTACAATCAAGCTTGTTGGGTTTGCAGGGAGTTAAGAAGTAGTTTGAATTTCTAAAGAGTGGGTTCCATTTCTAGTTCTCTAAGATTAGTCAAAGGAAAAGCCTAAGGCTAGATCCTAAGTACTAAAGAGAGAAACAAAAGACCTCATAAAAAATGAGGTCAACAATTATCACTGTGATTGTTTGCTCTTGTGTTTAATTAGTATTGTATCAGTGCTAGATAAGAGTGTCAACTTTTAAATGCTGCTGATATTGTTACTTTTATGTATTACTTTTTACACTTGCATTTAGGGCCTGTTTGGTTCGATCGCAATTGTTCGGCTATTTGCGATGCTAACGCGCTGCCTAGAAGCGACTACGGGGAAACAATTTGGGGAAGTCACTTGTCTGTCTTCGTTGTAGCATGTGGGAAAACGAGCTGTCAGGCGCTTTTTCTGTGAAAATGACCGGCCTGCCCCTGTTTATTAAAACTGTTCGAAGGAGAACTAGGATTTGCAGTTCAACATAAAATATATAAAAAAAATATACTCCATCAGAACTACCTGCAAGAGCTTCGAACCTAACTGCAGGATTTTTTTGCCACTTTGCAAGGATTTCTCAATGCCAAAAATCCTTCTCAAAGATTTTTCAATGCTAAATAAAATTTACCCAAATAAAATTCAGATTTTCAAAATATCGTATATAGCCAAATAACCCCAAACAACAAGGTAGAAGAAAGGCCAACTGCCCCAAAACATTTCTGAATGTCATATCAGCCTAACAGCATGCCAAATGAGCTAATTCAATTATAATAATTAATGCAAAGCATGCCATAAAACTCCATTTTTTCATTACTGCATAGAAATGAGAGTGGAAGATAACTCAAAAAACCATTCTAGCCCTTTCACATTTAGCTAATTTGAATAGATCAAGCCTTAAGAAGATACCAGAAAACCGCAAACAAGAATTGAATCCATAGTCAGTGTAAGAAGCATAAGCTGGATGGAGAACAAGGAGATAGCTGGAACTTCATTCCAGAAAACCGCAAAGAACAGTAAAGGCAGTAAACTCCCTAAAATCTCATGCCATCTCTCACAGATCCAAACGAATTCCATAAAGCGTAAACATAAGAAACAGGGATAAGATGTCGAGAAAACGGGAGGGAGTAGAGAAGGAAGATGACGATAAAACATGTAAAATACCTCAGATCTGCAAGTAGATCGACAAAAATGGGTCGATTTTTTCCTGAGATCGGCCGTTTCGAGTGGATAGGGAAGAAGAAAAGGCCACAGATACCGGAGATAATCAGCGGGCAGAAGGGAGATGGAAGGCAACCGCGGGGTAGGGATGAGAAAAACATGCGAGAGGAAGCTGGGCCGTGGGTATATTGCCGCTGCCCGCGTCGTTTCCGCTTCATCTCCGCTTCCACCGCGCCGCTGCAACCAAACGAAGAAATTCGAACGAAGCCCGTTGCGATACTCCGCGCCACGGAGAAAAGCCCGAAACAAACGGGCTCTTAATCTTCTGCTTTAAAATACCTTTAATGTTTTTCCTTCTTTAAGCTTATTTTAAAATTTAAATTACAAAATGTTCTAAAATTAAGTTTTTTTTTGTGGGGGGGGGAGAGAAGAATGAAAACCAATTTTCAAAAATTTAAATTTTAATTATTTTCAATTGTGCTAAAAATAAATTTGATTTTGAAAAATAATTATGTGAATGAAGTTATATTAGGGAAGTAAAATTTTGAATATAGAAATAAGTAAGAAAATTTAGTTGAAATTTTTTGTAAGGATGTAAAAATTTAAAGTTAAAAATTTCTTAATAAAGAAATGATAAATATTTCGTAACTATCTTAGTAAGAGATATTGTATTTTTGAAAAATATATAAGGATTAGACTTTTATTCTCAATACTTAAATTTCTTTTATTAAAAGTAGTTTTCAGAACTATAATTATATTTTTAAGTGAGTGATATATCAGACCATTGCTTTAGCAAAGGAAAAGTGGAATTTAAAATCATTAAAGGCATATCTAGATATAGTAATCCTTGCCAGAAAGAAAAAGAAAAGAAAAGAAAAGAAAAAGAAAAAAGAATAAAGAAAAGAAAAGAAAAAGAAAAGAAAAGTATGTATGGGAGGAGAAGCTTGAGGTTTAGTGCCTAATAAAAAATTGGTTCCAGATCTGATCTTTTTAAATGCATAAGATTTGATAAACTCATAAGCTTAAGGATATAATATAGTGAGTATATTTATTTTTAATGAAAATTCTTAAGTAGAGAAGATAGAATGCCTAAACTCTATATTTGAAAAATTTACAACTATTTCTGAATAAGATAAGGAACTCATATTTCTTATTCACCTTTACTTAAGAAATTTCTAAATCTAACTTGGTCTCAATTCCCAAAATGTTTTCTAAATTAGACTACTGTATTTCTAGAACAAAATTTTGGAAACTTCTAAAGAAACTCATTCACATAATTTATTTGTTTTTAAAGATTAGTGTCACTTGAGAATGACTAATGTTTAAGTTTGGAAGAATTGATATACCTTAAAATTAACTATTTTTATGGATAAATTATTCTTAAAATTTTAAGGATATTATGGTTTATTGAAAGATATTTTTATGTTTTTGGTTGCAGGTATAAGAAAATGAGTTTAAGGATGAAAAGAAGCACAAAGGATCAAAATTGGGGCTTTATGAAGAAAATTTGACAAATTAAGTCTAGCGCCTAGGCGCTAGAGATGGTTAGAGAAGTTATTTTTTGAATTTTTATGGTTCCAAGGTATTCTAGAAGCTCCAGATGATATTGCACATTTCAAATGAGTTATACAATGAATCTAGACACATTTTAATGGAAAGATGTGTCTCTTGAAGCAAAAAGTGTGTAAATGAAACATTTGAGTTTGCGCCTAGGTGCCAAAACTGTCGCCTAGGTGCGACAGTTACATTCTAGAAGATTCAACGAATTTGAACAAATTTTGAAGAGATGTCTGAAGCAACCCTTGGTCATTATTGAAGCTCTATAAATAGGAATTAATTCTATAGTAAAGGGGAGTCGTTTTAGAGTCATTTTCAATTAATACTTCATTTCTTTCACTTTAAGATCAAGTTTGTAAGAGTTTTGTGAGTGTTTGTGATTCCCTGAAGTTTAAAGTTCTGTAAACAGTGTGAAAGAGTCAAAGAAGTTAGAGAACTTCAAAGGAATTCTTTGGTGAACATTCCAGATAAGTATTTGTAACTTAGCTCTTAAGTTATGTGCTTTGGTTTTAATAATTATAAATATGTTCTGTTGTGTTAATCCAATGCTTTATGAGTAGTTTTCTTCTCTTTATCATTTCAAATATAATGTAATTAAATCAAGAGGTTTGGATTTTTTTGTTTAAGAAATTTTTTCTTTTCTTACCTAAAAATTGTGATGATATTTTACTTAAAACTTCTTTTATTTTATGACTTGGCCAATTGTATTGTTAAAATATGTGGAGAAAACTATGTCGTTGTTCAAGTTGATGAAAAAAGGTTCAATTTGAGTACAATGTAAAATGTGAGAACAAGATGAAATATTTGATTGTTGCTCCAGTGTTAGCTATTTCATCATGTATAGAAGGGTTCGTGATTTACAACGACGAATCATTGCGAGGCCTGGAATGTGTTCTAAAGCAAAATAAAAAGGTGATAACCTATGCATCTAGACAGCTAAAGCCATATGAGACGAATTATCTGATGCATGATATGGAGTTAGAAGTTGTAGAATTGCTCTCTAGATTTAGCAGCATTACTTATATGGTGTGAAATGTAAGTCTTCATTGATCATCAGAGTTTGAAGTACGTTTTCACATTAAAAGAGCTGAATCTAATATTGGAGATGACTAGAACTTATCAAATATTATGATTTTGAGATACAATATTGCCCTGACAAAGCAAAGGTAATTGTCGATATTTTGAGTTGTAAATCCACATGTAATGAAAGGCAAATTATTACTCGATAGCAAGAATTTATTAAAAAAATTGATATCTTGTAGTTTGAAATCAGAAGGTCATGTGTTATGTGATATTAAAATCAATCGATCGTGCAACGAAATCTTTTAGATATAATGAAGGAACTTAGAAAGTTAACACTGAAATTTCCACAGTTTGCCTGCTTTGGTGAAAATGAGTCACAAAGGTTCGAGTCAAACCATTTGGGAAAGATTGGTGGAGCTGGAGGATTAGTTAATGAAAAACCCTAAAATACCGAAATAACTTTAATCAGGAAAGATGTTGGATATGACCATTAATAAAAATGGTGTTATAAAAAAAAAAGGTGCAGCTATGGGCGCTTGTTGATTCTGATTTGAGACATAAAATCCTACATGAAGCCCATCACTCAAGGTATACAATTCATCCAAACAACACCAAAATATATAACGACTTAATGTTGTTGTTCTGACGGCTAGCTATGAAGAATGATGTTGAATATGTGTCAAAATGTCACGTTTTTCAGAATATAAAAGCTAAGCATCAAAGGCCAACTGGTTGCTACAATTGTGGCATATGCATGAATGAACATGAAAAGAAATTGCTATGGGATTTCCTCAATCTAGGAAGTGTAACGATAGTATCTGGATTAATAATGATAGACTAATAAATTTAACTCGTTTTTATCGATGAGATAGATAAATTCAGTTAATATATATATATATATATATATATATATATATATATATATATATATATATATATATATATATATCCAAATGAAGGAATAAAAGGTCCCATAAAATCTAAACCCTAAACATCAAAGATTTCAATTTCCAATGTAAATGTCAGGTGCATTTGATTTTCTCTAGAAATATTACCTACTCTTTGACATCGATCACATGCTTTAATATATCTATTAACATCCCTAAAAAGAGTAGGCCAATAGAATCGAGATTGTAAAATTTTATGTATAATTTTATCAATTTCAAAATATCCCCCAAATTCAGAATCATGACATCTCTGAATAATTAGTTCAATTTCTTCATAAGGTACACATCTTCTAATAACTAAATTCTTACATTGTTTATATAAAGATGGGTCATCCCAAAAATAAGATTTGGCATCATAAATAAATTTTTTCTATTGTTTCTTCAGTAAATTACGTGGTAAAACATCACTTACAATATAATTCACAATATCAGCATACCAAAGTAAATTCCATTCATCAATATTATAAAGTTGTTCATCAAGAAAAGTTTTTGTAATATCATTTTCAAAATCAGATAGTTCATATTGTTCCAGTCTAGATAAATGACCAGCTATTTGGTTTTTAAACCCTTTCTATCCACTATCATGAAGTCAAATTCTTGCATGAGAAGTACCCATCTAATTAATCTTAGTTTAGCATCCTTCTTTTGCATTAAATATTTAATAGCAGAATGGTCTGTATGCACTATACATTTTGTTCCAATTAAATATGATCTAAAATTTTCAAAAGAATATATTATCGCTAATAACTCTCGTTCAATAGTGGTATAGTTAATTTGAGCTTCATTAAGAGTTTTACTAGCATATTATATAACTTTCAAAATTTTTTCTTACATCTGCTCTAAAACGGCTCCGATCACATAATCATTGGCACATACATATGATCGAATGGTTTCTCCCAGTCAGGTGAAACAATTATAGAGGCCGTGATTAATTTTTCTTTCAACAGTTCAAAGGCATTTAAACATTCTTCATTAAAATCAAATTTATTATCTTTTCTAAGAGTTGGCATAAAGGTTTAGTAATTTTTAAAAAATCTTTAATATAATGCCTATAGAACCCACCATGTCCTAAAAAACTTCTAACCCCTCTCACAGTAGTTGGAGGTGGCAGCTTCTTGATACACCTAAAATATATAGTATTTTTATGCACATTTTTATACCTATTTTTTAATAATGTTACACTTTAATGAAAGGTATTTTGTGTTTTTTCTTGCAGGTATGATGAAAATGGATGGTCATGATGAAAGGAGCAAAATTGGATCAAATTTGGAGCAAAAAAAATGAAAAATAAAAAATTTGGCATTGGCGGCTAAGCGCCACTGGGCCGGTGCTTAGCCGCCACAGTTAAAAATCGATATTCAAATGGATTTGGTGCCAATTTCAAAGGGGGTGGGATGCAACTTTTGGTGGTAACGTCCATAACTTCCTTTGGGCGGCAAGTTTGAATGAAAGGGTGCGTTCCTTGGTAGATACATCGAATCTGGACACATTTTGAAGAGACACCAAGGCACCTTTTGGTTTACTATTTAAGGAGAGTTTTAGGAAAGATTTAGAGGAGGCAATTTGAGGAGACTCTTCAACTACATTTTGAAGAGTACTTCCATTGTTCTTCCACTGCATTTTAAAAGTTTTTATTTAGAGTAGGAGTAGAGAGTAGAAAGGAGAAAAGGGTCGGAGTGAAGTATTCTTCTTCCCACTACTTTTCTTTCTTTTAGATTAGTTTTTATTGAAGTCTGAAGTCTGTATTCTGAGTCAACAAAGTTGGGAGACTTGCTCTGAGATGTAGTTTAGTGCAGAGTCAAAGTTTCAGAGGAACTTCCTTAGTCATGTGGAGAGGATTTTCAGATAAGTGTTTACTTTTATTTAGTTAATTAATACTTGTTTTCGTTTATTATTTTTCTTATCATTGTTTTTAATTTCAAATCAATGTGTTTTTATATTTTCTCAATGCATTCTGAGTAGTTTAGTTTATCGTTTTCTTTCTTAAATGGAGAAGTAATTAATTTAAAGAGAATTGTTGTGGAAAGTATAAGTGTTTAAAAGTTGGAAGAAGTCGTGAAGATTGATTCTAAAAACTTTGTTTACTTCTTAATTTGGCCTGGTATGTTGTAAAATTTCTTGAGATTATGTAAGATCCAATGCGGTATTGTCTCATAAAAGTTAGTAAGAATCACATGAAATTATATGGGTGAGAACTGTAGTCCATATAATTGAATGTAATATTAGAAGATATTTTTATAAAAGGGAGTAAAATTAGAGGATTTTAGAGTGACAGGCTAAAACACCTTAATTTGGTTTGATGTTTTGAGTTTTGTTATGAGAAGTTAGCCCCTAGGTGGAGAGAATCGAGGGAACTCTAGAGTGAGAGACTGGTATCTTCCCTGCCTAACCATGTTCAAAATAATATAAATTTCAAATTAACCTATGTTCTTTATAGAACCAAGTAAGGGTAAAGAACGCATTTGCTTCTATCTGTCACAATAAAAATTTGAATACTTCTTCTACAATACTTTGAAAATTATTACTACTTTATGAAAGGAAAGAAAAAGATATTCTAGTTAATAGTATTTTACATCCACTCTTATTTGTTATTGTAATTATAATTTCTTGCTTTGCATTGTATTAAGAAAATTAAAAAAAAAAGAGATATATCAACCTTCAAAAATTTTCAAAATCAAGACATACTTTTTCGAAAAAAATTAAAGAAAGTAAAAAAGATAATTTCTCTGATTCCTTTAAAGATTTCACATTTTCCCTGTGGGTTCGATATCTCAGGGCTTAATCAGAAAGTCCTATATTACTTGATAAACGATACGTATACTTGCGTAGTACCCCATTTTATAAAATCATAATTTTCATATCTAAAATCATCAGCACACTTATATCTGACGGTACCAAGTTTTTTGCGCCGTTGCACTTATATCTATTGGGGATCAAGTTTTTGGCATCGTTGCCGGGGAGAATTAATTTAAATTCCATTTTAAAGAGAATTAAGAAATTTTAAATTTTTTACTTTTCTTTGTTTTTGTTAGAGTGTTGTGTTTTGTTTTGTTTTATTATTGTATGCGTAGTTCATGTTCTGAAGGATTAGTTCCTTATGATTCTGAATTAGAAAGAACTATCAGAAAAATCAAAAAAATTTAAAATACAGAAAAAGAAAAAAATATTCAAGAAATGACAAATCATCAAAATCAAAATGTTGGCATCATTCAAGAATTATGACCTTTAAGAGATTATGTTAACCCTACAGTAGATGAACTTTGTGGTAGTATTCAAAACCCTACTGTAGCTGCTAATTCTTTTGAGCTTAAACCTGCTATTATCCAAACGGTGTCAAATAATCAGTTTGGGGGAGCAACAACTAAAGATCCTAATTTGCATCTTTCTAATTTTCTATAGTTGTGTGCTAATTTTAAATATGATGGTGTTTTGGATGATGTTATTAGACTTAGAATTTTTCCTTTCTCACTAAGGGATAAAGCTAAAATGTGGTTATATTCGTTAGCACCTGGATCAATTAAAACATGGGGTGAACTGTCATAAAAATTCCTTGCTAAATATTTTCCACCATCTAAGACTGCTAAGTTGAGAAATGATATAATATCTTTTTGTCAGCTTGAAGGAGAATCAATATATGAAGCATGAGAAAGATTTAAAGATCTCCTCAAGAAATGTCCACATCATGCGATACCTGATTGGTTAATAATTCAAACTTTTTACAATGGATTAGTTGGATCTCTTAGATCAATCATCGATGCCGTCACTTGATGGATCATTAATGTCTAAACCATTTTCTGATGCTTATGCTTTAATTGAAGAAATGACTACTAATAATTTTCAATGGCCTTCTGAAAGGTTAAATCCTAAAAGGTAGCCAATGTTTATGAAAATGATGCTTTTACAATGTTAGAAAATCAAGTTGCTGCTGTATCAAGGAAGATAGACCAATTTGGGATGAATTTTTCTCAGCCAAATTTCATGATTGAAGAAAATTTATTAGTCCAAATGGTTGATTTTTATTCTTCACCAGAAACTGTGAATGTTATAATCAAACCTAACAACCCATATTCCAATTATTATAACCCAGGTTGGAAGAATCATCCAAATTTTAACTGGAATAACAATAATCAGGGTGGTGTTAATCAACAATGGGGGAACACCCAAGTAAACCCATTGGGGAATTGGAACAACTAAGGTAATAATAATAATAGATTAACTTATCCTTCAGGTTATAACAATGCTTTACAAATTAAGGAGAAGAAGTTGTCTATGGAAGAAGTAGTATCACATATGGGAAATCAATTACAAATTCAAGGAGCAACCATCAGAAATATTGAAAATCAATTGGGACAAATTGCAAATACCTTAAGTAATAGATCCCAAGGAATGCTTCCAAGTAATACTGAAGTGAATCCAAGACAAAAGAATAAAGAACAAGTAAAAGCAATTCAACTGAGAAGTGGAAAAGAATTGGAAGATAGAGTTCAAAAAGAAACTGAAGTAGAGAAATAAAAGATTGAAAGACCTAAAGAGGATGCTCCAAAAGGTTTTGAAAGACCTATTTCTCCACCTAATGTTGATTTAGAAAAACCACCACCTTCACTTCCTCAGAGACTTCGTCAACAAAAGTTGGATAAGCAGTTTTCCAAATTCTTGGAGATATTAAAGAAGCTTACCATTAATATTCCATTTGTCGAAGCCTCAGAACAAATGCCAAGCTATGCGAAATTTATGAAGGATATTCTTAATAAAAAGAGGAAGTTCGAAGAAAATGAGACCGTTGCACTTAGTGAGGAGTGCAAGTGCGATAATTCGTAAAAAGCTTCCGAAATACTTAAAATCCCGGTAGTTTCACAATTCCATGTGCAATCGGAGAAAGATTTTGTGGAAAAGCTTTATGTGATTTGGGTGTGAGCATTAACCTTATGCCTCTATCAATATTCAAAAGACTGGGACTAGGAGAAATAACCCCGACTACTGTAACTCTGCAATTGGCAGATCGTTCGTTCACATATCCTAAAGAAGTTATAGAAGATGTTTTGGTAAAAGTGGATCGATTTATTTTTCCTGTGGATTTCATTGTGTTAGATATGGAGGAAGATAAAGAGATACCCATAATTTTGGGGAGACCTTTTCTAGCTACAGGCAGAGCCATGATAGATGTGCAAAAATGGGAATTAACGATGAGGGTTAATGATCAGACAGTTACATTTAATATTTCAAAATTGATGAAATATCCTGCAAGAGGTAAAGAAGATGAGTGTTTTTGGATGGATGTTATTGAATATTTAAGTGAATGTCATTTCAAATCAACTTATGAAGAGAAAGCTGAAAGAGAAGAATTTGAATATAAGCAAGAAGAGGAGTTATTTGATTCTAAAGGTCTTCAAGAAGAAGATTTAAAGTATGTTCGTGAAAATTTTGAATTGTTTGATATGACTGAAAAAGATAAATCTTATGGTCCATCAATTGAAAAACCTCCTGAACTTGAGTTAAAAATGCTTCCTGATCATTTGAAGTATGTTTTTTAAGGTGAATCCTCAACCTTGCCTTTTATAATTTCCTCTCAATTAGCTGAAAAAGAAGAAGAGAGTTTGCTTGAAATTCTGAAGAAGCACAAGAAAGCCTTTGGATGGACAATTGCTGATATTAAAGGAATCAGTCCTTCAATTTGTATGCACAGAATTCTTATGAAAGATCATCGCAAACCGTAGGCTGATTCCCAAAGGTTATTAAATCCTATCATGAAAGAAGTTGTTAAGAAAGAAATTTTAAAGTGGTTGGATGCTGGAAGTATCTACCCTATTTGAGATAGTGTATGGGTTAGTCCTATTCACTATGTTCCTAAGAAAGGAGGAGTCACTGTGACTGTTAATGAAAAGAATGAAATGATACCAACAAGACAAGTTACAAGTTACAGGGTGGCGAAAATGCATTGATTATAGAAAATTAAACCTTGCCACAAGGAAAGATCATTTTCCACTCCCTTTTCTAGATCAATTATTGGATAGACTGGCTGGGCATAAATACTTTTGTTTTCTGGATGGATATACTAGTTAACACCAAATTCAAATTGCTCCTAAGGATCAAGAGAAAACTACGTTTACCAGTCCTTATGGTACGTTTGCTTTTAGAAGAATGCCATTTGGTTTATGTAATGCCCCTGCTACATTTCAGAGATGTATGATGGTTACTTTTTGTGATTTAATTGAAAAAAGAATTGAATTTTTTATGGATGACTTTTCAGTGTTTGGAATTTCATTTGAATCATGTTTAAAACATCTATCTAAAGTTTTAAAACGCTGTGAAGAAACTAATTTGGTTCTTATTTGGGAAAAATGTCAATTTATGGTAGCAAGAGGAATTGTTTTGGGACATCGGATTTCAGAAAAAGGTTTGGAAGTAGATCTTGCAAAAATTTAAGTTATATCTAATTTACCTTGCCCAACCAATGTAAGGGGAATTAGAAGTTTTTTAGGACATGCTGGATTCTACAGGCGTTACATCAAAGATTTTTCAAAGATTACAAATCCTTTATGCCGTTTACTGGAAAAGGATGCAATTTTTAATTTTGATGATGACTGTCATAAAGCCTTTGAAACATTAAAAGAAAAATTAATCACTGCACCTGTAATAATTTCACCAAATTGGGAAAAACCTTTTGATTTAATGTGTGATGCTAGTGATTATGCTATTGGTGCAATTTTGGGTCAGAAATATGATAAAATTTTCAATGTAATTTATTATGCTAGTAAAACTCTTAATGAAGCTCAAATTAATTATACCACTACTGAGAAAGAGTTATTAGCTATAGTATTTTCCTTTGATAAATTTCGATCATATTTAATTGGAACTAAATGTGTTGTGCATACTGATCATTCGGCTATCAAATACTTAATGAAGAAAAATGATGCAAAACCGAGACTTATAAGATGGATTCTTCTTTTGCAAGCATTTGATTTTGAGATAGTAGATAGGAAGGGTTCTGATAATGAAATTGCTGATCATTTGTCCAGGCTTGAAATTGAAAAATCTTTTTGTGATATTGAAGAAATTAATGAACATTTTCCTGATGAAAAACTGTTCAATGTTAAAGAATGGAGTGTTTCGTGGTATGCAGACATAGTAAACTTTATTGTTAGTAATATTATACCTTATGATTTGACATATCATGAAAAGAAGAAATTTCTGTCTGATGCTAAGACTTATTTTTGGGATGACACATTTTTATATAAACAAGGAAAGGATCTTATAATTCGAAGTTGTATACCTTTGGAATAGACTTATGAAATTATTCAAAAATTTCATGATTCTGATTATAGGGGAAATTTTGGAAGTGATAAAATTGCATATAAAATATTACAATCAGGATTTTATTGGCCTACAGTTTTTAAGGATGTGAATGCTTATATTAAAAATTGTGATAGATGTCAGCGTGTAGGCAATATTTCTAGAAGAAATGAGATGCTCCTCAATTATATGTTGGAAGTTGAAATATTTGATGTTTGGGGATTATATTTTATGGGACCATTTACACCATCTTTCAGAAATGTTTATATTTTGATAACAGTAGACTATGTTTCCAAATGGATTGAAGCTATTGCTTTACCTCGATATGATGCTCAAAGTGTTGCAAAGTTTTTAGAAAAAAATATATTTTTCAGATTTGGAATACCAAGAGTAATCATAACTGATGAAGGAAGTCATTTTAGAAATGTGATTATTTGGAATTAAGCAAAGAAATATCATATTAATCATCACATTGCTACTGCTTATCATCCGCAGACAAGTGGTTTGGTTGAATTATCCATCATGAAATTAAAAGAATATTAGAAAAAACTGTTAATCCAAATAGAAATGATTAGTTAATTAAACTGGATTATGCTTTGTGGGCCTATAGGACTGCTTACAGAACATCTATAGAAATGTCCCCATATAGGCTGATTTTTGGAAAAGCTTGTCATTTACCTTTTGAACTTGAGCATAAGGATTATTGGGCTATTAAAGAGTTCAATTATAATTTGAAAGATGCTGCTGAAAAAAGATTATTGCAATTGAATGAGCTTGAAGAAATATGGAATGAAACTTATGAAAATGCTAAGATTTATAAGGAAAAGATGAAGTTATGGCATGATCAGAAGATTCTTACTAAAAATCTTGTACCGGGACAACAAATTTTGCTGTATAATGCTAGATTGAGATTATTATCTGGAAAACTTAAGTCTAGGTGGATGGGACCATTCATTGTGATAAAAGTTTATTCTTATGGAGCTGTAGATATTCAAGATCCTAAGACTGGAAAATTATTTAAAGTTAACGGACATAGACTTAAACAATATTTTTCAGTCAATAAATATAAATCTGATGAGAATTTAATGTTGGGTCACTCAGAATGAGTTCTGGGTATGTCAGGCTGAAGACGTTAAAACAAAAACTTTGTGGGAGGCAACCTATATTTATTGGTTTGTTTGCTTTATGTTTGTTTTGAGTGTTTTGTTTGCTTTGTTTGGTTTATTTTTATGTTTTTAGTGGTAGTAATTTGGAGTTTTTAAACTTAAGTGGAGTTTATTTGACCTTAATTGATGATTTGGAAAAGTCAGATAGAGAATTTGGACACTTAGCAGACCTGTGCTAAATTGTGCACTGGCGGCTAAGCGCCGACTAGTTGGCGCTTAGGCGCCATAGTTATAGAAAACGTGAAAAATGTGAATTTAGAGCCTAGATCATGGGGGAGAAGTTGTGATAGTTATTTAGGAGATTCTAAATGTGTTGGAGAATATTCTAGCATCTTCCAAGTCTATAAAAAGATCCCGACTTAAGGAAAACACTTGCCCCAAGTCCTATTTTCATTTCTGAAATCTAAGAAGAGAATTTTGAGCACCATGTCTTCCTGGGAGAACGAGATGAAGAAGATGCAAGATTCTGATAAAAGTAAGTTCATTAGTGATAGTGCTAAGGAGTTATTTAATGGATATCTGGATGTTAGCATTCAAGGTATTGCAGAGATGATTGCAAAAATTGAAGCCCGAGTGACTTCAATGGAAGCAAAGATCAATGATATTACTTTACATCTGGATCACATGGGATGGCAACTCAAGATGCAATTCAATCATTCAAGGTATATGGAAGAAATAGATAAGGCAATGTTTGTGAAGAACAAATGGATTGAAGAAGATGATGTAAGAATGAGCAATGATCGCCCGTTCTATCAAATTTATATTCTTGAAGAATAATAGTGGTCCTGGTTATATTCCGCCTAATGGAGAGTGAAATTAAAAGTGTTTTGTTTTTATTTGTTTAGTGTCTTATGTGTTATGTTAATGTTCTTGTAAGGTCATGTTTGGTGTGTTTAATGTTTTATATATGCCTGATGATGTGATGGGTACATCTTCGAGATGTACAATTATCAGTTTAAGATTATAGTGTCTTGTATTTTGAGAATTTTATCCTTTATGTTTGGATAAAAATTCTAGTATTGTATTGAATGTTATGTTTGTTTTAATATAAGTTAGTGTTTTTGTGAAATTTGTGTGGAATCAATGGTTATTAAATTTTGATTTGGAGTATTAGAAGATTCATGTGGGGAAAAATAATTATTTTGGAATAATTAAGGGTAATTAACCAAGTGATTTATGCATAAACCTTAATTATAAAAATTTGGGTATTGGCGGCTAAGCGCCAAAATGCCGGCGCTTACATGCCAGATTTCGTGGGTAAGCACCGATAGTTCACGTTTAGGCGCCAGTTCGCGAAAATTGATTCCCGAAAGTTAAAAACCCGAAAATTGCCATTTTCAACCGCCCCATCGTCTTCAACCTTTGCTTTGCCGCGAAAGAGGAGCCTAGGGTATCATATTGTGGATCATTTAAGAGCCGATCTCAACAAAAATTGTTAGATTTGGATTCCTTGAGGTAAGAGCACTACTCCTAAGTAAAAATTTTTTATTTTCACCATGTATTTTGAGTACATTTTGGAAGATCTTAAAATCACTATTCATGGTGAAAATTTGAGGAAAAGCTTGATAAATTGCTTGGATTTAGTGAAAATGTCTTTTGGAAGAAAATTTAGCAAGTTTAGTTTGATTTTAGAATTTATGGTGAATGTTTCGTGAATTTTTAGAGATGGCTCCAAAGTCAAAGCGTGCACGAGAAAAGACAAAGTTTGATTCTGACAAATTTGTTAGTTTGAGGGCTGAGGAATGATATGTAGATGCATTGCAATTATGTAAGTTGATTCCTGAGCTAGTGTTTAGTTAGCCAGGAGAGGTGATTGAAGATATGATTCCAAAAAGAAACTGACAGAATTACTGTTGCTTCTCCGCTGTTGCTGTTGTTTCTGTGGTAAGAGAATTTTATGCAAATTTACCTTCTGCAGAGGAAAATGAGGTGATGGTTAAGAGGCATGAAGTAAACTTTTCTTCGGGTGCAATCAATACCTTTTATGGACTACCTCCTGACATGTTCTGTTTTTATTCTAACTATCATCCTTCGGATGGAGAATTTGATGAGATTATGGAGTTTCTGACTGATGGAAGAGGATTATGGAAAATTACATATGATGGAAGAGTGAACTTTCCTGCTTCCAAATTGAATGCCATTTCTAAGGCATGACATTATTTTATCCCATCTAAGTTGTTACCTTCAAGTCATACCAGTGAAGTGACGAGAGAAAGAGCGGTGTTCAACCATTGTATTCAGCATGAGAAGCCTATTGATATTGGAAGCATAATTTTTTATTATGTTTTGAGCTGTGCTAGATTAACCACGACTGCAGGTATGGGATTTCCTTCCTTGATTCATTCACTATGTGAAAGATCTGGAGTGAAATTGAAACCTGGGAAGAGGTACTTCAGCCATTGAGATCAATTACTAGTGTAAACGTTGGTGCTTACACTGTACATTCAGAGTTTGGTTGGAGAGGAGGATTTGGTAGGGCTTCTACTGCTTCTGCTTCTGTTTCTTCTGCTTCCATGCTACTACTTTGCGTGCTTCGTCATCTACTAATTCACAGACTGGTGTATTAAGAAAGATTTTGAAAAAAGTGAGTCTTACTCGAGAGCATGTGAGAGATATGGATGGTAAGCTGGATAATGTTGAGAGATATATTGTAAAACATGATGAATATGAGGGGAATTATCAGCAATATTTGGATAGACTGATTAGAGGAGATCAGAGTGCTGAGATGCCACCTCATCCATTCGATATACCTTATGTGTCATCCAGAGAATGGAATAAGTAAGATGATGATTATGATGAGGATGAAGAGTAGATGTATGTTGTTTTTTTTAGTTATTGTGTTGTGTCACTGTGTACTTTATCTAGTATTTTGTTTGATTATTGTGTTGTGATGTGAACCTTGATAGTATGTAGATTGTAGTTGTACTATTTGTTAGTTATGCATATTCAGGTATTGTTGTTGTTTTATTGTTGATTTATGTGTTGCTGTGTGGTAGTGTGTAATAGTACATGTTTTTATGTGTATGTTATGTCAGAGTTTTTAGTAGTATGTATTTTTAATTTCAAAAACTGTTAAGAAATTATAAACCACTATTAAAAACTTCTACTTAGGAAAACTACATGTTTAAAATTCTTCAAATTCCACTATCATTTGTTATCTGTATCAGTGTGTTATTTTAGTTGGTGTGTATTTGCTTTGAAAACCTCCACTACTCTAGAAGTCTTCTGAAATTTTTACTTTTCTTATTATTAAAAATAATTGTTTTGAAAAACTAAAATTGATTTAATTTTACTCATGTAATATGTCAGTTTTTGTTTCTCACCCATGTATCATTTCTTATGCTTAAATGTTTTATCTTAATTAAAAATTTAAAGTTTGGGGGGGATTTTAAAAATAAAGATTTTCAAAAACCTAAAATTTTATTTGATTATCAAGAATACTAAAAAATAAATCTTATTTTTGATGGAGAACAATTATGTACATGAAGTTATATTAGGGGAACAAAATTTTGAATATAGAAATGAATAAAAGAATTTAGTTAAAATTTATAGTAATCATGAAAAACTTTAAGTTAAAATTTTCTTAATGAAGAGGTGTTAAATAAAGTTGAACTATCTTTAGTAAGAAATTTTGTATTTTTTGGATAAATAGAAGATTTGACTTTTATTCTTCAAAGCTTAAATTTCTTTTATCGAAGAGTAATTTTTAGATACTATTATTATGATTTTTAAGTGAAAGATGTATATCTGATCTTTATTTTAAATGGAAGGATGGAATTCAAAATCATTAAAGGTCTATCCAGATATAGTAATCCTTTTCTTATAAAAAATAATAAAAAAATAAAAAAAATGAAAAATATAGTATATGAAAAGGGAGGAGAAGCTTGAGGATTTAAGGGCCTAATCAAAAATTGGTTTCATGCCTAAAGTTTAAGATATAAGTTCAAAGAAAATCTAAAGCTTAAAGTTGTAATATAGTAAGTAAAATTATTTTTCAAATAAAGATTTTTAAGTGAGAAAAATAAATGTTTGAATCCTATATTTTGAAAAATCTACAAATATTTTTGAAATAGAAAGAGACTTATATTTATCATTTTATTTTACTTAAGAATATTCTAAACTTTAAGTTGGTTTTAATTACTGAAATTTTTTCTAAATTGGACTATTCCATTTCTAGAACAAAATTTTTTTATCTTCCTAAGAAACTCATTACACAATTTGCATGCCAAAATGTTCTATGAGATTAACTGTCACTTGAGGACAAATAATATTTTAAGTTTGGGGGATTTTGATACACCTAAAATATATAGTATTTTTATGCACATTTTTATACCTATTTTTAATGATATTGATGGATGGTCTTGATGAAAGGAGCAAAATTGGATCAAATTTGGAGCAAAAAAATAAAAAATAAAAAATTTGGCATTGGCGGCTAAGCGCCGCTGGGCCGGCGCTTAGCCGCCATAATTAAAAATTGACATTCAAATGGATTTGGAGCCAACTTCAAAGGGGATGGGATGAACTCTTGGTGGTGACGTCCATAACTTCCTTTGTGCAACAAGTTTGAATGAAGGGGTGCGGTCCTTAGTAGATACATCAAATTTGGACACATTTTGGAGAGACACTAAGACATCTTTTGGTTTACTATTTAAAGAGAGTCTTAGGAAAGATTTAGAGGAGGAAATTTGAGGAGACTCTTCCACTGCATTTTGAAGAGTACTTCCATTGTTCTTCCACTGCATTTTAAAAGTTTTTATTTAGAGTAGGAGTAGAGAGTAGAAAGGAGAAAAGGGTCGGAGTGAAGTATTCTTCTTCCCACCTCTTTTCTTTCCTTTAGATTAGTTTTTATTGAAGTCTGAAGTCTGTATTCTGAGTCAACGAAGTTGGAAGACTTGCTCTGAGAATTAGTTTAGCGAAGAGTCAAAGTTTCAAAGGAGCTTCCTTAGTCTTGTGGAGAGGATTTTCAGATAAGTGTATGCTTTTATTTAGTTTATTAATACTTGTTTTCGTTTATTATTTTTCTTATCATTGTTTTTTATTTCAAATCAATGTGTTTTTATATTTTCTCAATGCATTCTAAGTAGTTCACTTTATCTTTTCCTTTCTTAAATGGAGAAGTAATTAATTTAAAGAGAATTGTTGTGGAAAGTATAATTGTTTAAAAGTTGGAAGAAGTTATGAAGATTGATTCTAAAAACTTTGTTTACTTCTTAATTTGGCCTATTAAGTTGTAAAATTTCTTGAGATTATATAAGATCCAATGCGGTATTGTCTCATAAAAGTTAGTAAGAATCACATGATATTATATGGGTGGGAACTGTAGTCCTTTTAATTGAATGTAATATTATAAGATATTTTTATAAACGGGAGTAAAATTAGAGGATTTTAGAGTGACAAGCTAAAACCCCCTAATTTGGTTTGAAGTTTTGAGTTTTGTTATGAGAAGTTAGCCCCCAGGTGGTGGGAATTGAATGAACTTTAGAGTGAGAGACTGCTATCTTCCCTGCCTAAACATGTTCAAAATAATATAAATTTCAAAATAACCTATGTTCTTTATAGAACCAAGTAAGGGTAAAGAACACATTAGCTTCTATCTGTCTCAACAAAATTTTGAATACTTCCACAACAATACTTTAAGAAGTATTACTACTTCATGAAAGGAAGAAAAAGATATTCTAGTTAATAGTATTTTACATCCAGTGTTATTAGTTATTGTAATTTTAATTTCTTGCTTTGCATTGTATTAAGAAATTTTTTAAAAAAAAGAGACATATCAACCTTCAAAACTTTTCAAAATCAAGACATACTTTTTTGAATACAATTAAAGAAAGTAAAAAGATAATTTCTTTGATTCCTTTAAAGATTTCACATTTTCCCTGTAGGTTCGATATCTCAGGGCTTAATCAGAAAGTCCTATATTACTTGATAATGGATATGTATACTTGCGTAATATCCCATATTTTAAAATTATAATTTTCATATCTAAGATCATCAGCGCACTTATATCTGACGATACTAAGTTTTTGGCGTCGTTGCACTTATATCTATCAGGGATCACTTCTCGATAATTTAATTTTTTGCATGGTCTACTTCCATGACTTAAGAAATTTTGTGTCCAACCAAAATTCCTCCTGCAACCATAAATTGACATTTCTCTCAATTTAAAGCTAAATTTATTTTTTCGCATAACTCAAAATTTTTTTCTGAAATATTCAAGAAAATTTCAAATGATGTTTCGAATACAGAAAAATTATCCATAAAAATTTTTATTTTATTGTCAATTAGATTACTAAAAATTGACATCATACATCTTTGAAATGTTGTAGATGCGTTAAATAATCCAAAGGGCATTCTTCAAAATGCAAATGTCTCATAAGGACTAATGAATGTGGTCTTCTCTTAATCCTCAGGAGAAATTGGTATTTGCTGATAGCCGGTATATTTTAATCTAAAAAGTAAAAATATTTATGACCAGCAAGTCTATCGAACATTTGGTTTATAAAAGGTAGAGGAAAGTGATCTTTCCTAGTGGCGGCATTTAATTTTCTATAATCAATATAAATTCGCCAATCAGTGACTTGCCTCATGGTGATTAATTCATTTCTTTCATTAGTCACAACAGCCACCCCTCATTTCTTAGGAACACAATGGATCAGACTCACCCACGCACTATCTAAAATTGGATAAATAATTCCAACATCCAATCATTTTAAAGTTTCTTTCTTCACTACTTCTTTCATCAATGGATTTAATATTTTTTGCATATCAGCTCTAGGTTTAGGTTTTCATCCAAAAAAAATTTGTGCATACAGATCAAAGGATTGATTCCTTTGATATCACCTAAAGTCCAACCAAAAGCTTTTTTGTATCTTCTCAAGGTTTCTAGTAATTTCTGCTCTTGTAAATCATTTAAATCTGAGGATACAATAACTGGTAGTGTAAATAGTTCTTTTAAGAACACATACTTCAAATGATTTGAAATTATTTTCATTTCAAGTTCAAGAGGTTTTATGATAGATAGAATAAAACTTTTATTATCATTTTCTGTGATATCCAACATTTCAAATCTTTCCTGAATATAATCCGGTTCTTCATCAACTATCTCTTCAACTTTATCTTCCACTTCATCATCATCCTCACATTTTAAATTTTCTTGTTCCTTTTTTTCTTCGAACTTATCCTTAAAATGCTCATTTTTAAATAATCACAAATTTCCATTCGAAAACATTCATCATCTTTTTGTGTTGTAGGGTATTTCATAGCTTTCGATATATTAAATGTCACTTCTTGATCTTTAACTCTCATGGTTAACTCTCCTTTGTGAACATCTATCATTTGTCTTCCATTTGTAAGGATTTGTCTTCCCAAAATTACAATATTTATTTTTATCTTCCTTCATATCTTAAATAATAAAATCCACAGGAAAGATAAATTTATTAACCTTCACTAAAACGTCTTCAACAACTCTTTCAGGATAAGTAATAGAACGTTCAGCCAAGTGAAGAGTTACTAAAGTAGGGGAAATTTCTCCTATTCCCAATATTTTAAAGGTTGACAAAGGCATGAGATTAATGTTGGCTCCCAGATCACATAAGGCTCTTCCAAAAAACTTTTCTACAATAGAACAAGGAATAGTGAAGTTACCGGGATCTTTATGTTTTTCAGAAAGTTTTTTCTGAATAATTGCACTACACTCTTCACTGAGTGCTACAGCCTCATTTTCTGAAAACTTCCTTTTTTTGTTTAGTATATCCTTCATAAACTTTGCATAATTGGGAATTTGTTCTAGAGCTTCAACAAAAATAATTTTTACATTTAATCTTTTAAGGATTTTTAAGAATTTTGAAAACTATTTTTTAATCGATTGTTGTTTTAATCTTTGAGAAAATGGCAGTGATGGTCTTTCTACAATAATTTTCATATGTTTAAGCTGATATTCCATATTAGGGTATATATTATCATCACCTTTATAATTTTCTTCCTTCTCTCTTTCAACTTCAATGTCTTTTTGAACTCTTCATTCCAATTCTTTTCCATTTTTTCCAATATAGCCTTAAGTGTTTCTTTATTCTGATCCTTTTGGTTAATCTCGACATTACTAGCCAAGGTTCCTGAAGTTCTACTACTAAATTCAGTAGTAATATGCACCAATTGATTTTCAATATCTTTAATAGCAGCTCATTGACTTTGCAATTGAGTACCCTTGTTTAATATTAATTCTTCCATAAACAACTTCTTTTCCTTAAATTGTGAGTTTCTGTTAAAGCCTGGAGGATAAGAAGGTCTATAACTAATGTTTCTTTGGTTGTTCAAATTTCCCAATTGGTTCACAGAATTATTCCTCCACCGCGGGTTAATAGTAGTAGTGTTATTATTCCAATTTAAGTTTGGGTGGTTTTTTCAACCAGGATTATAATAAATAGAATAAAGATTATTTGATCTATGATTAATAGCATTTAAAGTCTCATAAGATGATTGAGAATTTACCATATGTCCCAGTGAATTTTCCTTTAACACCAGAAGCATTTGAGAATAGTTCATTCTGTATTGATCTATCTCTTTGAAAGGGCTGCAATTTGAGTGACTATCATGGTTATTGCATTAGAATCATGAATACTAGATACACTTTTTTTTATTCCTTCAGAGGGCCATTGAAAATTGTTAGTAGCCGTTTCTTCAATTAAAGAATATGCCTCATCAAAAGGATTTAACATCAATGATCCACCAGCAGCAGCATCAATAATCGATCTAAGAGATCCTACTAATCTATTATAACATTTTTGAATTATTAACCAATCTAGTAAAACATGATGTGGACACTTCCTACGGAGAGCTTTAAATCTTTCCCAAGCTTCAAATATTGATTCCCCTTCAAACTGACAAAAAAATGTAATATCATTTCTAAGCTTAACATTTTTTGATAGAGGGAATTATTTTGGTCAAAATTTTTGTGAAAGTTCTCCCAAGTTCTGATAGATCTAAGTGCCAAAAAAATTTAGCCACGCCTTAGTCTTATCCCTCAACAAAAAAGAAAAAAATCTAAGTCTGACAGCATCGTTCGACACTCCATCATATTTAAATGTAGCACACAACTCTAAAAAACTAGCAAGATGCAAATTGGATCTTCATTCGGTGTTCCACCAAATTGATTATTTTGTTCCATTTGGATAATAGCAGGTTTAAGCTCAATCAATTAGCAGCTACATCAGGATTTTGAATAGTTAAGTGAATTTCATTTGTTGTAGGGTTAGCATAATCTTTTAAAGGTCTAGGTTGATGTGCTTTTTCTTGTCTTTGATTATCTAAATTGTTCGCCATTTTGCTCAGATTTTTAAAATCTTTTTTTTTTGTTTTTGAATTTTTCTAATAGTATGTGCTTATTCTGAATCATAAGGTAATAAAACTTCGGATCCAAATTTATGCATACACAAATACGAATTAAAGTTTTTTAGTTACTACTAATTTACTATTGTCTTCCAGGCAACGGTGCCAAAAACTTGATCCACGAGTTGGCTGCAGTGAATATGAAAACTTAAAGTAATATTTTAAAAGTATTTTCAATCTAGTAATAAAGTATAATTAGTTCAATAAGAGTGCACCTGGCTATATGAAAGTATACATATCGTTCAAGTAATACAGGGCTCTAGTGGAGTTATCGATCCTACAGGGAGGGAGCAAACTTTAAAATGCAACACATAACTCTTTTTAAATTTGTAAAACACAAAAAGTAAATACTAAAGTTACCAAAGTTTAAAGATGCTACAAAATTTAAAATTTCTAAGTTCTAACTTAATCTCAGAGGAAAGTAACTATTACTTCACTTAGTTTTGTAAAGCTAAGTTCAAGTTTAGAGAAAGTTTCCTCCCCCTTACAATGATGTTATGGCGAGTGAATGATATAGATTAGTATAATTATTGTATTGTGCCAAATAGAAGCATATCTATTCTTTTCCCTCTTACGAATGCTATAAAGAACATTGGCTAATTCTAGTTTAGTCCCTAAATCCGTGGTTAGGCTGGAAGGATACTGTCTGTCACTCCAGAGCTCCCACTTCATTTTGCCTGAAGGCTAACTCTCGCTTTTGTTTCCAAACACTAGGACCGAATAGAGGATTTCAGTCTGTCACCCTAAAATCTATAATTTTATGCCCAACAAAATATATTTCTTTATTTATTTGCACCCAACCCCCATGAACTTCACTATCCATAGAGTTTGATTGTAATCTCTACTTTTGTTGTAGAAAGCATAGCCCTTTCAGATCGTAAGTTTCACAACATACCCTAACAAATTAATTGGCCAGATGGAAAAGTAAATGAAGAACAAAATGGAAAAATCATCACAATTTTTTTATCTTTTATATGACACAACAAATCTAAACCATCACTTCACCATTTATCATTTCTAGAAGAAAGACTAAGAAATCTACTCATAATTCATGGTAAAGAAATGACAAAACAAAGATTATATATATAAAAATAAAGTCATACAAACTCTGAAAGTAAATACAACTTATCTCAATTTTTCCCCAAGAAAATCCCTTGAAGTTCCTTTAAATCTCTTTCTCTTTTTACAACAACACTCAAATTCTCTCTTGGAATAGTATGGAAGAAGCAATCTCTCACTTTTCCTCTCCTTATATAACTTTTTTGAGAAGAATCCCTCATAAAAACACCAAACCCTAGACTCTAGACTCTCTCTAAAGACTTCCTCTTTACTCACACACACTTTACTCCACTTCACAAACACTTACACACCCTTCACACACACCAATTTTTGCCCGAAAATAAGTTAAAATAGTATAGAAATGAATTTCCTAATATTTGCCTCAAAAATCCCTTTAAAAAGCATCAAAATACATTGAATATAACCTCCACCAAAATTGGGCATCGTTGGCACTGGATAGGGTGTCGTTGGCGGCCTATCGTGCCATTTAATTCTGAACTCTCAGAAAAACTCGCCATCGGCGCAATAACTTCAAATTTTATTTTTATGCATTTTTTATCCAAATTTGTTCCTTTTCGCTCCTTTTTGCTCCAATTACCTAAAATCATCTTACCTGCAGTAAAACATAAAAATATACATTCCATTAAAGTGCAATATCACAAAAAATGAGTACCAGTTGTATATGAAAATTCACATAAATTTTTGGTGCATCAACCGGCCGCCCCGCCTAGGTCGGCATTCGTACGTTGCCTCGACCGGCCTCCCTTGACCAGTGGGAATCTCACTTAGCTTTGATAGGTCATCTTAGCATATTCAATACTTCATTACGCCTTAACCCGCCACCATGGCCCGGTCAACGTCACTTAGGTTTGACCGCCTACCCCAACCCTGTCAACCGATCACTTCTGTTCGACCTGCCACCCTAGCCTGGTTGACTAATCACTTGCATAAAGCATGTTTTGCAAGTGCGTGGGTCTACTTGCTTGCTTGTATGCTGCATTACACTCTATATATGCTTTCCATTTTGCAGGTGTTTTTGGTTGTTATTGGGGAAAGGTGTAATTCTCCCCAGTGGCATCCTACACCCTAGGCGACCAAACACAACATCCCTCATGATTCTTGTCTTGCATGGTCTTTATCATATGCCATGGTTGCACCTGAGTTTCCCTTGAGGCACTCATCCTTTTTGTGTCACTGCCTTCATGACACACTCATTAACCAGGCCCCTTACTCCACAACACACGCATTCGTCAAGCTCCAACCTACATAACACGCCCATTTGTCGGGCCCCCACTCCCTCGAAAGGACCATCATTTTCCGGTCACTACCTCTACATCAAATCCATTCTTCGGGCCTCTGTCTCCACGACAGAACCATCTGTCAAGTATTTGCCTCCATGACATATTCACCACTTCCATCACATGACTGTCTACATTTGCATTTGCATACTTGCATGGATAGTAAGCCAAAATGCATAGGAGAGTGACTCCCGATGCTTTAACAAGCATTGCTGCCTGGGTTGATCTCGGTGAGCAATGTGACTTAATTCATTGGGATTGAAATGAGTATGATTGTGCTAAAGATCCAAGGGGTTTACTCATATCACCTTGCATGTTATGGGCTTGAATTTCATGGACCTTATTTTAAAACTAAAAAAATATACTTTTTTTTTATATATCACGACATTCACCATGATTTTAAAAATTTTGTATGTTGTAAGCAAAATAGTATAAAAGGGCAACTCTTTTCAAAATCCACCTTAGGTGACACCCTTTAGACCTCTTGGATCTCTAGGGAGGGATTGGTAAGGCTACCCAACCAAAGTCATACTTTATCTAGAGACTTTAACCTGTGCACTTAGATGCTAATAGGACACTTTTTGTTAGATGGTGTACTAGGCTAGGATTTAGGATGCTAGGTAGTCCTTTTGAGGCATCTGGCTATTGCTCTATGATGTTTTTTTGCCCATGTGCTAGCTATGTGTCGCCTTTTGTACTTTTGGTGTGCTTGTGTTCTTGTTGTGCATGGTAGTATAGTAGGTCATTCTTCTATAGGGCACCATGCCTATATGTGCAAACACATAGTTACTAATAAAGGGGGAGCCTGTAATGATTTATAACCCTTCACTTATAGGTTCCATTAGCTCATCTACTTATAAGGCATGCCCTACTTTGTGTTGTATGGCTTTCCCTACTAATGGTTGTTTTTATGCAGTTCGAGTTTTTTATTTTCTCATTTCAAATGTATTTGATAGAGTCTTAGGCTTAGTTTGTATAAGAAATAAGGTATGGGCATGGGTTTCAAAAAGGATGACTCACTCAACGACGTGACGAAGACCAGGAGCGATAGCTCATGTCCCATGCCAAAGATATGGATTTTCTAAGTTTCAGGTATTTAATTAAATAAAAAAATCCATATTTATCTACTTATCTACGCGGCGCCGACTCATACTTGGCAGCTCCGAAAGCCCACACGTCGCCTCCTCATTCGACGCCGCCATCTGACTCAGCGCTCTGGGGGCCCGCGGCACGTACCGTTCTCTGGTCCAACACCATCTTAGCCGTCCACTCGATACACGCGCGATCGGACGGCGCCTGGTCATCCTCTACGACTGGTGTGCACCTGTGACCGTCCACACTAAAACCCTAAGAACTCTCTCATTTCTCAACGGATTTTCGTGTTCTTATGCACTATGGATTCGCTTGAGGAGACGAACACATCCATACGGTTTACATGCATTGAAATCAACTCAAACGAAATGGAGAATCGCTGGAAGCTCTCGGGGAGGAGGAGTGTCCATACCTTGGTTCAGGAGGTGAGGCCTCAACTGAATGTGCTCAGCACGTTCGTGGGAGTTGGAGGAGCCTGGGGATAAAGCCTCTGGCCCTGTCTAATTGTCTAAGTACAACTTCCACCAAGCCCGATTTCAAAGCTTGGCTGATAGAGAGAATGGCTGTTCTGGTGAGGGGGCTTCCACTGGGGAACTCCTCTCTTGGTCCTGTGCAGGTGTGGGTGAGTTTAATTTGATTTTGGTGGAGGTTTAAGAGATGTCCTGGTTTTTTGGTGGATTTTTTACTGAGAAATTGAGCTCCGTCAATGGGGATTAAGGAAAAGGGACATTGGGGATCAATTGCTCTAGGTTAGAAGAAGGTCCTGGAGCAATTTTGGCAGAGTTTTGTTAAGCTCTGGTTCATCACCTTGTTTGGTCGAGAAGGTGATGGGTTTAAATAGGCATGGCTGAAGGGCTTCCCAGGGGGAGTTAGGGCTTGGGATCAGCTGCTTTATGCAAGGGAAGAACAACCATGGAGTTCAATTGAGTTGGGACAGCTCAGCAGGTGAGAATTTAAATTTTGGCACATTCCATGCTCCTTGGCCATGGCGTTTTCCGCCGGCCTGGTGGCTGGCCGGCCAGGGTCAGATCACCATCTGACTTAGGGGAGTCAGGGCTGGGGTTTGGTGCAGTCAATTAGGGTTGGCCATGTGTAAAGTGGCTGAATTTAAATGGAATGGGGGAGGCTTATTTTGGGTTCAATTTGGTCAACCCATGGTTTTAGGCTTGGTGCACCACCCAAGGCTGGTTTAGGCTGAAGAGAAAGTCACTTGGGTCAGCTTGCTTAGTGGGGTCAAGTCACAATCCAAGTACAATTAAGTTTAAGCATAGGTTAAGGGAAGCATAGGAATGTTTAATCAACTTTAAGGGAACCATTAAAGGGCTCCCTTCTCTTTCCATAAATGGATTGATGACAAGGACAAACTATCATGGCTTCATATGGCTTGTGAATAACTCCATTGTGGCTTCATTTAGCTTTAGAAAAGTCAAGTCATTTGCATGAAGAAGGATATTGGCATTTTTGATGATTTAAGGGAGATTGTCATGAGGCCAAGATTGGAATAATTTGATGATCAATTAGAAATTTAGGGATGATATTAAATTGAATGCATGATGAGAGTGTTATAGGGGCTTTGGATGAATTTTTGGGCTTTTGGATTTGGTGGAAATGGGCTTTTAGAATGGTTTAAGAAAGTGGACCTTTAGGTTTGAAAAAAAATTGGTGGATGGAAATTTTGTGAAGGATTGGGCCAAAAAAATGTTGGGTTTAGTTTAGGGATGTGTCATGAATATTTTAGAAAAGATTTGGTATCATTTAAAGTGGAATTAGATTTAATTTGGGCTTTTTTGGTAAAGGGGCCAAAGTGGGTCAAATTGGGCTAACATGGGCTAAGGTTGGGCTAAGGTTAGATTTGATGTAAAATTAATGTTAATAAATGTTTATTGGAGTGTCAAAAAGAGTTTTCAACTTTGGTTGGGCTTTGATTTTGGGATTTGGGCCCATTTGAGTTTATGGTGGGTTTAGGCCAAAAATTGGGATTTTGGTTTTGGGTTAGGTTGGGGTGGAGTTTAGGTTCAAATTTTGGGAAAATCTTGTTATTTGTTTGTTTTTGGGGATATTAGGAAGGTTTTAGAAAATATTTGGGGCCAATTGGGGTTGAATTGGGTTAGTTTGGGCTAAGTTTAGGTCATGGGCCAAAATTGGGCTTTAAGCTTCAAATTGAAATTGGATCCAAATGTTAATCAAATTGGACTTATATTTGGTCTAAATTGATATTGGGGATATTTAATTGAATTTTAGAGTTGGATTGGATCAAAATTGAGGTCAATTGGGTTGGTTTGGTGGGACATTGGGTCCACTTGGGTTAAAAATGGGTCAAATTGGGGGTATTAGTAAAAGTTGGTTAAATTCATAAAATTGGCCCATGGTGTAGTTGAATAAAATGAAATTGGGAATATTTGGGATTTTTTAGAATTTTTTGGGAATTTTTGGAATTTATGGATTTTTTGGTTAAAAAGTGCATTTTGGGTATTTGGAGGGTATTGGGGGGTATTTTTGGAATTTTTGGTATATTTGGCTAAGGATGATCAATTTGAATGGTGGGAAATGTTTAGGATTGGTTTTGAAGATTTTTGGGTAATTTAGGTAATTTTGCAAATTTTGGGTAGTTTCAAGGGTATTTGGTAGGTTTAGTGGGTTTAGGGTCCCGGAGGTCAAAAATTGAAATTTTAGAAAAATGAAGGTTGATCAAGTTTGAGTACAATGGAATCACTTTGGTTGAGCCATGAAGCCATATCAATACCATAAGAGCCATGAAGCCATATCAATCCCATAAGAGCCATGAGAGGACTCATTTGAGGCATTCACTATGTTGTTCCTAACCCTCTTAGCTAAGGGCCTAGGGGTTAAGGTCCATCCATATGAATTACCTACATGAGTCGGAAGTCAAGCTAGGTATGAATGGTTTTAGGATTTGGAATGTATGGGAAAGTGTAATGTGTGCAAGTCAACCCTCACTGCACTGGGCCACCTAGAGTGTAGTCCTAAGGCCAAAGAATCCTATAGGGAACTCATCCTTTACACCTCCATATTTGATCTTAACCCTCCAAGTGACTTAGGGGTTTACAATCAAACTTATGGGGGTTTTCTGGGAGTTAAGAGGTGTTTAAATTTCTAAGTGGTGGGTTCCATTTCTAGTCCTCTAAGATAGTCAAAGGGAAAGCCTAAGGCTAGATCCTAAGTACTAAGGAGAGAGAAGAGAAAAGATACCTCATCAAAAATGAGGTCAACAACTCCCAGACTTGTCAGAATGTATTTCTTGGAGAATTTCTTCCTCTTCATTTTCTCTTTGGTTGACCTTTTGAAAAGTTTATTATCAATGATGAGGTAATGTGCAGCCTTAAATGTGAATCTCCTTATTTCTTTTACTTCTTTAGAGATCTTTCCAGTTTTTAAGTATTGGATGTAGAGAGCCATCCAAATCATTATGCTTTTAACTTCTATATCCATGATTTCTAAATTATTGATGGTGGGTCGAAAAAGCTTTCCAGGTCTCTTTTCTCCAAAGAAAATGCTTTTTAACAGAAGGTCATGCACTTGGTTTACTCTTGATTGATGTGTCAAATTCTAATGTTTACGATCTTTTCTATCTTCATCTTTACCTTATTCAAATATTTTATCATCATCTTATCTGTGGCTTTGAATTCTCCATTGACCTGAATTATCGTTAATTGAGAATTTGACTTTACTAGCAGATGTTAGATGACCACTTCAAGAGCTAAACATAATCCGACTATTAACACTTCATATTCTGCCTAGTTGTCTGTGACTTCAAACTCGAGGGCAACTGAGTGACAGAGATGTTGTTCAGTTAGAACTCTTAGCGCTAGCCAAATTCTCGTGCTAACCTGCTCGAGACTCCATAAATTTTTAAAGTTTAGTTTGTTCGCCAACTTCTGTCTCTTCACTAGATTCACCTTATTTAAAGAATATGCTAAAATATCATCCATAAATTAAGCCTTCATCACCGTTCGACGGATGTAAATGATGGCATACCCATTGAGTTTCATAGCTCACTTCATAAGCTAGCCAGAATGTTTTAGATAAGTGAGCATGGATTTGAGTGGATGGTTGGCAATGACCCTAATCAGAGGCATTTAGAGGCTAGAGCTTAAAAGCAAAGACAATTAAGCGTCTGTTTGAGGCAACTGTAGCTTATTGAATAATCTGGTAATAAGTTGATTAAAAATAATCTACTAGTGGGCCAGGTGTGGTGGCTATTACAAATTTTTATCTTTTTAGAAAAGCCAGACCGCAGCCAAAAAGCTGCTACTGCACCTAGATATGTATGGTGTGAAAACACTGTTTTCAGCACTTTGAAAACACATAAGCTGTCAAAATGCAGTTTACTTAAATAGGTCAGGTGCGTTTTCAAAACACCACCGCACCAAATAAGTTGCCCCAAATGAGCCCTAAATCAAAGGTTAACTTTTTTATAATTGAATACC
The DNA here is from genome assembly GCA_022702705.1 of Papilionanthe hookeriana x Papilionanthe teres. Classification (NCBI taxonomy): domain Eukaryota; kingdom Viridiplantae; phylum Streptophyta; class Magnoliopsida; order Asparagales; family Orchidaceae; genus Papilionanthe; species Papilionanthe hookeriana x Papilionanthe teres. The sequence goes on from CM040427.1 coordinate 25,875,265, forward strand.
TGACCTCAACATCTCCAAGGACTCTACTAGTGTAGTATATGGGAAATTGTATTACCAGATCCTCTTGCACTAAGGTCAAACCAGTGGTTTCCAGTCCAACTCTAAAATATAGAGAGAGTTTTTAATTTTTTTCCAGACTTTGTAATGGTAGAACTAAGTCCAATGATTGCTTCAAGCATTGGAAAGCTTGCTTACATTCAGCCAACCATTCTAAACATTTAGCTTTTCTCATTATTTTGAAGAAAACTCCACACAAGTCACATTCAGTCAACCAGTTGAGTGTTGCTATTCGACCGGTAAGCTTTTGCACTTCCTTGGTATTTTAATGAGAATGGCATTTTCAAGAGCACTTATACCTTATCTAAATTGATTTTCATTCCTTCAGGCATCAGGAGATATCCCAGAATTTTTTTAGTTGAGGATCCAATTGTACATTTCAGTGAAATTAATTTCATATTATACTTTTTGAGTGTTTGGAATACTTCTCTTAGTCATTTATATGTTGACCGACCAACCTAATTTTAACTAATATATCATCAACAGAAACTTTAATATTTTTTCTTCTCTATTTAGAAAATTTTACTTGTATTAAGTGTTAGTAAGTTACCCTAGCATTTTCGGTCTAAAAGGCATTACAATATAACAATATAAACCTTTACTTATGATTTTGGTGGTCTTCACCGCGTTGGCCGTGTGCATCTTTATTTGAATATTGTCAGAGAAAGCGTCTTGGAAACTCATTACTGAATATTTGACTATAGAGTCCACCAAGGCATCAATCTTTGGCATGGGGTTGCTATCTTTGGGGCTAGTGAAGTTCAAAATTTTGAAGTTCATACACATCCTCCACTAGCTGTTCGACTTCTGCAACCATGAAAACATTGGAGAACCAAGACGGTATTGCACTTCCCATATTTAGCTCGCCTCTTTGAGCTTTTGTTTGATCAATCAGGCCAAAGTCACATTTAATGTTCTAGTCTTCTGCTTGTTTATCACGGTGCCTGACATCACTGCTGGTAACCAGGTAAATACTTCTTAATGTTCTTGGAGAGTCTAGATCAACAAATCCCTGTGCCTTATTTAGCTGACTAAGTTGACGTTAAGTTAGTGACAAGCTAAGTTTATCATGGTGCTTGACATCATGGTTGTTAACCAGGCAGAGATCTCGATGTTCTTGAAGAGTTTGGATCAACAAAACCTTGTGCCTTACTTCAAAATTCTTGCTAAATAGAAAAAATTTATTAGGTTCTTTGACGTAGCAGGATCTCGATTATAGTTTTCTCAGTTTTGAAATCCTCTATCATTGGTGTTGGATGTCAATAATTCTTACTCCACGAGTACTGACGGCTCAGAGGTTGCATGATTGAGACTGCTCCAGATTACCATGAACAATCTCTATTTTCCCATCCCACAAAAACTTCACCACGAAGTGGTGGGTGGATTCTACTTCTCTGAAAGTATTGAGCAGTGGCCAACCGACCGGATCAGTGCCAAAGATGTTGAACGCCTAATAAAGTAACGACTGAGGAAACGGCCAGATCGGTGCCAAAAATGGAACAGTAAACTTCTCGAGGGGTTCTGCATCAATAGAATTCCAAGAGAATGCATTCTCTAGTTGACAGTATACTTACATTCACACTGCTTGTGGTTTGTTCTTTGGAATTGGCCTAACACTATCTTCGTAAAAGGGATTGTTCTACTCATTCGACATCCTGAACTGTCTGATTGCTTTGGGGTTCGGTTACTTGAAGATTTGATTTTGGAAGCGATTGTGCTCTCCTCTCAACTTTAGTACAAGCCAGTTTTGTCATTTGTATCGCTATTCAGTCTTGGAGCTCTCAAATTTATTGTTACACGAATCCTCGAACACTCTTAGTATTAGAAGTATCCCCTAAATGGATTCCCTCTCAGTGACAGTTCCTCTTCTTGCTAACAAGCTTACTCCATGCTCACTACGTCTTTTAGGATGTTGAATCCAAAAATTGACCTGTGAATCACGCCTAATGGATGAAGCGTTGATGGGTGAGAAGAATAGAGAGTGGAACAAAACTGGAATGACAATAACACAAGTTTGCTTAGAATGTCTCTCGTAGTCCCTTCTTGAAGAAAGGACCCCCTATTTATAAATCATGGGGGTTGTCTTGTAAGTTACATATTTGTCCCCGTTTTAATCGAAAAATCATAAGTAATCAATAAACTGTTAGTCCTTTACATATTTGTAATTGATTCCAAGATTCATTAAAGTTTGTAAACATCGTTGTGACACCATTTTGTATTCATAACTAATTTAAGTGGGTATTAGTGACTGACTGATGTTAGCATTCAGTTGTCTTATAATCGTTCGTTCGACTGTAAGGTCTTTTGGCCGACTTTCGGTCAGTTAGAAGGTATTCTGTCGACCTATTGGAAATAAATCCTTGTAGCGACCTTCTTATTGTTAAGGCAGATGGTGTGTCGCCATAATCTGATGGGTAGCTATCCTTCGAACAAGAAGTCTTCATAGAAGGATGAAAATATGTCCTGGGGAGCGACAATTGGTTCTATCTGTGATGGATTCTAGAATCGGTTGAAGTAGTTGATTACATGCGACTTTCCCTCAAATTAGATGCATAACGTACCTTCACTCGGTTGTACTTTCCTTCGATCGGCTTATGATTTTGGCTGAATAAAATAACAATTGACGCTTCGTAGTATGACTCTTCCGATGCATTCATCTGGTATTGTATTAATGAGATTTGTCTAATTTTTTGTTGATTCGTGCAGTCACATTTTCGACGATATATATATATATATATATATATATATATATATATATATATATATATATATATATATATATATATATATATATATTGTTTGGAGGCACTGCTAAAAAAAATAAAAAACAAAATAAAATAAATTAAAATAAAAAACAAAATAAAATAAATTTATGTATATTGTACTCAAAATTTTATTATTTATAATTTTAGCAGTTTTTCTTGCCAATTTTAAAATTTTAATTTGAACATTAAAATTCACAATAAAATTCTAATTTATAATTATCATTTTTATCAAATCTCTAATGAACCAATTTGATAGCTAGAAAATAAATTGAATATTAAATATAGCTTATTTATGCTCGACATCGTGATTAAAAGTGTGTAATTATGAGTTTCAATCACAGGTATTACTTTTGGGTCTCACTTTTCCCTTATTATAATTATATAAAGTAAATCTATGCACATAATTATTCCTAAAATAAAGAAATAATTGACATAAAAAGCAATCACTCGGTAACTTTTGAAGGGTACTATTTTTGACGAAATAAATGCATTCATTAAATACCTTTTTCTTTTGATAAAAAGCTTCTGACGAGCCAACAGCCGGCAGGACGACCATATTTACACGCACCAACCACTCTTACCGTCCGCGTTTAAACCGCCAGTTAACCAAAGTTGGTACCAATCCGACTTCAAAAACGTGCAACAGTGAATCCACTCATAAACTAAGTGACTAGTGCGACAGGAAATAATTTTTACAGATTCGCCCCGAGCGATTTCCTACCGTCATTCGGACGCGTGAAACAAATATTTCTCCGACGCTTAAAAATTTCGACCGCACTAATAATCCGCCCCAAATGGGCCCTAAGGGTTAGTTTGAGGCAGTTGCAGTTTATCCAGATTATCCAGATAAGCTTTTTATCCTGATAAGTTGCCGATAAGCAGCTGATCCAGATAATCTGTCTGACTGTTTGGTTTGTGCGTTTAGAAAACTGCTGATTTTAGATTAATAATTATTCGGCCTCTGTTTTGGATAAGCTATCCATCAAGGAACACTAAATTGTTAAGATAAATATATGTTCTGATGAAAGAATGATGTTTTTCTTGATAAATAGACAGAGAACAAGAGATTAAAACATAATTTTCAACCAAATATAAAACCTCATAATAAAGTTCATATTTAATTGCTTTTATTCATCCTCACGCTAATACTAGAAGGACAATAAGAACAACATTAAATAAGAACTCTCTAGAGCCCCAACAAAATTTTTAGCATTTTATAAATTAAAGTAAGAAAAAAAACAAAAGAAAATATCACCACAACAAACCAATTTATCTGAGTTGAAAGCACAAATCAAGCAAATGACAATAAAAATCCCATGCAAGCTTGCAAACCCCATGTAGTACTAATGAAATATCTGTATTATTCTGCAAAACAAACCCTCCCAAGATCATAAGCAGGCAACCAAAGATGCAGCCCAACCAAACTAGTAGCAGGCAACAATGGTTGCTCAAGTGAGGCAGTGGATGCAGCAGTTTGGATGGTCGCGATGAGAACCACTTGGTTCGGTTGTTTCATAAGCAGAAGAGAATTCAAAAACGGAATCACCTGAAATGAATAAAGTGTGAAATGTCTAGGGTTAGTTCACTATGTGGTTTCAATACTTTGTGAAGAGAGAAAAATGGAATGGAGGACCAGACATGGTCTAGAAATTTTGTAAAGGGGAGCGCAGAGGTGGGGTTGTTTCCACTGCTAGCACCGACATTGGTGGCCCAAAGGCAATAAGCACAACGACGAGGCTGACATTGTCTGCGAAAACATGATTTGAAGAATGGGGGCATAGAAAACAAAATCTGTAAAAGAAAGAGAGCTATTTGCAATTCGAGATGAAATGAGCTCCCCTTAGTAGAGCTTCGAGGGGGCGGATGCGATTGGATTAGTGGAGACCGGACGGGAGAAGTTGCAAAAGGATTGGAGAAGTAAAGACCGTTTGGGAGGAAGGCGAACGAGAAGTCGAGTGATTCGATTAGGGTAGAGAAAGCAATGGCCTGTATGTTTTTCGCTCGAACGAAACGCAGATCGTAGGGTCCTACCCGAGATTCGCTTTTAATAGAAAGAAACTGACATTTTAAAAAACTCCTCTAAAACACAATATCCAAATAGCCGATGTGTTTTCAAAACGTAACCGCTGTGAATAAGCCCCCACAAGCGCACCCTATGGCCTAAGGTGGTGTTAGTGTCTAAAATTCTATACCTGTGATTTGCGTATATTTATGGCTAAATTTTTTCTGAAGTAAGAATTCAAAAATCAATCAGAATCAGATTTTCTTTAATTGTGAGCCAAAGGCTAAATTTATTAAAAAAATTAGCCATTCACTAATACAAATTTTGAGATTTAAAAACATTTTTTTTGTGGTGATTTAAAAAATTATAACGTCCAATCGAACTGCATGGTAGATCAATCTGGTTCTTCCTCCCTCACAACTGAGCGCTTTGCATACGAACACTAGAGGCTGCAACTCCTTCAAAGTTTGAGCTTCGACGTCTGACTTTCCTTCCGATTTCGATATCCAACGCCTGCTTCTGCTTCATATGGAGCTCTGACACTGCGGGTTCTGCCGATCAGCGTCTCGATTCGTCATTTTTCAGCCAGATCTATTGAATGCCACAAAGATCCCAAATATAATCCTCAATCTTCACTAGTCCGAGCCCCTCCTAGCGATAAATATATTGTCCACCTTTTGTGTTCACGCCTAGTAATTTTTTTGAATTAAATGGCCATTATTGTGAATTTTTGACATCATATGGCAAGTCCTGCTTTGATCTTGCAAATATTGTAACTTAAGATAGTTTGAACAACATAACTCTTTGATCTCATGAATTTTCACAAACATTAGGCTGTCTTGAGGTTTTTATTTCTTCACTTTTCTTTTCCATTTTGTTTTAAGGTTGCCTTATGAGTTGACTACTGAAATTATGTTGTGCAAGGTTACAAGATAACATATAATCTGGAGGTAAAACATATTCTACGCATTAATTGTAAACTACAAAGGATTGCGTATAGTTAGTATTCTCCAAACTATTTAGTTGATCAAAAGGGAAGCTCTAATGTTTTGTCATATTCATGAATGTTATAACATGCAAAAGAAGAATATGAGGACCTTGTAATTGCTATTTTCATTCTTTCATTTGCCATATAGATAATATTTTATAATGTTTGTGTTGACCTCACTTTTGTGAGGACTTCTCTTTGACTAGGTGACTACCTTAATTGACTGCTACAGGCATGAAACACCCTAGGTCATTCGGGTCAACAAGGAAACCCTAGGGTCTACCATGATTATCAAATTCACCTTAAGAGGAGGGTCTGCCCATATTGACGCTTGCCCTCACCAAAGGCCTTCTTAATTCTTTCAAACCTTAAATTTCATACTAAAACCCTAATTTATCTCTATTTAACCCAAAAGGGATGAAACCCTAGGATGGTCAATATGAACTAAACTTAACCCTATTTTGACCTAAATGGGACCAATTAGCCCATAAGATTAACTTGACCACTCTGGTCAACCCTTTGGTCAACATGGTCAATATTGGACCAAACCCATGAACCAACCCTGTGATCAGCCCAACCACCATAAGTTCCAATTAGGTCAACATAGAGTCAAATGGTAAAATTAGGTCCAATGATCAACCTAGGGTTAAATGGTCAACCCACAGCCAATTAGTCAACCCTAGTTGACCCTGGTCGACCGTAAATTACTATGGTCAAACCATGGTCATATGGACAATTTTTTATTCTCTTAATTAATGAATGATATAATTAATTAAAAGAATGAATTTAAGACCCATTAAGCCTAGGATTAAACCCAAAACTCTAATCCAAAGCTTAAAACATCAAACCTTAACCCATGGTTCAAGACCATGGATTAAAGTCCATGGTCCAAGCCCATGACCCAATGGGTCATTGATGACCTACACAATCTTACTGGAGAATTAAATTACCCATGCTTTTTTTTTTTAACGGAAATAAAAAAAAATTATAATATGAGAGAGGGGACAAAAGGAGTTAATCTTATCTACTCCCCCATCATACATGGCATTCTAGTCCAAGTGATACAAGTCCCTTCATGCCAAGCTCAGCCAACCCACCTCCTCCCCTCTCCAATGCCCTAAATCCATGAAAAGTTCTCTTCTACACCAATGGAGCCTGATCACTAGAAAATATATTAAGATTTTCATATCAATTTTATGTGAAATTGCACTTTAAAGAAATGTATTTTCTTTGTTTTATTGCAGGAATGAAGATTTATAAGTACTAAAAGCAAAAAAGCACAAAAGAAGCGGATTTGGAGCAAAAAGGACTCAATTAGATGAAAATTGAACTGTCCCGCAGACGGTGAGATTTAGGCCGCCGACGACGAGTTTTTCCCGAAACTTTTGAATATATTATAAGGAGCCCGCTGACAGCGAGATCGAGCCTGCCGACAGCTAGATCGGCGCGGTAAGCCCATCTTCTAGAAGCCCACCGACGGCGAGATCAAGCCGCCGACGGCGAGACAGTTGAAAAGAGCCAAAATACAATGAACCTGAACGCTTTTTGAAGAGGTGCTTAAGTACCTTTTGAAGATTTGACCCCTTCTATAAATAAAAACGAATTCTAGTCATTTGTGTGTCATTAGATTGTCAGTTTTTGTCATTTGTGTGAAAGTTAAGAGTCTTTGAGTCAGTGTTTAGTGTTTTGGTGTGCTGTACTGGAAGGAAGAGTCAAAGGAACTTTAAGAATCTGCTTGGGGAAAAGAATTGAGATAAGTATATTTGTTATTTATTTGTTAACTTTAATGAAATCCATGCTTTGTGTTATTTTTTCCATGCATTCTGAGTAGTTTCCTTAGTCTTTCTCCTTGTTATTGAGATTTTTTGAAATGATGAATTAAAGTAATTGTGCCTAAAACATTAAAATAGAAATTGTGCTGATCTTTAACTTAAATCTTAATTTGCTTTCAATTTGACCAATTGATTTGTTAACATATGTTGAAATATCAACTATAGTAAAGATTACATCCAAGATTCAGGGAAGTCAAAAGCCTTTGAAGGAGGGTGCAAATAAATAGGGAAATATTAACCATTGGGCGTAGAATTGGACATTTTAGTGTGACAGACTAAAATATTCAATTCGGTCTTATTGTTTGAGAGCTGAAGTGTAGATGTTAGCCCTCAGGTGAGGGGAACGTGGGAGCTCTGAAGTGGAAGTCGGTATCCTTCCAGCCTAGCCACAGATTCAGTAATCAAACATAAGACTAGTCAATATTCTTTGCACCTGGACCAAAGGAAAAAGAATAGAAATGCTCCTATTTAGCACAATACAATTAAAAACTCATTCAATTCTTCATTCACTTAATTCTATAAAACAAGGAGAAAGATACTTTTCTGAAATCTTATATTCAACTTTTAAGCATTAGTTTATTTTAAGTGTTCCTAATTTCCGTATACTAGATTAGTAAGTAAGTTTACTTTAATTTGTCTTTGAAAATTGCTAACTTCCCTGTGGGATCGATATCTAGGACTCCATTAGAGCCCTATATTACTTGATAACGATATGTATACTTGCGTAGTATCCACAATATAAATCATAAATTCCATAACAGAATCATCAGTATATATATTCAGTGCGGGATCAAGTTTTTGATGCCGTTGCTAATTTTCATATCATAGCTGTAGGTATAAATATCGAAAAGTGGATCAATTTTTTGGCGCCGTTGCCGGGGATGTGAAGTAAGTAATTATTAAGGTAACTAATAGAATTATTAAAGTAATTACTAGAGTAACGGACTATTTTAAAATATTACTTAAAAATTGTATGCGTAAATTTGGAAACGAAAATTTAATACCTTACGATTCAGAATTAGAGCGTACAATTAAAAAAATTAGAAAATAAAAGAGAGAAATTATAAATTTAATACAAATGACAAATAATCCAGAAATTGAAAATATAAACCAACAAAGACCATTAAGAGACTATGCCAACCCTACATTAGATGAAATTCACCTTACTATTCAAAACCCTGATGTAGCTGCTAATTCATTTGAACTTAAACCTGCAATTATCCAAATGGTACATAATAATCAATTTAGTGGTTCACCTAATGAAGATCCTAATTTACATCTTGCTAGTTTTTTGAACTATGTGCTACTTTTAAATATGAAGGAGTATCTAATGATGCTTATTAGACTTAGGATTTTTCCTTTTTCTTTAAGGGATAAGGCTAAGATGTGGTTAAATTCATTAAGACTCTGGATCTATTAAAACTTGGGGAGAATTATCACAAAAATTTCTATCCAAATATTTTCCTCCGTCGAAAACTGCAAAACTTAGAAATGATATAACATCTTTTAGTCAGTTTGATGGAGAATCCATATATGAAGCTTGGGAGAGATTTAAAGAACTTCTTAGGAAATGCTCACATCATGCATTACTAGATTGGTTAATTGTACAAACTTTTTATAATGGATTAGTAGGATCTCTTAGATCAATCATTGATGCTACTGCTGGAGGTTCTTTAATGTCAAAACCATTTGATGAAGCTTATGCGTTAATCGAAGAAATGGCTACTAACAAATTTCAATGGCATGCTGAAAAACTAAATCCTAAAAAGATAGCCAGTGTTCATGAAAATGATGCAATATCTATGTTAGCTTCTCAAATTGCTGCTATATCAAAGAAATTAGATCATTTTGGAATGAATTACTCTCCTACTATATTAGAGGAAAACTCATCTGGACAAATTATAGATTCTCAATCTCCTTATGAAACTATAAATGCTATTAATAATAGACCCAATAATCCTTATGCAAGTTATTATAATCCTAGTTGGAAGAATCATCCAAATTTTAATTTGAATAACAATACAGCTAATCAACAATGGATGAACAATTCTATAGGAAATCCATCTAATCAAGGAAATACAAATTATAAACCGTCTTATCCACCTGGATTTAATAACACTCAATTTAAAGATAAGAAGTTATCTATAGAAGAATTAATATTAAGTATGGGTCAACACTTGCAAAATCAAGGAAATCAGTTACAAATTCAAGGAAATCAATTACAAAATCAAGGAAAACAATTAAAAATAATGAAACTCAGCTCGGACAAATTGCTACTGCGCTTAACAATAGAATTCCTGGAACTTTTCCTAGTAATGTGGAAATAAATCCTAAAGACCAAGGAAAAGAACAAATTAAAGCAATACAACTAAGAAGCATAAAAGAGTTAGAAACTAAAATTCAAAAAGAAATAGAAAGTAAAAATGAGGAAGTGGAAATCGAGAAAGAAAAGGATCAACAAGATCAAAACTTAGAATATCCATTGATCCCTATGAAAATATCTATAGAAAAACCTCCACCACCATTTCCTCAACGACTTAAGCAACATTAAAAAGATAAGCAATTTGCTAAATTCCTTGAAAATTTTAAAAAATTAACAGTAAATATTCCTTTTGTAGAAGCATTATAACAAATGCCTAATTATGTAAAATTTATGAAAGATATTTTAAATAAAAAAAGAAAATTTACGTATAATGAAACTCGTTGCACTTAGTGAAGAGTGTAGTGCAATAATTCGAAAAAGCTTCCCGAAAAATTAAAAGATCCCGGTAGTTTCACTATACCTTGAGCTATTGGAGAAAAATTTTATGGAAAAGCTTTGTGTGACTTAGGAGCAAGCATAAATTTAATGCCTTTATCAATTTTTAAAAGATTAGAATTAGGAGAAATTTTACCTACTTCAGTAACTCTTCAGTTAGCTGATCGTTTTGTGACTTATCCTAAGGGAGTTATTGAAGATGTGTTAGTAAAAGTTGATAAATTTATCTTCCAGGTCGATTTTATTGTTCTAGATATGGAAGAAGATAAAGAAATTCCAATAATATTAGGAAAAATATTTTTAGCCACTGGAAAAGCTATGATTGATGTTCAGAAAGAAGAATTGACTATGAGAGTAAACGATCAAAAAGTAACTTTTAACATGGCAAAATCAAAGAAATATCCCGCCTTAGAAAAAGATGATGAATGTTTTCGAATGGAAATACTTGAACATTTGCAAAATGAACATTTTAAAGAATATTATGAAGAAAAGTTAGAAAAAGAAAATACTGAATTAATTGAAGAAGTAGATAATGAAAAACTAGATTATATACAGGAAAAATTTGAAATGTTGGATAATACTGAAAACATTGAAAAGAATATAGTTCCGTCAATAATTAGACCTCCTGAACTCGAATTAAAAATTCTACCTAATCATTTAAAATATGCTTATTTAGGTAACCATTCAACCCTACCAGTTATTATATCAGCTGAATTGAATGAATCACAAGAACAAAAACTGTTAACCATATTAAAAAAATATAAGAAAAATTTTGGTTGGACTTTAGCAGATATTAAAGGAATTAGTCCTCCAATCTATATGCACAGAATTATTTTAGATAAGGAACATAAGCCAAGAGTAGATCCTCAAAGAAGATTAAAACCAATAATGAAAGAAGTAGTGAAGAAAGAAATATTAAAATGATTAGATAATGGTATTATATATCCTATTTCAGACAGTGCTTGGGTAAGCCCAATTCAATGTGTTCCTTAGAAAGGAGGAGTGACCGTTAAAGCTAATGAAATTAATGATTTATTACCTATAAGACAAGTAACTGGATTGCGTATATGTATTGACTATAGAAAATTAAATGCAGCCACCAGGAAAGATCACTTCCCATTACCATTTCTATACCAAATGTTGGACAAATTAGTCGGACATAAATATTTTTGTTTTTTAGATGGATATACCGGTTATCATCAGATACATATAACTCCTGAGGATATAGAGAAAACTACATTTACTAATCCTTATTGAACATTTGCTTTTCGAAGAATGCCTTTTGGATTATGTAATGCACCTGCAACATTCCAGAGATGTATGATGTCTATATTTAGTAAATTAATTGATGGTGGAATAGAAGTGTTTATGGATGATTTCTTTGTGTTTGGAACGTCATTTGACGCATGCTTAAATCATCTTGAAAAAGTATTAGAAGTATGCGAGAAAACTAACTTAGTTCTAAATTGGGAGAAATGTCAACTTTTGGTTGCAGGAGGAATTGTATTAGGACATAAAATTTCAGAAAATGACATGGAAGTAGATCCTGCAAAAATTCAAGTTATAGCTAAATTACCAGCTCGAACTATAGTAAAAGTGGTAAGAAGTTTTCTTGGACATGCTGGATTCTATAGACGCTACATAAAGGATTTTTCAAAAATTACTAAACCTCTATGCCAACTTTTAGAAAAAGATAAGAAATTTGAATTCACAACTGAATGCCTAAAGGCTTTTGAATTATTAAAAGATAAATTAATCACAGCACCTATAATAGTTTCACCTGATTGGGAGAAACCATTTGAACTTATGTGTGATGATAGTTATTATGCTATAGGAGCAAGATTTGGGCAAAGATATGATAAAATTTTCAAAGTTATATACTATGCTAGTAAAACTCTTAATAATGTCGAATTGAATTATACAAGCTATCGAAAAGAGCTATTAGCAATTGTTTATGACTTTGATAAATTTAGGCCTTATTTAATTGGAAATAAATGTATTGTGCATACTGACCACTTTGCTATTAAATATCTAATGCAAAAGAAAGATACCAAACCAAGATTAATTAGATGGATATTACTAATGCAAGAATTTGATTTTGAAATCATTAACAAAAAGAGAACTGATAATCAAATAGCAGATCATTTATCAAGTTTAAAATATAATGAATTATCTGAAATTGATAAAGAAATTACTGACAGTTTTCCTGATGAACAATTATATAATATTAATGAGTGGAAAATACCATGGTATGTTGACATAATAAATTATATTGTAAGTGATATTTTATCACCTCTGTTAACTTTGCAACAACATAAAAAATTCATTCATGATGCTAAAACATATTTTTTGGGTTGAACCATATTTATATAAGCAATGTAAGGATCTTATAATTAGAAGATGCGTGCCTTATGAAGAAACAACACAAATCATTCAGAAATGTCATGATCGTGGATTTTGGAGGACATTTTGGAACGTATAAAACCGCTTATAAAATTTTACAATCTGGATTTTATTGGCCTACTCTTTTTAAAGATGTTTATAGATACATCAAAACTTACGATAGATGCCAACGAGTAGGTAATATATCTAGAAGAAATGAAATGCCTCTAAATTTTATATTAGAAGTTGAAATTTTTGATGTTTGAGGATTAGATTTTATGGGAACATTTGTTCCTTCATTTGGAAACTCATATATCTTAGTTGCTGTTGATTATGTTTATAAATGGATTAAAGCACAAGTTTTACCAAGATGTGACGCTAAGAGTGTTTCAAAGTTTCTAATGAAAAATATTTTTACTAGATTTGGAATGCCAAGAGTGATTATCACTGACAGAGGTTCTCATTTTAGAAATAAATATATTCACAAACTAGTAGAAAAATTTAACATTATTCATAAGATATCAACTGCTTATCATCCACAAACCAAGTGGATTAGCTGAAGTTTCTAATCGAGAGATTAAACATATTTTAGAAAAGACTGTAAACCCTAATAGATTGGATTGGTGTATAAGACTAGACACTGCATTATGGGCATATAGGACTGCTTATAAAATTCTGATTGGAATGACTTCTTACAGGCTTATATATGGAAAGACTTGCCACTTACCAGTCGAATTAGAACATAAAGCTTTGTGGCCAATTAAAGAATTTAATTACAATTTGAAAGAAGCTGGTGAGAAAAGATTATTGCAATTGAATGAATTAGATGAATTAAGAAATGAATCTTATCATAATGATAGAATTTATAAAGAAAAAATGAAATTATGGCATAATTGAAAGATTAACCTGAAGAATTTTGAGCCAGGACAAGAAGTTGTGCTTTATAATACAAGATTGAAATTATTTCCTAGGAAATTGAAATCTCGATGGTTAGGACATTTCACTATAACTCAAATATTTTCATATGAAACTATAGAAATTGAAGATCCAAAAACTGGGCATAGATTTAAAGTAAATGGACACAGATTAAAACCTTATTTTGAAGGAATCAGACCAAATTTTAAAGAGGTTTTAATGCTCAGTCAACCTGATTACTAATTAAATTAGGTCGGGCTGACGACGTTAAACCAAGCGCTTTATGGGAGGCAACCCATAGTAGTTATTAATTATGATCTATTTAGTATAATTATTAAAAATAAAATTAAAATATAGAATGAAATCTACTTATTTTACTTTTTAGAATCATCACAAAATTGAATCTATATGATGAAATTAGAAAATATTCGAACCGGAGCGAAAAAATTGAGCAATTTACCTAATCTCGTCGACAGCGAGATCGATCCCGTCGACAGCGAGATCGGTGCACCCAATTTCAGTTTTAAATAATTAACTATCCCGCCGACGGCGAGATCGTTACCGCCGATGGCGAGATAGTTCAAAAGCGGTTTTTGTGAGTTACTTTGCGGTTTTGGACGGTTCTAAGGGCATTACTCTATAAAAAATGTTTAAATCTTCATTTTTACATTATCTTCATCCTTAGAAACGACTAGAGTCCCTTCCAAACAAATTATTATGGCCTCCAAACTACTTGAAACCACGAAATCCGGAGTTTTTAACCGAGGAAAATTCGTCAGTTCCGGGGTTCAGCGATTATTCAACAAAGTTTTGATGAAGAAGCGCCTGATTAAGAGAACATGGTTTGTAAATAGAGAAGTATAGAATTCAACAACAACAATTGAAGAAATGATTATTTAGTGACGTTGGGAGCTATTCTGCTATACCACATCTGCTGTAGTCATTCCAGTAGTCAAAGAATTCTACTCTAATCCGCATGCGATCCATAATGGAAGTGTCTACGTAAGAGGCGGATGGGTAACTTTCACTCCTTCTCGGATAAATGAATTATACTCGATCGAGAATACCCTGTTTGCCACTATTCAAATTTTGTTCCTACGAGATACAACATGAATGAGATCTATAGATATCTGACCGACGAACCTGATGATTGGGAATTACGAGAAGACGGGTACATTAGTTTTTCTCCGTCACTTCTTAACCCCGTCTCAAAGCATTGACATTTCTTCATTTCATCAAAGTTATTACCAACTATGAGGGTAAACAAAGTTTCAAAGGGATGTGCAATTTTAAATTACTGTATTCAATATGGATTGCCTATTGATGTTAGATCTATTATCGTGAAATCTGCATTAGGATTAATTGTGCATGGGTCAATTCATGGACTTGGACACCCATCAACTATATTTGCTTTATGTAGTCAATACCAAGTTTCCTACGAATCTTGGGAAAAAGTACTATTGCCTTGGAAACCATTAGATCTGACTGATATGTTTCCAACATTGGATAATAATGATGAAACAATAATTATTTCTGATCAAGCATCACAAAACAATCCTTTAGTTAAGCCCCTGACCGATAGAACAAAACTCATTTTACGGAAACTTAAAGGATTGGAGAAGGAACTACGGATCGTGATGAATTCTATTGATAATATCTCCGATTTATTCGATCACATTGATTGGAGAATGAAGGAGCACTTTGACCATACGAGACACCCGGAGGCAAGTTTTATACGATTATTGAGACATAAAGGGTGGATTGAAGAAGACTCTACTGCAGAATTCCCTTTCAGGCCTTTCTATAATTTATTTGTGCACCTGCGTTCTATTGGAAACATTAGAGAAGAGAACAGTTCAGATTCCGATGAGTAGCAGAGACTTCTATTCATATTATATGTATGTGTGTTGATGTGAATTTAGTTTGAACTTTACGTAGATAATGTCAGTTTAGATGAGATTGTATGTTGTTTGTTTTGTCTCAGTATTTAGAGTATCCTGGTGTGATTGCAATGCTGAGTAAGATATGTTTGGGTTAATTTACTTAGTCAATTGTTAGTATGAAGTGTTTGAAGTTTGTAATTTCATGGATTTCATTTATAAAGTTATAATGTTTGTGTTGTGTGAATTTATGTGTTAATATCTAATCTTAAATAAAAATAATAATAAATATATCAAATTTAGTGACCGGAACAATGAACAAGGCTTAATTTAAGTAGAATATAATTAAAAAAATTAAAAAATATTAAATTTTAGGAAACCTCGCTGACAGCGAGAGAAATCCCGCCGACGGTGAGATTTTCTCGAAACTTTAGCCTTAGTGAATTAATTAGCTCGCCGACAGCGAGATCACGAAATATACTTTATTTGACCAGTCAACCGACACTATTCATCATCTCCCTCCTAAAAAACTTAAAAAAACCGACCTAGGGCTTGTGGAATCTTAGATTTGAAGCTATTTCAACACATTTTGACGCCAGATTTTATCTTCCCTTGGTAAGAGCTTCACTCCCATGTAAAAAGTTTTGATTTTTACCATGAATTTCTTCTATATTGAGAAATTTTGGAAAAATTCGAAATGAGAAGAAAAGAATGAGAAGAAATTCATGAAACTTGATTTAGATTGATTTTAGTAACTATTGGAAGCCATTTTAGTGATATTTAGAAGTTTAGTTAAGATTTTTTGTGAATTTCACAGATCGAAAAATGGCTCCACGTCAAAAGAGAAGAGTAGTTTACAACGAAACTCATTTTGTGAATGCAAGGGCACAATCAAGATATTTTCACAATATTCAAGCCAGAACATGCATTCAAGATCGAGTTTTCAAAAGTCCTGGAGGAGAAGTAGACCGAATAATTAATGAAAAAGGATGGAAAAATTTCTGTTTCATGACCAAGAAAGCCGCTGTAGAAGTGGTAAAGGAATTTTATGCGAACTTGACACAGGTTAAAGATGCACCGGTTAAGGTTAGAGGATTTTTTATGGAATTCAGCGCTGCAAGAATAAATGCTTATTACGAGGTACGAGACACCTACACCAGTGAGTATGATACATTTGGAACTATGGAAGGACTACTGAAAGAGGTGATTAACTTTCTCACTGACGGGAAAGGGGTTTAGAAGATAAAGCAGCGAGAACAGGTAAATTTCCCTCTTTCTATGTTAAATGCGTCATCTAAAGCCTGAAACTATTTTATTTGTTCTACTTTGTTACCTACTTACCACCATAGTGAGGTAACAAGAGATAGAGCAGTTCTGAATTTTTGTATTCAGAACCAAAAAAGTATTAATGTGGGAAGTGTAATTTATAAGAATATATTAGCCACCTTAAGAAGTGAAAGTGGAGGAGGACTAGGACATTCTGGTCTTATCTATGCACTCTGCCAATTATCTGGGGTAGAGGTAAGAGATGATGAGGAATGAGTTGAGCCTATGAAACCCATTACTCTGGCTAATATTAAAAAATATGAATCCCACGAAGGATGGAGATCTGAGACAAGGAGCTATGTACCTTCTTCAAGTAGAGATATCCCCTCTACTAGTTATGACCCACCTCCCTATAGTACTGCTACCCTTCAAGATTTAACGAATGAGATGACTTTACAGTGGAAAAGTTTTGAGAAAATAGAAGAAAAACTGGAGCATATTTATCAGAGAATTGGAGTCTTAGAAAGAAGACATGATTATGACAGCGAGTATCTCCAGAGACATTCAGAGTATGAGATAGCCTATTATGATGCTGAAAATCGTTACAGGAGAGGAGAGCTCGATATTGTATTTCCTTAGTGCCCCCGATATACTCATTACTAGCCTAATCCTCCAACTAATCCAGGAAATGATGATATAGTTTGGGACTTTGATGCAGAAGATTAGATGTTATGTTTATTTGTTTAGTTATAGATTCTGATGTTGTTATTGTTTGTTTGTTGTTTTATATTTTAGTTCATGAACTTTGATTGTTATGTTGTGTAAGACATTTTAATATTGTTGTATAAGTTAAATTTGTGTGGCTTTTTAAATTTTAATGATTTCTATTCATGATTGTAACTCTGAAACTAAATTAGTAAAATGTATGTGGATGTTGTGTTATGTTGTAGTATAAGTTGTGTTAGTAGTTGTACTTATTTTAAAAACTTCTTTACCCACCATTTTCTTTAATATTTGGTGTATAGAAAAATACTAACATTATAGATTAATTAAGTAATGGAAAAAGCCTGCAGAACATCAAAAAGAAGAAATACCTAAAGCCCGAAGGTATGATTTAAATATTAGAGTTTAATTCCTTTTCACCCTATGTAGATAGATAGAAAAATTTAAGTTTGGGGGAGGGAAAAATACAAATTTAATTATTAAATTGTTCTCAATTTACATTTTCAAAATTATTATAAAATGATTTTCTGAAGTAATTTTAATTCAGTAAACTATAATTGATTTATTTAATTATTATAGAAGTTAAGAGAAATACTTTTAACGATTAACTAATTTTATAGATTAAGAAATTCAGTTTAAAATTATAAGAATATAGTTAACTATTTAAAAGTAAGGAAAACTATATTTTCAAATATAAAATTCTTAGGTATTTAGTTGAGAAAGAAAAGATTGGAACTCAATGAAGTAAAAACTTTGAAATACATATATGGTAAGTAAATGTTTCAAGTTTCAAATTTAGGAAGAGGAAAATGAAGTTCAAAATTATTAACAGGCTAACCAAAAATAGTGATCCTCACTTAAAAAAAAAAAGAAAAAGAAGGATTGAAAATCATTCCGTAAAGAAAAGAAAAAGAAAAAATATATATATATAAAGTGAGGAGAAGCTTGAGGAGATGCCTTATCAAAAATTGGCTTCATTTGAATCAGCCTAAAGGATAAACTTCAATTACATTTCTGAACTTATATATATAGATTAGTCTTTTACTAAGTTGTGTTTTCTTGAAATTCCAATTATCTAAATATCTAAAGCAATTTAGTATTGAAAAGTATAGTTATTCTTGAAATAAATAGAACACTAGAAATCTTAAACTTGAAAACTAAATAGCCTTATATCTATAAAATTAATTTAATTATTTTAAAAATATTTCTATTAAAACTTTACAATCATACTTATTTAAATCTAATTCATAGTATTTCTGAATTAAAACTTTACTACGAATAATCATTTACTTTTATATATAATACCTAAATTACTTGAGGACAAGTAATAGTTAAGTTTGGGCGAATTTGATCACTAGAAAATATAATAAGAATTTCATACCAATTTTATGTGAAATTGCACTTTAAAGAAATGTATTTTCTTTGTTTTATTGCGTAGAATGAAGATTTATAAGTACTAAAAGCAAAAAGCACAAAAGAAACAGATTTGGAGCAAAAAGAACTCAATTAGATGAAAATTGAACTGTCCCGCCGACGGCGAGACTTAGGCCACCGACGGCGAGTTTTTCCTGAAAGTTTTGAATATATTATAAGGAGCCTGCTGACGACGAGATCGAACCCGCCGATAGCTAGATCGGCGCGGTAAGCCCATCTTCTAGAAGCCCGCCGACGGTGAGATCAAGCCGCCGACGGTGAGACAGTTGAAAAGAGCCAAAATACAATGAACCTGGACGCTTTTTGAAGAGGTGCTTAAGTACCTTTTGGAGATTTGAACCCTTCTATAAATAGAAACGAATTCTAGTCATTTGTGTGTCATTAGATTGTCAGTTTTTGTCATTTGTGTGAAAGTTAAGAGTCTTTGAGTGAGTGTTTAGTGATTTGGTGTGATGTACTAGAAGAAAGAGTCAAAGGAACTTCAAGAATCTGCTTGGGGAGAAGAATTGAGATAAGTATATTTGTTATTTATTTGTTATTTATTTGTTAACTTTAATGAAATCCATGCTTTGTGTTATTTTTCCCATGAATTCTGAGTAGTTTCCTTAGTCTTTCTCCTTGTTATTGAGATTTTGTGAAATGATGAATTAAAGTAATTGTGCCTAAAACATTAAAATAGAAATTGTGCTAATATTTAACTTAAATCTTAATTTACTTTCAATTTGGCCAATTGATTTGTTAACATATGTTGAAATATCAACTATAGTAAAGATTACATCCAAGATTCAGGGAAGTCAAAAGCCTTGGAAGGAGTGTGCAAATAAATAGGGAAATATTAACCGTTGGGCGTAGAATTGGACATTTTAGTGTGACAGACTAAAATATTCAATTCAGTCTTATTGTTTGAGAGCTCAAGTGTAGATGTTAGCCCTCAGGTGAGGGGAAGTGGGAGCTCGATGTGGCGATCGGTATCCTCCCAAGCTCTAGCCACGGATTCGGTAATCAAACATAAGACTAGTCAATATTCTTCGCACTCTGACTAAAGGGTAAAGAATAGGAATGCTCCTATTTGGCACAATACAATTAAAAACTCATTTAATTCTTCATTCACTTAATTCTCTAAAACAAGGAGAAAGATACTTTTCTGAAATCTTATATTCAACTTTTAAGCATTAATTTATTTTAAGTGTTCCTAATTTCCGTATACTAGATTAGTAAGTAAGTTTACTTTAATTTGTCTTTGAAAATTGCTAACTTCCCTGTGGGATCCATATCTAGGACTCCATTAGAGCCCTATATTACTTGATAACGATACATATACTTGCGTAGTATCCATAATATAAATCATAAATTCCATAACAGAATCATCAATATATATATTCAGTGCAGGATCAAGTTTTTGGTGCCGTTGCTAATTTTCATATCATAGTTGTAAGTATAAATATCGAAAAGTGGATCAGAGCCAACTATGAAAATTCTTCAAAGGAGAAGAACTCTTTCTAGAATATCTTTCCTGATCTCTAAAAGTACTTTAGAAGATTCACGGGATGCTCCCCAGGATAATCTTGGCCATATCCAAGCCTCCCATGGCCATTAAAATCCAAACATGAGAGCCTAAAGGATGATGAGTGCTCTCCAACCAAGCTTCCAAACCTCTGACTTCCAAGTGATAAAATCTACTCCAAGACATAGACAGTGGATTCCCCATCTCTTCTAGCCTTAAACCCTCCATGAAGCCGTAATTTTTAAATCAAAATCTAGGACAAATTTCAGGTGTGACATGAATCCTACCAAAGCTTCAAAACAATCCTTCCAAAAGCTTCCTTAAGTTTCAAGAAGCATTCCCAATCAAAATTGAGCCATGCCGAGGGTCCTAACCTACTTCAAGCTGAAATCGAGCCACCATTCCACCTAGGATATACATAGGCCCGATTTCACTTCAAATTGAACCAAGAAGAAGCTTCATAAGATCGCCACGAATGTGTCTATCAACTCTAATTGAGGCCAAACCCCTAGGACTAAGGTATGCTTCGAGAACCCTAAATATGCTCTCGGGTTTGGACCTTTATTAGTGGATGATTTATTTTGATAAAATTTTCAATGAAATACAATCATCTTTAGTAATATTAATATCATTAAAAATAATTAAAACTTTTATTAGTACCATTGCTTTATTAAAAAAGAAAGTTGAGGAGGTTTTAAGAAAATCATGGGTGAAAAATCAGTAGTACCATATGATATCCCAATAGAGTGTTAGGTTATTTAGGAGATTTGAGAATTTCTCGGCTTACTAAACTCTTTATTATTATTATTTTATAAACTAAAATGATGCCTAAGAGGTAAAGGAAAGTATTTTAGTCTCCATTTTTAAGAATAAAGGAGACGCATAGGAGTTTAAAATTATAGAGGAATTAAGTTATTGTGTCAAACATTAAAATTATGAGAAAGTGTAATTGAACATAGTTTAAGATGTGATACAAGGATTTCTCATAATTAGTTTGGATTTATGCTACATTTATTGAGAGGTTTGATGGAGAGTATATGGAGAGTAATGGGCTCTACATATTATTTTTATTGATTTAGAAAAGGCTTATGATAAGTTCCAAGAGAATTTTTATAGACAGTTTTAGAAAAGAAAGGTAATGATATGACTTATCTTCAAGTCATTAAGGATATAAATACTGGAGTTGTTACTTGTGTTCAAATAGAAGAAGATTTGACTAAGTAGTTTCCTATTTTAGTTACATTACATCAGACATTGACATTAAGCTCATATCTTTTTCTTTTAGTTATGGATGCTCTCAGTGGACATAGAGGAGGATGTACCTTAGTATATATTTTTCGTTGATGATGTCCTTCTTGTGGATATGATTCAAGAAACTGTTTAGGAAAAACTTAAACTATGGAGGTCTACATTAAAGTATAATGGTCATTTTTTGAGTAGATCTCAAACTGAATTCGTGGAATGTAGTTTCAGAAGTAGAACTAGTGTCAGAGGTGTAACTATAAGTACTCAAATCATTAAAAGATGTTAACATTTTAGATATCTCAGGTCTATTGTTCAAAGTGTTTTTGATATAGATAGGATGTTATTAGTAGAATTCATGTTGGTTTTTTGAAGTGGAGGAATGCATAGGGCCAATTGTTTTGATAGAAAAATACTATCAAGACTTAAAGAATTATTTTATAAGATGGTCGTGAGACCAACAATGCTTTATGGTGCATAATGTTTGCCATTTAAAGAGAAGCATAAAACTAAGTGTTGTTGAGATGAGAAAGCTTAGATGGATGAGTGAATTAACACTTAGAGAAAAAATTCAAAATGATGTGAAAGGGTTGGTGTAGCTCTAGTGGTAGACACGATTAGAGAGAATCATCTTAGGTGATTTGGTCACATTAAATGTCAACCATCTTATTACCCCGTTAGGAGAGTAGCTATTTTAGATTTGACTTATGTTAAAAAGGGTAGAGGTAGATCTAAAAGGTTGATATTAAGTTATTAGAATTAAATGAAAATATGACACTCAATAAGACACAATAGAGAAAAACGATTCATTTAGCTGACCCATTTAGTGGGATAAAGGCTTGTTGTTATCGTCCTAATTGTGTAATATGTATGTAAACCTTCTTAATCATAAGAGGGGGCCATAAATTAATAGATAGACAAGGTTATAAAATTATATGTTTTCATATGAAATGGGTCCCAATCCAATTTAGTTGTGAGGGTCTCAGAGCTTTTATTGGAAGTTAAGTGGAGAAGCATTGATCACAATAGGGTAAACCTATATTAAATCCTCATGTATAATTCTCTTGAATGAGTCATAGAGTGCATGTAAAAGCAACTTGATTTAATCTACTTTATTATTTATTTATTGTTATAATTTAGATAAATAAAATTTATTTAGAAAGCTAGGTTGGTTATCTTAACTTCTACTATTTATCTCAAGATCTTCTCCCATTTAATTTTTCTTCCGGAAAAGTAAGCATTTTAATATGATATTTTAAGTTTCTTTATTTTGTTTTCAAAAATTGGGTGCGCATTCAAGTTTTATTCCTTATTTATGTTTTACTTGAAATAAAAAGTGGTTGTTAGTATTTATTGTTTCTGTTGTTTCAAGTAAATGTTGAAAATAAGATAATTTATCTTTAAAAGCAAAAACACTTGAAAACACCAAATAAATAGGTTAATAAAAGAAAATAAAAAATAAAAATGGACCTTAATAAGCTCTAAAAGCTCGTTTGGTATCATTTTTTTTTGCCTATTTTTGATTGATTTATTCTTTTATTTTTAAAAATCTATTTATTTGGAATACTTTTTTTAGATTTTAATTTCTTATTTTAATAAAATAAATCAAAATATTTAAATAAAAAATTAAAACACTTAAAAGATGTATTGAGTGTTTTTAAAATTAATTATGTCAATCAAATATGTTTTCTTTAAAGCAAAATTCATACAAAATAAAACTAAATTAAAAAATAAATAACAAAAAATAAAGGTATCATTTTTTGTTTTTATTTTTTTATTTATTCATTTATTTTTATTGACCTATTTCGTTATTGTATTGTTTATATATATGCATATATTTTATTTTTCAAATACATTCACATGCTTTTGAAAATACTAAAAAAAAATTTTTGAGTGTTTTAAAAAATAATCTTTTTTAATCTTAACTTATCAACTGTATTTTGTTTCAATTCAAAACACAAATAAAATAAAATAAAAATTAAAAAACATGATATAAAGTGATCCCAAAAGGCCCCTCTCATATCATCCTTAGTCTTCTTTCTCAATATTTATAAAAACAAGAGGAAGTTATATGGTCGAGTGCCCAATACAAGATTAAAAAATCTAAATTGATTTAAACATTTGCATAATAATATTCAGTTGATGTATACTGAGGATTGAATTCATTATATTTCAATCAAATCCAAATATAGGAATAGAAACGACCTCATACAATATCACATTTGCAAATTACCCTTTGAAAAAGTGAAGTGATACTAACACATAACTACAAGTGATACTAACACAAAACTCATCTATAGAAAAGATGTAAGAATATACCTTGATTTGGAAGCTAACACATAACTACAAGTAATCATAAATCAAGGCAAGATTCCATATTTTAGTTTTTATTTGTCTTAATGATTTGACATGACAAAAGTGGTATCAGAGCACACTCTATGTTAAATCATTGGGAATCATTTCTATTTATTTATTTATTTTAATTTTAGTTTTATTAGATTTACATACGATTTTCGGTGAATAACCCTAACTTTTATCCTTGTTATTTCTTAATTAATTTTCAAGGATAATTTTTGTTATTGCTTATATAGATTCAAGAAAACTTGATGGACTCCGCTCGCTGTCATCGTCGTCATCATCGTATAGTCACCAGTTGGTCTTCTGTCGAATAACCCTTTCTATTCAAAGAACTCTCTCTGTTCGTGCAGATGATCTGAATATGGATGGAATTGGAGGGCTAAGGCATACAGTGATGGGGACAAATAAAAGAAACAAGTGAGGAAAAGCCTTCAAAAGATGGACTTCATGCAAAGATCATCTCAAAATGCTCTGAGATATGCTCATGAAGAAAACCTTAAAAAAACAAACCCCACCACTAGAGATTCAAGTTGTTATAATTGTTCTGGGGTTTTCTTCTTCCTACAAAGACAAGCTCCTATAGTTAATTACATCTAAAGCAATATGGGAATTACTTAAGAAAAATATCAATTAAGGTCGTGAATCATCTTCAAAAAATTTAAATATCATTATCAAGGAAAGGAATTTCAAAGTCCCATCCTAAGGGTAGTGAATTCTTAAAGACTTTAAGCTATCCTTTTTCCCATGCCATTGTCAAAAGTTCAGCTAAGATTCATCATTTGCTTCAAATTTTTAATATTCATCCCTACAAAATAGAGTTATCATACAAACTATATCTTGGTTGACATATTTTCTTTATCTTCAACAACCCTGTAAAATAGATTTTGCATAAAATATGTGCTTGGTTTGTTTGGTTAGTTGTTGGTTTTATTTTGGACAACTTGGTTAAAATGCTCATGCAATTCCATCATCCCAGAGTTGTCAGGTTCACTAATCTACTTAATCTGACCTACTTGCACTGGAAGATTCTTTTCGGCAATTATAGCTTACATCGTCCATGAGATTCTCATAGACCGAGATAAAGGGGTTCAAGTTGGTTTTGGTGATCTTTGTTCATTAGGATTTCATTTAAGTTTTAATGGCTTTTTTATATTTTAGGGTTAAAAATTTTAGATTGTTTGGTTTTTTTTGTTTTATCATTTTATTTTGTCAATTGGGAATAACTCGGTCAAAATTCCATGGTTATGTCCTCTCAGGGTCATTAGGGTTTACGATTTGATTAGTCATGAATGAATGGAGGAGATTTTCTTAATAACCATGGGTTGCCTCTTCCAAATTGTTTTCTCAATCCAAGTTGCATTTTAAGGTTCAAGCTTAAGTTCTGGTGTCTTTTAGGGTGAAATTTATGTCATTTTATTTAGATTTGTTTGACAAATTAGCCCAAATTATTCCCGACTGAAGCTATGTGTTCTTTTGTCTCGTAGGAGAAGTCAAATCCTCCTTAGCCTTCAGTTGCATAAGTCTTAAGTTAATTTTTGGAATAGTTCAAGTTATCTTGAACTGATCCAAAATGAGTCTCTAAGTCCTAGTTAACCTGAATTAGGTTGTTTCTTCACTCTAATTATCTCCAAACTTTTTTATGTCAACCAAGTTCAATAAGGTTGACCCAGGTTGGCCTAGTTTGATTGAGTTCAAACTAGTCTTACCTAATTTAGAATGGCTCGGGGTAGGCCAAGTTAAATCAAGTTGGGTTAACTTAGGACCGGACTAGGTTAAACTAAGCTGATCTAAGTTAATCTTTTTGGGTTAAATTAAGTTTAAGTTAATTTAGACTTGAATGAAGTCTAAATTAATTTAGACTTGAATTTCAATTTAAGTCTAAGTTGGATTAGAATTAAATCAATCCTTGATTCAACTTGGTTTGAGAATTAAGTTAACCTCGATGTTAAGTTTCAAGTCGGGCCAGTCAAAGTTAAATATGACTGACCCAAGGAAAGATTGCCTTGGGTGAGCCTAAATTAGGTCAGGTTGTCCCATCATTTAAGTTAATTTTATGGTAATCTAAGTTATGTTGGGCTGACCTGGAGATTTCGATGAATTGGGCTAACCCGAGTTGGATTAGGTTGACCTAGAGATTTCCGTTGGATTGGGTTAAGCCGAACTAGATCACGTTGACCCAGGAAATGTATTGAATTGTGTTAACATGAATTAGGTTAGTTTGACCCAGAGAATGGGTTGAATTGGGTAACCCGAGTTAGTTCAGATTGACCCGATGGTTAAGTTGAATTGGGTTAACTTGTATAAGGTTGGGTTAACCAGGTGGATGAGTTGAATTGGGTTAACTTGAGTTAGGTTGGGTTGACCCGGTGGTTTAGTTGAATTAGGTTAACCTAAGTTAGTTCAGGTTGACTCAATGAATGATTTGAATCAGGTTAGCTCGAGTTAGGTCAGTTGACACGGTCATTCCGTTGAATTAGGTTAACCAGTGTTAGCTAAGGTTGAGTGACACACCCCAGCTATTAGCACGATAATTCTGTTCTCTAACAACTACACCAGAAAACATGATGTTTCTCGAGCTACTTGATCAGATTCTTAAATTGAGATTTTTCCTAAACACTGGGGTTGCATAACATAAGTACACCAATCACTTTTGTAATATAGGGCTCTAATGAGTCTGGCTTATCTATCCCGTAGGGTATGAGGTAGGCTAACTTCTAGTATATTAAGATCAGTTCTTAGTTTGGGATTTCGATTAAGGTGATATTTCTAATAGCCACTCCTAAATTACAACAATATATCTGAACTAAAACCTAACTCAATCAATTGGGTTGGTGAATATCAACTTGTAAAACCACCTTTCTCTTGTGATTAGATAAGTGGATTATATGATCAAATATTATGAATTGTTATTGTGGCTAGTGACAAATAGAGTGATTATCTTGTTTACCCTCTTCTGAGTTTGTAAAGGAGTTTGGTTAACCAAGTTTTAATTCCTTAAACCCTAGATTGAATCCATCAAAGTGTATTTCCCTATCTATTTGCATTGCCTATACTTTAATTTCGTTATGGCCTACAGAACAATGCGAGTGCTCTAAATGTTCTTCCAGTGCTCTTCTGAGTCCTAATGGATCACAACAAATTTTAATAATTCATATGGACAGTATAAAAAGTAAATGAAGCATAGAAGATACTCATCACATTGATAGTAAAAACCAATTTTATATGCATCCACACATCCTACAAATCTTACTTATTCATCTTAAGAGAAAGGTTAAGTAAATAACTCACAAAGCTTGAAGAACACCAAAAAAAATAATCATCATTTAAAAAAGCAAATCCATTAAATATGTGTTTACAATAACTACAAGATAAATGAGAAAATTATACTTAGCTTTTCTCCCCTTAAAAGAGATCAAAATCCACTCAGACAATGTCTCCAGGTTCTCCCCACAATGCCGAAATGATACCCTTACAGATTTCTCTCTAAATCCCTCTCCAATCTCTCAAAAAAAGTGAAAAATATAAAAATCCTATCTTTTTCCTATGACTGCTCTGCCTTCTTCCACTTCCCCAGGCTTCACAATAAACTAGAGTCTCTTCTCGAACTGCCTTCGACCCCCTTTTAACTCCCAGGGTTGTGCTTAATTAACTGCAGGAACTGCATAGAAATTGACCAATGTCTTGGTGCCACATGGTTGGCACCAAGGATCCCTCCTCTCAGTTTTCTTGGTTATGCTCTGACATCTAGGTGCCAGTAAGCTTCTACAAGGCGCTTGGTGGAGCGCCTTGGTGCCTGAAGGCTGGCGCCTAGGCGTCAGTTTGCTGAACCTAAATTTGGTCCAATTCAGCTCCTTTTTTATCCATTTCAACTACACTTTGCTCTCTATGTCCTAATTTTTATACCTACAAAAAAACACAATAATATATTTCTTTAAAGTGTAGATGCATCCATAAACAAGTGCAAAATGTAAAGGAAATCTAGCATGCATTATGATGCATCAAAATTCCCCAAACTTAAACTTTACTTATCCTCAAGTAACACTAGTATTTTTGAAATTAAGTTTGTTTTCTTTTGGGAATTGGGTTTCATTAAAATTTTCAACAATTTTGTTTCATGAATGTCATAGTATAACTTAAGAAAAATTCTAGTAAAGCTGCCTAAAACTAAGGTAAAAGTAAATTTTATATTTAACTTCAAAATTCTAATTTTTTATCTACTTCAAAAATCATTGATATTTTTTAAACATAGAATCCTTAGGAATTATAGAGAATATAATTAAAGCACTCCATTTCTAAAGATTGATTAATACTTTTTAAAATATAAATATATTTAGGGTTGTAATAAAATCTTTTGTATTAAAAAGATTTAAGTGAAACTAATTTTTGGTTAGGTTTCTTCTTAAGCTTCTCCCCCTTTAATATATTTTTTTCTTTTTTACTTTTACTTTCCTTTCTTTAGGATCTTTTCAATCCATAACACATTTATAGGAGGATTACTATATCTGAATAGGCCTTTAATAATTTTGAATTTCGCTGTCATCTCCTTAAAGTAAAACCTATCACTCTGCTGCACTTCTTCAAATTTTCAAAAGTTAAAAGTATTAGTTGAAATAAGTTTTTAATAGACACTCTATTCCTATAAAATGTAAATTTAAGGATTCCTAGTTCTTCAAATATACAACTCCTCTCTACAACAGATAGTAAAATCATTTTTCTACATGTTCTCTACAAGATAACTTAAATCTTGAACAGTCTTATTTACAAAGAATTTCAAATAAATGTACTATGTCATTCTTATAATCAAAATTGAAGGAATCTAAAGTTAAACACCACATACCACAAGTCATTTTAAAAACATAATAATTTTAAACACATGTTAAAGAGGACAGATAATGTTAAGCTTATAAACATTTTTCTCCCCCCGCCCCCAACACCTCCCCCCCCCCCCAAAAAAAAATTTTTTTTTAGCATTCATAACATTTAGAACAAAAATATGGGCATGGATAAAATAGAACTAAATTACTCTCTAACACATTAGTCTATCATAAAAAATATATAGGCATAAATAGAAAAGACAATTATTCAATAGTAAGTGAATCTCAGTTCAACAAGTCTAACATGAAATATTTATTAAAAATAACTACAATATCTCAACAGATAAGTCCACATATAATCCAGAGCAACAAGAAATACCAATCTAGTACCTCCAAAATATTAGTAGCACAAAAAAATGTCCAGTAAAATAGAATAAAAACTAAATACATCAATACAGCAGTTGGGAAAAATAAAGACATTAGTATATCACACCAAAACAAAAATTTACTCCTTATCCTCTTCCTCCTCCTCCTCATCATCATCATCACCACCAGCATCAGCATCATCTTCCTCCTATGAATCCTCCTTCATTGCCTTACTCTGCTCATATACTTGGTAAAGAGGATAAGCAGAGAACTCCACTATTTTATCACCTCCATTACATTAACGTTGTCTATATATTTCTATCTGAGCAACATAGAACTGGGCTCGACGGTCAAACCATCTTTTGTTTTCCTGATCCAAGTGTGATAAATGCTAAATTAAATGTTTTTATCTCATCCTGTAGAATTTCACTATCATCCTTTAATCTTTCTAAATATTGTGAAAATGTTTCTATTTGAGTCGGAGGATGTGATGGACAAGAAGTAGAAGAACCAGGCTCTCCCGTATCTGAACTTTTCCCAACATCTGCATGCTACTTATATGGCTCAATTTTTTATGTAGAAATTGGTTTTAAGGGATGAGAATATGCTCCCCATTTTGAAACACAATTCCAGCATGGGACATAAAAAAAATGAGATAATGGATTGATGTCCATAACCATGTCTCGTTCCTCCTTTTATAGATTCTAATATAGTACAATGAATGATAAACCCTACATCAATGAGATAATCCTTCTAGATGCAATAAATCAAATAGGCTTCATAGACGCTTCACTAACATTGGTAGAAGGCATCAGCTTAGTAGAAATGAATAAGTTTAAGGCTTTAGATATCCTATTCAATTTTGAAGCAAGAAATTATATCTAAAAACTCTCAGTAATTCTTCACTCTCGTCTGCCATTAATTAATAAATTCATCACTTCATTCAGTTGATTTTGAGTTATAGTAGAATCAGCATAAGAGCAATAAGGTATATTACTCCAAGATAGTAATGAATTAATGCATGCAAGAGACATATCCATAAAAATTCCTCTTACAAAAACAAATTCATCATGAGCTTCGGGTTAGTTAGAATAGAATTCTCTTATCACTGGTACCGCAGTTATTCAAGTGCTATAACAAAACTTTTCCCATTTCTTACTCTTCATTATTCTATACGCTTCTTCAAAAGGAATAATAAATCCTTTCTCATAAATAAACTTCTTGGTTAATAAGAAATCATGATAACATACGTCAGATTTAGAGCTTACAAACATATTCTTCTTAAAACGAGCTTTAATCATTCCTCCCTTGATTTTAGGTGCCATAAGAAGAGTCAGAAATGCAAATTAAGATGTGGTGAGTTCAAATATATGATATGAATAATTCAATATGCTAATTAAGCATTTAATTAACTCTCACCCGAGTATTCATCTTATCTTTCATTGATTTTCTGAAAACTTAAATTTTTACTGGATGAAGAACTTAAATGCAGGGTTGAGAGATAGAAATTTAACAGAGGTGATGATTTCTACTCTCCAAATATTCTTAAATGAGCTCAAAATGCAAAGAGAAAGGATGTCTTAAATATCGTCGTCTAATCGCCAGAGAAGAGTCAGGGAGATGGTCATGTGAGAATGACCTAAATCAGGGCAGTTCGGTCGGTTTTTGTCAGGCATGAAGGTTTGGTGCCAAGGAGCTATGATAGAGGTGTTAAGATGCTAGGATTCACTGCCTTAGTGCCAGGTTATTGAAGCCTAGGTGCTAGTTCACAATCCTGACATTTAGATTCCAGGTGCTAGGCCTAAATGCACGATCTGAATATGGTTTCAACCTTTTAAAATGAATATTTTGATCCTCCCTAACCTAATAAACATACAAACAAAATAGGTAAATTAGTTTAAGTCTTCCTCCTTCACATCAGACCTCCCTTCATTACTTCTAGTTTCTAATAGAATCTCCTTCTAAAGAGCTATTGGGTGCTTTTAGATAGTTTAATAGGATCAAACTCATGAATAAGATTATCCTTGATGCATTGTCTTATGTGTTACTGACACGCCTAAAATATATACATTTTTTGCTATATAATTTTACTCATTTTTATGATATTACACTTTGAAGTAAGGTATTTTGTATGTTTTTTAGTTTTATGTACAAGAAATGGTGATTGAAGCAAAAAGAAGCAAAAACGGTGCAATTTAGAGCAAAAACGAGCAAGAAAGCAAATTTTGGCTTGACACATTTTTATAAGTCTTTCTATGTTTAATCTCTTTTATAGTTCTTGCATATTTTTGAATGAGATTACAATTTAAAGAAAGGTTGTTTTTATGCTTATTTTGTAGGGCTATCTGTTAGGAACCCAACGAAACTGAAACGGGCGAATCAGAGCTGAAATGGAGCCAAACATAACAAAATGGTGGAGCTGTGTAGAATGGGTGCCGGCGACGCCCAATAAGGCGCCGACGGCACTAGAAACCCGAGAGCATGAAAATAGGGCTCCAGCAGTGCCCTATTCAGTGTCGATGCGCCCAATACGGCCCGGATGTGAAATTGAGCGGTTATTCGCCATATACATCAAACTTGGACGCTTTTTGGAAGGTTTCTTCATGAACCTATTGGGAAATTTGACCCTACACTATTTTAAACCGAATTTGAAGCCAAAAAATAAGAGAGATGTTAGGAAAAATGCAGAGAATGTTGAGAGATCGGAGAATAGGAGTATAGATGTATATTTCTACCTTTTTGGAGAGATTGTTGAGGGGATTTTGAGAGAAACTGTAAGGGAATATTTTAGCATTGCATGGAACCACAGGAGACTTTGTGGGAGAGATTTTCATCTTTCTTTCAAGGGGGAAAAGCTAAGTATTGTGCTCTTCATTTTCTTATGATTTTTTAAACACTTATTTTGTGAATTTGCTTTGAAATGAAGTTTTCCGTAGTGTTTTCTTTGTGCTTTGTGATGTCTTTCTTTTACTCTTCCTTCTTGTTTGGAAATAGTGGCATAAGAAGTTTATGGCATTATTTTCACTCTACTTTTCTTTTGCAATGAGTAGGGCTCATTTTTAGGATATTGGGATGCTTTCTAAAAGAAGTATAATTATAAATGTGATGGTTTCTACTTGCACTTCATTTACATTACAAAAAGGGCCAATTGTATTGTTAAAATTCATTGTAATTGCATTGTCCTAAAAGGGCGGTGTAATTCTCAATAAAGTGGAACCACATTCAATGTCCATGAATGAATTGCGTAGCTCATGAGGATTGAGTGCAAATAAATAGGGAGATATAGTTTCTTGGGCGTCGAATTGGAGGCTTCAGAGTGACAGGCTGAGATCCCCAATTTGGTCCTAAAGTTTGGTAACTAAAGCTAGGGTTAGCCTTCAGATGAAGGGAAGTGGGAGCTCTGAAGTGGCAGCCAGTATCCTCCCAGCCTAACCATGGATTTAGGGACTAAGCTTAGGATTTGCCAATGTTCTTTATAGCACTCCAAAGAGGGGGTACTCGGAAGAGGGTAATGAATAGGATTGCTCCTATTTGGCACATACAATATTTAATGCATCTCATTCCTAAATTTTATCCAATTCATTACAAAAGAATAGTAGATTTTATTATCTCAAAATTCACCAAACCAATTTATCCAAAAAGGGTTATATTTAGAATTAATATTTACATTTAGGAGTTGTTATTATTCTTGCATATGTTGACCTCATTTTTGGTGAGGTCTTTTCTTTCCTTTTAGTGCTTAGGATCTAGCCATAGGACTTCTCCTTGACTATCCTAGAAGACTAGAGAAGGATCCCACCTTTTATAAATTCAAACCAAATCTTGGTTCTCTTTGGAACCTTACATAGATGGTCATCAACCTCCAAGTCACTTGAAAGGTTAGAACCAATGTGCAGGAAGACTTAGGACAGCCCTGGGTGGCCTGGT
This sequence comes from Papilionanthe hookeriana x Papilionanthe teres, assembly GCA_022702705.1. Taxonomy (NCBI): domain Eukaryota; kingdom Viridiplantae; phylum Streptophyta; class Magnoliopsida; order Asparagales; family Orchidaceae; genus Papilionanthe; species Papilionanthe hookeriana x Papilionanthe teres. The sequence goes on from CM040427.1 coordinate 25,908,478, forward strand.
CTTGGTGAGGTTTGGCTGGTACTCACTGCACTCCTACACTCATCCTAAACCTTGAACCATCCCTACCCAATCTTGACTTCTGGTTCATTGGAGCACTCATGTGGCTAAGTCCAAACCCCTAGCTCCTTGGCGTAGGGTTAGGAACAACATATGAGATGTTCAAAATGAACACCTTCTTGGTTCATGACTTACTCTAAGCTTTTCTACACCATCTCAACCATAATAAAATTTCAGTTTTCCAAAATCCTTGGTTCTGACATTGGGTCCTCAAACCTACCTAAAATTACCTAAATACCCCTCTTAGCCGAAAATTCCAAAAATTCTTAGAAAATTCCAGAAAATCCCAAATATTCTCAATTTCATTTTGTTTAACTACACCATAGCCCAATTTTGCCAGTTTAACCCAATTTTATCAAAATCCCCAAATTGACCCATTTTTAACTTAAATGGAACCAATGTCAAACCAAATCAATCCAATTGACCTCAATCTTGCCCAATTTCAATTTTAAACTTTAATTCAACATCCCCACTATCAATAAAAACCAAATTAAAGGCCAAATTGATTCACATATGAGTTCAATTCCATTTGAAACTTAAATCCCCAATTTTACCCAATTAATCCAAAATTCGCCAAATTAGCCTAGTGCCAACTTTTTCCTCCAAATTTCAATCCTAAACCTTCCATGACATTCCCATGAAACCCATGTAACCTTCAATTGCCCCAATTTGAGCCTAAACCTAACCTAAACCCATTTGAAACCAAAAATACCCCATTTTAACCTATAGTGAATTCATGCCCTAAACCTACCAAATTGATTGGCCTAATCTTAGAATTTTTCCCAAATGACGTTGGTAACCCTTCAATACATTCCTCTAAACCATTTGAAACTCTCAATTGGGTATAAAACTCACCTTAACCCAACTTGGGCCCAACTTGATCCAACCTTGCCGAAATTAGCCAAAATCCCAAAATCCACCTAATTGACCTTTCAATTGAACTCAAAACCTTTCCATGTCTTCATGAAAGTTCTTCATGGCAATCATTTGCACAATGTTTATCAAGACACTTGAAGCTAAATCAAACCCAAACTCAAGTTAGCACAACCTAAACCCAAATGAGCCAAATTGAACCTATGGCCTAACCAAATCAAATTGAACCAAATATGGCTAAACCAACTCTTCCACAACCACCATTTGAACCCTAGGAACCACCCTAGATCCACCTAGCACAAGCTAAGTCAGACATGGACCAAGGGTACCCCATTTTAAGGGATCTCTTCCCTTCTGTGGATAAATCTCCTTTTGCCTCACCCCAAATCATCCCATAAATGATTAATCACCATTAAACCTTCCCACCTGACTAACCTGACTTGGGGCCAACTCCCCTGTCCTTACCGGCCGGCCTAGACGTCGAAGGGGGTCAAAACTGAGAGCCACCACCTACCTAAACTCACCCAAACTCCACCAATTGACCACCTCAGCCAAATTAAACCTTGGAGCCTCTCTGCCCTCCACCTAAGCAACTGAATCCACCCCTCAATTGAACCCAAGTTTATCCCTATGGCCCTGGCCATTTAACACCTCTCCTCGGCCTTCAGAACTTCCCCAAATCACTCCCAGAGCTCCTCCTAGCCAAGAGAAGCTCAGCTCCACTATTTTCCAGCCTTCATCCCCACTGGCTGAGCTCAATTTTTGAGTTCAATCTTAGCTCAACAACAGGACATCCTTGAAACCTCCACAGAAACCAAATTAAACTCACCCACACCTTCACCAGAGGTAGAGAGGAAGTTCCCCAGTGAAAGTCCCCTCACCAGGACACCAATTTGTGCTGGAGACCAGAGCTTGCAATCGGGTTTGGACAAAATCATACCCATGCATTTCACCACGACCAGAGGCTTCATCCCTAGCTTCCTCAGACTCCAACGAATGTGCCAAACCCCTCTGATTGAAGCCTCACTTCTCAGAGCCAAGGTATTGAACTCCTCCTTCCCGAGATCTTGTTTCGATTCTCCATTTTGTTTAACTCAATTTCAAAACATCCTTGCCGTATAGATGTGTTCGCCTTATTGAGACGAGTTCATAGAGCCCAAGATCATGTAATTTGGTTGAGAGATGAGGGAGATCTTAAGGTTTCAGTGTGGACGGTTCTCGGGTTAGGACGCTTGGGGACAATGAACGGATGTCGTCCATTCGCGCGTGTGTTGGATGAACGGTGAAGATCAAGCCGGACGAAGAGACGGAGCGGGACAACGGGCCGCGTGGCTGCCGAGTCAGATGACGGCGTCAAACGAGAGTGCGCCACGTGGAGCTTCGACCGGGACGAGGTTGATGGGGCGCCGACGTGGTTAAGTAGATAAATATGGTATTTCTTATTTATTTAAATGCCCAGAACTTCAAAAATTCATATCTTGCATAGAAAAATCCTAAAAATAAACTAAAAATACCCACTTGCTCAGTGAACAGAGGAGATTAATGTGGAATAAGAATTAAATTATTTTGTCAAGTATTTCATTTTTAATTAATTTAATACTGATTTGAGTATTTTAATTCTCCACTCACGCGTACAATTCACCATGGCATGAGACCATAGGGCTTTTGTAGCCTTTGATCTTGGGAACATTCTCTGAATTTTCTAAGGCCAGAGGCTATCTCTGTGGCAAGTTATCTATTTTCCAATTTTTTCATGCTTATTTTGATGTTTTAATTCCAATAATTAGCATGTTGGTTAATAAAATCTAAAAAAATTTGGGAAAGTATCTCTGGACCAGAGGACCCTAGGAAAATTATGGTTTGGGCTAACTCTTTGAAGTGAACCCTAATTTGGCCAAAACCCTAAAATTAAGATTAAATTAATTTGAAATAACCACTCATTAAAATGACTTAAAATCAATTCTCCACTGATCTTTAGGGTCTGAGGAGCCTCACATAAAAATTTGAAATCAATTGAAAATTGTTTTAACCGACTAAATGAATTTTTTAAGTAACATTACCACTTTTACACTTTAAAAATTCATAAAACCAAAATACATTTAAAAAATTCACCAAATTCATTTTGTGGACTCTCTGGTGTTAGAGAAGTCTAAGAAAATTGAAAAAAAGTGAAATCTTAATTAATTAATCCATTTAAATTTTGGAAGAATAATTAAAATTTTGGATTATTAAAAATTGGGGATATGACTTAAGAAGATGTCTATTCTTTAATTTGAAGTCCCTAATTGGATTAATTCAATTCTCACTTAATTCTGATAATGATGATTGAAATTAATTAAAAAAAACAATCCTTAATTAAATTAAAGTTTAAAATATTAACTTATTTAAATTAAAATGAACCTATAAAATTAAAGTTAATTTGAAATCACTTAAAAACTTAACCTAAAGCAAGTTTGAAAGGTCAAAAATTAATCTCAAAATAATTTACATTTAAGAAGTAATGATCAAATCAATTTGATAATATATTTAAAACAAATTTGAATTATCAAAACTTAATGGAATTAAATGGTTTGAACACCTTTTCAACTTGAAACAATCTTAAAACTCCTGAAAATCAATTTGAAATTTTATAACTAAAGCCAAACTATCTTGAAGCAATAATTCAATTTTAGTGGTTAAATCCCTTAACAAAATGATTTTCCCTTAAAGGCTTTCATTATCATAAATCTTAAATGAAGCATTAAGTGAAATGTCACTTCACTCATCGGACAATCAAATGTCCTAATTCACTGAGCAAAGGTAACTTGGATGAGTGATTCATCACTACAATGAAACTAACTGAACTTAAAGTAATCCCTAAAAATGTTTAAGAAGATGTTCAGAATCCAATTCCGAGCACTTCTCTAACTTGATGACATGTTTTAAAAGAACAATGAGACTTCATTGTTCTTTGGTGAAGAAAATCATCCTCAACAAAACACAAGAACCTAGACGTCATAGGAGTTGACTAGCAATAGGATTAGGATTTTGGTAGACGACACGCCTAAAATATATACGCTTTTTGCTATATCATTTCACTTAATTTTTGATGATATTACACATTAAATGAATGTATTTTGTATGTTTATTGGTTTTAGGTACAAGAAATGGTGATTGGAGCAAAATGAAGCAAAAACGGTGCAATTTGGAGCAAAAACGTGCAAGAATGAAATTCTGCCCTGACACCTTTCGATAACTCTTTTGATGCTTAATATCTTTTACACTTCTTGCATATTTTGAAATGAGATTACACTTTAAAGAAAGGTTGTTTTTATGCTTATGTTGTAGGGCTATCTGTTACGAACACAACACAACTGAAATGGGGCGAAACGGAGCTAAAACGGAGCCAAACGGAGCGAAATGGTGGAGCCGCGCAGCAGCCTGCTCGCCGACGGTGAGATTTTCCCGAGACTACCGAAAAGTACCCAAAAAGGCCGCCAACAGCGGCCTCGAACCCGCCTACAGCGGCCCGGATGACTATGAACCGACTTTTGGCGGTTTTGGGCCGAAATTCGATGTATTTGGACGCTTTTTCGAAGGGGTGCTTAAGGAGACTCTTGGAAATTCGTCCACATTCTTTAAAAATGGCGAATTTATGTTAGAAAGAAGAGAGAAACAATAGAGGAAAGAAGAGAAAAACTTAGAGAAATGTTTAGGATTCTTAGATTAAGAGTAGAAATATAGATTTCTACCCTTTAGGAGAGATTGGAGAGGAGATTTTGAGAGAATTTGTAAGAGATTTCGCTAGCATTGCAAGGATCGCCGGGAGACTTTATGGGAGAGATCTTCATCTTTGTTTCAAGTGGAAAAAGCTAAGTATTATTCTTCATTATCTTATAATTTTGTAAACATTTATTTAGTGGATTTGCTTTTATTAAATGAAGTTTCCTTTATGTTTTCTTTGTGCTTTGTGACGCATCTCTCTTACTCTTTCTTCTTCTTTGAAAATAGTGGCATAAGAAGATTATGTCATTGTTTTCCTTTTACTTTTCTTTTGTAATGAGTAGAAATCATGCTTAGGATTTTGTGATGCATGGTAGAAGTAAATTTAATTATAAATGTGATGGTTTTTACTTGCACTTCATTTACATTGCAATAAGGGCCCATTGTAGTGTTAAAATTCGTTGTAATTGCATCGACCCGAAAGGGCGGTGTAATTCTCAACAAAGTGAAACCACATTTAAATTCCATGGATGGTAAAGTTCATGGGGATTGAATGCAAATAAATAGGGAAATATAATTATCGGGCGTAGAATTGGAGATTTTAGAGTGACAGGCTAAAATTCTCAATTTGGTCCTATCGTTTGGGTCGTTGAAGTGTAGATTGTTAGCCCTCGGGCGAGGGGAATGTGGGAGCTCCGAAGTGAGAGCCGTATCCTCCCGACTGACCGCGATTCGGTAACCAAGCATAGGATTAGTCAATTTTCTTTATGCCTGGACAAAAGGGTAAAGAATAGGATTGCTCCTATTTGGCACATACAATAGTTAATGCATCTCAATCCTATACATTATCTATTTCATTACATAAGAATATTAGTTTTTAATATCTGTGTACGGCTTATTTTTAGGTTATGTGTTTTATTTTAAAAAGGGGGGTCGCCTACAGAAATTGTCGGCGAATTTTAATTTAATTTAAATAAATAATTTGAAAAGTAATATTTGATTTTAAAAATAATTTTAAATTTGAAAATTTTAAGATATGAAATCAAACCGATCTCACATCCCAAATAGTTTATATAAACGAGCATCGCATCACAAACCGTGTATCTATCCCGAAGAATAGACACATTGTTTGATGATGGGGCTCTATTAAATAAACTAGAAGATTTGTGACATCCGTTTGGTCTGCGAACCAATTTTATAAGCCGACAAATTCCCCGTTTAATATGAAAACATTAAACGGGGTTTATATTACTCGGGTTCTTAAAATTCCCTATAAGGGCAAGCCCCTATAGTTAATTACATCTTAAGTGACGGGAATCACCTAAGAAAACTCTCGATAATAATCAGTAGTTTTGCTCTCAAGAATTTCAAAGTTTAAGTTTTCAAGGGATTGAATTTTGGAATTTCAATAGGGAATGGATCAAATTTGGAACATTTTGTTTTAGGAATTCAAAGGAAGAAAGGTAGGAGAAATCACAGATTCGAAGCGAACTTCGATAATTTCCCAACTATCCTATTGTTTGGCTTGAATTTAGGAAGGTCCTAATATTATCTTATATTTCGATCTTGCCAATTTTAGTTAATTTGGACTTATATTTGTATAATAAAATCATACAAATAGCCTTGAAGATATGAGGGTTTATGTCGTACCAAACAACTACCTCGGAATCCTAAAACCAGTTAGGGCTTAATTTACATAATATGATTATGCAAATACCTAACGAAAAGTTGAGGATTTATGTTGCACTAGGCAAACTACCTCGAAATCCTATGGCTTGGTTATTTAATTCTAAGAATGGTTTTGCTGAAGTAGACCCGAGTTTTGCTGATGACGATGGCCGTGCTGCCCACTGTGCTCCAAGCTCCTTGTTGTTGCAGAGGTTTAGTTTTAGAAGTCATAAATCAGGAGATGAGAGAAGTGTTTTGGTTCTAGAGAAAGTTTTAATTTTCATGTGTCTTTAATATTTTAATTAAAACAGGTCTTAGAGTTGATTAAACAGAACCGATTAAGATCCCACGGTTCCGTTATCCCGGCACCGTTATTTTCATCGAATTCACTTAGTCCGGATGAATTTGCTAAACTCAACTAAATGAGTTCCGCACTTTCATTTAGACAGTGGAAATCCCGTTAGCAACACGTGGGTTACATCATCCGAGGTATTCCCGATCATTCAATGAGACGTTTTAATTTAGTTATAGTTGTAGTTTTGTTGTTTTGTTTGTGATTAGATTTTGAGTTGTCTTATATTTTGAAATGTTGTGGCGGTGAATTTTATCTTGTAGTGTCTTTTAATTTAGTTATGGGTTTCAGTTTTGGTTTCTGTTCTAAAGGTGTAAGTTTTCATGCAACAGTTGTTTATCATGCAAGCAAAGTAAGCGCGATGCGATTACATAAATTGCAATAAAGTAAATTGCAATAAAATAAAAGCGTACCTGGAGGGTCTTCCCGTCATCCCAAGCTACACTTAAAAACACAGTTAGAATATTTAAGCATTTAAAGTAAGTTCCTAGGTAAAGCTAAGGGAAGGGTTATGGTTTTCTACCAAGTTCCTAATCCTATAGCTAGTCATTTCCTATGACGTCTAGGTTCTTGTATTTTAGTTTGGGGACGATTTTCTTCATCAAAGAACAACTAAGTTCAATTGTTCTTATAAATATCCTATCACATCGAGGAAGTGCTTAAGACGAATCTTAAACATCTTTTCAATATTTCTGGGATTGTTTTAAGTCCAAATGAATTTAATTATACAAATGGATTAATCGTCCGAGAGTTTAAGTTTTGTTGTCTTCGCTCAGTGAACTAGGACATTTGAATATCCTATGAGTGAAGTAACACTTCTTTTAACACTCCTTTTAAGAGTTATGACATCACGAGCTTTCGAGGGCAAATGGATGTTCAAGTGAGTTGTGATTTAATTTTTAGTTAATGGATTTAAGTTTGGAATAGTGTTCAAGTTGTTTTAGATTTATTTTGAATTCTTCACGTCTTAGGTGATGTCTTTTAATTCAATTTAATTTAACTTTGATTTAATTTAATTTAATTTAATTTAGTTTAGTTTTAATTTTAATTTAATTCTAATTTAATCCAATTTAGTTTAACTTGATGTGAATTAATTTAATTTGACTTGATTTAATTTAATTTGTTTAATTTAATTTAATTTGTTTTAATTTAATTTAATTTAATTTAAATTTTTTTTTAAATTTAATTTAATTTTAACTTAATTTAATTATTTAATTTAATTTAATTTATTTATTCAATTTAATTTAATTTAGTTTTATTATTATTATATTTTTTTTGATTTAATTTAATTTAATTTAATTTTTTTTAATTTAATTTTATTTTTAATTTTAATTTTAATTGAAACTTTAAAAAGAGTTTAATAATTTACCTTTAATTTAATTTAAATGATTGAATCTTTTAACATTTTTTAAACTTAAATTTGAATTACCATTTTAATTAAGAATTAAATATTATTGAGATGATTAATTTAGGGATCTTTAGATTAAAGAATAAATCTCTTCCTAATAATATCCCTATTTTAATAATTCCAATTTTATTATTCTTCCAAATTTAATTTATTATTTAATTAAGGTTTATTTTAATTATTTTAAATTGTTTAGTAGGTTTCTACCCTTTAATTATCTAAATTTCAATCATCCAAATCAGATTAAAATCAAATATTTTACCTATTAATTTTATTAAGCCTAAAGTTTTAATTAAGGGTTAAAATTTTAATTACCATTTTGCCCTTCAAGCCTAATAATTTCATAACTCACTAAATTGAGCTCAAATGAATTTGAAATTTTTATGTGACTTCACTCATATGTCAATAAAGACATTAGAGGAGAAAATGTGATTTTTCTGTATTTAATTTATTTATGTAATTATTTTTGGTGGAAAATAAGGATTTCCAAGGAAAATTTAATAATATGACCAAGGGAAAGTTTCTGTCCTTAAGAAAATTATGGGACATTCCTAATGACCAGAGGACCACTTGGACCAATTTTTGTGATTTTTTGAATTATATTTTATTTATTAAAATTATTTTAAGTTCTGGAGTATTAATTAATTTAAAAATAGAATATAAGTTGAAAAATGAATTTTATAATTTTTAAAATCCTCTCTGATATTAAGGATTCCATAGAACCAAATTTTACAATTTTCTGATTTTTCTTTAATTTATTGGAATTATTTTAGTGGAAATGCTAGAAAATGTATTTTTTAATTTTAAAAATTACCCCAAGGCTTTAAAATTTAATATCTCAAACTAGAGACATAAGAAAAATATGGGGTTTATTCCTAAGTGATTAAAATTCAAAATGTGACATTTTGATGAATTTTATTATTTTTGTAATTTTATTATTTTTTTATTATTAAAATATTAAAATAATACTAAAAAAATTAACTTTTTTAGAAAATTGGAATTTTAATTTTCTTAAATTCCCCTGATATCAGAGAGGCTCCAAAACCAATTTCGTGAATTTTTGAAAGGTATTTTGAAAGTTATGAATTTTTTAAAGTTTAAAATGACTAAATAGCTTAATCAACCCATTTAGCAGGGTTAACCAAACCCAATTGACTTCAAACTTTTATGGTGTGTTCCTCTGATCCTAAAGGTCAGTGGAGAATTGATTTCAAGTTAATTTGATGTATGGTTAGCTCTAATTAATTAGGGGTCTATTTTGGGTGTTTAAGCCAATTAGGGTTATTTTGAGTGAATTAACTCAAGCCCTATTTTTCCTAGGGTTCTCTGGTCATAAGGAACATCACCAAATTTTCCTAAAATTTATTTCACAACATGCTAATTTTTGGAATTAAAATACTCAAAACAGCCTCATGCATTTGAAAAATCAATAACCTTTCACAGAGATGGCCTCGACCTTGGAAAATTCGGGGAATGTTCCCAAGTTCAGAGGCTTCAAAAGCCCTATGGTCTCATGCCATGGTGAATTGTATGAATGCATGGAGAATTAAAACAATGCAGGGAGTAAATAATTAATTCAAATAAAAGTACTAGACAAAATTAATTAATTTCTTTTCCACATTATTCTCCTCTGTTCACTGAGCAAGAGGGTATTTTTATTTTATTTTTGTGATTTTCCTACACAAAGATATGGATTTTTGAAGTTCTGGTATTTAAATAAATCAAAAAATACCCTATTTATCTACTTATCCACATCGGCGCCGCGTCAACCTCAGCGTCTCCGAACAGCCACGCGGCACGCTCCCATTCGACGCCGCCTTCCGAGTCAGCGCCACGCGGCCCGCGGTTCACGTATCGTTTGCCGATCCGACGCCATCTGAGCCGTCCGTCCGCGCGTGTATTGAATGAACGGCATCCGTTCATCGTCCCCGAGCGTCCTAACCCGAGAGCCGTCTACCTTCTAGCCACTAAGATCTCACTCAATTCTTCATGGATTTTTATGTTCTTATGCTCTATGGATTCGTCTTGAAGAGACGAACACATCTATACGGCTAATGCTCATTGAAATCGACTCATTTGAAATGGAGAATGTTCAAAAGCTCGGGATGAAGAATTGATCCATACCTTAGCTCTGAGAGGTGAAGCCTCGATCAGAGATGTTCGGCACGTTCGTTGGAGCTGCAGGAGGCTAGGGATGAAGCCTGGGGATGTGGTGAATTGCCTAGGTGTGATTTCCACCAAGGTCAATCACAACCTTTGGAGTCTGAAACAACTGGGTGGCCTGGAGAGGGGGCTTTCACTGGAAAACTTCTTCTCTTGGCCCGGTGAAGGTGTAGGTGAGTTTAATTTGATTTTGGTGGAGGATTCGGGAGTGTCCCGTTCGGCTCGAGAATCGAGCTCCAAAATCGAGCTCAATCAATGGGGATTAGAGCGGGAGAACAGTGGGGATCAATTGCTCTAAGTCTGGAGGGGAGTGAGGAGTGATTTTGGCAGAGTTTTGGTATGGTCTGGTTCAGCACCCCTCATGGCCGAGAGGGGTGGTGTTTAAATAGGAGAGGGTGGAGGGCCTCCCAGGGAGAGTTAGGGCTTGGGATCAGCTGCTTAGGTCAAGGGCAGTAACGGCCATGGTGGCCATCGGGCATGGGGTAGCTCAGCGAAAGTAGAATCCCCAAAGTTGGCTCACATGTGAGCTCTCGGCCATGGTGTTTTCCGGCGACTGGTGGGCCGGCCACCAGGCATTGGTCACCATCTTGTTCGGGTGGGTCGAGGCTGGGGTTTGGTGCATTCAATCGAGGTTTGACATGTGTAAAGTGGTTGAACCAAAGTAGAAAGGGGAAGGGGCCATTTTAGCTTATTTTGGTCAACTTATGCAAATGGGTTGGGTGCACCTCCCCAAGACTCGGTTTTGGGCCGAGGAGGTCAGGTGGGTCAATCTCCCATGTGTGGTGGAGTCTACATCAAGGATTAGGTGGCAAAGCATGGTTTAGAGTGTGACATTCTTAAGGTAAAAAAGGCTTAAGAAGGATTAGGAAAGGGGGTCCTCCTTTTTCCATTAATGGCTTGATCACATGTCAAACTCTCCATGGCTTCATGTGGCTTGTCCATGGCTTGCATGGCTTGTCTTTGGCTTGGGGAAAGCTTGGTCAATTTCATGAAAATGGATTTTAGGAGTTTTTTGGTAATTTGATGGAAATTTGTATGAAACTTGATTTGGAATGATTTGATGATGAATTTAGGACTCAGGTATTGAGTTTAATTGAAAGTATGATGAGGGGAAATGTCATATGGGCTTTGGGACCAATTTTGGGCCTTTGGATGTGGCAAAGGATGGGCTTTTAAAATGGTTTAAGGAATGAGCCCTTAAGTTTAAAAAATGAATTTATGGATGGAAATTTTGTAAAGAGGTGGGGCCAAATAGTTGTTGAGCTTGGTTTAGGGATGTGTCATGAGTGGTTTGGAGTCTATTTGGTGTGATTTGGACTTGAATTGGTTTGAATTTGGGTTTATTTGGTAAGTGGGCCAATGTAGGTCAAATTGGGCTAACTTGGGCCAATGTTGGGCTAGAGTTGAAATTGATGTAAAATAAATGTTGGGAAATGTTTTTGGGAGCGTTTCAAAGAGGTTTTGGCTTTGGTTGGGTTTTGATTTTGGGGTTTGGGCCTATTTGGGTTAGGTTTGGGTTTAGGTCAAAATTGGGCTTTTTGATTTTGGGTTAGATTTGAGTGGGGTTTGGGTCAAAATCTTGGGCAAATCATGTTAGTGTTTTGTTTATGGGGATGTTAAGGAAGGTTTAGAAAAGATTTGGGGTTAATTGGAGTTGAATTGGGTGAGTTTGGGCTAAATTTGGGTCATGGGTCCAAATTGGGCTTTAAGGCCAAAAGTGAAATTGGATCCCAATGCCAATCAAATTGGGCTTGGATTTAGTCTAGATTGGTGTTTGGGATGTTGAATTAAAGTTTAGAATTGAATTGGACCAGAATTTGGGTCAATTGGGTAGGTTTGGTTTGACATTGGGTTTACTTTGGGTTAAAATGGGTCAAATTGGGGGTTTTGATAAAAGTGGGGTAAATTGACAAAATTGGCCCATGATGTAGTTGAACAAAATAAAATTGGGAATATTTGGGATTTTCTGGAATTTTCTGGGAATTTTTTGAATTTTTGGATTTTTTGGCCAAGAGGAGTATTTTGGGTATTTGGAGGGTATTGGGAGGTATTTTTGGAATTTTTGGTATTTTTGGGTATGGATGATCAATTTGAGTAATGTGGGAATGTTTGGGATTGATTTTGGGGATTTTGGGTAGTTTAGGTGATTTTGCAAATTTTGGAGGGTTTCAAGGGTTTTGGGTAGGGCGAAGTGGTGTAGGGTCCCGGGGTCAAAAATCGAAAACTTGGAAAATTGAAGATTGGGTGAATGTAAGTGGAATGAAATCATTTTTGTTGAGCCATGAAGCCATATCAAGTCCACATGAGCCATGGAGGGACTCATTTGAGGCATCCACTATGTTGTTCCTAACCCTCTTAGCCAAGGGCTTAGGGGTTAAGGACCATCCATGTGAACCACCTTCATGAGTCAGGAGGTCAAGTTGGGTATGGGTGTGGTTTTAGGAGGTGTGTGAAAGTGTAGTGTATAGGTGTAATGTGTGTGTAAGTCAGCCCCTTCACCAGACCAGGCCACCCAGGGCAGTCCTAAGGCCAAAGAGTCCTATAGGAACTCATCCTTTAAACTTCCACATTTGATCTCAACCCTCTAGGTGATTAGGGGTTTACAATCAAGTTTGTGGAGTTTGCAGGGAGTTAAGAAGTGGTTTGAATTTCTAAGTGGTCGGTCCCAATTCTAATCCTCTAGGATAGTCAAAGGAAAAGCCTAAGGCTAGATCCTAAGTACTAAAGAGAAGAAGAGAAGACCTCATCAAAAATGAGGTCAACAAATGGACCCCCAATAGGTGTGGTGTGCTAACCAAGCACACCGCGCGTATTGGCGTTGACCGAAAAATTATCAAAACCAACACAGATGTCCAAGTGACAAACTTAGGACGAAGTAGAAGAAATTTCACTGGGGAGTGTCAAGTATATCTCTAAGACTGGAGATTCCTGAACTCTCGCTGGGGAAAGGAAAAGGAGGTGAATCCCAAATCACATGATCCGGGGAATTCAATTTAGATTTTCGTTTTGTTTTAGTTTAAGTTTTGATGTGTAAGTTTAGATTTTGAGTTTCAATTTAGATTGAGGTTTGGTTTAAAATCAACTTGAGGAAATTTGAATTTGAAATTTGGATTCGAAATGAGAATTGAAACCTAAGTTCCAATCTCGGGATCGCAAGGAAAACCGGAATCGGGTACCAGCCGCAGAATGAGAATCGGAGTTTAAGTGTTGATTGAAGGGGATGAGAATCAGAATTTAGGTACTGATCTCGAAAGTTTAATGAGAATTGAAACGGAGTTTCAATCTCGAAAGTTTAAAGAGAACTGGAATCGGGTTCTAGTCTCGAAGGTTTAAAGAGAACTGGAATCTGGTTCCGGTCTCGAAGGTTTAAAGAGAACTGGAATCTGGTTCCGGTCTCGAAGGTTTAAAGAGAAATGGAAACTGGTTCCAATCTCGAAGGTCTAAAGAGAAGTGGAAACTGGTTCCAATCTCAAAGGTCTAAAGAGAAGTGGAAACTGGTTCCAATCTCAAAGGTCTAAAGAGAAATGGAAACTGGTTCCAATCTCAAAGGTCTAAAGAGAAATGGAAACTGGTTCCAATCTCAAAGGTCTAAAGAGAAATGGAAACTGGTTCCAATCTCAAAGGTCTAAAGAGAAATGGAAATGGATTCCAATCTCAAAGGTCTAAAGAGAAATGGAAACTGGTTCCAATCTCAAAGGTCTAAAGAGAAATGGAAACTGGTTCCAATCTCAAAGGTCTAGAGAGAAATGGAAACGGATTCCAATCTCAAAGGTCTAAAGAGAAATGGAAACTGGTTCCAATCTCAAAGGTCTAAAGAGAAATGGAAACTGGTTCCAATCTCAAAGGTCTAAAGAGAAATGGAAACTGGTTCCAATCTCAAAGGTCTAAAGAGAAATGGAAACTGGTTCCAATCTCAAAGGTCTAAAGAGAATTGGAAATGGATTCCAATCTCGGAAGTTTATTTGTGTGAAGAGGGATCCAGTCCCATGTCATCAGAACCAAATCGAACAAAGTTCGTGGCTCCGTGTCAATAGACCTAGTCGATCTCCATACGAGAAGAAAAGGTAGGCCACAAAAGTCGAAATGATTTTGATGTGACGAAAAAGGTTTAGGGTTCGAAATTGAAGTGTGGGTCTCCGTGAAGAAGAGTCGTCCCGACGAGAGAATTTCAAAGCTTCTTGAGATAAATCTCGATTTGGGGTTGATTTGAAAATGTTTGAAAATATGAATTTAGAGTGGGATCCGATTTGAGATTCATTTTCATTTTGTTTGTCCTTTAACTTTCCAAATGTTCATGTGAATTTTATTTAGCGTTCACGTGGATTTTGAAGTTATTTTTATGTTTGGATTTTTTTTTAAGGAAAAATAATTCTCATTTATTATTTATATTTTTATTTTCATCTTTTTTTAATCTCATTTTATTTTTATTATTATTATTTTTTTCTCTTCTGTTCTTTGTTCGAAGTTCGTTTAACTTTAATGGCGTTTCCCAGTCAATTTGCACAAAAGAGGTGAAGGCCAAAATTGTGACATGGTTACTTTCATTCCAATCATGTTGAAGATACATCATACAACTCGATCTGGAATACATCTCATACAATCCATGTAGACTCAAAACGGACTATGTATGATCTTTGTCGATCCATCCAAAAAGGTATCTGTCAAAAATCTATGTCTGAATAGTGAGGTACATGGTCAATAACATCACCTTCCAAGCCATCCTTGGCAAGGATGCCGTATTGATGTACGTTGGAGGTGTGATAGTTTCCATGCAACTCACAGCTCGTAAGGTCGGAGGCTCTCTAGCTCCGGGTCTAGCTGGAAGTGGTAAGGTGCTTTCCGTCGTCCATCCTTCGAAAGTAACCGAGATCCACTTCACTCGGTACTCCCGGTATGCAATGTTTAGCGACGTCCGCTCCGTTGCCCTTCGCATCATGACGGAACCTACCGGTAATGGTATCTTTACCGGCCCTCGAAACTCACTCGGGCTCTGCTATCCGGAGGTTAGATCCGAACATGATATTACACTCGTTCGTAAAAGAAATCGTGCGGAAAGGTCTAACAAAGTCGCGGTGATCTATGTGCGGGGAATGCGGTCACCCTTCTTGTAAATGTTAATGATGCAACCGTTGGGTATGCAATCTGTCGGCGGTACCCTCCATGTTATCATTCTTTTTACCATCCTTTTAATGACTAATGGCATTGGATCCACCTCGGCCATGACAGAGTATTCCCGGTGGGTTTCCTTCCTGTCTTCTCGCGAAGTTGTAGCAGACATCCACATTGTATTGTAACTCTCCCCTTCCCCGGCATCCATCTCCGGGGTTCCGAGTAAGTGTTTTCTCTTAAGCGACCCGCTCGGCCCATCTTTTTCAAATCCCGGATGCGATCCACGATTTGTTGTTGTTCGTATTCTGAGAACACGTCTGTATGTAACTCGAGGCCTTCTAGTATTTTGATCCTCCTGCCTCTGATTCTCTCGAAGTATTCAAAAGTTTTCTTCTGGACATTCTGTATTCTTTCTAGCTCGTATTCTGGGATAATTTGCAAATGGCGAGGCCTGGTGACGTATCGTGGGATATATGGCTCAATCCCTTCACGTTCTCCTCGCATACCTCGGCTCCTCGGGGATGATGTCCGTCGGGACATCCTCCGGGGTTGCTTCTGCAACAAGGTCATGCATTACTGGTGGCTTTGTCTGGTGGCGTTGTAGCCTCCTTTCTTCTGTTATTCTCGAGATTTCCCTGGTCTCTTCTGTTACCCTCGGAGCTGGTCTCCTTTCTTCGAGTTCTCGGTGAATTGGTGTCCTCGAAGTGTATGCACGGCAGTAGCAATCGCCTCGTCGCGCCGGTCCGTCTGCTAATTTAGTTAACATCTTGCGGATACGACGATTTTTATTTCTTCATTGAGTTGTCGTGAGAGTAGCTCTTCGTACTTCCCGAATTTCGTGGGCGCGGCGCCGACAAGCTCGCCCTCTGCCGTAGCGACTACGCATTTGATTCTCTTGTCTTCTTCGGTGTTTGTTCTTCTTTTCTTCATCGCTGGATTGGTGGCTTGGGCCACCCACTTTCATTATCGTCCGATCGGGCGCTTCTTCTCGGTCAATCGGGACCCAGGTCACTTTCCTCGTATTGCGAGCCCGCCGGTGCGAAGTCCGAGTCAATCTCTATTATCGCTCCATCTTTCACCCTCTTTTCGTCGAGTGCAAGGCTTACGCCATTTCTAAAGTTCGGGACCAACCGCCCGCTCGACATTTCCTCGCGAAGAGACAAGGAAAAGGATCGGGGTCGTACTTAAGAACAAGAACATTAAGAAAATGTTTATTAAAGACAGTTTTTTTTTATTACTTTTGTATTTTTCAATTTAACAGGAATGAAGTGGGATAAGATCAGGAAAGAAATTTTGATATGGAAGAGAAAACAAGGAAAACTTTATTATCATGATTTTATTTATTCTAGTACATTTTTTATTATTTTGGGTTCGGACCCAGTCATAAGTAATTACTTCACCCGTGCTTCTAGGGATGAAAAATTCATTCTTTCGAAACATCAGGTAGCGTAATACTTTTTTAAGTATCGTCCATTGATCGGAAGCATATGTCGTTCTCCTTGGCAATTCACTAGCTGGTAGGAGCCTCCTGAGTAGACTGCCTCAACTACAAATGGTCCCTCCCAAGTGGGTTCAAATTTTCCTCCTATCTTGCGGTGTGCAAGAATAGGTCTTTTGAGAATGAGAACTAAGTCACCGACTTTGAAGGTTCTTGGACGGACCCGATCCGTCATGGGCTCGAACCATCTTAGCCCGGTATAGTTCTAAATTCTGTCGCGTCGCAAGTCTTTCCCCTTCCGGGCTTTCCAATTCTTCTAGTCGTAATTTGACATTCTCTTCCGTCGTGATTTTGTTTGCAACCGCAATTCGAGTGAAGGAAGCCGGACCTCTAAGGGTAACACTCGCCTCGGACCCATACACCAGAGCGTAAGGTGTAGCTTGAGTAGGAGTTCTGAAGGTTGTCTGGTAGGCCCATAAGGCTTCTAATAACTTCTCGTGCTAATTTCTCCTATTTTCGTCTAAAGTCTTCTTTAAAATTTGAACGAGAGTTTTATTAAAAGACTCAGCCAGGCCGTTCGCTCTCGGGTAGTAAATTGTTGAATACCGCCAGTCGATTCCATGTCTCCTGACAAAATTGTTGATTTGCGAGCTTCTGAATGCTGACCCATTATCTGAGATGATCCTGCACGGCACTCCGAAACGGTAAACAACTTGGTTCTTGAAAAATTGTAGCACGTGGTGTGCTTTTACTTCTCTAAGTGGAACTGCCTCTGCCCACTTTGAAAAGTAATCTGTAGCCGCAAGAATGAAGCGATGTCCTTTTGAAGATGGTGGTTCTATTGGACCCACTATATCCGTGCCCCAACATTCAAATGGCCACGACGCAATTGTCGGATGTAGCACATTTGGAGGTTGGTGTAGAACCACTCCGTGCACTCGACACCGGTGACGGCTCTCGGCGATTTTCATGCGATCGGTCATCATCGAGGCCGTAGTACCCTAGTCTTTTAATTTTCATTTTCATCTTTGGACCCGATCGTTGAGCGCCACGCAGTCCCGAATGCACCTCTTTAACAATTTCACGGGCCTCGGACCCGCTTAGGCACCTTAGCCACATTTGATCAAAAGACCTTCCGTATAATGTGTTGTTTATTAATGCGTAGGACGAAGTTCTTTTCTTGATCCGGTGGGCTAACGACCTATCGTCCGGTAGTTTTCCTGCTGTGCGAATCTCATTAATGGCCGTCGCCAATCTTCGTGTTTTCCGTCACTCGCTGCAATCGATCCTTTTTCCTTCTCCGATTTGTGTATTGTGTCTATGTCGAGTTGTGATAGGACTCGACGTCCGTGAACCGACACTTCCACCGATTCATCTTGCAAACGAGCAAATTCTTTTGCGAGACGGGTTAGCGCATCCGCTAAAGCGTTTTCTCTGGGAATTTTGTAGATTGTCACATTCGGAATCGTTCCAACATATCGTATGGCATACCGGAAGTACTACTCGAGTCTTGGTTTTAAAATTCCGTATTGTCCGGCGATCCGTTGAATGATTAACTCGCGAATCCCCGTAGATGTTGATGTCTCGTTATACCCATTTGAATAGTTAATTCCAGATTCTGTTATGAGGGCTTCGTATTCCGCTTCGTTGTTTGTACATGGCTCGTCGGGTGATAGGAGTATCTTAACATCCCCCGCTCCGGTGTTATAAAGATTAATCCGATCCCCGCCTTACCGGCACTATCACTTGCGATTCTTCGTCTTTATGTGTCGAAGATGCTCCGTCGAAATACAATTCCCAACGTCGATCATCGTGGTCTTCTAAGCTCATTATTTGTTCATCCGGCAAGTCGTCATTGAGAGGAGATTCCGCCGCAAAGGGTGTGCTGCGAGGAAGTCTGCTAAGACTTGTCCCTTTACGGCACGAAGAGGCACGAAAGTTATATCAAATTGCAATAATATCATTGACCATCTGGCAAGTCTGTCGGAAAGCGTTGGACGGGTCATCAAGTATTGCAATGGATTAAATTTTGAAATCAGGATGACCTTATGAGAAAGCATGTAATGCCTGAGCTTTTGAGCGGCGAAGATCAGGGCCAAACAATGCTTTTCAATTGCGGGATACCTTATTTCCGTCGGAAGTAAACAACGGCTTAGGTAGTAAAGAGCATTTTCTTTACCCTCATCATCGACTCGGCTAACAGGGCTCCGAGAGAGTCGTCTAAAGCCGCGGTATAAAGTATCGGCGGTCTACTCCGAGACCGGGGCTGCTAAGACAGGAGGTGTCATTAAATATTGTTTAATGTCCTCGAAGACCCTCTCGGCATTTCTCTTCCCAAATAAATTTGGAGTCCTTTTTAACTAATGCCGAGAAAGGTCGACAACTACTCGACAAGTTTGAGATAAAGCGTCGAAGATATGCCAACTTCCCTTGAAAAGATCGTAGTTGTTTTAAGGTTCGGGAGGTGGCATTTCTAAGATAGCTTTAATCTTTTCCGGTCGATTTCAATTCCGCGATGTCGGACAACGAATCCTAAGAATTTCCCGGAGGTGACGCCGAAGGCGCATTTTAAGGGATTCATCTTAAGGTTAAATTGTCTTAATCGTTCGAAAAAAATTCTCAAATCATACAGGTGGTTTTCCATTACTTTGCTTTTGATGACCACATCGTCTACGTAGCATTCGACTTTATTGTGGATGAGATCATCAAAAATTCTTGTCATCGCTCTCGGTAGGTTGCTCCTCGCGTTCTTCGGATCCGAATGGCATCACCGTGTAGCAATATACTCCGATCGGCGTTCGAATGCCGTAAGTTTTTCATCTTCGGAGCCATTTTTATCTGGTTGTATCCTGAAGAGCCATCCATGAATGAGAATATTTCATGTGTTGAAGCGATGTCGATCATTAATTCTGGGATCGGTAGGGGAAATTCATCTTTTGGACATGCCTTGTTTAAATCTCTGAAATCTACACAAATTCTGATCTAACCATTCTTCTTTCTGACTGGTACCACGTTGGCTAACCAAGTCGGGTATTGTTCTTCACGGACAAATTTAGCGTCTATTAGCTTTTTAACTTCGGCTATGACTTGTTGTTCGATTTCTAGACGCATTCTTCCGGGACCTTGTCCGACCGGAACGTAGCGGGATCCACCCCTAGCTTATGGATCGTGACCTCCGGAGCTAAACCTGGCATCTCATCGTAGCTCCAAGCAAAATAGTCTTTAAATTCCATTAATAACTTGATTATTTCTTCGGAGTCTTCTTTATTGAGTAAGGAGCTAACAAAGGTAGTCTAGGTTCTTCGCTAGTACCTAAGTTAACTTCCGTTAACTCATCTATTGTAGATTTGATCTCTTCTTCAAACTCTGGTGGAGCATCTCCAATTTGTAAATCTTCGAGCTCTTCTGTAGTTTCCATGCGGCTTTCATTAGACTCGCAGGTGACAATCAAGCAAAATTCGACATCGTCAACTGATCCTACTGTGCTGAATCCGAGACCATGTTTTGAGTTGGGTGGACGACCGGAGTTATTCTATAAATTTTCAAAATGTTGTGATCGACCCTTTGTCCATTGTCGAGGTAAGAAACCACGCTGAATTAAATTTTGAACACAGGGAGAGTACCACTCAAAAGGCAGTTCCATTAATTCTGACGAAGTAGCATCTTCAAATTGTACATTATTTTCAGTTTTGGAGGAAGGAGCACCACGGCAGAATTTGATGGGCTTTGCACCACCGCTACGTACCTCTTTGACCTCCATACCCTCGATCTTATTAGAATGGATCGGGGTCGGGGTCATAGTATGTACATAGTGGTTAATCTTCTCGTACATCGATTTATATTCTTCGTTTCTTTCATCTTCGAGAGGGATTCTGAATTGCGGCTTCTTCCGACTTATTGTCGCTCGCTTCTTGTTTGATTTCTTTTCTTCTTCGTAACTATCTTCCCAATCGACATTGATGGCCGGTTTCCTTCGTCCAATCATCCTAATGTCTCTGCCACGACCTCGTCCCCGGCCTCGACCTCGGATGCGAGTTGTGGAGAAACCTTCACCATCTCGCCGTAAGGGAGTGGTGAGTGACTGTTGGACTAGAACTTCAGGTTCTTCGTCGTCCCAAATTTCTTTTGCTTCATTTGTCATGGTATCTCTGGAGAAGATTGTTTTCTTCGGAGGTGCATAATAAGCTGCATCTTCATGGATTCCGATTTCATGTACGGAGAACGGTTGTAAGTCACCTTTAATGCACTCGTTCCCCTCCATCGTAGTACTTAATGCATCGATGTAGAGATGATGGTACCATCCGGTTTTCATGTATCCATGGTCGGCCCAAGTAGAGCGTTGAACGATGTTTCGAATCAATTATGTGAAATTTCGCGGTTGTCTTTACTAAGTCGCCGGTCTTCATCGGCGAGTGTTATTGATCCGAGGGCTCTTTCTCCTTTCTCGGTCGAATCCTCATAATAACATTTTGTCCGCTTCGAGCTCGCGAGCATCAATCTCCAAGTATGCTTAGCGTTCGAAGATTCATTATATTGATTGATGCTCTCGGATCCACCAATACTCGGAGAGCGTAAACTTCCCAATTGTAACCGAAATGTACAATGGTCGGTTGTGGTCTGTCGTCCCAAGTAGTAGGTCGTTGTCCGTGAAGGTAACACCTCGTCGTTCCTTTAACGAGCAAACCTCATCTAAGGACTCTCCGGCCATTTGAGCTAAGCAAATTTCTGGATCAAGTAAGGCCTTAATCAGAGCTTCTCTCATCTCCTTTGATAAGATGAGAGCGTCGTAGATGCTCAGTTTGGCTGGTAGTTTCCTAAGATGGGCTAGCACGTTGTAATCCACCATGTTTCCATATGCCTCGTTGTCTTCCCGAATGGGTATTTCTTCTGCCGGGGTTGGTTCTTCCTGAACAACCACCTGCTTTCCTTTGTCCTTTGGACCCATTCTTGGAGGTAGAACTCTTCCACTTCTTAAGTTGACTTCTGTGATTTCTTCTGAATTTAGCATTGAGTTTGCTGGTATCTCCTCCTGAACTGGAACGACAAGTTCTTCAGGATTAGCTTCGGAGTCTGAAGGCTCTAACTCTATTGTGATTGGAGTTCCTCGAAATTCGCAAATAGATTCGTTGCTTGTTGAACTCTCGTAGCCTTTCTGGTGGATGTCTTCTTCGTCATTGTGATCGTTGAGATTGTGTATGATTTGAGAATTGTTATTTGTATCGGAATCGACGTCCGGATTAGGTTGATTGTCGCTAGTTACGTAATCGTTAGAAACAGTCAAAACATAGCCAACGCCATAACCCTTATCATTATAAGATCCCACCGGGTGGGCGGATAATCATACGAGTCGGAGGTTCGAGGGATTTCTCCCCCGAATCGGAAACAACTATCCTAGGATAAGCAGCCCCTAGTCTAGCCTTAGGTGCCTCGGTCTTCTCTTCTTCGTCAACTTTCTTCTTTTCTTCAGCCGTCTCTTGTTGAGGTGGTTCTTCTATCGCAAGTGATAGCGCCGACTAGACAGTTTTTGAACTCTGAACTGAGGCTCGCACCGAAGCGGTTTGGATGTGATCCAAAACCTTCTTCGAAGACTTTGTCCAAGCGGTAGTCCATCCATCATCAGTCGCATAGGGATCTATTGGAACAATGAAATCCGTCGAGATAACATTGACGGAACCTCCTTTCTGGGGTTCTTTCATGTATTCTTTCGGGATCGTTATATTCCCTTTCCGAAGATTGTCATGGAGCCAACTTTTGAAGGTAATACAATCTTCTATCTTGTGTCCAAGCATCCGGAGGTAAGGGAAAAAGTTGGGATCACCTTTCTTGTCGACTTCTTCTGGTCTTTTAGGCTCTGGCAGTTGGAAATCTGGAGTCTTCATCAGGCTGCGGAACATTTTCGGCACTGCCTCATTCTTGAACGGATACTCCTCGCTCGAGAACTCCTTAAACGTCCTTTGTGGACGAGGCGGTTGTTCATATTGTCGAGATGACCGATAGCTGGGTCGGGGTTCGTTGGTAATTCTGTTGAGTTTGCTGCGGCCGTTCTGACGATATTTGTATCGGTTGCTTGCCTTTATCGACTGCCGCGACGACCCCGGACTTCTTTTCAAAAGTTTTCATGGGCTTCTGTTTGTCCGTTTTATCGGTGAAACTCAATTGCTTCGCCTCCTCTTGCAAGCTTCCGGCCTTGCTTAACAACTTCTCGAAAGTCTTAATAGTAAATCCCTCGAGGAGAAGTGCTATCGGCCATGGATGCTTTTTAGTAAAATGCCGATCGCATGCTCGTTCTTGTAACCGTGGCTCACACTTCATACTTAGGTTCCTCTATCGAAGTATGTAGTCCACCAAAGTTTCGTTCGGCTTCTCGCTTCTCTACCACTAAATCACCTATGCGTGATGTGGTGCCGAGCTCCGGCAAATCGCTCGATGAAGAGGTTCTCTAATTCTGAAAATGTCTTCACCGAATCGTTTGGTAATTCCGCATACCAATCAAAGGCGATCCCTGACAGGCTGCTGACAAATTGTCGGAAAAGTAAAGCATCACTTCCGCCGGCATTGCAACAACTGGCACGAAAATGTGCAACATGCCGCCGAGGGTTTCCGGTTCCATCAAAGATCTTGAATCGTAGGTGGTACAAAGCCTTTCGGATATCGGACGACGTCGAATTCTTCGTGGTAAGGTCTACCCGTCCGAATGGATGTCCCGCTCTTTGATTGTGCCAAGGCTTCTCGCACCTGCTGTTCCACCAAGCTCTTAATATCCTTTTCCGAAATCATACTTTGTGTTGCATCCTTCTTTAGTTGATCATCCCCGTTGACGGATGTAATCTCCTTTCCTCCGTCTACAATGTGAATGACTTCTGGGGGTGTTTCTCTTTGGGGTTGAACCTGACTCTGGAGAGCGGCTAGGGCTACAGCCATCTCTTCCATCCTTTTCGCCATTTGGGCGATCATATCATCTTTCTCTTGAAGCTGCCTCCTCATTACTTCCGCCTCCTCTCTTCTCGCGACTGCAGGAGCACCTTGTGAGGCCGACGAAGCTCGTGTTTCTACCATGTTAATTTCTCGCATACTCATCATCCATGAACTCGACGAGTCAACTTCATCTCCGAATTTCTCTTCTCTTTCCCTTGCTAGTCGACGAATATCGGCTCTTAACTTTTCCATAGCGTCTTCTAATGGCCTTTTCCGTATATCCTTGCAGGTGTCATGTGATAACCGTCGAGTTTCTTTCTCATGAGTCCCCTTCTATCGCGGTAGCACTTTCTTCGGACTCAAGTCTCCCGACGAGACTTTCCTTTCCGGTCATTGTTTCGGTCTTAATTGGTCGGTAGTGGGACGCCATACCATCCTTCTAGCAGACAGAAGGCCTAGGACCGGATGGTCCGTCGACTCGAATGTCGGAAGGTGGTATCCTCCCTGATCTGTAAACCTGAAACAACAACAGGTGGGCTAGCCTTCATTTTCTTATTTGGTTCTTCTGCAGCGATAGCAGATTCTACTCGCGGCCCAAGACGAGATTTGGCTGGCACCCGCCCTATCCTTCTTAAAATTTCCGACACAGGGCATCTTTCCTTCTTTGCTAACTTTTCAATCACAGTCTGTAATCGGGCAAGTGGTGTAACCCTAGCCCTCTTTCTTCTGTTGTCGCTATAGTATGCGGGCCGAGGTAATGTAGAGGCAATCCTGCGGACATTTTCCTCGTCGACCGCGGCGGAAAGGGGATGGAATCTACTTCCTTCCAAAAGGGGTGTATACTCGGACAATGGTATGTATTCGGGTAGTGGTGTGTATTCGGGAATTTATTCTAGGAAAGCGACTTCGACAGCTCCGGCCTTCCCGGCAATCTTCCCGCCTCTGTTTCTCCTCCGAGTCCGTGTTAGGGGTGGAACCCTCGAGCCGAACCCAATTTCAAAAACGAAGGTCTTGTACGGAAATCCGTACCCTCCACGGTAACATGCTCGTTGCAAATTTGAACTTCCTTCCCCTTCGGCTTGGCGGGAGCCGGGTAGGTGCAGAGACGACTAGACCAGGTGGGGTAGAGATAACGGTCCTTCTATGGACAGCGATACTCCTCTCACTGGAACCCTTTGCAGAGGAGGAAATTCTCGAGTTGATTTAAGGTTGAACTCAATCATGGGTTTCTCGCTTCGACACTTTGTCCATTAGTGCGAAAAGGGTAACGTCGGCGATCTTGACATTTGTGTTCTCAAATCCTTGTCCAAACCGGATGATCCCATTGTCGGGCAACTCATCCTTGTAAACGGCGAAGTCCGATCCATTGGTGAAGGAGAAAATCGAGCTTTGGGGCTTCCATTTCGCAAGGTAGATTCTGATTGTCGGTCCCAAATTATGCTTCTTCTCATCAGGACGAAAAGAAAGGAAACGAAAAGTGTCCGAACACATTCTTGTTCATGTATATTTGTTAAAAGAGTCATTCATTAGAGGGTTTGTTTATTTAGAACGGAATGTTCGAAGGTGTAGAGAAGGTAATGAATCTGATTCAAAATTAGAAAGGAAAAGAAAGTCTTATGCAAGACTTCTCGACTCGAAGGATTACTCCTAAACTAACACCTATCGGGGTCCACCCCACCTCGTAAATGAGGTAAAAGGATCTCGTAACCTCTCTATTTAAGGGTGTCTAAACAGTGGCTCCTAAATCCGAGAGAATGTTGGCCATACTCGTTCAAGGTAGAAATAAACATAATATTCCAACGGAAAGAAGGGTAGTTTGATCCATTAGGGACATGGATACACTACCGATTTTTGAAAGCATAACTATTTGATTAAAATGGAGAGAGGAACTAATCCCCAGCGGAGTCGCCAGAAATTGTACGGCTTATTTTTAGGTTATGTGTTTTATTTTAAAAAGGGGGGTCGCCTACAGAAATTGTCGGCGAATTTTAATTTAATTTAAATAAATAATTTGAAAAGTAATATTTGATTTTAAAAATAAATTTAAATTTGAAAATTTTAAGATATGAAATCAAACCGATCTCACATCCCAAATAGTTTATATAAATGAGCATCGCATCACAAACCGTGTATCTATCCCGAAGAATAGACACATTGTTTGATGATGGGGCTCGATTAAATAAACTAGAAGATTTGTGACATCCGTTTGGTCTGCGAACCAATTTTATAAGCCGACAAATTCCCCTGTTTAATATGAAAACATTAAACAGTGGTTTATATTACTCGGGTTCTTAAAATTCCCTATAAGGGCAAGCCCCTATAGTTAATTACATCTCAAGTGACGGGAATCACCTAAGAAAACTCTCGATAATAATCAGTAGTTCTGCTCTCAAGAATTTCAAAGTTTAAGTTTTCAAGGGATTGAATTTTGGAATTTCAATAGGGAATGGATCAAGTTTGGAACATTTTGTTTTTGGAATTCAAAGGAAGAAAGGTAGGAGAAATCACAGATTCGAAGCGAACTTCGATAATTTCCCAACTATCCTATTGTTTGGCTTGAATTTAGGAAGGTCCTAATATTATCTTATATTTCGATCTTGCCAATTTTAGTTAATTTGGACTTATATTTGTATAATAAAATCATACAAATAGCCTTGAAGATATGAGGGTTTATGTCGTACCAAACAACTACCTCGGAATCCTAAAACCAGTTAGGGCTTAATTTACATAATATGATTATGCAAATACCTAACGAAAAGTTGAGGATTTATGTTGCACTAAGCAAACTACCTCGAAATCCTATGGCTTGGTTATTTAATTCTAAGAATGGTTTTGCTTGAAGTAGACCCGAGTTTTGCTGATGACGATGGCCGTGCTGCCCACTGTGCTCCAAGCTCCTTGTTGTTGTAGAGGTTTAGTTTTAGAAGTCATAAATCAGGAGATGAGAGAAGTGTTTTGGTTCTAGAGAAAGTTTTAATTTTCATGTGTCTTTAATAGTTTAATTAAAACAGGTCTTAGAGTTGATTAAACAGAACCGATTAAGATCCCACGGTTCCGTCATCCCGGCACCGTTATTTTCATCGAATTCACTTAGTCCAGATGAATTTGCTAAACTCAACTAAATGAGTTCCGCACTTTCATTTAGACCGTGGGAAATCCCGTTAGCAACACGTGGGTTACATCATTCGAGGTATTCCCGATCATTCAATGAGACGTTTTAATTTAGTTATAGTTGTAGTTTTGTTGTTTTGTTTGTGATTAGATTTTGAGTTGTCTTATATTTTGAAATGTTGTGGCGGTGAATTTTATCTTGTAGTGTCTTTTAATTTAGTTATGGGTTTCAGTTTTGGTTTCTGTCCTAAAGGTGTAAGTTTTCATGCAACAGTTGTTTATCATGCAAGCAAAGTAAGCGCGATGCGATTAAATAAATTGCAATAAAGTAAATTGCAATAAAATAAAAGCGTACCTGGAGGGTCTTCCCGTCATCCCAAGCTGCACTTAAAAACACAGTTAGAATATTTAAGAATTTAAAGTAAGTTCCTAGGTAAAGCTAAGGGAAGGGTTATGGTTTTCTACCAAGTTCCTAATCCTATAGCTAGTCATTTCCTATGGCGTCTAGGTTCTTGTATTTTAGTTTGGGGACGATTTTCTTCATCAGAGAACAACTAAGTTCAATTGTTCTTATAAATATCCTATCACATTGAGGAAGTGCTTAAGACGAATCTTAAACATCTTTTCAATATTTCTAGGATTGTTTTAAGTCCAAATGAATTTAATTATACAAATGGATTAATCGTCCGAGAGTTTAAGTTTTGTTGTCTTGCTCAGTGAACTAGGACATTTGAATATCCTATGAGTGAAGTAACACTTCTTTTAACACTCCTTTTAAGAGTTATGACATCACGAGCTTTCGAGGGCAAATGGATGTTCAAGTGAGTTGTGATTTAATTTTTAGTTAATGGATTTAAGTTTGGAATAGTGTTCAAGTTGTTTTAGATTTATTTTGAATTCTTCACGTCTTAGGTGATGTCTTTTAATTCAATTTAATTTAACTTTGATTTAATTTAATTTAATTTAATTTAGTTTAGTTTTAATTTTAATTTAATTCTGATTTAATCCAATTTAGTTTAACTTGATGTGAATTAATTTAATTTGACTTGATTTAATTTAATTTGTTTAATTTAATTTAATTTGTTTTAATTTAATTTAATATATTTTTTTTAAATTTAATTTAATTTAATTTAATTTAATTTAATCTTAACTTAATTTAATTATTTAATTTAATTTAATTTATTTATTCAATTTAATTTAATTTAGTTTTATTATTATTATATTTTTTTGATTTAATTTAATTTAATTTAATTTTTTTTAATTTAATTTTATTTTTAATTTTAATTTTAATTGAAACTTTAAAAAGAGTTTAATAATTTACCTTTAATTTAATTTAAATGATTGAATCTTTTAACATTTTTTAAACTTAAATTTGAATTACCATTTTAATTAAGAATTAAATATTATTGAGATGATTAATTTAGGGATCTTTAGATTAAAGAATAAATCTCTTCCTAATAATATCCCTATTTTAATAATTCCAATTTTATTATTCTTCCAAATTTAATTTATTATTTAATTAAGGTTTATTTTAATTATTTTAAATTGTTTAGTAGGTTTCTACCCTTTAATTATCTAAATTTCAATCATCCAAATCAGATTAAAATCAAATATTTTACCTATTAATTTTATTAAGCCTAAAGTTTTAATTAAGGGTTAAAATTTTAATTACCATTTTGCCCTTCAAGCCTAATAATTTCATAACTCACTAAATTGAGCTCAAATGAATTTGAAATTTTTATGTGACTTCACTCATATGTCAATAAAGACATTAGAGGAGAAAATGTGATTTTTCTGTATTTAATTTATTTATGTAATTATTTTTGGTGGAAAATAAGGATTTCCAAGGAAAATTTAATAATATGACCAAGGGAAAGTTTCTATCCTTACGAAAATTATGGGACATTCCTAATGACCAGAGGACCACTTGGACCAATTTTTGTGATTTTTTGAATTATATTTTATTTATTAAAATTATTTTAAGTTCTGAGTATTAATTAATTTAAAAATAGAATATAAGTTGAAAAATGAATTTTATAATTTTTAAAATCCTCTCTGATATTAAGGATTCCAGAGAACCAAATTTTACAATTTTCTGATTTTTCTTTAATTTATTGGAATTATTTTAGTGGAAATGCTAGAAAATGTATTTTTTAATTTTAAAAATTACCCCAAGGCTTTAAAATTTAATATCTCAACCTAGAGACATAATAAAAATATGGGGTTTATTCCTAAGTGATTAAAATTCAAAATGTGACATTTTGATGAATTTTATTATTTTTGTAATTATTATTATTTTTTTATTATTAAAATATTAAAATAATACTAAAAAAATTAAATTTTTTAGAAAATTAGAATTTTAATTTTCTTAAATTCCCCTGATATCAGAGAGGCTCCAAAACCAATTTGGTGAATTTTTGAAAGGTATTTTGAAAGTTATGATTTAAAGTTTAAAATGACTAAATGGCTTAATCAACCCATTTAGTAGGGTTAACCAAACCCAATTGACTTCAAACTTTTATGGTGGGTTCCTCTGATCCTAAAGGTCAGTGGAGAATTGATTTCAAGTCAATTTGATGTATGGTTAGCTCTAATTAATTAGGGGTCTATTTTGGGTGTTTAAGCCAATTAGGGTTATTTTGAGTGAATTAACTCAAGCCCTATTTTTCCTAGGGTTCTCTGGTCATAAGGAACATCACCAAATTTTCCTAAAATTTATTTCACAACATACTAATTTTTGGAATTAAAATACTCAAAACAGCCACATGCATTTGAAAAATCAATAACTTTTCACAGAGATGGCCTCTGACCTTGGAAAATTCAGGGAATGTTCCCAAGTTCAGAGGCTTCAAAAGCCCTATGGTCTTATGCCATGGTGAATTGTATGAATGCATGGAGAATTAAAACAATGCAGGGAGTAAATAATTAATTAAAAATAAAGTACTGGACAAAATTAATTAATTTCTTTTCCACATTATTCTCCTCCGTTCACCGAGCAAGAGGGTATTTTTATTTTATTTTTGTGATTTTCCTACACAAAGATATGGATTTTTGAAGTTCTGGTATTTAAATAAATCAGAAAATACCCTATTTATCTACTTATCCACATCGGCGCCGCGTCAACCTCAGCGTCTCCGAACAGCCACGCGGCGCGCTCCCATTCGACACCGCCTTCCGAGTCAGCGCCACGCGGCCCGCAGTTCACGTATCGTTTGCCGATCCGACGCCATCTGAGCCGTCCGTCCGCGCGTGTAATGAATGAACGGCATCCGTTCATCGTCCCCGAGCGTCCTAACCCGAGAGCCGTCTACCTTCTAGCCCTAAGATCTCACTCAATTCTCCATGGATTTTTATGTTCTTATGCTCTATGGATTCGTCTTGAAGAGACGAACACATCTATACGGCTAATGCTCATTGAAATCGACTCATTTGAAATGGAGAATGTTCAGAAGATCGGGATGAAGAATTGATCCATACCTTAGCTCTGAGAGGTGAAGCCTCGATCAGAGATGTTCGGCACGTTCGTTGGAGCTGCAGGAGGCTAGGGATGAAGCCTAGGAATGTGGTGAATTGCCTAGGTGTGATTTCCACCAAGGCCAATCACAACCTTTGGAGTCTGGAATAACTGGGTGGCCTGGAGAGGGGGCTTTCACTGGAAAACTTCTTCTCTTGGCCTGGTGAAGGTGTAGGTGAGTTTAATTTGATTTTGGTGGAGGATTCAGGAGTGTCCCGTTCGGCCTAAGAATCGAGCTCCAAAATCGAGCTCAATCAATGGGGATTAGAGCGAGGAGGACGAGTAGGGATCAATTGCTCTAAGTCCGGAGGGGAGTGAGGAGTGATTTTGGCGAGTTTTGGTATGGTCCGGTTCAAGCACCTTTCATGGCCGAGAGGGGTGGTGTTTAAATAGGAGAGGGTGGAGGGCCTCCCGAGGAGAGTTAGGGCTTGGGATCGACCGCTTAGGTCAAGGGCGGAACGGCCATGGTGGCCATTGGGCATGGGGCGGCTCAACGAAAGTAGAATCCCCAAAGTTGGCTCACATGTGAGCTCTCGGCCATGGTGTTTTCCGGCGACCCGGTGGCCGGCCGGCCGTGCATTGGTCACCATCTTGTTCGGGTGGGTCGTGGCCGGGGTTTGGTGCATTCAATCGAGGTTTGACATGTGTAAAGTGGTTGAACCAAAGTAGAAAGGGGAAGGGGCCATTTTAGCTTATTTTGGTCAACCTATGCAAATGGGTTGGGTGCACCTCCCCAAGACCTGGTTTTGGGCCGAGGAGGTCGGTGGGTCAATCTCCCATGTGTGGTGGAGTCTCCATCAAGGATTAGGTGGCAAAGCATGGTTTAGAGTGTGACATGCTTAAGGTAAAAAGGCTTAAGAAGGATTAGGAAAGTGGGTCCTCCTTTTTCCATTAATGGCTTGATCACATGTCAAACTCTCCATGGCTTCATGTGGCTTGTCCATGGCTTGCATGGCTTGTCTTTGGCTTGGGGAAAGCTTGGTCAATTTCATGAAAATGGATTTTAGGAGTTTTTTGGTAATTTGATGGAAATTTGTATGAAACTTGATTTGGAATGATTTGATGATGAATTTAGGACTTAGGTATTGAGTTTAATTGAAAGTATGATGAGGGGAAATGTCATATGGGCTTTGGGACCAATTTTGGGCCTTTGGATGTGGTAAAGGATGGGCTTTTAAAATGGTTTAAGGAATGGGCCCTTAAGTTTAAAAAATGAATTTATGGATGGAAATTTTGTAAAGAGGTGGGGCCAAATAGTTGTTGAGCTTGGTTTAGGGATGTGTCATGAGTGGTTTGGAGTCAATTTGGTGTGATTTGGACTTGAATTGGTTTGAATTTGGGTTTATTTGGTAAGTGAGCCAATGTAGGTCAAATTGGGCTAACTTGGGCCAATGTTGGGCTAGAGTTGAAATTGATGTAAAATAAATGTTGGGAAATGTTTTTGGGAGTGTTTCAAAGAGGTTTTGGCTTTGGTTGGGTTTTGATTTTGGGGTTTGGGCCTATTTGGGTTAGGTTTGGGTTTAGGTCAAAATTGGGCTTTTTGATTTTGAGTTGGATTTGAGTGGGGTTTGGGTCAAAATCTTGGGCAAATCATGTTAGTGTTTTGTTTATGGGGATGTTAAGGAAGGTTTAGAAAAGATTTGGGGTTAATTGGAGTTGAATTGGGTGAGTTTGGGCTAAGTTTGGGTCATGGGTCCAAATTGGGCTTTAAGGCCAAAAGTGAAATTGGATCCCAATGCCAATCAAATTGGGCTTGGATTTGATCTAGATTGGTGTTGGGGATGTTGAATTGAAGTTTAGAATTGAATTAGACCAGAATTTGGGTCAATTGGGTAGGTTTGGTTTGACATTGGGATTACTTTGGGTTAAAATGGGTCAAATTGGGGGTTTTGATAAAAGTGGGGTAAATTGACAAAATTGGCCCATGATGTAGTTGAACAAAATTAAATTGGGAATATTTGGGATTTTCTGGAATTTTCTGGGAATTTTCTGAATTTTTGGATTTTTTGGCCAAGAGGAGTATTTTGGGTATTTGGAGGGTATTGGGAGGTATTTTTGGAATTTTTGGTATTTTTGGGTATGGATGATCAATTTGAGTAATGTGGGAATGTTTGGGTTGATTTTGGGGATTTTGGGTAGTTTAGGTGATTTTGCAAATTTTGGAGGGTTTCAAGGGTTTTGGGTAGGCCAGGCGGGTGTAGGGTCCCGGGGGTCAAAAATTGAAAACTTGGAAAATTGAAGATTGGGTGAATGTAAGTGGAATGAAATCATTTTTGTTGAGCCATGAAGCCATATCAAGTCCACATGAGCCATGGAGGGACTCATTCGAGGCATCCACTATGTTGTTCCTAACCTCTTACGCAAGGGCTTAGTGGGTTAAGGACCATCCATGCGAACCACCTTCATGAGTTAGGAGGTCAAGTTGGGTATGGGTGTGGTTTTAGGAGGTGTGTGAAAGTGTAGTGTATAGGTGTAATGTGTGTGTAAGTCAGCCCCTTCACTGCACCGGGCCACCTGTGAGGCGTCCTAAGGCCAAAAAGTCCCATAGGAACTCATCCTTTAAACTTCCACATTTGATCTCAACCCTCTAGGTGATTAGGGGTTTACAATCAAGTTTGTGGAGTTTGCAGGGAGTTAAGAAGTGGTTTGAATTTCTAAGTGGTGGGTCCCAATTCTAATCCTCTAGGATAGTCAAAGGAAAAGCCTAAGGCTAGATCCTAAGTACTAAAGAGAAGAAGAGAAGACCTCATCAAAAATGAGGTCAACAATCTCAAAATTCTCCAAACCAACTCATCCAATAAGGGTTATATTTAGAATTGTTATTTGCATTTAGATAAAGTTACTATCTTTACATTTAACACTTGCATTTAGGAGTAGTTGCTAGATAAAACACAATTTTAATCGACATTCCAAACTAAGAACTATTAGTAGTAGACTAGAATTTGATTAAAGACCTCTTACTTCACTTCCTCGTGGGATCGATACTGGGCTTTTTAAATAAAACTCTATATTACTTGAAACGATACGTATACTTGCGTAGTACCCCTAGTGTGTAAAATATTTTCTAATTTTTATAACATTTAAGATTTTGCACACTATCCGTTATTTATAAATTGGGTCAAGTTTTTTTGCCATCTTTTGGAAGTTAATTTACTGCATAATTACGAGTCGGGTCAGTAGACAACCAAAACCTTCCCTTAGCTTTATCTAGGTGTTTCTTGCAAATATTTAAATGCCTTAACATGTGTTTTAAGTGCAGGTGAAATGACGGAAATGCTTACAAGGTACGCATTTAAGTTTATTGCAATTTATTAAATGTCTTATTTTCCTGTACTTACATGAAAATGATCGAACCCAACATGTTTAAAAAACTCAAAAGTTAATCACCAACAAAAACAAAACTGCAATTACAACTAAAATTAAAATGTTTTATTGGATGATCGGGAATTCCTCGAATGATGTAACCCACGTGTTTCTAACGAGATTTCCCATGGTCTAAATGAATGTGTGGAACTAATTCAGTTAAGTTTAGCAAATTCATTTGGATTAAGTGAATCCTATGAAAATAGCGGTGTCAGGATGACGTAACCATGGGATCTTAATCAGTTCTGCTTAATCAACTTTAAGATTTGTTTTAATTAAAATACTAAGTCATCTCAATTTTCAATTTTTCTAAACCAGAACACTTCTCTCATCTCCTGATTGTCACCTTCTAAAACTAAACCCTCTGCAACAACAAGGAGCTTGGAGCACAGTGGGTAGTACAGCCGTCTTCATCAGCAAAACTTGTGTCTACTTCAGCAAAACTTTTCTTAGAATTACATAACCAAGCCATATGATTGCGAGGTAGTTTGCCTAGTGCAACATAAATCCTCAATTTTTTGTTAGGCATTTGCATAATCATATTATGCAAATTAAGCCCTAACCGGTCTTAGGACTCCGAGGTAGTCGTTCAGTACGACATAAACTCTCACATCTTCGAGGCTATTTGTATGATTGTGTCATGAAAATATATGTCCTAATTAACTAAAATTGGCAGGATTGAAACATTAAATGATATTCTCAAATTGAAGCGAAGCCATGGGATAGTTGCGAAGTCACCGAAGTTCACTTTGGGTCCGTGACTTCCCCTACTTCTCTTCCTTTAGACTCCTAAAATAAACTATTCCAAATTTGAGTTATTCCTTATTGAAATTTCCAAAATCTAATCTGTTCGAGAACCTTAAAATTTGAAATTCTTTAGAGCAAAACCACTGATCATTATCGAGAGTTTTCTTAAATGATTCCCGTCATTCAAGTTGTTATTAACTATAGGAGCTTGCCCTTAAAGGGAACTTTAAGAACCCAGGTAATATAAAACCTGCTTAATTCCTTTATATTAAGTAGGGGAACTTGTTGGCTTATAAAATTTGTTCGCAGACCAAACGGATGTAAAAAATCTTTTAGTTTATTTAATCAAGCCCCATCATCAAGCACTGCATCTATTCCTCGGGATAGATACGCGGTTTGTGATGCCGTGTTCGTTTATATAAACTATTTGGGATGTGAGATCGTTTGATTTCATATCTTTAAAATTTTCAAATTTAAAACTATTTTTAAAACCAAAATACTACTTTTCAAATTATATATATATTTAAATTAAATTTAAAATCTAAAGTTCGCCGACAATTTCTGTAGGTGACTCCCTTTTCGAAACACTCAACCTAAAAAAATGCACCGACAGCTTCTGGCGACTCCGCTAGGGAGTAGTTCCTCTCTCCATTTTGATTAAATGGTTTTGCTTTCATAAATAGGTAGTGAGTCCATGTCCCTTGTGGACCAAACTACCATTCCTTCCATTGACATACCCCGTTCATTTCTACCTTGAATGGGTATAGTCAACTCTTCTTGGATTCTGGAGGCACTGTTTAGACACCCCTAAACAGAGAGATTCTGGAATCCTCCCACCTCCCTAAAGAGGCGAGGTAGACCCCCAATAGGTGTGTTAGAGTAGGAGCGATCTATTCATGTGATTTTGATGTGAATTCAACCTCCTATAAATCTCGGATTGGGACTGATTTTTCATTCCTCTCTGGGTTTGACTTGCTGCTAACAGGTCAAACTCAGATTTCACTCTAACAACCTTCCAATAAACCATAAATAAAATAAAATTTTGTCAAATTTCAAACCAAAATAAAACTTCTCAATACACAGAAAGTATACAATAATAATAAAAGAAAAAGAAGAAACAAAAAAAAAATTGACATGCTTAAAGGATGCCCAGTACAAAGCAAGTTAACTTGAGTACTTTCGTTGAAACTGCAAAGCAATGGACATCACTGACTTTCAGAAATTCTTCAAATGACAGGAGATAATGTCTTCACCCAAGCTGGTCATTTCTTTCGCCTTTGGAGTGGTGTTTGCCGTCAATAGGGAGGAACTGCCTGACCTAGTCAAGTTTGGACAAGGATTCGACAGTGTTAAAACTAAGTTCGAGAATTTGTCTGTTGAAATAATGAAACTTGTAATGAGAATGTCTGTTGAGCCTATTGTAGAGTTCAACTTGAAAATTGTTGAAGAGCTCCATATGCCAAAGAAGGAGTGGATTGAAAAAGACTCTTCTATTGTTGTGAAGTATACCGCTATAAGCGTTGGGACTTCTCTAAGGATTGCTTTAGCTCCTACTATTAGAGCCACCGTCACCACACTAACTGTTTTGTTAGACAAAGGAAAAGAGATTTTACATAAGAAAGAGTCAGTCGACCCTTACACCCTACCTTTTTCCGAACTCAAAATTGGGCCCAATTCAAAGACCGCACAACTAATAAAAGCACAAGAAAGGAAGCACAACTAGAAAAGTCTAAAAGTCGATCAGCCACGACAGTCCCGCCTGACGCAGTACCGCCAGCTAAGTCAGCAACAATCTCAGCAGAAACCACACGGACCGACATACAGTCTGAAGGAGCTTTTGAGTAAGGAATACTCTTTTAAGAACGAAGCAGTGGCAAAAATGTTCCGCAGCTTGAGTAAGATGGTTGATTTTCAACTGCTAGAGCCAAAAAGTCGGAAGAGATTGGCGAGAAGGATCATCTGAATTACTTCCCTTACCATAGGATGCTCGGACACAAGAAAGAAAACCGCTTCACCTTCAAGAACTGGCTCGAGTATTACCTCGGTCGAGGGAACATAGCAATCCTGAAGGAATATTTAAAAGAACCTGAAAAAGGTTCTGTGAATATGATTTCGGATGTTTCGCTTGGCTTTTATACAATGACGCCAGTGCTCGAGGGGATAAGTGATGTTCCTCAAAAGTCCCCAGTTGACCTAAAAATTCTCAAAGGAAGTTCGATTGAGTCCTCCATAGAGAAGCTCCAAGTTGACATTGCACAATAATTTAAAGACCAGAAAGAAGATGTCAAAAATGGAAATTACAGCCTACTAGATTACATGGAAGGTGGTTTTGCAGAAATCAACATCATCGAGACGGAGGCCACACCATCCTCTTGCGACGCTCCTTTACCCACTAAGGAGAACACTGCAGATGAATTTTAAATGGCCATTCAACAGTGGGATGAGCAGATAGGTCAAATGAAGAAACAACTGGAGGAAATAATGATCGATATGGCTACAATTCAAGGGCAGTCGCAGTCATTACCAATAACAACTTTGGAGGCAAACCAACCATAAATTGTTCACATTATAGATGAAAGAAAAGAGTCCACCTCCGACAAACAACAGAAGAAGGATCAAGTTCAGGGTCCGATGCTGGAGAGTGACATTAAACAGATGGTGGAACAACAGGTGAAAGAAGCCCTGGTCCAATAAGAAATGGAGGAATTAGTTTCAAAGGGTAGACCTTACCCAGAAGAGTTTGATACCTTTCAGTACCCCAGAGGTTTCGTATCACCGTTGTTCAAAACTTTTGATGGAACTGGAAATCCCTGACAGCATGTTGCACACTTCTGAGTAAGCTGCTGCAACGCGGGGGGTAGCGAAGCACTTTTGTTCCGCCAATTTATGAATAGCCTCACTGGAGCTGCCTTTGATTGGTATGCAGAGTTGTCAAATGGTTTGCTAAGGATATTTATAGAAATGGAAAATCTTTTTGTTAAACTGTTTGCTAGAGCTCAACACCATGTCACCATCGGTGATCTTGTGGTAGAGAAACAGAAACCATATGAAACCTTGGTGGAATACATCCTGCGTTGGAAAAATCTCAGCATGAGATGCAAGCCACAGTTGCAAGAGCAGCACGCAGTTGAAATTATTCTAAGGATCATTCATGGTCGAGTTGTCCTCTTGCTCAAGGAAATCACCATCAAGACATTCGAGAAGTTACTTAATAAAGCCAGAAGACTTCAAGAAGAAGCTAAACAGCTTGGTTTTCTTGGAAAAGCCAACGAGCTAGAGCCAATGAAGATATTCGAGAAGGAATCTAAGACAGTTGTTGTGGTTAACAGGGTAAAGTGACAATTGCAAGTACAGGCCGAACAACATCAGCGGACCTTCCAACATCCCAGGTAGAACGCTCAACAATCCTTTCAGCAAAGACTCTACTAGACAAATGAAAGACAAGTTCAAACAAAGGTTGCTCAAACAAACAAGGTTTACTCTTTTAAAGACGAAGCAGCAAGAAATATGTTCCGCAATCTAATCAAGAACCCTGAATTCTGGTTACCTGAGCCAAAAAGACCTGATGAAATCAACAAGAAAAGACATCCAAGATACTGTATGTACCACAGGTTTGTTGGACACACCATAGAAGAGTGTTGCAATTTCAAAGACTGGCTCGAAGAGAATTTTAAGAATGGAAACGTAAAAATCCCGGAAGAATATTTGAAAAGAACCTAAAAATGGTTCTATCAATATGATTTCGGTCGATCTATTTGTTCTAGCTGACTCCTACGTAATTGGCAACAAAGAAGATGCTTCTTGACTACTATTGTACTACTTCTACCAATGTAATGGGAAATTTACAGGATTGATGTTGATCTGTCACATCCCTCCCACTGCTATGAATGAAAATGAACGGAAAAAGTTATTTTTATTCAGAATTGTTTGATATTTGGAAAGCTCAAAGTTAGATATCTTGATAAGACAGTAACTTCAGAAAGAATGAAATTTATGCCATAATAACTGGGTCCTTTACTTTAAGGAATTCAGATTGGGTCCTAAGTAGATTTCAAAATGAAGCAGTGTGGTTGAAATACATTTAATTGATTCGGGATATCAAGGATCTTTTAATTTTCTGCCATGTGACTGGGTCCAGACTTTTGGATGAGTTATAATATCATAGGATTCATGTTAACAAACCATTTCAGATTTATTGATTGGAGGAGTTTCAACATTCAAAATTCTTAACAGAAATATGTCTTACCAGATATAGTAATTCTTAGAAAACAAAGGAGCAAAAAAAAGAAGAAGAAAAAAAAGAGGAAAACTTTTTTGTGAAGATTCAACTGAAGAGAAGCTTGAGGTGAGCACAAAATCAAAAATTGGTGTCCCAATGTAGACATTCAAAATCTTTAACATGTGCTCCACTAGATATAGTAATCATCAATAGAAAAGAAAAAAGAAAAAAAAAAGAGAAGCTAAAAAAAAAGAGAAAAGGAAATAAAAAGGCTCTCTGAGAAGAAGCTTGAGGCAAGCATATAATAAAAAATTGGTGTCTTAATCCTCCCCTGATTAATAAAACTTGAAAGACTAGCTTAAGAAGTCTCCTATGATATTATGCTTTGAAAAGATTCAAGTAATTTTATGTCTTTTGGTCCGTGATTAATTGACTCAGAAATATCTTTGGACAGTGAAAAAACATTTCAATCACATGAGCATAAATTTTGAAATTTGCTTAGGCCCAGAAAGAAAGAATTGAAGTAAAAGGGCCCGGTTATTAACAATTAATAAAAATTTGTACCTGAAGTCATGTCTTCAGTGCCCGAAAAATACTTATCCAATGTCAGATCAAAGAGCATCAACTGTACCTAGCAGAAACAACTCTAACATCAATTTGAAGGGCGTCAGGGCAACATCGCAAAGAACAGCCTAGAAAATCCTCCTAAATCAACGGTAAAGAGTGACAACTGTTACAAAATAAGCTACGAAGTTCCTGTCGCTTCAGCTGTGGTGTCTGTAGAAATAGCACATCTTTGTAGGTACTTGAAAGGATATAATTCCAATAGTACCTCGAAGAGTAGGTCATTTTCTACAAATGTCTTCGGCTAGTGGACAATACCTCACGGAGAACTGCGCATCGTGATGTTTCAAAGACAACCTCATTCTACGAAGCACAGATGCCGCACTTACTTATGACTGGATCGAAACCCTAACTAAAAAAATAAAAAAATAAAAAAATAAAAAATGAAAAATCATGAAACATAAATGAATAAAATAAAACTTCACAAAAAAAACCAACAATAAATTTCTCAATGAATGACAACAAATAAATAAAAAAATGAAAAAAAAATCGAATAAGATAACGAAACAAACTTCAAATAAAAATGAAATCCGAAATTAAATTCAATCTAAATCAAAACGAATTCAAGTCATCGAAAAAAAAATGAATCTCAATATTAAAAATAAACCTTAAATCTGAATCCTCAATCTGTACTTTCAAATCCAATATCAATTTGAGTCTCAAATCAAATCCCAATCAAATTCAAATTCAAATCTTCCAAATCTAAAATCCAATCCCTTCAATTCTCTCCCTTGTCTGAGATAGGAGCAGTCGATTCCATTGACACGGAGCCACGAGGTTTTCGATTTGGTTCTGATGGCGAGGAATTTTATCCAATCCAAACCAGTAACTTTTCAATCAACTCTTATCATTTGCACAATGTTTCTCAAGACACTTGAACCTAAATCAAACCCAAACTCAAGTTATCCCAACCTAAACCCAAATGAGCCAAATTGAACCTATGGCCTAACCAAATCAAATTGAACCAAATGTGGCTAAACCAACTCTTCTACAGCCACCATTTGAACCCTAGCAACCACCCAAAATCCACCTAGCCCAAGCTAAGTGAGCCATGAACCTAGGGTCCCCCATTTTAAGGGATCTCTTCCCTTAAGTGGATAAATCTCATTTTGCCTCACCCCAAATCATCTCATAGCTGATTAATCACAATTAAACCTTCCCACCTGACTCACCTGACCTTGGGCCAGCTCCCCTGTCCTTGCTGGCTGACCTAGTCGTCGGAGGGGGTCAAAACCGAGAGCCGCCACCTACCTAAACTCACCCAAACTCCACCAATTGGCCACCTCAGCCAAATTAAACCTTGGAGCCTCTCTGCCCTCCACTTAAGCAACCGAATCCACCCCTCAATTGAACCTAAGCTCAGCCCTATGGCCCTGGCCATTTAAACACCTCTCTTCGGCCATGAGAAAGGTGTTGAAATTTTTCTTAATATAACTTCCCCAAATTACTCCCAGAGCTCCTCCCAGCCAATAGAAGCTCAACTCCACTGTTTTCCAGCCTTCATCCCCACTGGCTGAGCTCAATTTTTGAGTTTAATCTTAGCCCAAAAACAAGACATCCTCGAAACCTCCACATAAACTAAATTAAACTCACCCACACCTTCACCAGAGGTAGAGAGGAAGTTCCCCTGTGAAAGCCCCCTCACCAGGCCACCCATTTGTGCTGGAGACCAAAGCTTGAAATCGAGTTTGGACAAAATCATACCCCGGCATTTCACCACAACCAGAGGCTTCATCTCTAGCTTCCTCAGACTCCAACGAACGTGCCAAGCCCCTCTGATTAAAGTCTCACTTCTCAGAGCCAAGGTA
Source organism: Papilionanthe hookeriana x Papilionanthe teres (assembly GCA_022702705.1). Classification (NCBI taxonomy): domain Eukaryota; kingdom Viridiplantae; phylum Streptophyta; class Magnoliopsida; order Asparagales; family Orchidaceae; genus Papilionanthe; species Papilionanthe hookeriana x Papilionanthe teres. Next base: position 25,949,546 of record CM040427.1, read on the forward strand.
TTGAACTCCTCCTTCCCAAGAGCTTGTTTCGATTCTCCATTTTGTTTAAATCATTTTCAAAGCATCATAGTCGTATAGATGTGTTCGCCTTGTTGAGACGAGTTCATAGAGCTGAAGATCATGTAATTTGGTTGATATAAGAGGGAAATCTTAAGGTTTGAGTGTGGACGGTTCTCGGGTTAGGACACTTGGGGACGATGAACGGATGTCGTCCATTCGCACGTGTGTTGGATGAACTGTGGAGATAAATCTGGACGAAGAGATGGAGCGGGACAGCAGGCCGCATAGCTGCCGAGTCAGATGGTGCGTCAAACAAGAGCGCGCCGCGTGGAGCTTCGACCCGGATAAGGATGACGCGGCGCCGACGTGGTTAAGTAGATAAATATGGTATTTCTTATTTATTTAAATGCCCAGAACTTCAAAAATTCATATCTTTGCATAGAAAAATCCTAAAAATAAACTAAAAATACCATCTTACTCAGTGAACAGAGGAGATTAATGTGGAAAAAGAATTAAATTATTTTGTTAAATATTTTATTTTTAATTAATTTAATACTGATTTGAGTATTTTAATTCTCCACTCACGCATACAATTCACCATGGGAAGAGACCATAGGGATTTTGTAGCCTCTGATCTTGGGAACATTCCCTGAATTTTCTAAGGCCGGAGGCTATCTCTGTGGCAAGTTATCTATTTTCCAATTTTTTCATGCTTATTTTGATTTTTTAATTCCAATAATTAGCATGTTGGTTAATAAAATCTAAAAAAATTTAGGAAAGTATCTCTAAACCTGAGGACCCTAGGAAAATTATGGTTTTGTCTAACTCATTCAAGTGAACCCTAATTTGGCCAAAAATCTAAAATTAAGATTAAATTAATTTGAAATAACCACTCATTAAAATGACTTGAAATCAATTCTCCACTGATCTTTAGGATCAGAGGAGCCTCACATAAAAATTTGAAATCAATTGAAAAATGTTTTAACCTACTAAATGAATTTTTAAGTAACATGGCCACTTTTAAACTTTAAAAATTCATAAAACCTAAAATACATTTCAATAATTCACCAAATTCATTTTCTAGACTCTCTGGTGTTAGAGATGTCTAGGAAAATTCAAATTGGAAATTTTCTAAAATTTTCATTTTTAACCTATTTTTGAATATTTTAATAATTAAAAAATAATAAAAATCACAAAAATAATAAAATTCACAAGAATGTTATATTTTGCTTCCTAATTACATAGGAACCAACCAAATATTTTTCCTAAGTCCTTAGGAAAAGACATTGAATTTTAAAAGATTAATGTAATTTTTAATATTAAAAATGATTTTTTCAACCTTTCCCACAAACATAATTCTAAAAATTCAAAGAAAAATTAGAAAAATATAAAATTTATTTCTCAAAGTTCCTTGAGGTCAGAGAGATTTAAGAAAAATATAAAACTTAATTTTCAACTTCAAATTTATTTTATAATTAATTAATGCTCCAAAACTCCAAATAATTATAATAAATAAAATAAAATTCAAAAAAATCACTAAAATTGGTCTAAGTGGTCCTCTAGTCAGTAGGAATATCCTATAAATTTTCCAATAATATAAACCTTACCTTGGTCATGTTGTTGAATTTTCATTGAAAATCCTTATTTTTCATCAAAATAACTATGCAAATTAAATTAAAAATAGAAAAATCACTTTTTTTTCCTCTGATGTCTTAATTGACATATGAGTGAAGTGACATAAAAATTTTAAGTTCATTTGAGCTCAATTTAATGAGTTATGAAGTGAATATGCTTAAGAGGGCATAAAGGATAATTAAGGAATTTTAACCCTAATTAATATTTTAGGCTTAATCAAAGGGAGGGATGAACATTTGATCCTAAATTTTATCTTAGATGATTGAAACTTAGGGAGTTAAGAGGTAGAAACTCATTGATCAGCTACAACATAAAAAATTAAATCTTAATAAATTAATCCATTTAAATTTTGGAAGAATAATTAAAATTTTGGATTATTAAAAATTAGGGATATGACTTAAGAAGATGTCTATTCTTTAATTTGAAGTCCCTAATTGGATTAACTCAATTCTCACTTAATTTTGATAATGATGATTGAAATTAATTAAAAAAAAGCAATCCTTAACTAAATTAAAGTTTAAAATATTAACTTATTTAAGTTAAAATGAACCTAAAACATTAAAGTTAATTTGAAATCACTTAAAAACTTAACCTAAAGCAAGTTTGAAATGTCAAAAATTAATCTCAAAATAATTTACAATTAAGATGTAATGATCAAATTAATTTAATAATATATTTAAAACAAATTTGAATTATCAAATCTTAATGGAATTAAATGGTTTAAAAACCTCTTCAACTTGAAACAATCTTAAAACTTCTGAAAATCAATTTGAAGTTTTATAACTAAATCCAAACTGTCTTGAAACAACAAATCAATTTTAGTGGTTAAATCCCTTAGCAAACTGATTTTCCCCTAAAGGCTTTCATTATCATAAATCTTAAATGAAGCATCAAGTGAAATGTCACTTCACTCATCGGATAATCAAGTGTCCTAATTCACTGAGCAAAGGTAACTTGGATGAGTGATTCATTACTACAATGAAACTTATTGAACTTAAAGTAATCCCTAAAAATGTTTAAGAAGATGTTCAAAATCCAATTCTGAGCACTTCTCTAATTTGATGGGATGTTTTAAAAGAACAGTGAGACTTCATTGTTCTTTGGTGAAGAAAATCATCCTCAACAAAACACAAGAACTTAGACGTCATAGGAGTTGACTAGCAATAGGATTAAGATTTTGGTAGACAACCAGAACCTTCCCTTAGCTTTATCTAGGTGTTTCTTGCAAATATTTAAATGCCTTAATATGAGTTTTAAGTGCAGGTGAAATGACGGAAATGCTTACCAGGTACGCATTTAAGTTTATTGCAATTTATTAAATGTCTTATTTTCATGTACTTAAAAATGCATGAAAATGATCGAACCCAGCATGTTTAAACAACTCAAAATTTAATCACCAACAAAAATAAAATTGCAATTACAACTAAAATTAAAATGTCTTATTGGATGATCGGGAATCCCTCGAATGATGTAACCCACATGTTTCTAATGAGATTTCCCACGGTCTAAATGAAAGTGTGGAACTCATTCAGTTAAGTTTAGCAAACTCATTTGGACTAAGTGAATCCGATGAAAATAACGGTGCCGGGATAACGGAACCGTGGGATCTTAATCAGTTTTGCTTAATCAACTTTAAGATTTGCTTTAATTAAAATACTAAGCCATCTCAATTTTCAAATTTTCTAAAACAGACACTTCTCTCATCTCCTTTTGTCACCTTCTAAAACTAAACCCTCTGCAACAACAAGGAGTTTGGAGCACAGTGGGCAGCACAGCCATCTTCATCAGCAAGACTTGTGTCTATTTTAGCAAAACCTTTCTTAGAATTAAATAACCAAACCATAAGATTTCGAGGTAGTTTTCCTAGTGCAACATAAATCCTCAACTTTTTGTTAGACATTTGCATAATCATATTATGCAAATTAAGCTCTAACCAGTCTTAGGACTCCGAGGTAGTCGTTTGGTACGACATAAACCCTCACATCTTCGAGGCTTTTTGTATGATTGTGTCATACAAATATAATTCCTAATTAACTAAAATTGGCAGAATTGAAACATTAAATGAGATTCTCAAATTGAAGCCAAGCCATAGGATAGTTGCGAAGTCACTGAAGTTCACTTCGGGTCCGTGACATCCCCTACTTCTCTTCCTTTGGACTCCTAAAATAAACTGTTCCAAATATGAGCTATTCCCTATTGAAATTTCTAAAATCCAATTTGTTCGAGAAACTTAAACTTTGAAATTTTTTAGAGCAAAACCACTGATCATTATCGAGAGTTTTCTTAAATGATTTCCGTCATTTAAGATGTAAATAACTATAGGGGCTTGCCCTTATAGGGAACTTTAAGAACCCAGGTAATGTAAACCCTGCTTAATTCCTTTATATTAAGAAGGGGAGCTTGTTGGCTTATAAAATTAGTTCACAGACCAAACGGATGTCACAAATCTTTTAGTTTATTTAATTGAGCCCCATCATCAAGCACTGCATCTATTCCTTGGGATAGATACACAGTTTATGATGCGGTGTTCATTTATATAAACTATTTGGGATGTGAGATCGGTTTGATTTCATATCTTTAAAATTTTTCAATTTAAAACAATTTTTAAAACCAAAATACTACTTTTCAAAGTATATATATATTTAAATTAAATTTAAAATCTAAAGTTTGCCGACAATTTCCGTAGGTGACTCCCTTTTCAAAACACTCAACCTAAAAAAATACACCGATAACATATAATCGTCTGCATTTAAGAGTAGTTATAAAAAATACTTATATAACAATTCCATACTAAGGCTATTAGTAGTATATTAGAATTCGACTTAGAACCTCTTACCTCGCTTCCCTGTGGGATCGATAAACGGGACTCCATTAGAGCCCTGTATTACTTGATACGATATGTATACTTACGTTTGAAATTATGACTTTACAAAATCATTATAAGTATATTAATTTGAGGTCATAAATTCTTACATATAAAAAAGTTGCATCAAGTTTTTGGCGTTGTTGTCGAGAATGCTTCGGTAAGAATTTTAGGAGAATTTTAGTTGAAGTAAGGCTTAGAATTGGAAAACTTTAGTGTCATAAAATTGTGTTTATGTGAAAAGTGTTTTGTTGTATGAAAAAGTGTTGTGAAAAAAAAAACTTTTTGTGTGAAAAATGAGGTGTTTGTGAAAATATTTTGTTGTGTTGAATATATTTTTCATTTTATTTATTTCATTGTTAATGTATTGTTTGTTGTGTTAGGTATGCAAAATAAAGGATCTGTAGGACTTATGTATTATGGTCCCGAGTTAGAAAAATGGAAAAAATTCAAAAAATAGAAAGGACTTGAAAAACTAGAAATTGAAATGGAAAATATTCAAATTACTAACTTAGAAATCATTATAACTCATTGAGGGATTATGTAAGTCCCACGATAGATGAAATTCGCTCAAGTATACAAAACCCTATCGTAGAAGCTGACTCATTTGAACTAAATCTAGCGATTATCCAACTTGTGCAGAACAACCAGTTTGGGGGAACTCCTTCGGAGGATCCCTATTTATACTTATCTAGTTTTCTAGAACTTTGTGCTACATTTCGTTATAACGGCATGTCAGACGATGCTGTTAAGCTAAGGCTTTTTCCTTTCTTACTAAGGGATAAGGATAAAATGTGGTTGTACTCTGTAGCACCTAGTTTTATTAAAACTTGGGAGGAATTAACTCAGAAATTCCTAGCTAAGTATTTTCCACCTTCAAGGACTACTCAACTTAGAAACGATATTCTCTCATTTTTTCAGTATGAAGGGGAGTCAATATATGAAGCCTGGGAAAGATTTAAGAAACTGCTAAGTAAGTGTCCACATCATGCTCTGCCAGATTGGTTAATCATTCAAACTTTTATAATGGGTTAGTAGGATCCCTTAGGTCCATTATTGATGCTGATGCTGGTGGTTTATTAATGTCAAAACCATTTGATGAAGCATACACATTAATTGAAGAAATGGTTACAAATGAATTTCAATGGCCCACTGGAAGGATAAATCATAAAAATGTAGCTAGTGTTCATGATACTGATGCGATTGCAATTCTTGCATCTCAGGTTGCTTCAATGTCAAGGAAGTTGGACCAATTTGGAATGAACCAACCTCAATTTACTCTTGTAAGTGAGGAAAGTTCATTAGGGCGTATGATTGATTCCAACTTATTATATGAGACTTTAAATAACATAAACAACTCGTATTCTAACTTTTACAACCCATGTTGGAAGAACCATCCTAATTTTAACTGGAATCATACTACCGGGGGTGGAAACCAATAATGGGAAAATAATCTTGCAAATCCTAATGGAAGTTGGAATAGGGAGTGTAACACAAGATAAAGGCCTTTCACATCCACTGAACTCTAATAATGATCAACAATTTGAGGATAAGAAGATTTCTATAGACAAAGTGGTATTGCAAATGGGAAATTGTTGCGATTAGAAACATATAGAATCAACTAGGAGAAATTGCTAATTGACTTAGCAATAGACCCAAAGGTATACTGCCTAGAAACATTGAGATCAAACCTAAAGAGAATGATAATGAACAATTATTCCTTATTGCTGGACAAACCATGATAGATGTGCAAAAAGGAGAGTTGATTATGAATATTAATGACCAAGAAGTCACTTTTGATGTGTTGAAGACTATGAAATTTCCAACTGAGAGAAATGATGATGAATGTTTTTGGATGGATTTAATTGATTATCTAAGTAAAGACCATTTCCAAGAAAGTTTTGAGAGTAAGATAACAGATGAGATCAGAATGGATCTTCATGATGAGTTGAATATGTTATTTAAAGAAGATTGTATGTATGTTCAAGAGAGGTGTGAAATGATGGACGCTGCCAAAAATAGTGAACTTTTAATTCCATTTGTTGAAAAATCTCATGAACTTAAGATGGATGTACCCCATACAATTTTAAAGCCCACCAATTTAAGGAATTCATCTACACCACCAGTCTTTATATCTTCATATTCAACTCAATTACAAGAAAAACATGAATTGAATGATGAACAAGATAAAGTTATTGAACTAGGACTTAGAAGAGAATTTGAGGATAAATTTCAAAAGAACTTTGAGTTGAGAAAATAGGATAAGGATATTGGGAGACCATTGAAAGAAATTCATAAAAAATTAGAAAAACATATTTCCTCAACTAAGATAGATTCTCCATCTTTTAATAATTATAAAGGGGAAGAATTGGAAGATAACTTGAAATAAAAGAGTGACATAGAAGAATTTGATCCTGAATTTGAATTATCTAGAGAGAATCTGATATAAAATTTGCGAGATCTTGAATTATCTTATGGAGATCCATTTCGTATAAATTTCAAGGATTATATTAATATGCAAATTCAGAAAATCAATAGAAGAATATTGGATCTAGAAAAAAAATATGAGGAACAATGATATAAATCCATCTGAAAAGGAAGAGCTGAATGAAAAATTACAATTTGAGGATTTTGAAGGAATTCCTGGATCTAAAAAGGATTAGGCGATTGATTGAGGATTACTTAATTGGATTTTTGATCCAGGAGATGACGTTAAACCAAGCGCTTTATAGGTGGCAGTCCATAGTTATTAGTGTGCTTTGATTTAGTATGCTTGAGAGCCATGATTATTATTATTATATTGTGTTTGCTTTAGTGTAGATTGATCAGCTTAATTCAAGCTTGGATTAGTGGATTAACTTGACCTTTATGTGCCATTATGGATTGATAAGTTTGATTGTTGATTGTTATATGTTTGGATTGTTAGTGGTTAGATTTGATCTTTGTGTGTCATGAGGGAGGTGATTCCTTAACTTCTTATTATGGATTAGACTTGTATGTTCTTTGTAGTAGTTGGATTGATGAGTCCACTGTGACTCGGGTCTTACCCTGACTTGAGTTTTACAGGAGTATCATGAATTTGAAGTATGATAGATCCATCTTAATTTTGTTACTTCCTTTCTCTAACTTTGTTTTCAGTTGGTAGGAGTCGCAAACCTTTTTTATGAATAACATTAGGATGATCTTACACTACAATATGTAACTGTTAAAGGTGCTTAACTAAAGGGATTACATGATACCTGAGATTGTGCCCGGAAATCAATTTATTAGGGATAATCTTATCTTTGGGATTATAATCTATAAAATCATTTAAAAGTACCTAATTTACTAGTGTAGTGATTCCGCTAGAAATTGGAGGTAAGGTAGTGAGATTCGATGAGTTAAAGGATGAATTAACCTTATTTATCATATTTGTGTTTATGCTTGTATTACAACTTTATTTAGGTCTTGAAGAACATTTTTATATTCCCTTGCTGATACCTGCTATGCCAGTTAAACTTTTATTTAGTGAGTTTCATTCTGACATGATTAGTTTAGATTTACTTTCTGCTGCATATTGTTCTGTCCTAATGAATACTTGTAAATGGTTTTGATAGACATTTGTGGTAGATAGAATTTCTAAATTTTTTTTCTTCCTGCTTATATTTTCTGTACTGAATGTTATATATGTTAAAAATTAAGTTTGGGGGTTGGAAGAAAAATAAAATTTTAATGTGAAAATACTTCCTTTTAGTGTAATTTTATTACAAGCATGTTTTAGGTTAGATTTACTTTCTCCTACAGTCATTCTATCCTGATTATTCATGTATATGAATTTGATAGGAAGTTGTAGTAGTAAGTAGATTCAACCTTTACTTTTCTTCCTGCAACATTTTGTAGAATTAATTGCAAAATATTTTAAAATTTAAGTTTGGAGGGAAGAAAATTTTTTAAAATGTAACTTTATTTGTCCTGAGTAGCCTGTATTTAATTTGATATCACTTCTAAAATGACTTGTGGTATGTGGTGTTACCTTTAGGTTACTATAATTTTGATTTTAGAAATGTTAGAAAAATAATTTAGTTGAAATCCTATGTGAAGAAACTGTTCTAGAGTTAAGATATTTTGTAGCAAACATTGGAAAAATGATTTTTCTATTAATGTTAGAAAGGAGTTGAATATTTGAAAAGCTAAAATTCTTAGATTTATACTTAATGAGAAGTGAGCCTTTATTGAAACCTTTTTTGAACTAATACTTACACTTATAAAAAGTGAGGGAAAGTTTTGAGTTTTGGATTTTAGAGAGAGGACAGTGAAATTAAAAATTATTAAAGGCCTATCTAGATATAGTAATCCTCACATAAAAAAAGTGAAAAAAAGGGATTAAAAATGATCCCGAAAGAAATAAAAAAAAAGTGAAATGAAAGGGGATTGAAAATGATCCCGAATGAAAATTTAAAAAAAAAGAAAAGAAAATAAGTGAGGAGAAGCTTGAGGAGAAGCCAAATCAAAAATTGGTTTCACTTGAATCTTTTTAAATGAAAAGACTTAAAAACAATCCTAAGCTTATTCTTATTTCAAAAGGTATTGGTTAAATTGGTATAGATAAGGTGTTTAAATTCCATTTTTATACTTTCTATGAATCTTTAGTTTGACAATTTTCAATAACTTTTGAAGTAAATAGAAAATCAGGATTCCAAAGTTGAATATGAGATATTCTTACACTCTAGTCCTAGGTTGATTTGCAAGAATTTCTCCTATGTTATACTATAATATTTCTGAGATGAAATTATAGGAAACTCTATTGAAACCCACAATCAAAAGTCAACATATTCTATTTTTAAAGTTATAGTGTTACTTGAGGAAAAGTAACAGTTAATTTTGGGTTATTGACATGCCTAAAATATATACGCTTTTTGCTATATAAATTTCCTCATTTTTTATGATATTACACTTGAAAGGAAGGTATTTTGTATGTTTTTTGGTTTTAGGTACAAGAAATGGTGATTGGAGCAAAAAGAAGCAAAAAACGGTATAATTTGGAGCAAAAACGAGAAAGAAAGTAAATTTTGGCTCGACACGTTTCGATAATTCTTTCTATGTTTAATCTCTTTTACACTTCTTGCATATTTTTCAATGAGATTACACTTTAAAGAAAGGTTGTTTTTAAGCTTATTTTGTAAGGCTATCTGTTAGGAACACAACGCAACTGAAACGGGGCTAATCGGAGCTGAAACAGAGCCAAACGGAGCAAAATGATGGAGCTGGGCAGAATGGGCGTCGGCGGTGACCATTGGGCTGGCGGTGCCTGATAGGGCGCCGGGGGCGCCAGAAACCCGAGGGCACAAAAATAGGGGTCCTGCAGCGCCCTATTCAGCGCCAGCGGTGCCCAAGACGGTACGAATGCAAAATTGAGCGGTTATTGGCCATATACATTGAACCTGAATGCTTTTTGGAAGGTTTCTTCATGCACCTCTTGGGAAATTCATCTCAACACTATTTTAAACCAAATTTGAAGCCAAAAAATAAGAGATATGTTAGGAAAAACGTGGAGAATGTTGAGAGATCTTAGAATAGGAGTAGAAATGTAGATTTCTACTTTTTTGGAGAGATTGGTGAGGGGATTTTGAGAGAATCTGTAAGGGAATGTTCTAGCATTGCATGGATCCTCGGGAGACTTTGTGGGAGAGATTTTCATCTTTCTTTCAAGCTAAAAAAGCTAAGTATTGTGTTCTTCATTATCTTATGATTTTGTAAACACTTATTTTGTGGATTTTCTTTGAAATTAAGTTTTCCGTTGTGTTTTCTTTGTGCTTTGTGATGTTTTTCTCTTACTCTTCCTTCTTGTTTGGAAATAGTGGCATCAGAAGTTTATGCCATTAATTTCACTCTACTTTTCTTTTGCAATGAGTATGGCTCATGTTTAGGATACTAGGATGCTATCTAAAAGAAGTTTAATTGTAAATGTGATGGTTTATACTTGCACTTCATTTACATTACAAAAAGGGCCCGTTGTATTGTTAAAATTCATTCTAATTGCATTGTCCCAAAAGGGCGGTGTAATTCTCAACAAAGTGGAACCACATTCAATGTCTGTGAATGAGTTGCATAGTTCATGCAGATTGAGTGCAAATAAATAGGGAAATATGGTTTCTTGGGCGTCGAATTGGAAGTTTCAGGTTGACAGAATGAGATCCCTAATTTAGTCCTAAAGTTTGGTAAATAAAGCTAGGGTTAGCCTTCAGGTGAAGGGAAGTGGGAGCTCTGAAGTGGCAGCCAGTATCCTCCCAGCCTAACCATGGATTTAGGGACAAAGCCTAGGATTTACCAATGTTCTTTATAGCACTCTGAAGAGGGGGTACTCGGAAGAGGGCAAAGATTAGGATTGCTCCTATTTGGCACATATAATATTTCATGCATCTCATTCCTAATTTTTATCCAATTCATTACATAAGTATAATAGATTTTATTATCTCAAAATTCACCAAACCAATTTGTCCAAAAAGGGTTATCTTTAGAAGTAATATTTACATTTTGGAGTAGTTATTATTCTTACATATAATCATCTGCAATTAGGAGTAATTATAAAAACCACTTATATCACTATTCCAAACTAAGGCTGTTAGTAGTATATTAGAATTTGACTAAGAACCTCTTACCTCGCTTCCTTGTGGGATCGATAAAAGGTACTCCATTAGAGCCCTGTATTACTTGATACGATATGTATACTTGCGTTTGAAATTGTGACTTTACAAAATCATTATAAATATATAAAATTGAGGTCATAAATTCTTACATATAAAAAAAGTCGCATCAGTTACCAAATTCAGGTATTGCTTCAACCCCCATAGTATGCACCTATAACAGTCAATAAGAATAATGTCAAGATTAACATCATGCTCCTCTACAAGCTGGTTTATTAGACCCACTGATAAAAAGACTAGGTTAGACAAAGGAAGTAATAGAATTGATGTGAACTTGTCCTATATCCAAACTCAACATGTCTCTAGTAAATCTTTGAGTTCGATTGAGAAATAAGACATAGTGGACTAGTTAGTCCAACTACAACCAGAGAGATAATGCAAGTCTATTCATCATGAGAAGTTAAGGAGTCACCACTCTCATTTCTCACTAAATTCAAAGAAATCCTTCACAAACCTAAATAATCAAAAAGCACAATACAAAAAAAACAAACACACAAATACATACCTGTGTTGCCACCCAAGAAGCACTTGTTTTAAAATCATCAGCCTGACAAGATTTTAAACTCTTCATTAAAAACTCATAAATTATAGGCCTTTCTCTAACTAATTAGGGTTTAAGTCTTTTTTTATTTATTTTAAGAACCCTACCACTTTTAAGATCTTTAATATTAACTGCAAGAAAAGGATAAACTTTAGTTACTAAAAATGGCCTCGACCACCTGGACTTAAGTTTTCCAGTAAATAATTTCAATCATGTATTATATAGTAAAACGTCTTATCCAGTTTCAAAATTTTCCTATGAATCTTCTGATCATGCCAACTTTCATCTTCTCTTTAATGTTTTTTTCATTTTCATAAGATTCTTGTCAAATTTCTTCAATATCATTTAGTTGCAATAATCTCTTCTCACCACATTTTTCAAGTCATAATTTAATTCCTTAATAGCACAAAAAACTTTATAAGCTTGTTCCACTAGTAAGTGACAGGTTTTTCCAGAAATAAGCCTATAAGGAGACATTCATATAAGAGTTATGTAAGCAATCATATAAGCCCATAATGCTTTGCCAAGTCTTAAAGACCAATCCTTTCTACTTGGATTGACAGCTTTCTAAAATCTTCTTGGTTTCTCTGTTGAATATTTCTAGTAAACCACTAGTATGGGCATGGTAAATTGTGGTTATTCTATGCTTAATTCCATATTTATTAATAAGTGTCTCAATTTTTCTATTCTTAAAATACTTTCTCCATCACTAATGATCACTCCAGGCATGCCAAATGTACTAAAAATACTCTTCTTTAAAAATTGAGCTAAACTTTAAGCATCACAGTTTGGAAGAGATACTGCCTCAATACATTTTGAGACATATTCTACAATTGTTAAAATATTTAAATTTATAAAAGATGGTACAAATAGTCCCATAAAATATAAACCCCACACATAAAAAATTTCAATGTCCAAAGTAAAATTTGAAAGTATCTCACCTCACTTAGATATATTGCCTACTCTCTGACATCTGTGCTCTGCTAGAGTTTCTGGATGACTGGTGACTATTGCTGCTCAGTTGGGGAGAGGCTCAAAGGTTTGTTTGGAGACTTTAGAGCTCTGTTCCTTGGTTTCTTGAGGTCGTTCTTGGTGTTGGTTGGGTTTGACCCCTTTCAGAGCTCTTTATCTTTTAAATTTTACTGTTCCATTAGGTAGTGTTGTTCCTAATGAGGCCCTTTGCTTTCTCTTCTTTAATGGCTCTTTTTATTGAGGTAAACACCAATGTTGCTTGGGCTAAGTCCATCTATGCTGGGGTGGTAGGAAAAGGTAATGTCACTTTAAATGACCCTGAACACTTGGTGTTCCCTAAGCCTTACATGATGCTTTGGTAGGTAGGGGACCTGCCCTTTCATTAATCCATTAGGTGTGAAAGATGGATTACCTACTATTTTCTTCTCTGAATATGAACATACTACTTTTAATGAGGAGGTGAAGTTCACCTTAATTGGTAAATTTTCCCTGGGCCATCCCAAAATGGAATTAGTTAGGAATTTTTTTGTCTCTTTACATTTCATTGAAGCTTAGAAGGTGGATTTACTTGATTGCATTTATTAATACAACTCGCTATTGAAGAGGATTATGCCAGGCTGTTTTATAAGCAGTCCATTTTAATTGCTAGGAAGAAATGAAAATTTTGAAGTGGACATCTGATTTTGACCCAAGTAAAGAGCCTCCAGTGGTCCTTATTTGGTTTAAATTTATAGGCCTTCCCTACAGATTTTTCAATCAGAATGTGCAATTTCAATTTGGTAGAGCTCTTGCCACCCCTCTGAAGTTGGATGCCCCTACTTATATCAAAGCTAGACCTGCTGCTGGGAGTTCTTATTTAGAGGAACATTAATCTACCTTAAGTGAAAAGAATCTGAGTGGACCCAGACCTTGAGGGAGCATGGAAAGAGGTGGTGATGGAACAAAGGCCTTATTATTGCTACCATAGTAGATTGTTTGGGCATACCATGGAGAGATGTTATAGACTTCATCCCCCTTCTTAGAGGGTTGCCACTGCCTCCAAAGGGACAAATGGTGTCTCTGCTGCAGAGATTTGGGTTGTATCTCCTGCTGTCATTGGTATTGTTGCTAGAGCATTCTCATCAAAGCCTTTGGAAGGGAGGAACTCTCCTAGAGTAATCAATAGAAAAGTTACTGACATGGTGACCTTTGTCACCCCTACTATTTCTACCACTCCACCTGTTGAGATAATTGGGGAGAGTGGTACCAATTCGGCTGAAAAAACCACTGGGACTGAGAGGGAACAGTCTGATAACTTCATTAACAAAGTTATTGATTTGGAGTTTATTGGTTTTCATCCCACTCTAATGCCCCTCCTCTTGAGCGTGAGGTGAGGAGGGAGGATGAGATAACTACACCTTCAAATGAGGTTGTTATTGAATTACAGAATACTTTAGAGGGGGATTGGCACATCCAATCAGCAAAGAATAGAAAGAAGAAAAAATCGGAAGTGCAGAAACTGTTAGTTGTTCCTTCCCTCTTTGATGCTAGGATATCATTGAGTGGCTCATCCTCTAAGTGAACTAGAGGAAGAACCGGAACAAGATCCCAACCATCTCTCCTCCACCCCACTTCTAAGATTAATTTTCTTTGTTGGAACATCAGGGGTATAGCTCACCCCTTATCCATCAGAAGAATTCTTTATCTAAATGAAAAGTATAATCTATGGTGCATTGCCATCCTTAAACCCATGGTAAATAAATACTCTGAGAATCTCATCAACAAGTTTGCTAGCTTCTTCTGCAAGAAGGAATCACCTGGCCTGTCTTGGTGGACCACCATCAATTTGTTCATTTTTCTTTTCAGTTGAATGGACACATTGGTTTTGCTTCTTTTATATATGTTGGGTGTAGGAAATCTGACACAGAAGAGCTATGGGATTGCCTTCACAACATTGGCAACAACATGACCTCCCCTTAGCTGGTGGGAGGTGATTTCATTTGCATTGCCAATTCTGCTGAGGAGTCTAGGGAAGAACTACTAACCTTGACAAGATGACTAGATTCAATGATAACATTCAACTTGTTGGACTATTTGATTTAGGATTTCAAGGCCCTGTGTTTACTTGGAAAAAGGGAAGATTTGGGAGAGAATTGATAGGCTCCTGGTTAATGGCCATCAATGCTCCTATTTTCTTTTCACATTTGTAACACATTTGTCTTTTGCTGGTTCTGATCATAGATCATTGTTGATGACTATCACTACTCCTCTTATTAGTAGTCAACCTCCTCCATTTAGATTTCTTAATATGTGGTCAGCACATAACTCCTTTCTTCATACTATTTCAACCCTTTGGGGAGAGATTGATCACACTGAACCTTGGACCAAGATTTGGCTTCTCCATATCAAGGTAAGTAAAGGTCATAGACAGTGCAGTTGGAACACTTTTGGTAATGTTTTTACTACTGTGGAGAACGCTGAGAAAGAGGTATTGAAGCTATAGAGTGTTGTGCTTTCTGGTTCAGCTAAAGAGCAGTCCCTCCTCACTACACAAGAGTATTTACTCACTGTTATTGATAAGAAAAAAATGATATTAAAACAGAAGGCTTCTTTTAACATTTTCACTGATGGGGATAGAAATACTATGTTCTACCAAGCTTATATTAAGTTTAGAAGGAAGTGTAACACTAGTCACACCATCAAAAATGAAGAAGGGGTTTGGTTTACATAAAATTCTAAAATTGGAAGGGATGTTGTTTCTTATTTTAGCCAATTACTTATACAAACCCCTTTTGACAGATCTAGCATTGATCACTCCTACTTCATGGAGGATTTTCATTATACTAGCAACCTTGTGTTGACTGATCCTCCTTCTAAATTCGAAATCTGGCAGGCTATAAATTCTATTGATAGCTCCAAAACAACAGGGCCTGATGGGTTCACTGCAGAATAAGCTTGACCTATCATCAAAGGTGAGGTGTTAATGCAATCAGAAGGCTTTTTCAAGGGTATACCATTCCCCATATTTCAGCTCTTCTAATTTTGTGCTTGTGCCAAAGTCTACCAAACAGAGAAGTTGGGACCATTACAGACCCATTTGCCTTACTTTAGTTATGAGCAAAATTATTAGTAAGATCATTATGGCTAGGCTGCAGCCACATCTTGCCAAAATTGTAAGTCCCAATCAAACAACTTTTATGAAAGGTAGATTAATAACTGATAATGTTTTACTTGCCCAAGAGCTCCTGTTGGACCTCGATAGACCCTGTAGGGGGGTAACCTGATTTACGAACTAGATTTAAGGAAGACCTATGATTCTATTAGCTGGGAGTTTATCATGGATATTCTTATTGCCAGAGGATTCCCAGTTGATTTCAGTTCCTGTTCAGATGAACACTTTATTTTGAACCTTTTTCCGCACAAAATCAGTTGTACTACTATTTTTAGGAAAATTAATGAAGAAGTTTCTAGTCCAATTCAACATGTGTTCTTGGAATATGTTTTTCATTGAGCAATGGGTGAAAAGCCACAGGACCGCATGCCGGTCCCAAACTAAAATGAACAAAGAACGATACAAAATTGAAAACAAAATTAAAATTGTAAATAATATGAAATCAAAATTCAAAATGAAAATGAAAATGATAAACAAAAGAAAACAAAAGATAAAAGATAAGATCAAATCAAAGCAAATCCTTCTCGAAATCCCGAGTTCCTAATCGTTCTACAAATTTTTGTTCTTCATAACGCCACTTCCCACAAATACTAAAGAATCTCATAATTTTCTACAACTCTCCATGAATTCACACAAATGTAATAACTTCCACCCCTTGAAATTCCACGAACTCTATACAGTTTCTCCATAAATCTATAAAAGTTTCTGCACTCTTTCCACAAATTCTCTGCATTCCAAAAATTTCGAGGTTGGTACTGAAATCCTGATTCTCATTCTAAGGCTGGTACCTAAATTCTAGTTCTCATCTCGGAGTTAGTACTAAAATTTTGATTCCCTCGGTCATCTCTTAGGCTGGATGTGAGTCCCTTCCTAATGTGATCCCCTTTCTACCTCTTGAGTTGGATGTGAGTCCCTAAGCTTTCCTTCTCAATCTGGTCCTTTTTTTCATCTCTTATGTTGAATGTGTGTCCCTGAGCTTTCCTTACCAAGATTTCTTCAAATTATGAGAAATTACTGCATCCTATTTGAGAAATTTTACTACAATCCATGAAATTTCATGATCACTGTAAGCTCATCCGATTCCATCAAATTTTGAGAAATTTTCACATTCTATCTGAGAAAATTTTCACATTCACAAAATTTTGGGGTCAATACCTAAATTTTGATTC
Organism: Papilionanthe hookeriana x Papilionanthe teres; assembly: GCA_022702705.1. Classification (NCBI taxonomy): domain Eukaryota; kingdom Viridiplantae; phylum Streptophyta; class Magnoliopsida; order Asparagales; family Orchidaceae; genus Papilionanthe; species Papilionanthe hookeriana x Papilionanthe teres. The sequence continues at coordinate 25,966,560 of CM040427.1, forward strand.
CCATCTTTCGAGATAGGTACCTAAATTCTGATTCTCTTTTATGAGGCTGGTACCTAAATTGCAGTTCTCAATTACGAGATCGATACCAAAATTCTGATTCTCTTTTCTGAGGCTGGTACTAAAATTTCAGTTCTCATCCTATGGCATTAGTAACTAAATTCTGATCCCCTTCGTTTGAGGTTGGTACCCAATTTCTGATTCTCCCCTCTACACTCACTCCGAATTCTAAATTTCTGCAAAATTTAAATTTCAAATCAAAGTGAAAATTCAAATCAAAGCAAAATCAAACTTACAAATTCAAAATCTAAAGTTCAATTCGAAATCCATCTTCCAATCAACTTCTCAATCGAAATTAGACTGGGTAACCTTTAGAATCTGAAAGCTTGAAATTCACAACTTCATTTTAAAAGGTTTAACCTCTTATTCCCTAGCGAAAGTTTTGGATCGGGAAAGTTCCCGCTAGATAATTCCTAGCTGATGCTTTCTCGTTGAGACTCCACGTCCTATCTTGGGTTATGACTCAGATAGTTGTGTTGATCTTCTTGATCTCGTCGGTCAACAAGACCACGTGCGGTGTGCTTGTCCAGCACACCACACCTATTGGGAGTCCATTTGTTGACCTCACTTTCATTGAGGTCCAATCTTTCTTTAGATAGCCTAGGGTCTAGCCATAGGACTCTCTTGGTGACTTTCTTAGAAGACTAGTGATGGAACCCTACCGCCTTAGAAATTCAAAATGCTTCTTTGCTTCACTTGGAGTTTCATATGTTTAATGTCTGACCTCTAAATATTTAGGAGGTTTAGACTAAGCATAAGAAAACTCAAAGGGAGTTCCCTATAGGTGGGAAGACCTTAGGATTGACCCTAGTTGGTCTGGAGTTAGCACACACACACACTCGCGCATTCCACTCTCACACACTACTCACAACCCTAGGCCACATGTGCTTAAATTTAATCCCTTAGTCGTTGGGAAATCATGTGGGTGGTCCCCCCAAACCCTAAGCCCAAAGCTAAGGAGGCTAGGACCAACACATGGAGGATCTAAAGGTGTTTTTTTTCTTGGTTCATAGGTCAAATAGCTTGACATTCCTAATTGACACCAAATTCTACCCAAAATTCATAAACTTTGACCTTTAGCCCCTTAACCCTACCAAATTACCAAAATATACTTAAACCCTAATTTTGACCAAAATTCTCAAAATTTACCAAATTACCCAATTTTCCTCAAAAAAACATTTCAAAAAGTTCCCCAACACTCAAATTAACCAACTTGACCAAACATACCAAAATTTCCAAAATAGCCCCCAAAATTGCCTGAATGACCAAAATGCCCCAAAAAATTTCAAAAATTCCAAATTCTCTCCAAATATTCTCAAACTCACTTTTGAACCATTATATGAGCCCAATTTGACCATATTAGAAAATTTTGACCAAAAAGCCTTAAATTTCCCTTTTAAGCCTAAAATGCCCTATTCACCCTTCAATGTCCACCCAATTGACCTTAATCCTCCCCAATATCAATTAAAAACTCAAATTCATCATGTCTTAGCCCAATCTAACCCAAATCTAAGTCCAATTTGATCCAATTGCAAGCCAAATTTCAACCTAAATCCAAAAGTCTAAATTTTGACCATAGGCACAAATTCTCCCCAAATTGAATCCCATTACCAAAATATTTCCACAAATTAATATCCAAAACCCTTCATGACATTCTCTAAAACCAAATTGAACCACAAATTGACCCAAATTTGAACTCAAACCTCACCCAAGTCCAACCCAAGTCAAATCTCCAAATTTGCCGAAATTGGCCACATGTCCAAATTCCACCAAATTGAATGCCCTAACCCTATAATCTCCACCCAATTAATGTCAAGAAATATTCATAACATCCCCCTAGACCATTTTGAACATTCAATAGAGTCTTAACCCCACTCTAGCCTAACCTAAACCCAAGCTAGCCCAACATGCCCAATATTGACAAAATGACCAAATCAAACCAAATTGACCCCCCAAACAAATTCAAAATCACTCCAATCCTTTTCCAAATGCTTCATGAAAATCATTTACACAAAATTAATCAATCACTTGACTCCAAATTGGACCTAAACTCAACCTAGCCCAAGCTTAGCCTGAAACCCCCAAAATTGAACCTATGCCCAATGTGACCAAATCTAGCTAAATGTGACCAACCTAAGTCCACCACAGCCACAAAGTAGACCCTAAGAACCACACTAGATCTTCTTAGCCCAAGCTACATGAGCCTGTTGACCTCATTGTTGATGAGATCTTTTCTCTTCTCTCTCTTTAGTACTTAGGATCTAGCCATAGGGCTTCTCCTTGACTATCTTAGAGGACTACAAATGGGACTCATCACTTAGAAATTCAAACACTTCTTGGCCCCCTTCAAACCCCTCAAGTTTGATTGTAAACCTCTAAGCCACTTGGAGGGTTAAGATCAAATGTGGAGGTTTAAAGGATGAGTTTCCTATAGGACTCTTTGGCCTTAGGATTACCCTGGGTGGCTTGGTCGCAGTGAGGGTTGATTTGCACACACCTCACTCCCACACACACATTCCAAGCCCTAAAACTACCTTTAACCAATTTTACTCCCTAACTCATGTAGGTAATTCATATGGATGGTCCTCAACCCCTAAGCCCCTGGTTAAGAGGGTTAGGAACAACATATTGAGTGCCTAGGATGAGTCCTTTCATGGCTTTTGTGAGCTTAATATGGCTTCATGGCTCAATCAAATGATTTCATTTCACTCACACTTGATCAACCTTCATTTTTCCAAAATTTCAATTTTTGACCCCTGGGGGCCTACACCCACCAAACCTACAAAATACCCTTAAAAATGCCTAAAATTTGCAAAATTGCCTAAGTTACCCAAAATTCCTCAAAATCAATCTTAAACATTGCACACCACTTAAATTGATCATCCATGACCAAATATACCAAAATTCCCAAAAATACCCCCCAATACCCTCCAAATACCCAAAATACCCTTTTAGCCCAAAAATCCAAAAATTTCCATAAAATTCCAGAAAATCCCAAATATTCCCAACATCATTTTCTTTTACTACATCAAAGGCCAATTTTGTAAATTTAACCTTTTTTGATAAACAAATTCCAAATGGGCCTTTAAGGCCCAAAATGACCAACCAACCCAATCCATCCCAAATTCAACCCAAATGTTACCCAATTTTCCCCAAATTTGTTTTGAAATCTTCCTAACATCCCCACAAACAAAAATTTGACTTAATTTGCCCCACATTTAGGCCCAAACGCCACCCAAGTTAACCCAAACCAAAAATCCCCAATTTGGCCTAAACACATCATGAACCCAAAACCTAGCCCAAATCCCAAAATCAAAACCCAACCAAAGTTTAAAACTCTTTGTCACACCCCCATAAACAATTTTCAACATTAATTTTACATCAAAACCAACATTAACCCAACCTTAGCCCAAGTTAGCCCAAATTGGTCCACTTTGACCCTATAAAAGGCCCAAATTAAATCCAATTCAACTCAAAATCACCCCAAACATGTTTCAAATCTTTCATGGCACACTCCTAAACCAAATGAAACATTCATTTGGCATAGCCCTTCACAAAATTTCCATCCACTAATTCATTTTAAAACATAAAAGCCCACCTCCTTAAACCATTTTAAAAGCCCATCTCTCACCAAATCCAAAAATGCTAAAATTGATTCTAAAGCCCATATGGCAAACCCCCGCCCCCCTTTCATCCATTTAATCTAAATTAATCCCTAAGTTCCAAACCAATGATTAAATCAACCTAAATCAAGCTTCATCCAAATCTTCCACCAAAATGCCAAAATCCCTAAAATTCATTTTCATGAAACTAAGCCATGCCATCCCCAAGCCAAATGGAGCCATGAAGCCATGTATAATTCACATGCAAGCCATGGAAGACACTTTCCACATCACCAATCCATTTATGTCAAAGGAGGGAATCCCTTTCTAAGCCTCCCCTTAAGCCTTTTTTAACCCCTTTGATGTCCCACCCTAACCCAAAATTATCTTAAAGAATCTTGATGGGGACTTCACCATAGATGTGAGGCTGACCCAAGTGATTCTTTTCAGCCCAAAACCAGGCATTGGGTGGTGCACCAAGCCTAAAACCATGGGTTGACCAAATTGAACCCAAAATAAGCCTCCCCCCATTCCATTTCAATTCAGCCCCTTTACACTTGGCCAACTCCAATTGACTTCACCAAATTCAAGCCCTGACCCTCCTGATCAGGATGGTGACCTGACCCTGGCCGGCCAGCCACCACAACCGCCCGAAAACCCCATGGCTGAGAGCTCCATTTAAACTCCACCCCCTCTCAGCTAAAAAAGGTGAGCTGAACCAAACCATACCAAAACTCTGCCAAAATCATTCTAGACCCTTCTCCTAGCATAGAGTAATTGATCCCCACTGAAATCTAGCCCTAATTTCCCCTCTGTGAGCTTAATTTCTGAGTTCAATTTCAAGCCTAAAACCAGGACACTTCACCACAGTGAGCCAATCCCCAAATTGATTGACTCTACACCTTCACCAGACCAAGAGAAGAAGTTCCCCAGCAAAAGACCCCTCTCCAGGCCAGCCATTCTCTCTATCAGTCATGCTTTGAAATCAGGCTTGGTGGAAATTGTGTCTAGGCAATTTACCAGAGCCAGAGACTTAATCTGGAGCTTCCTTGGGTTCAATTGAAGGTGCCACAACTCTCTGATTGAAGCTTCACTTCTCAGAGCAAAGGTATGGATCTCTTCTTTCTCTCAAGCTTCTGTGAATTCTCCATTTTGTTTGGCTCAATTTCATAGCATTTTAGCCGTATAGATGTGTGCGTCTTGTTAAGACGAATATATAAAGCATAGGAACATGAAATTTGGTGGAGAAATGAGGGAGATCTTAAGGTTTTAGTGTGGACAGCTCTCGTGTTAGGGCGCTCGAGGACGATGAACGGATGTCGTCCATTCGCGCGTGTATCGAATGGAAGATCCAAATCGAATAGGACGAGGAGATGGAACAAGACCGCGGGATGCGTGGCTGCTGACTCAGGTGGCGGCGTCAAATAGGAGTGCGCCGCGTGGGCTTTCGGAGCTGTCGAGGTTGAGTCGGCGCCACGTGGATAAGTAGGAAATTAGGGGTATTTTTGATTTATTTAAATACCCAGAACTTTAAAAATGCATATCTTTGAATAGAAAAATCACAAAAATAAAATAAAAAATACCTTCCTGCTTAGTGAACAGAGGAGAACAATGTGGAAAAAGAGTTAAGTCATTTTGATGAGTATTTTATTTTTAATTAATTATCTATTGATTTCAGTATTTTAATTCTCCATGCATGCATACAATTCACCATGGCATGAGACCATAGGGCTTTTGTAGCCTCTGTTCTTGGGAACATTCCCTGAATTTTCCAAGTCAGAGGCCATCTCTATGGTAAGTTATTGATTTTTCAAGTTTAAGTGTCTGTTTTGGCATTTTAATTTCAATAATTAGCATTTTGATCAATAAATCCTAGAAAAATTAGGGGAGGTATCTTATGACCAAAGGACCCTAAGAAAAATATATTTTGAGTTAACTCATTAAGAATAACCCTAATTGGCCTAAACATTCAAAACTGAATTTTAATTAAATAGGGCTAACCATACATCAAAATTACTTGAAAAAAATTCTCCACTAATCTTTAGTCCTACATAAAAATTTGAAATCAATTGGAAATGATTTAACCACTAAATGGATTAATTAAGTCACATAACCAAAATTAAACTTTAAAAATTCACAACTCCCAAAGTACATCTCAAAAATTCACCAAATTGGTTTTGGGGCATCTCTGATATCAGAGGAGTCTAAGAAAATTAAAATTAGAATTTTCTAAAAATCTTCATTTTCCATCATATTTTAGTATTTTAATAATTAAAAAAATAATAAAAATCACAAAAATATAAAAAATAATAAAAATGTCACATTTTGACTCCTAATCACTTAGGAACAAACCAAATATTTTTCCTAAGTCTCTTGGTTAAGATATTGAATTTTAAATGCTTAAGACAATTTTTTGATATTTAAAAAATGACTTTTCAAACCTTCCCATTAAAATAATTCCAATAAATCACAGAAAAATTAGAAAAATATAAAATTTGCTTCTCTGAACTCCTTGAGGTCAGAGAGATTTATGAAAAAAATAAAATTCATTTTTTAACTTTAATTTTATTTTATAATTAATTAACACTCCAAAACTCAAAATAATTATAATAAATAAAATATAATTCAAAAAATCACCAAAATTGGTTCAAATGGTCCTCTGGTCAGTAGGAATATTCCAAAATTTTATTAAGGATAGAAACCTTACCTTGGTCATGTTGTTGAATTTTCATTGAAAATCCTTATTTTTTATAAAAATAAATATATAAATTAAATTAAATTAAATTCAGAAAAATCACATTTTCTCCTCTAATATCTTAATTGACATGTGAGTGAAATGACATAAAAATTTTAAATTCATTTGAGCTTAATTTGATGAGTTATGAAATGAACATACTTAAAAGGACATAAAGGTAATTAAATAATTTTAACCCTAATTAATATTTAGGTTTAATAAAGGGGAGGGTAAAATATCTGATTTTAAAATTTTCATTAGATGATTGAAACCTAGGGAATTAAGGGGTAGAAACCCATTAAATATCTTGAAAATATTTAAAGTAAATTTTAATTAATTAAACAATTTGAATTTTGGAAGAATATGTTAAAATTTGGATTATTAAGATTAGGGATATGATTTAAGAAGATATCAACTCTTTAATTTAAAATCCCTAAATGAATCACTTTAATAATATTCAACTCTTAATCAAACTCAAAAAATGATAATTGAAATTAATAATTAAATAATTAAAAGGAAAGTAAACCTTAATTAAATTAAAAGCTTGAAACATTAAGTGATTTGATAATCAAATTGAAATAAATTTAAAACATTAAAATTAATTTAAAATCACTTAAAAAACAAATCTAAAACAAATTTGAAACATTAAAGAAAATCAACCTTAAGACAATTCATAATTAAAAACATAAAAAATCAAACCAATTAAAATTGACCTAAAGTGTTACAATTAAGTCAAATTAAATTTAAATCATTAAAAGTTTAATTAAATTGAATAATCTAAACACCTCTTTCAAATCAAACAATTTAAAGCACTTAAGAGAAAATCAACTTAAATTTTGAAACTAAATTAAATCATCCTAAATCATCAATTCAACTTTAATCAAAGCGGTTAAATTCTTTAACAAACTAATTTGCCCCCTAAAGGCTTTCATTATTATAACTCTTAAGTAAAGCATCAAGTGAAATTTCACTTTACTCATAGGATAATCAAACCTCCTAATTCACTGAGCAAGAGACAAAACTCAACAAAACTTTGGACAATTAATTCACTAGTACAATAAAATTCATTTGGACACAAAATAATCTCAAAGTATTGAAAAGATGTTTAGGACTCATCCTAAGCACTTTCTTAATATGATGAGATGTTTTAGAATAACAACTAAATTTAATTGTTCTTTGATGAAGAAAATCATCTTTAACAAAACACAAGAACCTAGACGTCATAGGAATTGACTAGCTATAGGATTAAGATTATGGTAGACAACCAAAACCTTCCCTTAGTTTTACCTAGGTGTTTCTTGCAAATATATAAATGCTCTAACATGTGTTTTAAGTATAGCTTGGAATGACGGGAAGACTCTCCAGGTACGCTTTTATTTTATTTCAATTTACTTACCTGTATTGCACTTTACTTTTATTGCATGTTAAACAAGAATGTCACCCTGCATGAAAACTAAAACCTTTAGGATAGCCACAAAACTGAAACCCAAATCTAAATTAAAAGTCACAACAAGATAAAATTCACCGCCACAACATTCAAAATATAAATCAACTCAAAATTTAATCACAAACAGAAGAATAAAACTACAATTACAACTAAATTAAAACGTCTCGTTGGATGATCGGGAATTCCTCGGATGATGTAACCTACTTGTTGCTAACGGGATTTCCCACGGTCTAAATGAAAGTGTGGAACTCATTCAGTTTAGTTTAGCAAATTCATTTGGACTAAGTGAATCCGATGAAAATAACGGTGCCGGGATGACGGAACCGTGGGATCTTAATCGGTTCTGTTTAACCCACTTTAAGATTTGTTTCAATTAAAACATTAAAAGCATTTGGACTTTAAGATTTCTCTAAACCAAAACACTTCTCTCATCTCCTGATTTTTACTTTCTAAAACCAAACCTCTGCAACGACAAGGAGCTTGGAGCACGGTGGGCAGCACGACCATTATCTTTAGCAAAACTGGAATTGACATCAACAAAACCTTTCTTAGAAATAAAAAACCAAGCCATAGGATTTTGAGGTAGTTTGCCTAATGCAACATTAATACTCAGCTTTTCTTTAGGCATTTGCTTAATCATATTATGTAAATTAAGCTCTAACTGGCCTTAGGACTCCCAGGTAGTCGTTTGGTACGACATAAACCCCACATCTTCAAGGCTATTTGTATGATCATGTCATACAAATATAAGTCCTAATTAATTAAAATTGGCAGGATTGAAACATTAAATAATATTTTCAAATTCAAACCAAACAATAGGATAGTTTGGGAAGTTGTCAAGATTCTTTATGGATCCTCAGCTTGTCCTACTTTTCTTCCATTGAATTCCTAAAATAACTGTTCCAAATTTGATCCATTCCCAATTGAAATTTCCAAAATTCAATCCTTTGAAAACCTTAAACCTTAAAATTCTTGAGAACAAAACCACTTATCATTATCGAGAGTTTTCTTAAATGATTCCTGTCATTTAAGATGTAATTAACTATAGGGGCTTGCCCTTATAGAGAACTTTAAGAACCCAAGTAATATAAACCTGCTTAATTCCTCTATTTTAAGAACGAGAACTTGTAGGCTTATAAAATTGGTTTGCAGACCAAACGAATGTCACAAATCTTCTAGTTTATTTAATCGAGCCCCATCGTCAAGCAGTGTGTTTGTCCTTCGAGATAGATACACGGTTTGTGATGTGATGCTCGTTTATATAAACTATTTGGGATGTGAGATCGATTTGATTTCATATCTTAAAATTTTCAAACTTAAAGTTATTTTCAAAATCAAATGCTACTTTCTAAATTATATATATGTATTTAAATTAAATTTAAAATTTAAAATTCACCGACAAATTTTGTAGGCGACCCCTTTTTTAAAATACAACACACAAACCTAAAAATATGCCGACAACTTCTGGCGACTCCGCTGGGGACTAGTTCCTCTCTTTATTTTGATCAGATGGTTTTGCTTTCATAAATTGGTGCTGAGTACATACCCCTTTTGGACCAAACTACCATTCTTTCCGTTGGCATACCACGTTCATTTCTGTCTTGAACGGGTATAGTCAATTCCTTTTGGATTTTGGAGCCACTGTTTAGACACCCCTAAACAAAGAGGTTCAAAATCCTTTTGCCTCTTTCTGAGGTGGGATGGGCCCTCAATAGGTGTTAGCCTAGGAGCGGTCTTTTGAGTTGAGAAATCTTGCGAGACTTTCTCTTCCTTTCCAATTCTGAATCGAATCTTTTACATTTCCTTTAACCTTCCTCCAATAATCATTTTGTTCCTAACAAACAAATCCTCTAATGAACAACCTTTTAATAATCAAACTCTTTTAAATCGCAAATACATTAATATAAACTAAAAAGTGTTTGGACTCTTTCTTTTCCGTCTTAAGTTTTGCGGCAAAAGGAAGCATAATTCAGGACTGACGTTCGAAATTCACCTTGCAGAAAATGACTGCACCAAGGTTAATTTTCTCCTTCACCAATGGAATGGACTTCGCCGTCTATAAGGATGAACTGCCTGACAATGGAATCATCCGTTTTGGACAAGGATTCGATAATACAGATATTAAGTTCGCTGACGTCACCCTCTTCACATTAATGGACAAAGTATTGGAAACTGAGGAGCCCGTAATTGAGTTTAACCTGAAATCGACTTAAGAGTTCCCTCCCCTGCAAAGGGTCCCAGCTGAAAGAAGTACCACTGTTCGTAGGAGAACTGTTGTTTCTACCCCCACCGGTCTAGTCATCTCTGCACCTACCCCGACTCCTACCAAACTGAAGGGGAAGAAAATCCAAGTCTGTGATGAGCCTGCCACCGTTGAGAGTACAGATTTTACTACAATACCTTATGTCTTCGAGATAGGGTCCAGTTCAAGAGTTGCACCCCTGACTCGGACTCAGAGAAGAAATAGGAGCAGAAAGATCGCCAGGATCGAGAAGGCTAAGGCTGCTGAAGTTACTTTTCTGGAAGAGATTCCTGAGGAGGAGGAAGAACTGCCTAAGTATTCACCCTTGTTGGAAGAAAGTAGGTTTCACCCTCTCTCTGCTGCATCGAATGAGGAAGATGTCCGGAGGATCGCCGCTGCGTTACCCTGACCTGCATACTATTGTGACTGTAAGAGGAAGAGGGCCAAGACTACGCCGCTTACTCGACTTCGAGCCGTAGTAGAGAAACTAGCTAAGAAAGAGAGATGCCCCGTATCAGAGATCCTAAGAAGGATGGGACGTGTGCCAATCAAATCCCGCCTCAGACCGCGAGTAAACCCCGTCACTGCCCCGGAGAGGCCAAGGAAGAAAGTGCGAGCTAGTTCGCCTGTTGTTGTATCGGGACACCATATTAGGGAGAACACCACCTACCGACACACAACCGATAGACCATCTGGTCCTAGGCCTTCTACTACAAGAAGGATGGTGTGGTGACCTATTATTGCTGAATTGATATAAGCACAATGTTCTGGAAAGAAGAGTCTCGTCAGAAAGCCAGAATCTGAAGAAAGTGCTACTGCATTAAAAGAAACTCTTGAGAAAGAAGTCCAACAGTCATCACATGACAACCGCGAAACCGTTTGGAAGAGACCACTTGAGTATGCTATAGGAAAACTAAGAACGGACATCCGACGGTTGGCAAAAGAAAGAGGAGAAAAATTAGAAAATGAAGTTGATTCATCAGAATTTATGGATGAAGAGTACGCCGAGATTAATATGGTCGAGACCCGAGCATCGACAGCTTCACAAGGCGCTCCGTCAGCTTCAGAAAGGGAGCAACCGGAAGTGATGAGAGCACAACTTTAAGAAAAAGAGGATACAATTTCCCAGATGGCAAAAATAATGGAAGAGATGGCTGCTGCCTTGGCCACTCTCCAGAGTCAGCTGCAACCTCAGAAAGAAACACTCCCAGAAATTATTCACATCGCGGACGGAGGAAAGGAGATCACATCTGTTAATGGAGATGAACAACCAAAGAAAGATTCTGCACAAAGCATGATTCCCGAAAAGGATATCAAAAACATGGTAGAACAGCAGGTGTGAGAAGCCTTAGCCTAGTCTAAGAGTGGAGCATCTATTCAGACAGGTAGACCTCACCCTGAAGAATTTGATGCAGTTCAATACCGAAAAGGCTTCGTACCACCACTGTTCAAGACTTTTGATGGAACGGGAAACCCCCGGCAGCATGTCGTACATTTTCATGCTAGTTGTTGCAATGCCGGTGGGAGCGATGCTTTACTCTTTCGTCAGTTCGTCAGCAGTTTGTCAGGGATTGCCTTTGACTGGTATGCAGAATTGCCAAATGGCTCAGTTAAGACCTTTTCAGAGTTTGTCGGAGCTCGACACCACATCACTATCGGTGATTTAGTGGTCGAACAACAGAAACCGAAAGAAACTCTAGTGGATTACATACTTTGATGGAGAAACTTAAGCATGAAGTGTGAACCACAACTTCAGGAACAACATGCGATCTGTATCCTACTGAAAAGTATCCACGGCCCGAGAGCACTTCTTCTTAAAGGATTAACAATTAAGACTTTCAAGAAGTTTCTTAGCAAAGCCGGGAGCTTGCAGGAAGAAGCAAAACAGCTAAGTTTCATGGACAAGACTGATAAGCAGAAGCCTGTAAAAGCATTTGAAAAGAAATCTGGAATTGTCGTGGCTGTAGATAAAGGCAAGCAGCCAGTGCAAATACAGCTAAAGAGACCACAACCTGGTTATCAACCACCACAACGGGTTTATAAGCAACCTCAACAGAACTACCAACAGCCTCGACCGAGCTATCAGTCACCTCAACATTATGAGCAACCACCTCGTCCATCGTGTACCCTGAAAGAACTTCTAAACAGGGAATATCCATTCAAAACTGAAGCGGTAGCGAAGATGTTCCATAGTTTAATGAAGACACCAAATTTTTAACTACCAGTGCCTAAGAGGCCAGAATAAGTCAATAGAGAAATCATCCAAACTATTGCCCTTACCAAAGGATGCTCGGGCACAAGATAGAGGATTGCATCACTTTCAAGAGCTGGCTTGACGACAATCTTTGGAAAGGGAACATAACGATCCCGAAGGAATACATGAAGGAACCCCACAAAGAAGGTTCCGTCAATGTTATTTCAACGGATCCTATTGTTCTGATAGACCCTTACACGACCAATGATGGATGGAGTACCGTCTGGACAAAGTCTTCGAAGAAAATCTTGGATCATATCCAAAACGCTTCGGTGCACGCTTCAACTCAGATTTTGAAACCTGCCGAGCCGGTACTATCGCTTGCGATTGAAGAACCATCCCAGAAGGAGGAGAAGATCATGGAAGAAAAGAGGACCGAGGCTCCAAAAGGTAGACTAGGAGCTGCTTATCCTAGGATGGTTGTTTCCGATTTGGAGGAGAAATCGCTCGAACCTCTGACTCTGTATGATTATTTGCTCGCCCCAGCGGGATCTTATAATGATAAGAGTTTTGGTGTTGGCTACATTTTGACTGTTTCTAACGATTACATAACTAAAAACAACCAACCTTTTAATCCGGATCTCGATTCCAATAAGATAAACGATTCTCAAATCATACTGAACCTCGATGACCACGACGAAGGAGAAGGTGCTCACAAAGATGGCTACGAAAGCTCAACAAGCAACGAGTCTATTTGTAAATTTTGAGGAGCTCCAATCATGATAGAATTAGAGTCATTAGAATCTAAAGTGACTCCAGAAGAGCCAGTCATTCCGAATCAAGAGGAGACACTGGAAGATTCACCACCAGATTTAGAACAAGTAACTGAAGTCAACCTAAGAAGTGGAAAAGTTCTACCTCCGAGAATGGGTCCAAAGGATAAAGGAAAGTAGGTGGTTTCTCAGGAAGAGCCAACCCCAGCAAAAGAATTGCCCATTCAGGAAGAAACTGAGGAACATGGTAATAAGGTGAATTATAACGTGCTAGCCCATCTTAGGAAGCTATCAGCCAAACTAAGCATCTACAATGCTCTGATCCTGTCAAAGGAGATGAGGGAAACTCTGATCAAGGCTTTACTTGATCCAGAAATTTGCTTAGCTTAAATGGCCGGTAATTCCTTCAACGAGGTTTGCTCGTTAAAAGAACAGCGAGGTGATACCTTCACGGACAATGATCTACTACTGGGAACAGCTGATCACAACCGACCGTTGTACATTTCAGTCACTATTGGAAAGTTCACGCTCTCTAGAGTGTTGGTTGATCCGGGAGCATCAATCAACATAATGCATCTTCAGACGTTGGCATATTTTTTAAAATTGATGCTCGCGACCTCAAAGCAGATAAGAAGTTACTAAGAGGCTTCAATCAAAAAGGAGAAAGAGCCCTTGGATCGATAACACTATTAATTAAGACCGGTGATTTGGCAAAGACAACTGCAAAATTCCACATAATTGATTCTGAGACATCATTCAAGGCTCTACTAGGTAGGCCATGGATCCATGAGAATTGGATGGTACCATCGTCTCTGCACCAGTGCATAAAGTATTATGAAGGAGGAGAACAGTGTATAAAAGGTGACCTGCAACCGTTCTCCCTACATGAAATCGGAATTCACGAAGATGCAGCTTACTACGCACCTCCGAAGAAAATAATCTTCTCTAGAAACATCGTACCAAATGAAGCAAGAGAAGTTCGAGACGATGAAGAACCTGAAATTCTAGTCCAACAGTTACTCACCACTTCCTTACAACGAGATGGTGAAGATTTCTCCAGAACTCGCACCCGAGGTCGAGGTCGAGGAAGAGACATTGGAATAGTTGGACAGAAGAAACCAGTCATCGACGTTGATTGGGAGAACAGTTTTGAACAAGAAGAAATCAATAAAGAAGCAGCGGCGATAAGTTAGAAGAAACCACAGTTCAAGATCTCTCTTGAAGATGAAAAGAACGAAGAATACAAATCAATGTACGAGAAGATTAATCACTATGTGCATACTATGACCCTGACCCCGATCCATTCCAATAAGGTCGAGGGTATGGTGGTCAAGGAAGTGCATGGTGGCGATACTAAATCGATCAAATTCTATTGTGGTGCTTCTTCCAAAACTAAAAATGATGTATAATTTGAATATGTTACTTCTTCTGAATTAATGGAACTACCTTTTGAGTGGTATTCTCCCTGTGTTCAAAATTTAATTCAACGTGGTGTCTTACCTCAACGATGGACAAAAGGTCAATCACAACACTTTGAAAAATTATGGAATAACGCCAGTTGGCCTCCCAATTCAAAACATGGTCTCGGATTCGGCATAGTAGGATCAGTTGATGACACGGGATTTTGCTTGGTTGTCACTTGCGAGCCTAATAAAGTCTGCTTGGAAGCTTCAGATGATATCAAAGATCTGCAAATCAGAGATTCTCCACCAGAATTTGAAGAAGAAATTAAGTCTACAATAGACGAGTTAATGGAAGTTAACTTAGGTACTAGCGAAGAGCCTAGGGCGACCTTTGTTAGCTCCTTACTCAATAAAGAAGACTCTGAAAACATGATCAAGCTATTGATGGAATTTAAGGACTGTTTTGCTTGGAGTTACGATGAAATGTCAGGATTAGCTCCAGACGTGGAAGTTCACAGGCTAGGAGTGGATCCCACTGCCGTTCTAGTCAGGCAAGCTTCAAGAAGAATGCGTCTAGAGATTTAACAACAAGTAATAGCTGAAGTTAAGAAGCTAATAGACGCTAAATTTGTCCGTGAAGAACAATATCCAACTTTGTTAGCCAATGTGGTACCAGTCAGAAAGAAGAATGGACAGATCAGAATCTGCGTAGATTTCAGAGATCTGAATAAAGCATGTCCAAAGGATGAATTCCCACTACCAATTCCAAAACTGATGATCAAAATTGCTTCAACACATGAAATCTTCTCTTTCATGGATGGATCTTCAGGATACTATCAAATAAAAATGGCACCGAAAGATGAAAAGCTCACAGCTTTCAGAACGTCAATCAGAATATACTGCTACACAGTGATGCCTTTCAGATTGAAGAACGTAGGAGCTAAATACCAAAGAGCTATGACGAGGATTTTTGATGATCTCATTCACAACCAAATCAATTGCTACCTGGATGATGTAGTCATCAAGAGCAAACTGAAGGAAGATCACTTGTATGATTTGAGAATTATTTTCGAGCGACTAAGATAATTTAACCTTAAGATGAACCCCTTGAAATGCACCTTCGACGTCGTCTCTGGGAAACTCTTAGGATTTGTCGTCCGACATCGTGGAATTGAAATCGATCCGGAGAAGATTAAAGCTATCTTTGAAATGCCACCTCCCAAAACCTTGAAATAACTACGATCCATTCAAGGAAAATTGGCATATCTTCGACACTTTATCTAGAATTTGTCAGGTAGGTGTCAGCTGATCCATGAAAAAAATACCCATTTTTATGCCTTGATTTTTATCAAATATTTAAGGATATTATGCTTTAATGAAAGGTATTTTTGTGTTTTTGGATATAGGTGATGGAAAAATGTTCAAGAAGAAAAAAAAAGTGAAAGAGGAGAAAAAAAGAGCAAAAAAGAGCAAAAATGGAGCCAAAATGCAAAATTGTCAAAATTATTGGTCTGGCGCCTAGGCACCAGAATCCGGCGCCTAAGCGCCAGGTCGATACGGGATCTGTCAAGATTTTTGACGACTTTTGGACGATTATTTTGACAGTGTTAGTGGTTATTGGACCTTCTAGAAGACTGACACTTGTTCCTGGTTTATAGGACATGTGATACAATGTATTTGGACGCTTAGAAACGGTTTTAATCGCAAAGAGGTGCGATCCAAAGTGAAGAAGTGCGAAGAACTGGACGCAGAGTCTGGAGCCTAGGCGCCAGATTCCGGCCCCTAGGTGCCAAACACACCTTCTAGAAGATTCATTGAATGTGGACACATTTTGAAGAGGTGCCTCAAGGCAACCCTTGAAGTTTATAAATAGGAGGGTACTCCTTCAGAGAAAAACGGCCCCCATACGTTCCCCTATCTAGAGCCCCATCTAGAGGGAGAATTAGAGAAATACTTTACGGCCACTTTTATTAATTAGTGAGTTTATTTAGAGTGTGTATTGAGAGTTTAAAGAGTTGGTTCTTTTGAAGTTTATTTGCTTTGGAGTCAGAAGAATTCAGAGGTTCAGTAGGAGAAACACTTGAGATAAGTATTAGTAATTTTATTCAAAGTTTTATTATCATGTTTTGTTGTTTAAATTCAATATATTTTGAGTAGTTAGTTTACTTTCTCCTTTCAATTATGAAAAGATAAATAAGATAATATAAAATTCAATCGAGAATTAAAAACTATTTATATTTTAAAACATTGTGATGATATTAATACCGGATCTTCATTTACTTTACAAATTGATCACTTGTATTGTTAAAATCTGTTGAAGAGTTTTGATACCTAGAAGGAGATGAATTCTTAACTAGTAGATATCACATGAATCCTTGGGTAGTCGAAGGCCTTGTGCGGGTTATTCAAGGTGAAGTGCAAATAAATAGGAAGATATTATATAATGGGAGTATAATTAATAAGTTTTTAGAGTGACAGAATAAATTCTTATGATTTGGTTTATAGAGAAGGAAAGGGTCACTAGTAGGGCCGACCATAGCCACCCTAGGACATCTAGTAGTGTGAGCCTAGATTAACTCATTCTACTAACAATACATCCGGACCTGATCTATAGGCTAGCCAATGTTCGTTACACCTGGATCAAAGGGTAAAGAATATGAATGCTTCTATTTGGCACAATACCATAAATTTATATTCACCATGAATATTATCATTATCTTAGAAAATCTTGGGTTAATTGAAAGGA
The DNA here is from genome assembly GCA_022702705.1 of Papilionanthe hookeriana x Papilionanthe teres. Classification (NCBI taxonomy): domain Eukaryota; kingdom Viridiplantae; phylum Streptophyta; class Magnoliopsida; order Asparagales; family Orchidaceae; genus Papilionanthe; species Papilionanthe hookeriana x Papilionanthe teres. Next base: position 25,983,758 of record CM040427.1, read on the forward strand.
AGAAAGTTGTGTTCTTATTGCTATTTACACCAATCATTTCATTATTGTTTTATTATTACATCTTTCATTACTGCTTTATTATTGCATCTAGTAAATTAAAAATATCAAATTTATAAAATATAAAAGAAATACATAAAAATAAAATTAAAATGTTTAAAAATCCATAACTCACTCCTCGTGGGATCGATATTGGGGTCTTTGTTTCGAAGCCCTATATTACTTGATACGATACATATACTTGCGTAGTACCCCTAGTGTGTAAAATATTTTCAATAAAATTATATTTGTATACACTAGTTGCTATTATTATCTATTACATATATTTGAAAGCATTAATTATTATATTTGTCATCAGCGGATTGCGGGTCAACTTTTTGGCGCCGTTGTCGGGGATTGAATTTTTAGTACGCATATATATAGCATTGGGTCATCAGCCCTTCTCGACATTAGTTAAAAAGGACGCCAAATTCGTTTGGGAAGAGAAATGTCAGCGAGCCTTGGAGGACATTAAACAGTTTTTAATGACACCTCCTGTCTTAGCAGCTCAAGTCTCGGGTCGACCGTTAATACTTTATACCACGGCTTTAGACGACTCTCTCGGAGCCCTGCTAGCCCAGGTCAATGACGAGGGAAAAGAAAACACCCTCTACTCTTAAGTCGTCATTTAATTCCGACGGAAGTAAAGTATCCTCCTATCGAGAAGCATTGTTTAACCCTGATCTTCATTGCTAAAAAACTCAGACACTACATGCTTTCTCATAAAGTCAACCTTATTTCAAAGTTTAATCCGTTGCAATATTTGATGACCCGACCAACGCTTTCCGGCAGACTTGACAGGTGGTCAATGATACTATTACAATTTGATATAACTTTCGTACTACTTCGTGCCGTAAAGGGACAAGTCCTAGCAGACTTCCTCGCAACACACCCTCTACAAGCAGAGTCGCCTCTCAACGACGACTTGCCTGACGAGTAGATAATGAGCCTAGAAGACCCCGATGATCAACGTTGGGAATTGTACTTCGATGGAGCATCTTCAGCACAGAAAGTCAAAGAATCGCAAATGATAGTGCCCGGTAAGGCAGGAATCAGACTAATATTTATAACACTGGAGCGGGGAATGTTAAGATATTCCTACCACTTAATAGAACCATGTACAAACAACGAGGTCAAATACGAAGCTCTCATAACCGGATTATAGTTAACTATTCAGATGGGGATAATGGACATCAACATATACTGGGATTCTTAGTTGATCATTCAACAGGTCGCCGGACAGTACAAAATTTTGAAGCCAAAACTCGAGCAGTACTTCCAGTATGCCATGAAGTTGTTTGAACAAATTCTGAATGTAATGATCTACAAGATTCCCAGAAGAGAAAATGCTCTCACAGATGCGTTAGCTCGCCTTGCAAAGGAATTTGCCTGCTTGCAGGATGAATCAGTAGAAGTGTCAGTTCAGGGACATCAGGTTCTCTCGCAGCTCGACATGGACATGACACACAAGTCAGAAAAAGAAGAAGAAACGGTTACAGCAGTAACAGAAAATGCAGAAGATTGGCGGCAGCCATTAATAGAATACTTGCAAATAGGAAACCTACCGGACGATAAGTCATTAGCTCATCAGATCAAGAAAAGAACTTTGTCTTACGCATTAATAAACAATACATTATACAGAATGTCTTTTGATCAGATGTGGCTAAGGTGCCTAAGCGAGTCTGAGGCTCATGAAATTTTTAAAGAAGCGCACTCAGGACTTTGTGGCGCTCACCAGTCAGGTCCGAAGATGAAAATGAAGATTAAAAGATTAGGGTACTAATGGCCCTCAATGATGACCGACTGCATGAAAGTTGCAAAGAGTTGTCACCAGTGTCAAGTGCATGGAGTGATTTTACATCAACCTCCAAATGTGCTACATTCGACAATTGCGTCATGGCCATTTGAATGTTGGGGCACAGATATTGTGGGTCTGATAGAACCGCCTTCTTCAAGAGGACATCGCTTCATTCTTGCAGCTACAGATTACTTTTCCAAAAGGGCAGAAGAAGTACCGCTTAGAGAAGTGAAGGCACACCACGTGCTACAGTTCTTCAAGAATCAAGTCGTTTACCATTTTGGGGTACCGCGCAGGATTCTCTCGAATAATGGGTCCGCGTTCAGAAGTACGAAGATCAACAATTTTGTCAGAAGACAAGGGATCGACTGGCGCTATTCAACGATCTACTACCCAAGAGCGAACAGCTAGGCCGAGGCTTTTAATAAAACTCTCATCCAAATCCTAAAAAAAACTTTGGACGAAAACAAAAGAAGTTGGCACGAGAAGTTGTTAGAAGCCTTATGGGCATACAGGATGACTTTCAGAACTCCTACTCTGTCTACACCTTACGCTTTCGTGTACGGGTCCGAGGCCGTCTTACCCTTGGAAGTGCAACTTCTGTCTCTCAGAATTGCAGTTGTGAATAAGATTACTACAGAAGAAAATGCCAAACTACGACTAGAAGAATTGGAAAGCTTGGAAGGGAAACGACTTTCAGCGCAGCAGAATTTGGAACTGTATCAAGCCAAGATGATCCAGGCCCACGATAAACTGGTTCGCCCAAGGGCATTCAAAGTCAGTGACTTGGTTCTAGTTCTCAGGAGGCCTATTTTTGCACACCGCAAGATAGGAGGTAAATTTGAACAGACATGGTAAGGGCCATTCATGGTCGAGACAGTCTACTCTGGAGGTTCCTACCAACTGGTGAATTGCCGTAGAGAATGACCTATGCTTCCAATTAATGGACGGTATCTAAAGAAGTATTACGCGACCTGATGTTTCGAAGAATGAATTCCCATTCCTAGAAGCACGAGCATAGTAATCACTTGTAACTGGGTCCGAACCCAAAAAACAAAAAAAATGGATGATAAAATAAAAATCATTAACTAAAAAATGTGTTAAAAGAAAACATGTGAAATCATAATAATGAAATTTTGATTCCTTCCTTTTAAATCGATCCATTCCTGATATTTTCTCATCTCTTCCTATTTTCATTAAAATCTAAAAGAAATAAATGTTTTCTTATTGTTCCTGTTCTTACTACAGCCCCTGATCCTTTCCTTTTTTTTCGCAGGGAAATGTCAAACAGGTGGTTGGTTCTGAACTTTAAGAATGGCGTGAGTCTAGCACTTGAAAAAAAGAGGATGAAGGATGGAGCCGTGATTGAAATCGATTCTGATTTCACACCGGCCGGGCTACAATATGAAGAGACCGATTGGACCCTGATTGACCGGAAAGACTACCATAGCCAGACAGTGATGAAAGTGAGTGGCCCAAGTCAACAGTTCACCAGCAAGAAAAGAAAAGAAAACGCCGCTCATGCAACAGGAGAAGACAAGAAAGTTATGTCTGTGGTTGCTACAGTAGAGGGCAGGCTTGTCAGCGCCATGCCCACAAAAAGAGGAAACCAACTCTCACTCCTACTCAGCGAAGAAACAAAACTCGTCACATTCGCAAGATGCTGACCAAGCTGGCAGCGAATCAACATGAAGAGACAGTTGCTACCGTCAGTACAAATACTCCAAGGAAATCAGTTCGTCAGGAACCAGAAAAGAGGAAACCAACTCCAAGAACAACAAAAAAGATAAAAGAAATCCCAAGAAGAACGGAAACAGAATCAGCGCCTCAATGCCAAGCAGATGTACCAGTTCTGAAGAGTCTTGTTACGAAAGCAACCCCGGAGGATGTCCCGACAGAAACTATCCCCGAGGAGCCAAGACATGCAGAAGAGCGTGCTGGGGTTGAACCATACATTCCCCAGTACGTTACTAGACCTCGCCGATTGTAGATAATTCTAGAATACGAGCTGGAAAGGATGCAAAATGTTGAGAAGAAAACCTTTGAATACTTCGAAAGAATCTGAGGCAAGAGGATTAATATCTTGGAAGGCCTCGAGCTGCATACAAACGTGTTCTCAGACTACAAACAGCAGCAAATTGTAGACTGCAACGTTGAACTTCAAAAAATGGGTCGAGCTGGTCGTCTAAGGGAAAAGACCTATTCAGAACCCCGAAGATGGATGCTAGGAAATGGAAGAGTTACGATCCAATGCGGGTGTTGCTACAACTTTGCGGTAGAAAGAAAAGGAAATCCACCAGAGATAATCCGTCGCAGTGAGGTGGATCCGATGCCAAGAATTATTAAGAGAATGGTAAAGAGGATGGTGACATAGAGGGTATTGCCCGCAGACTGCATACCCAACAGCTGCATCATTAATATCTACAAGGAGGGCGACTGTATACCTCCACACATAGACCATCATGACTTCATCGGACCTTTCTGCACAGTGTCTTTCGTCAACCAATGTAACATCATGTTCGGATCTGACCTCCGGATAGCAGGCCCTGGAAAATTTCGAGGGCCGGTGGAGATACCACTACCGGTAGGTTCTGTCTTGGTATTAAAAGGAAATGGAGCAGACATAGCAAAACATTGCATTCCAAAAGTGCCTGTTGAGCGGATCTCCGTCACTTTCAAGAGGATGGATGAGAGATAAATAACTTTCCACTTTCAACCAGATCCAGTGTTAGAGAGTCTCCGGCCCTACGAGCTGTGAGCTACATGGGAGATAGCACACCTCCAATGCACATCCAAATGGCATTTCCTGCCAAGGGTGGCTTGGAAGGTGATGTTATTGTCCATGTAACTCACTATTCAGACATGGATTTCGACAGATGCTTTTGGAAGAATCAACAAGAATCTTACACAATCCGTTTTGGATTTATGTGGATTGTATGAGATGTTGAATTTTCAAGGAAAATATCATCATGTTTTGGATCGAGCTATGTGATGTATTTTCAACAAATTGAAATGGAAACAACCATGTCGTGTTTTGCCTTCACCTCTTTTTGTGCAAATTGACTGGGAAACGCCATTAAGTTAAATGAACTTTGAACAAAGAATAGAAAGAAAAGAGAATAAAAAATGAATGAGAATAAAAGGAAAATGAAAAAGAAAATAAATAAGAACTCTATTTAAGAATCTGAATGTCAAAATGAACTCCAAATTAACACCAACTCTAAATAAACAACAAAAACAAAATTGAATCACCAAAATAAACGAAACGAACCTAAATCTTGAATTGAATTCCGATCTGAATTCATCAATTCGAATCTTGCAATTCTTCTCAAACCTTTTCGACTCTCTGTGATCCCTTTCCTCTTTTGAGAAGGTCGACTGAGTCTACTGACATAGAACCACAAAATCTTTGATTTGGTTCTGATGGAATGGATTCATATCCTTCGCCAAGACAATCAAAATTCGATCAACTCTCTTGGGATATGAAACGCTTTCATGTCTCATTCAAATCCCCCACTAAATTGAAATTTCCACAAAATCTTCCAAACCAAATCAAATACAAACTCTTGGGATCAGTACCTAAATTCTGATTCCCATCTCTTTCGAGACTGGTACCAAATTTCAGTTCTCTCCTTTCGAGGTCGGTACCAAATTTTGACTCTCTTTCTGAGATTGAAACCACCAAATTCTAGTTCTCTCCTTTCGAGGTCGATACCAAATTTTGATTCTCTTTCTGAGATTGATACAAAATTTCAATTCTCTCTTTCGAGACTGGTACCAAATTCCAGTTCTCTTCTTTTGAGGGCGGTACCAAATTTCGGCTCTCTGTCTGAGATTGTTACCAAATTTCAATTCTCTCTTTCGAAACTGGCACCAAATTCCAGTTCTCTCCTTTCGAGGTCGGTACCAAATTCCGACTCTCTTTCTGAGATTGATACCAAATTTCAATTCTCTCTTTCGAGACTGGTACCAAATTCCAGTTCTCTTCTTTCGAGGTCGGTACGAAATTCGACTCTCTTTCGAGATTGATACCAAATTTCAATTCTCTCTTTTGAGGTCGGTACCAAATTCCAGTTCTCTCCTTTCGAGGTCGTTACCAAATTCCGATTCTCTTTCTGAGATTAATACCAAATTTCAATTCTCTCTTTCGAGACTGGTACCAAATTCCAGTTCTCTTCTTTCGAGGTCGGTACCAAATTCTGATTCTCTTTCTGAGATTGATACCAAATTTCGATTATCTCTTTAGAGACTGGTACCAATTCCAGTTCTCTTCTTTCGAGGTCGGTACCCAATTCTGACTCTCTTTCTGAGATTGATATCAAATTTCAATTCTCTCTTTCGATACTGGTACCAAATTCCAGTTCTCTCCTTTCAAGGTCGGTACCAAATTCTGACTCTCTTTCTGAGATTGATACCAAATTTCAATTCTCTCTTTCGGGACTGATACCGAATTCCAGTTCTCTTCTTTCGAGGTCGGTACCAAATTTCGACTCTCTTTCTGAGATTGATACCAAATTTCAATTCTCTCTTTCGAGACTGGTACCAAATTCCAGTTCTCTCCTTTCGAGGTCGGTACCAAATTCGATTCTCTCGTCCGAGATTGATACCAAATTTCAAATCTCTCTTTCGAGATCGGTACCAAATTTCAGTTCTCTCCTTTCGAGGTCGGTACCAAATTCCGACTCTCTTTCTGAGATTGATACTAAATTTCAATTCTCTCTTTCGAGACTGGTACCAAATTCTAGTTCTCATTTCGAGATCAGTACCTAAATTCTGATTCTCATCCTTTTCAATCAATACTTAAACTCCCACTCTCACTTCGAGGCTGGTACCTAAATTCCAGTTCTCTTTGTAAATCTCGAGGTTGGAACCTAGGTTCTGATTCTCATTTCAAATTCAAAATTTTCTTGAATCGATTTTAAATTAAACTTCAATTGAAATTGAAACTTGAAACAAATCGAAATCCAAACTCAACATTAAAACTTGAAAAAGAAGATGAAATGAAATCTAAATAAAACTTCTCCAGATCTTGTGATCTGGAATTCACCTCCTTTTCTTCTCCCCAACGAGAGTTCTGCAATCTTCAGTCTTGGAGATTTACCTGTTACTCCCCAGCAGAAATTTTTTTCTGTGCTTCGTTCTAAGTGTGTCACTTAGACATCTGTGTTGGTTTTGTTAATATCTTCGGTCAACGCCAATACGCACGGTGTGCTTGGTTAGCACACCACACCTATTGGGGGTCCATTTGTTGACCTCATTTTTTTATGAGGTCTTTTCTCTTCTCTCTCCTTAGTACTTAGGATCTAGCCATAGAGCTTCTCCTTGACTATCTTAGAGGACTAGAAATGGGAGCCATCACTTAGAAATTCAAACACTTCTTGGCTCCCTTCAAACTCCACAAGTTTGATTAAAAACCCCTAAGCCACTTGGAGGGTTAAGATCAAGTGTGGAGGTTTAAAGGATGAGTTTCCTATAGGACTCTTTAGCCTTAGGATTACCTTGGGTGGCCTGGTCTGGTGAGGGTTGATTTGCACACACCTCACTCCCACACACACATTCCAAGCCCTAAAACTACCTTTAACCAATTTGACTCCCTGACTCATGTAGGTAATTCATATGGATGGTCCTCAACCCTTAAGCCCCTGGTTAAGAGGGTTAGGAACAACATATTGAGTGCCTAGGATTAGTCCTTTCATGGCTCTTGTGAGCTTAATATGGCTTCATGGCTCAATCAAATGGTTTCATTTCACTCACACTTAATCAACCTTCATTTTTCCAAAATTTCAATTTTGGACCCCCGGGGGCCTACGCCAACCAAACCTACTAAATTCCCTTAAAAATACCCAAAATTTGCAAAATTGTCTAAGTTACCCAAAATCCCTCAAAATCAGTCTTAAACATTCCACACCACTCAAAATGATCATCCATGACCAAATATACCAAAATTCCCAAAAAATACCCCCCAATACCCTCTAAATACCCAAAATACCCTTTTAGCCCAAAAATCCAAAAAATTCCAAAAATTCCCAGAAAATTCCAGGAAATCCCAAATATTCCCAACATCATTTTCGTCAACTACACCATAGGCAAATTTGTTCAATTTAACCTTGTTTGATCAAAAAATTCCAAATGGATCTTTGAGGCCCAAAATGACCAACCAACCCAATCCATCCCAAATTCAACCCAAATGTTACCCAATTTTCCCCAAATTTGTTTTGAAATCTTCCTAATATCCCCACAAACAAAAATCTGACTTAATTTTCCCCAAATTTAGACCCAACCCAAACCAAAAATCCCCAATTTGGCCTAAACCCATCATGAACCCAAACCTAGCCAAAATCCCAAAATCAAAACCCAACCAAAGTTAAAAACTCTTTGTCACACCCCCATAAACATTTTTCAACATTAATTTTACATCAAAACCAACATTAACCCAACCTTAGCCCAAGTTAGCCTAATTTGGTCCACTTTGACCATATTATTAAAAGGCCCAAATTAAATCCAGTTCAACTCAAAATCACCCCAAACTTGTTTCAAACCTTTCATGGCACACCCCTAAACCAAATGCAACATTCATTTGGAATAGTCCTTCACAAAATTTCTATCCACTAATTCATTTTAAAACATAAAAGCCCACCTCCTTAAACCATTTTAAAAGCCCATTTCTCACCAAATCCAAAAAGCCCAAAAATGATTCTAAAGCCCATATGGCAAACCCCCCTCCCCCCCCCTTCATCCATTTAATCTAAATCAATCCCTAAGTTCCAAACCAATGATTAAATTAACCTAAATCAAGCTTCATCCAAATCTTCCACCAAAATGCCAAAATCCCTAAAATCCATTTTCATGAAACTAAGTCAAGCCAACCCCAAGCCAAATGGAGCCATGAAGCCATGTATAAGTCACATGCAAGCCATGGAAGACACTTTCCACATCACCATGTTGACCTCATTTTTGATGAGGTCTTCTCTTCTTCTCTTTAGTACTTAGGATCTAGCCTTAGGCTTTTCCTTTGACTATCTTAGAGGACTAGAATTGAGACCCACCACCTAGAATTTCAAACCACTTCTAAACTCCCTGCAAACTCCACAAACTTGACTATAGACCCCTAATCACCTAGAGGGTTGAAATCAAGTGTGGAAGTTTAAAGGATGAGTTCCTATAGGACTCTTTGGGCTTAGGACTGACCTGGGTGGCCTGGTCTGGTGAAAGGGCTGACTTACACACACACTACACTCATACACTACACTTCCATGCACCTCCTGAAACTACACCCATACCCAACTTGACTTCCCGACTCATGTAGGTGATTCACATGGATGGTCCTTAACCCCTAAGCCCTCGGCTAAGAGGTTAGGAACAACATAGTGAATGCCTCAAATGAGTCCCTTCATGGCTCATGTGGGCTTGATATGGCTTCATGGCTCAACCAAAATGGTTTTATTCCACTTACGTCCACCCAATCTTCAATTTTCCAAATTTTCAATTTTTGACCCCCGGGACCCTACACCCCGCCTAACCTACCAAATGCCTTTGAAACTACCCAAATTTCTCAAAAATTTTCAAATTACCCAAAATTCTCCAAAATCAATCCCAAACATTTCCACATCACTTAAATTGATCATCCATAACCAAAAATGCCAAAAATTCCAAAATACCCCCCAATACCCTCCAAATACCCAAAATACCCCTCTTGACTCAAAAATCCAAAAATTCAGAAAATTCCCAGAAAATTCCAGAAAATCCCAAATATTCCCAATTTCATTTTGTTCAACTACACCATGGGCCAATTTTGTCAATTTACCCCACTTTTATCAAAACCCCCAATTTGACCCATTTTAACCCAAAGTAAACCCAATGTCAAACCAAATCTACCCAATTGACCCCAATTTTGGTCCAATTCAATTCTAAACTTCAATTCAACATCCCCAACACCAATCTAGACCCAATCCAAGCCCAATTTGAGTGGCATTGGGATCCAATTTCACTTTTGGCCTTAAAGCCCAATTTGGACCTATGACCCAAACCTAACCCAAACTCACCCAATTCAACTCCAATTAACCCCAAATCTTTTCCAAACCTTCCTTAACATCCCCATAAACAAAACACTAACATGATTTGCCCAAAATTTAGACCCAAACCCCACTCAAATTCAACCCAAAATCAAAAAGCCCAATTTTGACCTAAACCTAAACCTAGCCCAAATGAGCCCAAATCCCAAAATCAAAACCTAACCAAAGCCAAAACCTCTTTGAAACACTCCCATAAACATTTCCCAACATTAATTTTACATCAATTTCAACTCTAGCCCAACTTTGGCCCATGGTAACCCATTTTGGCCCACCTTAGCCTCTTTACCAAAAAGGCCCATATCCAACCCAATTCAAACCCAAATCACCTCAAACTTGTTTCAAACCACTCATGAAGCATCCCTAAACCAAACTCAACAATTATTTGGCCCAAGCCTTTACCAAAATTTCATCCCAAAATCCATTTTAAAATTCAAAAGCCCACTTTCCTAAACCATTTTAAAAGCCCATCCTTTACCACATCCAAAGGCCCAAAATTGGTCCCAAAGCCCATATGACATTTCCCCTCATCATACTTTCAATTAAACTCAATACCTAAGTCCTAAATCCATCATCAAATCATTCCAAATCAAGTTCCATACAAATTTCCATCAAATTACCAAAAAATTCCTAAAACCCTTTTCATGAAACAAGTCAACCTTTTCCCAAGCCAAATGGAGCCATGAACAAGCCATCCTCAAGCCACATGAAGCCATGAGGGCTTTGACTTGTCATTAGTCCATTTATGGCAAGAAGAGGGGGCCCTTTCCTAATCCTTCTTAAACCTTTTTTTACCTTAAGCATGTCACACACTAAACCATGCTTAGCCACCTCACCATGGATGGAGACTTCACCACTCCATGGCAAGCTGACCCAAGTGACTCTTTTCAGCCCAAGACCAGACCTTGGGTGGTGCACCTAGCCCAAAAGGATGGGTTGACCCAAACCTAGCCAAAATGGCCTCTTCCCCATTCCATTCCAAGCCATCTCCTTTACACTTGGCCATTGCCAATTGCTTGCACAAACACCCGACCCCGACCCACCCGACCCCGAGGGTGACCCTTGCTCGCCGGCCAGCCACCCCGACCGCCGGAAAACACCATGGACAAAAGCTCACATGTGAGCCAACATTGAAATTCTCCATTGCCGACTTGTCCCAACCCAAATGGATAGCATGGCTGTTCTTCCCTTGACCTAAGCAGCTGATCCCAACCATTAAACCCCCCTGGGAGAGCCTCCAGCCATGCCTATTTAAACACCACCCCCTCACGGCCATGAAAGGAGAGTTGCACAAACCTTGCCAAAACTCTGCCAAAATTGTTCCAGACTCCTCCCCATACACAGAGCACTTCATCCCCAGTGAGATCCCCCGCCATTTCTTCTCTGCGAGCTCAATTTCGAGTTGAAATTCCACCCAAAACCGAGGACACTTCTCCACGATGGACCAATCCCCAAATTGATTGGTTCTACACCTTCACCGGACCGAGGGAAGGTGTCCACCGACAAAAGCCCCATCTCCAGTGCCACCTGAGCTTGCTCCGGACTCCAAGCTTTGTGATCGAGCTGTGGTCGAAGTCCAACTCTAGACAATTCACTGCACCAGGAGACTTCATCCGGAGCTTGCTAGGATCCAATCGAAGGTGCAACAACTCTCGGATCGAAGCTTCACTTCTCCGAGCAAAGGTATGAACTCATTCTTCTTCCCGAGCTTACGAGAGATTCTCCATTTCATTTGAGTAAATTTCAATGCATGTTTATCGTATGGATGTGTTCGTCTCTTCAAGATGAATCCATAGAGCATAAGAACACGAAAATCCATCGAGAATCGAGCGAGAAATTAGGGTTAGAAGGTCGACGGTCACGGGTGCACACCGGCCGTAGACGATGACCGGGAGCCGTTGGATCGCGCGTGTATCGAGCGGACGGATCGATTGCGCCGGACCGCAGAACGTTACGTGAACTGCGGGTCCCGGACGGCCGACTCGGATGGCGGCGCCCAATCGCAGCGCGACACGTACCGCTTCGGAGAGGCTAAGGATGCGCTGGCGCCGCGTGGATAAGTAGAAAATTAGGGGTATTTTCTATTTATTTAATTCCCTAAACTTGGAAAATTCATAACTTTGTGTAGAAAAATCATAAAAATAAAAGAAAAATACCCTCTTGCTCAGTGAACAGAGGAGAATAATGTGGAAAAGAAATCATTTAATTTCATCAAGTATTTTATTTTTAGTAATTTATTTACTCTCTGCATACCTTTAATTCTCCATGCATTCATACAATTCACCATGGCATGAGACCATAGGGCTTTTGAAGCCTCCGAATTTGGGAACATTCCCCGAATTTTCCAAAGTCGAGGCCATCCCTATGAAGAGTTATTGATTTTTCAAATTCATGTCACTGTTTTGAGTATTTTAATTCCAATAAATAGCATGTTGTGTAATAAATTCTAGGAAAATTTGGTGATGTTCCTTATGACCAGAGAACCCTAGGAAAAATAGGATTTGAGTTAATTCACTCAAATTAACCCTAATTCGCTTAAACACCCAAAATAGGTCTCTAATTAATTAGAGTTAACCATAGATCAAATTGACTTAAAATCAATTCTCCACTGACCTTTAGGATCAGAGGAACCCACCATAAAAATTTGAGGTCAATTGGACTTGGTTAGCCCCACTAATTGGGTTGATTAAGCCACTTAGTCATTTTAAACTTTAAAAATTCATAACTTTCAAAATATCTTTCAAAAATTCACCAAATTGGTTTTGGATTCTCTTTGATATTAGGGGAGTTTAAGAAAATTAAAATTTCAATTTTCTAAAAAAGTTGATTTTTAATATTATTTTAATATTTTTAATAATTAAAAAATAATAAAAATCACAAAAATAATAAAATTCACTAAAATGTCACATTTTGAATTTTAATCACTTAGGAACAAACCCCATATTTTTCTCAGGCTTATTTAGTGAGATATTAATTTTTAAAGCTCTAGGATAATTTTAAAATTAAAAAAATGTATTTTCTAGCATTTTCACTAAAATAATTATAATAAATCAAAGAAAAATCAGAAAATTGTAAAATTTGGTTCTCTGGAATCCTTGATATCAGAGAGAATTTTAAAAATTATAAAATTCATTTTTCAACATTTATTTTATTTTTAAATTAATTAACACTCTAAAACTTAAAATAATTATAATAAAAATAATATAATTCAAAAAATCACCAAAATTAGTCCAAGTGGTCCTCTGGTCATTAGGAATGTCCCCTAATTTTCTTAAGGACAGAAACTTTCCCTTGGTCATGTTATCAAATTTTCCTTGAAAATCTCTATTTTCTACTAAAAATAATTATATAAATAAATTAAATACAGAAAAATCACATTTTCTCCTCTCATGTCTTTATTGACATATGAGTGAAGTCACATAAAAATTTCAAGTTCATTGGAGTTCAATTTAGTGAGTTATAAAATTATTAAGCTTAAAGGGCAAAATGGTAATTAAATTTTAACCCTTAATTAAAACTTTAGGTTTAATAAAAAATTAACAAGTAAAATATTTGATCCTAATCTGATTTGGATGATTGAAATTTAATAATTGAAGGGTAGAAACCCATTAAGCAATTTAAAATGATTAAACTTTAATTAAATAATTGATTAAATTTGGAAGAATAACAAAATTGGAATTATTAAAATAGTGGATATTATTAGGAAGAGATTTATTCTTTAATTTAAAAATCCCTAAATTAATCATCTCATTAATATTCAACTCTTAATTAAAATGATAACTCAAACTTAAAATATTAAAAGACTTAATCATTAAAGTAAAATTAAATCATTAAACTCTTTCAAAAAATTTCAATTAAAATTAAATTAAATTAAATTAGAAATCAAATTAAATTAAGTAAATTAAATTAAAATTATATTAAATTAAATTAAGATTAAAAGTTGAATTAAATTAAATTAAATTAAATTAAATTAAATAAATTAAATTAAATTAAATTAAATTAAATTAAATTAAATTAAATAAATAAATTAAATTAAATTAAATAAACTAAATTTAAATTAAATTAAATTAAATTAAATTAAATTAAATTAAAAACTAAATCAAATCAAACTAAATTGAATTAAATTGAATTAAATTAATTTAAATTAAATTAAATTGAATTAAGTTGAATTAAATAACATCACCTAAGACATAAAGAACTCAAAAATAAATCTAAGATAACTTGAACACTATTCCAAACTTAAATCATTAATTTGAACTTAAATTCGAGTCACAAATCATTAAATATCATTTTGCCCTTAGGAGCTTTAGTTATCATAACTCCTAAATAGAACATTAAAATGAAATGTTACTTCACTTATAGGACATTCAAATGTCCTAGTTCACCGAGCAAGTTAACAAAACTCGAAAACCTCTGGACGATCGATTCATTTACACAATTAAATTCATTTGGACTTAAAACAATCCTAGAAATATTGAAAAGATGTTTAAGATTCTTCTTAAGCACTTCCTCAATATGATAGGATATTTATAAGAACAATCGAACTTAGTTGTTCTTCGATGAAGAAAATCGTCTTCAAACCAAAAACACAAAGAACCTAGACGTCATAGGAAATGACTAGCTATAGGATTAGGAACATGGTAGAAAACCATAACCCTTACCTTAGCTTTACCTAGGAACTTGCTTAAATATTCTAACTGTGTTTTAAGTGCAGCTTGGGATGACGGGAAGACCCTCCGTGTACGCTTTTATTTTATCATAATTCACTTTCCCGCAATTTATTTTATTGCAAATGCACTTTACTTTTCTTGCATGTTAAACAACAGTTGCTTGAAAACCTACACCTTTAGGACAGAAACCAAAACTGAAACTATAACTAAATTAAAAGACACTACAAGATAAAATTCACCTCCACAACATTTCAAAATATAAGACAACTCAAAGTTTAATCACAAACAAAACACAAAACTGTAATTACAACTAAATTAAAACGTCTCATTAAATGATCGGGAATACCTCGGATGATGTAACCCACGTGTTGCTAACGGGATTTCCCACGGTCTAAATGAAAGTGCGGAACTCATTTAGTTGAGTTTAGCAAATTCATCCGGACTAAGTGAATTCGATGAAAATAACGGTGTCGGGATGACGGAACTGTGGGATCTTAATCGGTTCTGTTTAATCAATTTTAAGACCTGTTTTAATTAAAACATAAAGAACACTTGGAAATTAAGATTCCTCTAAACCAAACACTTCTCTCATCTCCCGATTTATGACTTCTACAATTAAACCTCTGCAACAACAAGGAGCTCGGAGCATGGTGGGCAAGCACGGCCATCGTCGTCGCAAGAAACTTCCCTAGAATTAAACAACCAAGCCATAGGACTTCGAGGTAGTTTGCTCTAGTGCAACATAAATCCTCAACTCTTCGTTAGGCATTTGCATTGCAAATTAAGCCCTAACCGGTCTTAGGATTTCCGAGGTAGTCGTCCGATACGACATAAACCCTCATATCTTCTAGGCTGTTTGTATGATTCTATCATATAAATATAAGCCATAATTAATTAAAATTGGCAAGATTAAAACACTAAATAAACATTAGGACTTTCCTAAATCCAAGCCAAACAATAGGATAGTCGGGAGATTATCGAAGTTCACTTCGAATCCGTAATTTCTCCTACTTTTCTTCCTTTGAATTCCTAAAATAAAATGTTCCAAATTTGATCCATTCCCTATTGAAATTCCAAAATTCAATCCCTCGAAAACTTAAACTTTGAAATTCTAGAGAGCAGAATTATTGATTATTATCGAGAGTTTTCTTAGGTGATTCCCGTCACTTAAGATGTAATTAACTATAGGGGCTTGCCCTTATAGGGAACTTTAAGAACCCAGGTAATATAAACCCTGCTTAATGTTTTCATATTAAGCAGGGGAATTTGTCGGCTTATAAAATTGGTTCGCAGACCAAACGGATGTCACAAATCTCCTAGTTTATTTAATCGAGCCCCATCATCAAACAAGTGTGTCCATTCTTCGGGATAGATACACGGTTTGTGGCGCGGTGCTCGTTTATATAAACTATTTGGGATGTGAGATCGGTTTGATTTCATATCTTAAAACTTTTAAACTTAAAATTATTTTCAAAATCAAATATTACTTTTCAAATTATTTATTTAAATTAAAAATACGCCGGCAATTTCTGTAGGCGACCTCTTTTCAAAATAAAACTCATAACCTAAAAATAACGCCGACATATTTCTGGCGACTCCGCTGGGGACTAGTTCCTCTCTCCATTTTAATCAAATAGTTCTGCTTTCAAAAATCGGTAGTGTATCCATGTCCCTAATGGATCAAACTACCCTTCTTTCCGTTGGAATACTGTGTTCATTTCTACCTTGAACAAGTATAACCAACATTCTCTCGGATTTAGGAGCCACTGTTTAGACACCCCTAAACAGAGAGGTTCCGAGATCCTTTTACCTCATTTCTGAGGTGGGGTGGACCCCCAATAGGTGTTAGTTTAGGAGTGATCATTCGAGTCGAGAAGTCTTGCTTAAGACTCTCTTTTCCTTTCCAACTCCGATTTAGATTCCTTGCCTTCTCTACACCTTTCGAACACTCCGTTCTAAATAAACAAACCCTTTAATAAGTGATTCTTTTAATAAGTGATTCCTTTTTATAAATACATGAACAAGAATGAGTTCGGACTCTTTTCAATTCCTTTCTTTTCGTCCTAAAGAAAGGAAGCATAACTCGGGACCGACAACCGTAATCTACCCTGCGTAAATGGAAGCCCCGAAACCGATTTTCTCTTTTACCAATGGACCGGACTTCGCCGTCTATAAGGATGAGCCGCCCGACAATGGAATCATCCGATTTGGACAAGGATTTGAAAACACGAACGTCAAGATCACCGACGTCTCCCTCTTTGCACCGATGAACAAGGTATCCGAGCCGAGGAGTCGCCGCCGAGTTCAACCTTAGGTCGACCCAAGAATTCCCTCCTCCGCAAAGGATCCCGACTAAGAGGAGTACCGATGTCCATAGAAGGACCGTTATCTCTACCCCCACCGGTCTAGTTGTTTCCGCACCTACCCCGACTTTTGCCAAATCAAAGGGGAAAGAAATCCGGAATTATGATGGACCCGTTACCGTGGAGGGTACGGATCTTCTCGTAAGACCTTCGTTTTCGAGATCGGGTCCAGCTTCAAAGATTTCGTCACCGACAAGGACCCAAAGAAGAAACGAAGTAGAAGGATCGCTAAAGAAGCCGTAGCCGCCGAAGTTGCTTTCCTAGAAGAAATTCCGTAACCGCCGAATATACACCGCCGCTCGAATACATACCACTCTTGGGAGGAAGCGAGGTTTCATCCCCTCTCCGCCGCGAGAAGATGAAGAAAATATTCGCAAGATTGCCGCCACATTACCACAACCCGCATATTACAACGATAGCCGCAAGAAAAGAACTAGAACTACGCCGTTTGCTCGACCGCAAACTTTGGTAGAAAAGTTAGCAAAGAAGGAAAACCGCCCGTGTCGAAATTCTACGAAGGATAGGGCGGGTGCCGGTCAAGTCCCGTCTTGGGCCCCGAGTAGAACCCGCCATCATGACGGAAAAGCCAAGTAAAAGAATGAAGGCTAGTCCGCCCGTTGTCGTCTCGAGATTACAAATTAGGGAGGATACCACCTTCCAAGCATTTGGCCGACGGCACCATCCGCTCCTAGACCTTCCGCCGTTAGAAGGATGGTATGGCGTCCCACTACCTGGACAGCTGAGATCGAAACGACAGCTCGAGAAAGAAAGTCTCGCCGAGAGACTCGAATCTGAAGAAAGTGCTACCGCGATGAAGGGGACTCGTGAGAAGGGGACCCGGCAGCTATCGCACGACAACCACGAAGACACACAGAAAGCCCCGCTAGAAGATGCCATGGAAAAGTTGAGAACCGATATCCGACGATTAGCAAAAGAAAGAGAAGAAAAGTTCGGAGACAAGATTGATTCATCGGAATTCATGGACGACGAATACGCAGA
This sequence comes from Papilionanthe hookeriana x Papilionanthe teres, assembly GCA_022702705.1. Taxonomy (NCBI): domain Eukaryota; kingdom Viridiplantae; phylum Streptophyta; class Magnoliopsida; order Asparagales; family Orchidaceae; genus Papilionanthe; species Papilionanthe hookeriana x Papilionanthe teres. The sequence continues at coordinate 26,001,693 of CM040427.1, forward strand.
AATCAACATGGTTGAGACACGAGCTTCATCAGCTTCGCAAGGTGCTCCTGCAGCCGCAGAAAGAGAGGAGCCAGAACTGATGAGAAGGCAGCTTCGGGAGAAAGATGATACGATCGCTCAAATGGCAAAAAGGATGGAAGAGATGGCCGTAGCTCCGGCCACTCTCCGCAGTCAAGTACAACCACATAGAGAGACACCCCCGCAGGTCATTCACATTGTAGACGGAGGAAAGGAGATTACATCCGTCAATGGGGATGATCAGCTGAAAAAGGATACAACACAAAGTATGATTCCTGAAAAGGATATCAAGAACTTGGTAGAACAGCAGGTGCGAGAAGCCTTAGCACAATCAAAGAGCGGAACATCCATTCGGACGGGTAGACCTTACCCAGAAGAATTCGACGCTGTCCAATACCCGAAAGGCTTCGTACCACCTCTCGTTCAAGACCTTCGACGGAACCGGGAACCCCCGACAAAGCATGTGGCACACTTTCGTGCCGCTTGTTGCAATGCCGGCGGGAGCGATGCATTACTCTTCCGACGGCTCGTCGTCAGTCCGTCGGAATCGCCTTCGACCGGTATGCGGAATTACCAAACGGTTCGGTGAAAACATTCTCGAACTAGAAAACCTCTTCATCAAGCGATTTGTCGGAGCTCAGCACCACATCACTATAGGTGATTTAGTGGTAGAAAAGCGAAGCCGAATGAAACCTCGGTAGATTACATACTTCGATGGAGGAACCTAAGCATGAAGTGTGAACCACGATTACAAGAACAACACGCAATCGGCATTTTACTTAAAAGCATTCACGGCCCGATAAGCACTTCTCCTCAAGGGATTCACTATTAAGACTTTCGAGAAGTTGTTAAGCAAGGCCGGAAGCTTGCAAGAAGAGGCGAAGCAATTAAGTTTCGTCGACAAGACGGATAAACAAAAGCCCGTAAAGACTTTTGAAAAGAAATCCGGATCGTTGCAGACAGTTGACAAAGGCAAGCAACCGATGCAAATACCACTCGTAACGGCCGCAAAGAACCACAACAGATTACTGAAGAACCCCGCCCAACTATCACCATCTCCGCAAGTATGAACAACCACCTCGTCCGCAACGTACATTAAGAGAGCTTTTGAGCGCGAGAATATCCGTTCAAGAATGAAGCAGATGCCGAAAATGTTCCGTAGTCCGATGAAGACTCCGGATTTCCAACTGCCGCAGCCTAAAAGACCGTAAGAAGTCAACAAGAAAGGTGATCCCAACTTTTGCCCTTACCACCGGATGCTTCGGCACAAAATAGAAAATTGCATTACCTTCAAAAGTTGGCTCAATGACAACCTTCGGAAAGGGAATATAACGATCCCGAAGGAGTACATGAAGGAACCCCGTAAAGGAGGTTCCGTCAATGTTATCTCGATCGATCCCATCATTCCGATAGATCCCTATACGACCGACGATGGATGGACTACCGCTTCGACGAAGTCTTCGAAAAGATTTTAGACAAAGATCCGCACCGCTTCGTGCGAGCTTCAATTCGTAGTTTGAAACTCGTTAGCTCGGTACTATCACTTGCGATAGAAGAACCACCTCAACAGAGACGATCGAAGAGAAGAAGAAAATCGACGAAGAAGAGAAGACCGAGGCACCTAAGGCTGGACTAGGGGCCGCTTATCCTAGGATAGTTGTTTCCGATTCGGGGAAAAATCCCTCGAACCCCCGACTCGTATGATTATCTCGCTCACTTCGGTGGGATCATATAATGATAAGGGTGATGGCATTGGCTACGTTTTGATCGTGTCTAACGATTACGTAACTAACGGTAATCCGGATATCGATTTCGATACAAACGACAATTCTCAAATCATACACGATCTCGACGAGCAAAATAACGAAGAAGACATCCATCAAAGAGGCTACGAGAGTTCAACAAGCAACGAATCTATCTGCGAGTTTCGAGGAGCTCCAATCACGATAGAGTTAGAACCTTCGTACTCGAAGTTAACCCGAAGAGCCTCGTCATTCCGATTCAAGAAGAGACACCGGCAAGCTCAACAATAGATTCAGAGGAAATTACAGAAGTCAACTTAAGAAGTGGAAAAGTTCTACCTCCGAGAATGGGTCCAAAAGACAAAGGGAAGCAGGTGGTTGTTCAGGAAGAACCAACCCCAGCAGAAGAAATACCCATTCGAGAAGAAGCAGAGACACATGAAAATAAAGTGGACTACAATGTGCTAGCCCATCTTAGGAAACTACCAGCCAAACTAAGCATCTATGACGCTCTCATCTTATCAAAGGAGATGATAGAAGCTCTGATCAAAGCCTTACTTGATCCAGAAATTTGCTTAGCTCAAATAGCCGGAGAATCCTTAGATGAGGTTTGCTCGTTAAAGGAACAGCGAGGTGTTACCTTCACGGACGACGACCTACTACTTGGAACAGCAGACCACAACCGACCGTTGTACATTTCAGTTACAATCGGAAAATTCACACTCTCCAGAGTATTGGTGGATCCAGGAGCATCAATCAATATAATGAATCTGCGAACGCTGGCATACTTAGAAATTGATGCTCGCGAGCTCGAGGCGGACAAAATGTTATTAAGAGGATTCAACCGTAAAGGAGAAAGAGCCCTCGGATCAATAACACTCGCTAATGAAGACCGGTGATTTAGCAAAGACAACCGCGAAATTTCACATAATTGATTCAGAAACGTCATTCAACGCTCTACTGGGCCGACCATGGATACATGAAAACAGGATGGTACCATCATCTCTACATCAATGCATTAAATACTACGATGGAGGGGAACAGTGTATTAAAGGTGACTTACAACCATTCTCCGTACATGAAATCGGAATCCATGAAGATGCGAACTTATTATGCACCACCGAAGAAAACAATCTTCTCCGGAGATACTATAACAAACGAAGCAAAGAAAGTTCGGGACAACGAAGAACCTGAAGTTCTAGTCCAACAGTCACTCACCACTCCCTTACGGCGAGATGGTGAAGGTTTCTCCACAACTCGCATCCGAGGTCGAGGCCGGGGACGAGGTCGTGGTAGAGACGTTAGAATGATCGGGACGGAGGAAACCGACCATCAATGTCGATCGGGAAGATAGTTCGAAGAAGAAAAAGAAATCAAACAAGAAGCAGCGACAATAAGTCGAAGAAGCCGCAATTCGAATCCCTCTCGAAGATGAAAGAAACGAAGAATATAAATCGATGTACGAGAAGATTAACCACTATGTACATACTATGACCCCGACCCCGATCCATTCTAATAAGATCGAGGGTATGGAGGTCAAAGAGGTACGTAGCGGTGGTGCAAAGCCCATCAAATTCTACCGTGGTGCTCCTTCCTCCAAAACCGAAAATAATGTACAACTCGAAGATGCTACTTCATCGAATTAATGGAATTGCCTTTTGAGTGGTACTCTCCATGTGTTCAAAATTTAATTCGAGCGTGGTTTCTTACCTCGACAAGTGGACAAAAGGTCAATCACAACGTTTTGAAAATTTATGGAATAACTCCGGTCGTCCACCTAACTCAAAACATGGTCTCGGATTCGGCACGTAGGATCGCCGACGATACCGAATTTTGCTTGGTTGTCACCCGCGAGTCTAATGGAAACCGCATGGAAACTACAGAAGAGCTCGAAGATTTACAAATTGGAGATGCTCCACCGTAATTCGAAGAGGAAATCAAATCTACAATAGATGAGTTAATAGAGTTAACTTAGGTACTAAGCAAAGAGCCTAGACCTACCTTTGTTAGCTCTTTACTCAATAAAGAAGACTCGAAGAAATAATCAAGTTATTAATGGAATTCAAAGACCGTTTTGCTTGGAGCTACGATGAGATGCCGTGTTTAGCTCCGCAGGTCGCAATCCATAAACTAGGAGTGGACCCTACTTCGTCCCGCCGGACAAGGTCCCGAAGAATGCGTCTAGAAATCGAACAACAAGTCATAATCGAAGTTAAAAAGCTAATAGACGCTAAATTTGTCCGTGAAGAACAATACCCGACTTGGTTAGCCAACGTGGTACCGATCAGGAAGAAGAATGGTCGTATCGAATTTGTGTGGATTTCAGCAGATTTAAACAAGGCATGTCCGAAAGATGAATTCCTCTACCGATCCCGTAATTAATGATCGACATTGCTTCAACACATGAAATATTCTCATTCATGGATGGATCTTCAGGATACAACCGGATAAAAATGGCTCCGTAAGATGAAAAGCTTACAGCATTCGTAACGCCGATCGGAGTATTTTGCTACACAGTTGATGCCATTCGGATCGAAGAACGCAGGAGCAACCTACCGTAGAGCAATGACAAGAATTTTTGATGATCTCATCCATAATCAAGTCGAATGCTACGTGGACGATGTGGTCATCAAAAGCAAAGTAAAGGACAACCACTTGTATGATTTGAGAATTGTTTTCGAACGATTAAGACAATTTAACCTTAAGATGAATCCCTTAAAATGTGCCTTCGGCGTCACCTCCGGGAAGTTCTTAGGATTCGTTGTCCGACATCGTGGAATTAAAATCGACCCGGAGAAGATTAAAGCTATCTTAGAAATGCCACCTCCCAGAACCTTAAAACAACTACGATCTTTTCAAGGGAAGCCGGCATATCTTCGACGCTTTATCTCAAACCCGTCGGGTAGGTGTCACCTTTCTCGGCACTAGTTAAAAAGGACGCCAAATTTATTTGGGAAGAGAAATGCCGTAAGGCCTTCGAGGACATTAAACAATACTTAATGACACCTCCTCGTTTTAGCAGCCCTAGCCTCGAGTAGACCGCTAATACTTTATACCGCGGCTTTAGACGACTCTCTCGGAGCCCCGTTAGCCTGTGTCAATGATGAGGGTAAAGAAAATGCTCTTTATTACTTAAGTCGTCGTTCATCGCCGACGGAAATAAGGTATCCCGCAATTGAAAAGCATTGTTTGGCCCCGATCTTCGCCGCTCAAAAGCTCGAGCATTACATGCTTTCTCATAAGGTCAACCCGATCTCGAAGTTTAATCCATTGCAATACTTCGATGACCCGCCCAACGCTTTCCGGCGGACTTGCCGGATGGTCGATGATATTATTGCAATTTGATATAACTTTCGTGCCTCTTCGTGCCGTAAAGGGACAAGTCCTAGCAGACTTCCTCGCAAGACACCCTTTGCCGGCAGAATCGCCTCTCAATGACGACTTGCCGGATGAACAAATAATGAACCTAGAAGACCTCGATGATCGACGTTGGGAATTATATTTCGACGGAGCATCTTCAAGCACATAAAGACGAAGAATCGCAAGTGATAGTGCCCGGTAAGGCAGGAATCGGGCTAATCTTTATAACACCGGAGCGGGGATGTTAAGATACTCCTACCACTCGACGGAGCCGTGTACAAACAACGAAGCGTAATCACGAAGCCCTCATAACAGGATCGGAGTTAACTATTCAAATGGGGATAACAGACATCAACATCTACGGGGATTCACAGCTGATCATTCAACAGTATCGCCGGACAATGACGAATTTTAAAACCAAGACTCGAGCAATACTTCCAGTATGCCATACAGCTGTTGGAGCAAATTTCGAATGTGACAATCTACAAAATTCCCAGAAAAGAAAATGCTTTAGCGGATGCGCTAGCTCGTCTCGCAAAAGAATTTGCCTGTTTGCAAGATGAATCAGTGGAAGTGTCGACTCACGGACGTCGGGTCCTATCACGACTTGACATGGACACGATACACAAATCGAAAAGGAAAAAGGATCGATTGCAACAGATGACGATAGAACATGGAAGATCGGCGACAACCATTAATAGACTACTCGCAAACAGGAAAACTACCGGATGATAGGTCGTTAGCCCATCGGATCAAGAAAAGAACTCTGTCCTACGCATTAGTAAACAATACGTTATACGAAGGTCTTTTCGATCAAATGTGGCTAAGGTGCCTAAGCGGGTCCGAGGCCCGTGAAATTGTTAAAGAGGTACATTCGAGACTCCGTGGCGCTCACCAATCGAGTCCAAAGATGAAAATGAAAATTAAAAGACTAGGGTACTATTGGCCCTCGATGATGACCGACCGCATGAAAATCGCCAAGAGCCGTCATCGCTGCCAAGTGCACGGAGTGGTTCTACACCAACCTCCAAATGTGCTACATCCGACAATCGCATCGTGGCCATTTGAATGTCAGGGGCACGGATATAGTGGGTCCAATAGAACCACCGTCTTCAAAAGGACATCGCTTCGTTCTTGCGGCTACGCATTACTTTTCCAAGTGGGCGAGAGCGGCTCCACTCGTAGAAGTGAAAGCACATCACGTGCTACAATTTTTCAAGAACCAAGTTGTTTACCGTTTCGGGGTGCCGCGCAGATCATCTCAGATAATGGGTCAGCATTCAGAAGCACACAAATCAACAATTTTGTCAGGAGACACGGAATCGACTTGCGATATTCAACAATTTACTACCCAAGAGCAAACGGCCTTTCTGAGGCTTTTAATAAAACTCTCGTTCAAATTTTAAAGAAAACTTTAGACGAAAATAAGAGAAATTGGCACGAGAAGTTGTTAGAAGCCTTATGGGCCTACCGGACAACCTTCAGAACTCCTACGCAAGCTACACCTTACGCTCTGGTGTATGGGTCCGAGGCAGGTGTTACCCTTGGAGGTTCAGCCTTCCTTCACTCGAATTGCAGCTTGCAAATAAAATCACAACGAAGAGAACGCCAAATTACGACTCGAAGAATTAGAGAGCCCGGAAGGGAAAAGACTTGCAGCGCAACAGAATTTAGAACCGTACTGTGCTAAGATGGTTCAAGCCCATGACAAACCGGTCCGCCCAAGAACCTTCAAAGTTGGTGATTTAGTTCTCGTTCACAAAAGACCTATTCTCGCACACCGCAAGATAGGAGGAAAATTTGAACCCACTTGGGAAGGACCGCTTCGTGGTTGAAGCAAGTATACTCGGGAGGTTCCTACCAGCTAGTGAATTGCCAAGGAGAACGACATATGCTTCCGATCAATGGACGATACTTGAAAAAGTACTACGCTACCTGATGTTTCGAAGGAATGAACTTTCCATCCCTAGAAGCACGGGTGAAGTGATTACTTATGACTGGGTCCGAACCCAAAAATAAAATGTGCTCGAAATAAATAAAATCTCGATAATAAAGTTTTCCTTGTTTTCTTTTCCAAATCAAATCTCAATCAAATCTCAAATTCGATCTTTCCAAATTTCAAATCAAATCTCAATCAAATTTCAAATGTGATCTTCCAAATTTCAAATCGGATCTTAAATCAAATTTCAACCGAGTTCAAACTCATCCTTCCAAATTTTAAGTTCAATCTTTCCAAATTTCAAACCTCAAATTCAATCTTTCCGCATTCCAAATCTCTATCAAATCTCAAATTCGATCTTTCCGGATCTCACATCAAACCTCGACCAAATTCAAACTTTTGGGTCGAGGATTTTACATCCAAGATCGCACCGCTTTAGGATTCTTTTCCTATTGCACTCGAAATACATCAAATTCAAACTTTTGGGTCGAGGATTTTACATCCAAGACCGCACCGCTTTAGGATTCTTTTCCTATCTGCACCGAAATACATCAAATTCAAACTTTTGGGTCGAGGATTTTACATCCAAGACTCGCACCGCTTTAGGATTCTTTTCCTATCGCACCGAAATACATCAAATTCAAACTTTTGGGTCGAGGATTTTACATCCAAGATCGCACCGCTTTAGGATTCTTTTCCTATCGCACCGAAATACATCAAATTCAAACTTTCGGGTCGAGGATTTTACATCCAAGATCGCACTCGCTTTAGGACTCTTTCCTATTTCACCGAAATACATCAAATTCAAACTTTTGGGTCGAGGATTTTACATCCAAGACCGCACTCGCTTTAGGATTCTTTTCCTATTGCACTCGAAATACATCAAATTCAAACTTTTGGGTCGAGGATTTTACATCCAAGATCGCACTCGCTTTAGGATTCTTTTCCTATCGCACCGAAATACATCAAATTCAAACTTTTGGGTCGAGGATTTTACATCCAAGACCGCACTCGCTTTAGGATTCTTTTCCTATCGCACCGAAATACATCAAATTCAAACTTTTGGGTCGAGGATTTTACATCCAAGACCGCACCGCTTTAGGATTCTTTTCCTACCGCACCGAAATACATCAAATCAAACTCTTGGGTCGAGGATTTTACATCCAAGACCGCACCGCTTTAGGATTCTTTTCCTACCGCACCGAAATACATCAAATTCAAACTCTCGAGGTTAAGGATTTTACATCCAATACCACATTACTCCGAGATCTTTCCTCATTGCAATGACCCAATCCAATCAATTTGATCTTCTTTTGGGGTCGAAGATGTTACATCTAAAACTTCAAAATTCCAATTTTCATTTCAAATCAAATCCCTTCAAAATTAATCTTAACAAAACTTCAATTTAAATGAAAACTCAAAATCTAAACTCACACATCATGACTTGAACATAAAACAAAATAAAATCTAAATCGAAATTCTCCCAGATCATGTGATTTGGATTTTTACCTCCTTTTCCTTTCCCCAGCGAGAGTTCAAGAATCTCCATTCTTAGAGATATACTTGACACTCCCCAGCGGAAACTCTTCTACTTCGTCCTAAGTTTGTTACTTGGACATCTGTGTTGGTTTTGTTGATCGCTTCGGCCAACACCAATACGCGCGGTGTGCTCCGTCGACTCACCACACCTATCGAGGGTCCATTTGTCGACCTCATTTTCGATGAGGTCTTCTCTTCTTCTCTTTAGTACTTAGGATCTAGCCTTCAGGCTTTTCCTTCGACTATCTTAGAGGACTAGAATCGAGACCCACCACCTAGAATTTCAAACCAATTCTAAACTCCCCGCAAACTCCACAAACTCGACTATAGACCCCTAATCACCTAGAGGGTCGAAATCAAGTGTGGAAGTTTAAAGGATGAGTTCCTATAGGACTCTTTGGCCTTAGGACTGACCTGGGTGGCCTGGTCTGGTGAAAGGGCTGACATACACACACACTACACTCATACACTACACTTCCATGCACCTCCTGAAAATACACCCATACCCAACTTGACTTCCTGACTCATGTAGGTGATTCACATGGATGGTCCTTAACCCCTAAGCCCTCGCTAAGAGGGTTAGGAACAACATAGATGAATGCCTCAAATGAGTCCCTTCATGGCTCATGTGGGCTTGATATGGCTTCATGGCTCAACCAAAATGGTTTTATTCCACTTACGTCCACCCAATCTTCAATTTTCCAAATTTTCAATTTTTGACCCCCGGGACCCTACACCCCGCCTAACCTACCAAATGCCTTTGAAACTACCCAAATTTCTCAAAAATTTCCAAATTACCCAAAATTCTCCAAAATCAATCCCAAACATTTCCACATCACTTAAATTGATCATCCATAACCAAAAATGCCAAAAATTCCAAAATACCCCCCAATACCCTCCAAATACCCAAAATACCCCTCTTGACCCAAAAATCCAAAAATTCAGAAAATTCCCAGAAAATTCCAGAAAATCCCAAATATTCCCAATTTCATTTTATTCAACTACACCATGGGCCAATTTTGTCAATTTACCCCACTTTTATCAAAACCCCCAATTCGACCCATTTTAACCCAAAGTAAACCCAATGTCAAACCAAATCTACCCAATTGACCCCAATTTTGGTCCAATTCAATTCTAAACTTCAATTCAACATCCCCAACACCAATCTAGACCCAATCCAAGCCCAATTTGAGTGGCATTGGGATCCAATTTCACTTTTGGCCTTAAAGCCCAATTTGGACCTATGACCCAAACCTAACCCAAACTCACCCAATTCAACTCCAATTAACCCCAAATCTTTTCCAAACCTTCCTTAACATCCCCATAAACAAAACACTAACATGATTTGCCCAAAATTTAGACCCAAACCCCACTCAAATTCAACCCAAAATCAAAAAGCCCAATTTCGACCTAAACCTAAACCTAGCCCAAATGAGCCCAAATCCCAAAATCAAAACCTAACCAAAGCCAAAACCTCTTTGAAACACTCCCATAAACATTTCCCAACATTAATTTTACATCAATTTCAACTCTAGCCCAACTTTGGCCCATGGTAACCCATTTTGGCCCACCTTAGCCTCTTTACCAAAAAGGCCCATATCCAACCCAATTCAAACCCAAATCACCTCAAACTTGTTTCAAACCACTCATGAAGCATCCCTAAACCAAACTCAACAATTATTTGGCCCAAGCCTTTAACAAAATTTCATCCCAAAATCCATTTTAAAATTCAAAAGCCCACTTTCCTAAACCATTTTAAAAGCCCATCCTTTACCACATCCAAAGGCCCAAAATTGGTCCCAAAGCCCATATGACATTTCCCCTCATCATACTTTCAATTAAACTCAATACCTAAGTCCTAAATCCATCATCAAATCATTCCAAATCAAGTTCCATACAAATTTCCATCAAATTACCAAAAAATTCCTAAAACCCTTTTCATGAAACAAGTCAACCTTTTCCCAAGCCAAATGGAGCCATGAACAAGCCATCCTCAAGCCACATGAAGCCATGAGGGCTTTCGACTTGTCATTAGTCCATTTATGGCAAGAAGAGGGGGCCCTTTCCTAATCCTTCTTAAACCTTTTTTTACCTTAAGCATGTCACACACTAAACCATGCTTAGCCACCTCACCATGGATGGAGACTTCACCACTCCATGGCAGACTGACCCAAGTGACTCTTTTCTACCCCAAGACCGGACCTCGGGTGGTGCACCTAGCCCAAAAGGATGGGTTGACCCAAACCTAGCCAAAATGGCCTCTTCCCCATTCCATTCCAAGCCATCTCCTTTACACTCGGCCATTGTCAATCGCTTGCACAAACACCCAGCCCCGACCCACTCGACCCCGAGGGTGACCCTCGCTCGCCGGCCACCACCCGGCCGCCGGAAAACACCATGGCCGAAAGCTCACATGTGAGCCAACATTGAAATTCTCCATTGTCGACTTGTCCCAACCCAAATGGATAGCATGGCTCGTTCTTCCTCGACCTAAGCAACTGATCCCAACCATTAAACCCCCCGGGAGAGCCTCCAACCATGCCTATTTAAACACCACCCCTCACGGCCATGAAAGGAGAGTCGCACAAACCTTGCCAAAACTCGCCAAAATTGTTCCGTACTCCTCCCCATACACAGAGCACTTCATCCCCGAGTGAGACCCCCCGCCATTTCTTCTCTCGCGAGCTCAATTTCGTAGTCGAAATTCCACCCAAAACCAGTGACACTTCTCCACAGTGGACCAATCCCCAAATCGATTGGTTCTACACCTTCACTCGTACCAAGGGAAGGTGTCCACCAAAGAAAGCCCCATCTCCGAGCCACCCGCCTGCTCCGTACCCAAGCTTTGTGATCGACTCGTGGTCGAAGTCCAACCTGGACAATTCACTGCACTCAGAGACTTCATCCGGAGCTTGCGCAGATCCAATCGAAGGTGCAACAACTCTCGCATCGAAGCTTCACTTCTCCGAGCAAAGGTATGAACTCATTCTTCTTCCCGAGCTTACGGAGATTCTCCATTTCATTTGAGTAAATTTCAATGCATGTTTACCGTATGGATGTGTTCGTCTCTTCAAGACGAATCCATAGAAGCATAAGAACACGAAAATCCATCGAGAATCGAGTGAGAAATTAGGGTTAGAAGGTCGACGGTCACGGTGCACACCGCCGTAGACGATGACCAGGAGCCGTTGGATCGCGCGTGTATCGAGCGGACGGATCGGATCGCGCCGACTCGCAGAACGTTACGTGAACTCGCGGGTCCCGGACGGCCGACTCGGATGGCGGCGCCCAATCGCGCCGCGACACGTACCGCTTCGGAGAGGCTAAGGATGCGCCGGCGCTCGCGTGGATAAGTAGAAAATTAGGGGTATTTTCTATTTATTTAATTCCCTAAACTTGGAAAATTCATAACTTTGTGTAGAAAAATCAGAAAAATAAAAGAAAAATACCCTCTCGCTCAGCTGAACGGAGGAGAATAATGTGGAAAAGAAATCATTTAATTTCATCAAGTATTTTATTTTTAGTAATTTATTTACTCTCTGCATACCTTTAATTCTCCATGCATTCATACAATTCACCATGGCATGAGACCATAGGGCTTTTAAGCCTCCGAATTTGGGAACATTCCCCGAATTTTCCAAAGTCGAGGCCATCCCTTTGAAGAGTTATTGATTTTTCAAATTCATGTCATCGTTTTCGAGTATTTTAATTCCAATAAATAGCATGTTGTGTAATAAATTCTAGGAAAATTTGGTGATGTTCCTTATGACTAGAGAACCCTAGGACAAATAGGATTTGAGTTAATTCACTCAAATTAACCCTAATTGACTTAAACACCCAAAATAGGTCTCTAATTAATTAGAGTTAACCATAGATCAAATTGACTTGAAATCAATTCTCCACTAAACTTTAGGATCAGAGGAACCCACCATAAAAATTTGAGGTCAATTGGACTTGGTTAGCCCCACTAATTGGGTTGATTAAGCCACTTAGTCATTTTAAACTTTAAAAATTCATAACTTTCAAAATATCTTTCAAAAATTCACCAAATTGGTTTTGGATTCTCTCTGATATCAGGGGAGTTTAAGAAAATTAAAATTTCAATTTTCTAAAAAAGTTGATTTTTAATATTATTTTAATATTTTTAATAATTAAAAAATAATAAAAATCACAAAAATAATAAAATTCACTAAAATGTCACATTTTGAATTTTAATCACTTAGGAACAAACCCCATATTTTTCTCAGGCTTATTTAGTGAGATATTAATTTTTAAAGCTCTAGGATAATTTTAAAATTAAAAAAATGTATTTTCTAGCATTTTCACTAAAATAATTATAATAAATCAAAGAAAAATCAGAAAATTGTAAAATTTGGTTCTCTGGAATCCTTGATATCAGAGAGAATTTTAAAAATTATAAAATTCATTTTTCAACATTTATTTTATTTTTAAATTAATTAACACTCTAAAACTTAAAATAATTATAATAAAAATAATATAATTCAAAAAATCACCAAAATTAGTCCAAGTGGTCCTCTGGTCATTATGAATGTCCCCTAATTTTCTTAAGGACAGAAACTTTCCCTTGGTCATGTTATCAAATTTTCCTTGAAAATCTCTATTTTCTACTAAAAATAATTATATAAATAAATTAAATACAGAAAAATCACATTTTCTCCTCTCATGTCTTTATTGACATATGAGTGAATTCACATAAAAATTTCAAGTTCATTGGAGTTCAATTTAGTGAGTTATAAAATTATTAAGCTTAAAGGGCAAAATGGTAATTAAATTTTAACCCTTAATTAAAACTTTAGGTTTAATAAAAAATTAACAAGTAAAATATTTGATCCTAATCTGATTTGGATGATTGAAATTTAATAATTGAAGGGTAGAAACCCATTAAGCAATTTAAAATGATTAAACTTTAATTAAATAATTGATTAAATTTGGAAGAATAACAAAATCGAATTATTAAAATAGGGATATTATTAGGAAGAGATTTATTCTTTAATTTAAAAATCCCTAAATTAATCATCTCATTAATATTCAACTCTTAATTAAAATGATAACTCAAACTTAAAATATTAAAAGACTTAATCATTAAACTAAAATTAAATCATTAAACTCTTTCAAAAATTTCAATTAAAATTAAATTAAATTAAATTAAAAATCAAATTAAATTAAGTAAATTAAATTAAAATTATATTAAATTAAATTAAGATTAAAAGTTGAATTAAATTAAATTAAATTAAATTAAATTAAATAAATTAAATTAAATTAAATTAAATTAAATAAATAATTAAATTAAATTAAATTAAATAAACTAAATTTAAATTAAATTAAATTAAATTAAATTAAATTAAATTAAAAACTAAATCAAATCAAACTAAATTGAATTAAATTGAATTAAATTAATTTAAATTAAATTAAATTGAATTAAGTTGAATTAAATAACATCACCTAAGACATAAAGAACTCAAAATAAATCTAAGATAACTCGAACACTATTCCAAACTTAAATCATTAATTTAACTTAAATTGAATCACAAATCATTAAATATCATTTCGCCCTTAGGAGCTTTAGTTATCATAACTCCTAAATGAACATTAAAATGAAATGTTACTTCACTTATAGGACATTCAAATGTCCTAGCTCACCGAGCAAGTTAACAAAACTCGAAAACCTCTGACGATCGATTCATTTACACAATTAAATTCATTTCGACTTAAAACAATCCTAGAAATATCGAAAAGATGTTTAAGATTCTTCTTAAGCACTTTCTCAATATGATAGGATATTTATAAGAACAATCGAACTTAGTTGTTCTTCGATGAAGAAAATCGTCTTCAAACCAAAAACACAAAGAACCTCAGACGTCATAGAAATGACTAGCTATAGGATTGTAGAACATGGTAGAAAACCATAACCCTTACCTTAGCTTTACCTAGGAACTCGCTTAAATATTCTAACCGTGTTTTAAGTGCAACTGGATGACGGAAGACCCTCCGGTACGCTTTTATTTTATCATAATTCACTTTCCCGCAATTCATTTTATCGCAAATGCACTTTACTTTTCGCATGTTAAACAACAATTGCATGAAAACCTACACCTTTAGGACGTAAACCAAAACCGAAACTATAACTAAATTAAAAGACACTACAAGATAAAATTCACCTCCACAACATTTCAAAATATAAGACAACTCAAAGTTTAATCACAAACGAACACAAAACCGTAATTACAACTAAATTAAAACGTCTCATCGAATGATCGGGAATACCTCTGATGATGTAACCCACGTGTTGCTAACGGGATTTCCCACGGTCTAAATGAAAGTGCGGAACTCATTTAGTCGAGTTTAGCAAATCTCATCCGGACTAAGTGAATTCGATGAAAATAACTGTGTCTGGACGACGGAACCGCATGGATCTTAATCGGTCTCGTTTAATCAATTTTAAGACCCGTTTTAATTAAAACATAAAGAACACTTGAAATTAAGATTCCTCTAAACCAAACACTTCTCTCATCTCCTCGATTTATGACTTCTACAATTAAACCTCTCGCAACAACAAGGAGCTCTGAGCATGGTGGGCAAGAAGGCCATCGTCGTCGCCAAGAAACTTCCCTAGAATTAAACAACCAAGCCATAGGACTTCGAGGTAGTTTGCCTAGTGCAACATAAATCCTCAACTCTTCGTTAGGCATTTGCATTGCAAATTAAGCCCTAACCGGTCTTAGGATTTCCGAGGTAGTCGTCCGATACGACATAAACCCTCATATCTTCTATGCCGTTCGTATGATTCTATCATATAAATATAAGCCATAATTAATTAAAATCGGCAAGATTAAAACACTAAATAAACATTAGGACTTTCCTAAATCCAAGCCAAACAATAGGATAGTCGGGAGATTATCGAAGTTCACTTCGAATCCGTAATTTCTCCTACTTTTCTTCCTTTCGAATTCCTAAAATAAAATGTTCCAAATTTGATCCATTCCCTATTGAAATTCCAAAATTCAATCCCTCGAAAACTTAAACTTTGAAATTCTAGAGAGCAGTAATTATTGATTATTATCGAGAGTTTTCTTAGGTGATTCCCGTCACTTAAGATGTAATTAACTATAGGGCTCGCCCTTATAGGAACTTTAAGAACCTGTGTAATATAAACCCCGCTTAATGTTTTCATATTAAGCTGTGGAATTTGTCGGCTTATAAAATTGGTTCGCGTACCAAACGGATGTCACAAATCTCCTAGTTTATTTAATCGAGCCCCATCATCAAACAAGTGTGTCCATTCTTCGGGATAGATACACGGCTCATGGCGCGGTGCTCGTTTATATAAACTATTTGGGATGTGAGATCGGCTTGATTTCATATCTTAAAACTTTTAAACTTAAAATTATTTTCAAAATCAAATATTACTTTTCAAATTATTTATTTAAATTAAAAATACGCCGGCAATTTCTGTAGGCGACCTCTTTTCAAAATAAAACTCATAACCTAAAAATAACGCCGACACACCAATCCATTTATGGCAAAGGAGGGAATCCCTTTCTAAGCCTCCCCTTAAGCCTTTTTTAACCCCTTTGATATCACACCCTAACCCAAAATTAACTTAAACAATCTTGATGGGGACTTCACCACACATGCGAGGTCGACCCAAGTGATTCTTTTCAGTCCAAAACCGAGCATCGGGTGGTGCACCAAGCCTAAAACCATGGGTCGACCAAATTGAACCCAAAATAAGCCTCCCCATTCCATTTCAATTCAGCCCCTTTACACTTGGCCAACTCCAATTGACTTAACCAAATTCATTCCCTGACCCTCCTGATCGTAGATGGTGACCTGACCCTAGTCGTCCAGCCACCACAGGCGCCGGAAAACCCCACCCCCTCTCAGCTAAAAAAAGGAGAGCTGAACCAAACCATACCAAAACTCTGCCAAAATCATTTCAGACCCTTCTCCTAGCATAGAGCAATTGATCCCCACTGAAATCCAGCTCTAATTTCCCCTCTGTGAGCTTAATTTCTGAGTTCAATTTCAAGCCTAAAACCAGGACACTTCAGCACAGTGAGCCAATCCCCAAATATATTGACTCTACACCTTCACCAGACCAAGAGAAGAAGTTCCCCAGCAAAAGCTCCCTCTCCAGGCCAGCCATTCTCTCTATCGGCCAAGCTTTGAAATCGGGCTTGGTGGAAATCGGGTCTAAGCAAATCACCAGAGCCAGAGACTTAATCTGGAGCTTCCTTAGGTTCAATCGAAGGTGCCGCAACTCTCTGATTGAAGCTTCACTTCTCAGAGCAAAGGTATGGATCTCTTCTTCCCCCCGAGCTTCTGTGATTTCTCTATTTTGTTTGGCTCAAATTCATAGCATGTTAGCTATATAGATTTGTGCGTCTTGTTAAGACGAATCCATAGAGCATAAGAACATGAAATTTGGTTGAGAAAAATTAGGGGAGGTATCTTATGACCCTAAGAAAAATATATTTTGAGTTAACTCATTAAGAATAACCCTAATTGGCCTAAACATTCAAAACTGAATTTTAATTAAATAGGGCTAACCATACATCAAAATCACTTGAAAAAATTCTCCACTAATCTTTAGGGTCAGAGGAGTCCCACATAAAAATTTGAAATCAATTGGAAATGATTTAGCCCACTAAATGGATTAATTAAGTCACATAACCAAAATTATACTTTAAAAATTCACAGCTCTCAAAGTATATCTCAAAAATTCACCAAATTGGTTTTGAGACTTCTCTGATATTAGAGGAGTCTAAGAAAATTAAAATTGAAATTTTCTAAAATCTTCATTTTTCAACATATTTTAATATTTTAATAATTAAAAAAATAATAAAAATCACAAAAATATAAAAAATCATAAAAATGTCACATTTTGACTCAATACGATGAGATGTTTTAGAAGAACAACTGAATTTAATTGTTCTTTGATGAAGAAAATCATCTTTAACAAAACACAAGAACCTAGACGTCATAGGAATTGACTAGCTATAGGATTAGGATTTTGGTAGACAACCAAAACCTTCCCTTAGTTTTACCTAGGTGTTTCTTGAAAATATATAAATGCTCTAACATGTGTTTTAAGTGTAGCTTAGAATGACGGGAAGACTCTCTAGGTACGCTTTTATTTTATTGCAATTTACTTACCTGTACTGCACTTTACTTTTCTTGCATGTTAAACAAGAATGTCACCCTGCATGAAAACTAAAACCTTTAGGATAGCCACAAAACTGAAACCGAAAACTAAATTAAAAGTTACAACAAGTTAAAATTCACCGCCACAACATTCAAAATATAAAAAAACTCAAAATTCAATCACAAACAGAACAACAAAACTACTATTGCAACTAAATTAAAACGTCTCGTTGGATGATCGGGAATACCTCGGATGATGTAACCTACGTGTTGCTAACAAGATTTCCCATGGTCTAAATGAAAGTGTGGAACTCATTCAGTTGAAATTAGCAAATTCATTTGGACTAAGTGAATCTGATGAAAATAACGGTGCCGGGATGATGGAACCGTGGGATCTTAATCGGTTCTGTTTAACCAACTTTAAGATTTGTTTCAATTAAAACATTAAAAATATTTGGACTTTAAGATTTCTCTAAACCAAAAAAACTTCTCTCATCTCCTGATTTTCACTTTCTAAAACCAAACCTCTGCAACGACAAGGAGCTTAGAGCACGGTGGGCAGCACGACCATCTTCTTCAGCAAATCTGGAATCTACATCAGCAAAACCTTTCTTAGAAATAAATAACCAAGCCATAGGATTTCGAGTTAGTTTGTCTAATGCAATATAAATCTTCAGCTTTTTGTTAGGCATTTTCATAATCATATTATGCAAATTAAGCCCTAACTGGCCTTAGGACTCCGAGGTAGTCGTTTGGTACGACATAAACCCTCACATCTTCAAGGCTATTTGTATGATCATGTCATACAAATATAAGTCCTAATTAATTAAAATTGGTAGGATTGAAACATTAAATAATATTTTCAAATTCAAACCAAATAATAGGATAGTTTGGGAAGTTGCCAAGATTCTTCTTGGATCCTCAGCTTCTCCTACTTTTCTTCCATTGGATTCCTAAAATAACTGTTCCAAATTTGATCCATTCCCAATTGAAATTTCCAAAATTCAATCCTTTGAAAACTTTAAACTTTGAAATTCTTTAGAGAAAAACCACTGATCATTATCGAGAGTTTTCTTAAATGATTCCCGTCATTTAAGATGTAATTAACTATAGAGGCTTGCCCTTATAGGGAACTTTAAGAACCCAGGTAATATAAACCCTTCTTAATTCCTCTATATTAAGCAGGGAAACTTATCGGCTTATAACATTGGTTCGCAAACCAAATGGATGTCACAAATCTTCTAGTTTATTTAATCGAGCCCCATCGTCAAGCAGTGTGTTTGTCCTTCGAGATAGATATATGGTTTGTGAAGTGGTACTCGTTTATATAAACTATTTGGGATGTGAGATCGGTTTGATTTCATATCTTAAAATTTTCAAACTTAAAGTTATTTTCAAAATCAAATGCTACTTTCTAAATTTTATATATATATATATATATATATATATATATATATATATATATATTTAAATTAAATTTAAAATTTAAAATTCGCCGACAACTTCGTAGCGACCCCTTTTTTTAAATACAACACACAAACCTAAAAATATGCCGACAGAGCCGTGGACCAAGGGTCCCAAAATTTAAGGGATCTCCTCTCATAATGGCTAAATCATATTTTGCTCCACCCCAAACCTTCCCTACAACACTTAATCACATTTAAAACCTCCATCTAGCTCACCTGATCCCTGGGCACCACCCCTGGCCTGGACGTACCGACCTAGTCGCCAGAGGAGAAAAAACCAAGGGACACCCCACACCAATTTAAACCCAATTGAGCCCAATCAGTGTGGCTAGCTCTGATTGGTTGGATGCGCCGCTCATCCTTCCAACTCAGCAAGCCATTGCACCCAAATTAAGGCCCTGAGCTCCACCAAGAAGCCATAGCTATAAAGTCACCTCTTTACCGCCAAAGAGAAAGTTGCTGAAAATCCTTGGGGAAACTTTATCCAATTGTTCCCAGAGCTTCCTCAAGACCTCTTGAGTGTAACCCAACCATATTCCAGCACTAGGCCCCATTGCCTGAGTTCAATTTTTGAACTCAAGCTTCAGCTAAAATAGGACACAAACACCATCACGAGACTGAGAGAAGAAGATCCCCCAAATAAGCCCCATCACAGAGAGCCCATAGCATAGAGTTTGGTCAATCACCCAAATCGGGTTTGATCAAATTCATACCTGGAGCCAAGGAGAGCTTGAATTGCTGCTTGGAGGAGCTTTGTGAGGTCCTTACTAATCTATAAAAAAATACATATTTCTTTATGTTTAATTCTTATTAATTTCTAAGGATATTATGCTTTAATGAAAGGTTTTTTTTATGTTTTTGGATGTAGGTGATATAAAAATGTCTAAAAAGGAAAAAGGAGCAAAAAGGAGCAAAAATGAGCAAAAAGGATAAAAAATGGAGCAAAATATAAAAAGTATAAAAAAATATGGCCTGGCGCCTAAGCGCGATACTCGATACAGAAACTGTCAAGTTTTTGACAATGTTTGAACGGTTATTTGACGGAGTGAGCGGTTATTGGACATTCTAGAAGACTGGCAGTTGTTCCTTGATAATAGGACATGTGATACATTGCATTTGGACGCTCCAAAACGGTTTTAATCGCTAAGAGGTGCGAGCCAAAGTGAAGAGGTGCGAAGAACTGGACGCGGTGTCAGGCGCCTAGGCGCCAGACAGACCTTCTAGAAGATTCATCGAATGTGGACATGTTTTGAAGAGGTGCCTCAAGGCAACCCTTAAAGCCTATAAATAGTGGGTCCATTTCTTCGTAAAACGTGCCCCTCCCATTGTAACCCTTTCTCTTATCCACTTTAGGATCTCTCATCCTTTCGAGAGAGAAATGAGAGAGAAATTTAGAGCCACTTTTGTTTAGTTTAGTGAGTTTATTTTCAAGTTGTTACATCTGGAGTTCATTACACTGTGGAGTCAGTAGGAATCAGAAGATCTGTAGAAGAAATATTTGAGATAAGTATTTTATGTTTGATTCAAAGTTTATTTATTATGTTTTTCTTTTTATATTCAATATATTCTGAGTAGTTAGTTTTCTTTCTTCCTTCAATTATGAAGAGATAGATAAGATAATATAAAGATTCGATGGAGAATTGAAATTCAAAATATTTTCAAAACATTGTGATGACATTAATTCCTGATCTTACTTTACTTTTTAAATTGGCCATTTAAATTGTTAAAACCTGTTGAAGAGTTTTGAGACCTAGAAAGAGAAGAACTCTTAACTTGTAAATATCACATGAATCCTTGGGTAGTCGAAGGCCATGTGCGGGCTATTCAAGGTGAAGTGCAAATAAATAGGAAGATAAGATTTAAAGGGCGTAGAATAGATAAGTTTTTAGAGTGACAAACTAAATTCTTATAATTTAATTTATAGATTAGGAAAGGGTCACTAGTAGGTCCGACCATAGCACACCCTTGGACATTTAGTAGTGTGAGTCTAGCTTAACCCATTCTACTAACAATACATCCGGACTCGATCCGTAAATTAGCCAATGTTCTTTGCGTACTGGATCAAGGGGTAAAGAATAGAATGCTTCTATTTGGCACAATACCATTAATCAAATTCTCCAACGAATATTAAATTATCTTAAAAATCTTAGATTAACTGAAGGAAAGAAAGTTGTTTATTTTATATAGTTTTCATAAATCATTTTCTTATTATTGTTTTCTTTATTTGCATCTAGTAAATTAATAGTAATTTATAATTAAATTAAAGGATAAAAAAATATATTTTTGAAATATAATATTTAGAAAATTTATTACTATAATTTTTCCCCGTGGGATCGATACTGGGGTTATAAAAGAAAACCCTATATTACTTAAAACGATACGTGTACTTGCGTAGTACCCCTAGTGTCTAAAATATTTTCTAAAATTTACAATATTTTGATTTTATACACTAGCCGCTAATTATAAATTGGGTCGAGTTTTTGACCATCTTTTGGAAGCGAATATTACTGCGTTATTGCGGGTCGAGTCAAGTTTTTTGGCGCCGTTGTCGGGGAAAGAAATAAAATAGTATAAATTTTTGTAAAAAAAATATTATATAAAAAATTATATAAATTATATATATAAAAAAAGATATATATTTTTTATTCCTTGTTTTATGCGAAGATTTGGTTCTGAAGGATTAATATCTTTAGATTCTGAATTAGAAAGAACAATTAGAAAAATTAAAAAGGGAAAACAAATTCAAAAATTTCAAGAAATGGCTACTTTGCAAAATCCAATTGAACTTAATGATCAAAATGTTTATAAACATTAAGGGATTGTGCTAACCATACAGTTGATGAACTTCATAGTAGTATTCAAATACCCACTATAGATGCTAGTTCTTTTGAACTTAAACCGTCTATTATTCAAATAGTGCAAAACAATCAATTTGGTGGAACACCAAATAAGGATCCAAATTTACATCTTTTTAGTTTTTTAGAACTTTGTGCTACCTTTAAATATAATAATGTTTCTGATGATGCTATTAGGCTTAGACTCTTTCCTTTTTCTTTAAGAGATAAAGCAAAGATGTGGTTAAACTCATTAGCGACTGGTTCTATTAAAACATGAGCTGAAATGGCACAAAAATTCCTTGCTAAATATTTTCCTCCTTTTAAAACTCGCTAAATTAAGAAATGATATTACTTTGTTTAGTCAATTTGACTGGGAGACAAGATATGAAACTTGGGAAAGATTTAAAGAACTATTAAGAAAATGTCCTCATCATGCTTTACCCGATTGATTAATTATTCAAACATTTTATAATGGATTAATTGGATCTTTAAAATCAATTATTGATGTCGCTGTGGAGGTTCTTTAATGTCTAAATTATTTAAAGAAGCTTACACTTTAATTGAAGAAATGGCTAATAACAATTTTCAATGGCCTTCCGAAAGGATTAATCCTAAAAAGATGGCAAGTATTCACGATAATGAAGCCTTTTTAGCTTCATAAGTAGCATCAATGTCTAAGAAATTAGATAATTTTGCAATTAATATTTCGCATAATAACTCTGCTAATATTGAGGATTCTCAAACTATTGAAACTTTACAAGCTATTGCAAGTAAAAATAATCCTTATTCAAATTATTATAATCTTGGGTGGAAAAATCATCCTAATTTTAATTGGAATAATTCACAACAACAATGGGGTAATAATCAATCTCATTCCACTGGAAATTGGAATAATCAAGTTAATCCAAATTATAAACCTCCTGGATTTAATAATCAACAAAAAAAAGTTATCAATAGAAGAATTAATTTTACAAATGAATAATCAATTACAAAATGAAAATATTGCTATTCGTAATATTGAAAATCAAATGGGGAAAATTGCTACTTTAATTAATAACAGACCTATAGGAACACTTCCTAGTAATGTTGAAATTAATTCAAAGGAAACTGGAAAAGAACATGAACAAGTTAAAGCTGTGCAACTTAGAAGTGGAAAGGAATTAAAAGAAAGAATGAAGAATGAAATTGAAAAAGAGATTGAGGTCGAAGAGATTGAAAAACCTAAAGAAACTCTCTCACCTAGTCAAGATCGATCATATACTCGTTAATGTGGAAGTTAAAAACCACCACCACCTTTTCCTCAAAGACTCGAAACAACATAAATTAGATCATCAATTTTCTAAGTTCTTTGAAATTTTTAAGAAACGTACTATTAACATACCTTTTGCTGAAGCTTTGGAACAAATGCCAACTTACGCAAAATTTATGAAGGATATTTTAAGCAAAAAATGAAAATTTTGAAGCTTTTGAAATTGCTGCATTAAGTGAAGAATGCAGTGCAATAATTCAAAAGAAATTACCTGAAAAGCATAAGGATCTCGGAAGTTTCACTATACCCTGTGCTATTGGAGAAAAATTTTGTGGAAAAGCTTTATGTGATTTAGGAGCAAGTATTAATCTCATGCCATTTTCTATCTTTCGAAAATTGGATTTAGGAGATATTACTCCCACCACTGTAACCCTTCAGTTAGCTGATAGATCTATCACTTATCCTAAAGGAGTTATAGAGGATGTCCTTGTTAAAGTGGATAAATTTATCTTCCATGTAGATTTCATAGTACTTGATATGGAAGAAGATAAAGAGATACCTATTATTTTAGGGAGACCTTTTATAGCTACCGGACGAGCTATGATCGATCCGCAAAAGGGAGAACTCGACCATGAGAGTTAATGATCAAGAAATTAAATTCAATGTTCTTAAATCAATGAAGTACCCCGATAAAGAGAAATGTTATCGAATGGATATAATTGATTATTTAATTGAAAAACATTATCAAGAAAAATGTAAAGTCATTTCGAAGAAAAATTTGAATTTTTAACCGATGAGGATGAAGTAGTAGAAGAAGAAGAGACTCATTTTATAAAAGATAATTGGGAAACTTTAGACATAACTCAAAATGATATACTTTTACCATCAATTAAAAAAGCTCCTGAACTGGAATAAAAAATGTTACCCTCCCATTTAAAATATGTGTTTCTTGGAAATTCGTTAACTTTACCTGTTATTATTTCTTCGAAGTCGAGTAGAGATCAAGAAGAAAAACTACTAGGTGCGTTAAAGAATTATAAGAAAGCTTTTGGTTGGATTATTGCTGATATAAGAGGAATAAGCCCTTCCATTTGCATGCATAAGAAAATTTTAAACCTACTATAGAATCGCAAAGAAGATTAAATCCTATCATGAAAGAGGTTGTTAAAAAAGAAATTATTAAGTGGTTAGATGCTGGTATTATTTATCCTATTTTGGATAGTCAATAGGTAAGTCCTATTCATCAGTGTTCGAAGAAAGGAGGTGTAACCGTCATTGTTAATGATAAAAATGAACTAATTCCTACAAGACAAGTTACTTGGATGGCGAATTTGTATTGACTATAAGAAATTAAATAAAGACACTAGAAAGGATCATTTTCCTTTACCTTTCTTGGATCAAATGCTCGATAAATTAGTTGGACACTCAAATTTATGTTTTCGGGATGGATATTCTGGTTATCATCAATTACTTATTGCTCCTGAGGACCAAGAAAAGACAACATTTACAAGTCCTTATGGAACATTTGCTTTTAGAAGAATGACTTTTGGTTTATGTAATGCACCTACAACTTTTCAAAGATGTATGATGTCAATATTTTGTGATTTGATTGACAAAGGAATTGAAATATTCATGGACGATTTTTCAGTCTTTGGAACTTCTTTTGAATCTTGTTTGGAAAACATAGCCAAAGTTCTGAAAAGATGTGAAGAAACAAATTTAGTTCTTAACTGGGAAAAATATCAATTCATGGTCACAAAAGCCATTTTACTTGGTCACAAAGTATCACAAAAGGGATGGAAGTAGATCAAGCAAAAGTGAAAATTATTCGTTGAATTGCAACCACCTACTACTCATTATCGATGTGAGAAGTTTTCTAGGTCATGCTGGATTTTATAGAAGATACATAAAGGATTTTTCTAAAATTGCTAAACCTCTTTGTCATTTATTGGAAAAAGATGCAAAATTTGAATTTAATAAAGATTGTATTAATGCTTTTAATATTTTAAAAGAAAAATTAATAACTGCACCTATCATTGTTGCACCTAATTGGAATAAATCTTTTGAATTAATGTGTGACGCAAGTGATTTTGCAATTGAAGCAGTATTAAGACAAAAATATGAGAAAATTTTCAAAGTTGTATATTATGCTAGTAAAACTCTTACAGAAACACAAAGAAATTACACTACCACTGAAAAAGAGCTTCTAGCTATAATATATGCCTGTGATAAATTTAGACCTTATCTTCTTGGTTCTAAATGCATAGTTCATACTGATCATTCTGCTATTAAATATCTATTATCTAAGAAGGATTCTAAACCTAGACTTATAAGATGGGTTTTACTTCTACAAGAATTTGATTTTCAAATAGTAGATAGAAAAGGAACTGAAAACCAAATTGTTGATCATTTGTCTAGAATTAAAAATGATATTATTTCGGAAGAAAATATAAATGAGAAATTTCCTGATGAATCTTTATATGTTATTCAAGAATACAAAACACCTTGGTATGCTGATATTGTTAATTATTTGGTTAGCAATATTTTGCCTTATGACATGGATAACAGATTTATTAAGATATTTAAATATGATGTTAAATCTTATATTTGGGAAGAACCTCATTTATTTAAAATTGGTAAAGATTCTATGATTCGAAGATGTGTACCTTATGAGGAAACTTTTGCTATTGTTCAAATGTCATGATTCTGATTTTGGAGGACACTTTGGCATAGATAAAACTGCATTTAAAATTTTAAATTCTGGATTTTATTGGCCTACCTTATTTAAAGATGTGAGACATTATGTGAAAACATGTGATCGATGTCAATGGATGGGAAATATATCTAGGAAGAAAGAAATGCCTTTAAACTATATATTGGAAGTTGAAATTTTTGATATATGAGGTTTAGACTTTATGGGACCATTTGTTCCATCATTTGGAAAAATTTATATTTTATTAGCAGTTGATTATGTTTCAAAGTGGATTGATGCTGTAGCTTTACCAAAGTGTGATTTCAAAAGTGTTTCTAAATTTTAAAAAAAAATGATATTTTCAAGATTTGGAATGCCTAAGGTAATTATCACTGATGGTGGAAGTCATTCCAGGAATAAAAGAATTCAATCATTACTACAAAAATTTGGAATCAAACATAGAATTGCAACTGCTTATCATCCACAAACAAGTGGAATGGCTGAAGTATCAAACAAAGAAATTAAAAGAATTTTAGAGAAGACCGTTAATCCTAAAAGAACCGATCAGGTTGATAGACTTGATCTCGCATTATGGCTTATAGAACAACTTATAAGACACCAACTGGAATGTCTCCTTACCGGTAAATTTATGGTAAACATTGTCACTTACCTATAGAACTTGAACATAAAGCTTATTGGGCGATAAAGGAGTTTAATTTTAATTTGAATAAAGCAGGAGAAAAGCGATTATTGGAATTAAATGAGATGGAAGAAATAAGAAATGAAGCATATGAAAATGCGAGGATTTATAAAGAGAAAATGAAGATTGTTGACCTCATTTTACAATGAGTCAATGCCCTTGTGACCTAAAAAGTCAACTTTGGTCAAACCAGTCAAACTCGCACCTAATGACTAAGCCGACTGACCTTATAGGTCACCCTTTCGACCTAAAAAGTCAACATTGGTCAAAATGGTCAAACTGCACCCGACTGACCAACGCCGTTGACCCCATAGGTCACCCTTTCGACCTAAAAGTCAACATTGGTCAAATTGGTCAAACCAGACCTAATGACCTACCCTGTTGACCCCATAGGTCACCCTTATGACCTAAAAAGTCAACATTGGTCAAATTGGTCAAACTAGACCTAATGACCTACCCTATTGACCCCATAGGTCAACCTTATGACCTAAAAAGTAATCTTTGGTCAAAATGGTCAAACCAGACCTAATGACCTACCCCGTCGACCCCATAGTCAACCTTTTCGACCTAAAAAGTCAACTTCGGTCAAAATGGTCAAACCGCACCCAATGACCAACCCCGTCGACCCCATAGTCACCCTTTTCGACCTAAAAAGTCAACATTGGTCAAATTGGTCAAACCGTACTCAATGACCTACCCCCGTCGACCCCATAGGTCACCCTTACGACCTAAAAAGTCATCTTCGGTCAAAATGGTCAAACTGTACCTAATGACCTACCCCGTCGACCCCATAAGTCAACCTTTTCGACCTAAAAAGTCAACATCGGTCAAAATGGTCAAACCAGCACCCGATTACTAACCCTCGTTGACCCCATAAGTCACCTTTTCGACCTAAAAAGTCAACATTGGTCAAATTGGTCAAACCGCACCTAATGACCTACCCTATCGACCCCACAGTCACCCTTATGACCTAAAAAGTCAACATCAGTCAAATTGGTCAAACCGTACCTAATGACCTACCCTCGTTGACCCTACAGTCAACCTTTCGACCTAAAAGTCAACTTCGGTCAAATTGGTCAAACTGCACCTAATGATCTACCCTCGTTGACCCCATAGTCAACATTTCGACCTAAAAAGTCAACTTCGGTCAAATTAGTCAAACTGCACTAATGACCTACCCCGTTGACCCCATAGTCACCCTTACGACCTAAAATGTCAACTTCGTCAAATTGGTCAAACTAAACCTAATGATCTAACCCCGTTGACCACATCAGTCAACCTTTCGATCTAAAAGTCAACCTCGTCAAATTGGTCAAACCGTACCTAATGACCAATCCCGCTCGACCCATAAGTCAACCCTTTCACCCAATGACACATTTAAAACCCCACAATGACAAAGTCACAAGTATCTAGCTGACTTGAGTCAACCTGTGTCAAAATTGTCAACACCTATCTATTTCGATTAAAATACATAAAAATAAATAAAAAACAAAAATTAATCAAATAATTAATTTCAAAATTATTTTGATTAATTAAAATGATTAATGATTTAATTTTCAATATTTTAATTAAATGACATAATTAATTAAAATGAAAATTAAATTAAAATCATAAAATCATAAAAATGATAAAACTAATTAATTAATTAAATTGAAATTATTTTTAATTAATAAATTGATTAATAAAATATTTTCCAACAATTTTAATTAATAAAATAATTAATTAAAATGGGAAATTAAAAAGAAATGAAATGACATATAACCTTCTCATAATTAATTGGGCTAAATTCATCTTAAAGCTTAATTAACACATAATTAAGCCCACATTAAGACGACTTAGCCATGGGTTAATACCCATCATGATGCATGGGATGAGGTGTCACTCTCTCCTTCACCCTAAGCCTCATTTATCCATGAGGTGGCCGGCCAACATGAGGCCTCACCACCCACCTCCCAAGCCACCCAATGGAAGGAAAACCATGCATGAAACCCCCCCTTACCATGGTTAGAAGCAATGATGAGGGATGGGCTTGTGTGTCACCATTCGGCAAGCTTAAGAGATGAGGTGTAAGCTCCCTAAGAAGAGTAGAGGCAGCTCACCATGCACCTCTCACATGAGCCAATGGATGAGAGACAAAACAATGAAGATCATCATGGAAAACTTAGGGAGAAGCATCAATGCCTATCTTCAACCAATTCCTTCACCTAATGGGCTGATAGAGGAAGTAGCTACTCCCCTAGAACATCCTAAGCTAAGCCATAACCTCCCCTTGCTATAAATAAGATCCCATGGCCGAAACTAGCAAGAAGAAGAAAAAATTAGTGGAGAACTATAAGCCGCCCAAATCCACCTCGCTCCCAACATAAAAAGTCTTCCTAAGAGTCCCAATCTTTAGGATCAAATCCCAAACCATAGCTTGAGCCTATTTGAGCTAATTCGACCAAATTTCAAAAATAGTACCCTAATTTAGGCACTTCTTCAAAATTCCTCTCTAAGCCCAACTTCTGGATCAAATTTCTGCAGCAATAACCTTCCATTAAAGTCCTAGAAGGCAACCATAAGGTCTGATCTAGCTTGATTTGCTTGTGGCAAAGGTATGGAATTTTTCTTTACAAAATAAATCATATTTTCGACATATCATGTGTTATACTAGTCCAAAAGTGTATTATCACCGTATGGATGGATACTTCTCATCCAGATGATCATTTAAAAAACAAAATCACTCAATTTCTTCATGAAATGAGTGAGATGTTGATGTTTGAAGTTTAATGGCTCGAAATAATTCGGATTTTTATCTGAATTATCTCGGCCGTCCGATCCCGCTCCTTAGGGATGGACGGCGCGGATGATTCCTCGCGATGTCCCCTGTTCAGCTGCCCGCAGCGGATCCTCCCGCTCGTTCGACGCGTACGAGGACACGCGTCGAACGGCGATGAGTTTTGCGGCGCTATTTTTTAAAAAAAAAGAAAAATCTATTAAATCCTTAAAAACATCAAATATTCATATCTTTTTATCCAGAGGTCATAAAAATAAAATAAAAATACCTCTGGAAAGCTCTTGAAGAGGAGAAAATTATGAGACCAAAATCATAATTTTCTTCTTAGTATTTAATTTTTAATTAATTAAATACTTCTGGAGTATTTTAATTATTAAAAGTTATTTATAAATTAAAAAATTATGAAACTTTGATGCATTTATCTTTATGTTCTTAGGGACCTTCCATAATTTTTCCATGGACACAAAACATGCCTAGGACACTTTTCTTTAATTTTCAAGTTTCTTTGTAATTATTTCATAATAATTATAAAAATTGAAAATTAAGGAAAATAAAAATGCAAATGGCTAGAAATGATAGGGCAACAGAACAATAACCCTAAGAAAATTATTTCTAAGTCATAGAAATCATTTTGAATGGTATTTTGAAATTTAGGGTTAAAATCATTTATTAATTAAATAATTTCAATCCTAAAAATACCCCTTTATAAATTTAACCTATTTTCATCAACAATCAAAGTTTGAAAATGGTTATAGTCTATGATAGACTAATGAGAAATTTCACTTGTCTAAAATGACCAAATTGGACTTAACTAATTTTAAAACAATATTTAAACCCATTAAACCTTACTTAAATTAGGTTTAATATAAAAATTAAATCTTAATTAAGTTTAAAGACATATTAAACTTAATTAATCAAAATTAATCCTTTTAATTAAGTTTAAAGACATAATAAACTTAATTAACTCATTAAACCTTACTTAAATTAGGTTTAATATAAAAATTAAATCTTAATTAAGTTTAATGACATGTCAAACTTAATCAATCAAAATTAAACCTTTTAATTAAGTTTAAAGACATAATAAACTTAATTAACTCATTAAACCTTATTTAAATTAGGTTTAATATAAAAATTAAATCTTAATTAAGTTTAAAGACATATTAAACTTATTTAATCAAAAATTAAACCTTTTAATTAAGTTTAAGGACATAATGAACTTAATTAACCCATTAAACCTTACTTAAATTAGGTTTAATATAAATCAAATCTTAATTAAGTTTAAAAACAAACTAAACTTAATTAACCTATTAAACCTTACTTAAATTAGGTTTAAATACAAAAATCACCATTTTTAATTAAGTTTAAGAACATATTAAGCTTAATTAATCAAAACCAAACCTTTAATTAAGTTTAAAGACATAATAAACTTAATTAACCTTCTTACACATTAGGTTTAAAACAAACCTAAACCCTAATTAGGTCTAACCCATTAGACCTAATTAAACCATTAGACCTTAACTAACTAAGGTTTAAAACAAACCTAAACCCTAATTAGGTCTAACCCATTAGACCTAATTAAACTATTAGACCTTAACTAACTAAGGTTTAATCAAACTTAAACCCTAATTGAGTCTAACCCATTGCACTCTAATTAAATTATTAGACCTTAACTAACTAAGGTTTAATCAAACATAAACCTTAATTAAGTCTAACTCATTAGACTTAATTAAACTATTAAGTCTTAACTAAGTAAGACTTAATCAAATACAAATCTTAATTATGTCTACTACATTAGACTTAATTAATTATTAAACCTTAATCAACTAAGGTTTAATTAAATCCAAACCCAAGCTTTAATCCAAGTCCAACATAACCTAAACCTAACCTAACTTGAGTCCAACCTAAACTTGAACTCAAGTTAACCAAAACCTTAGGTTCAACCCACATTGAACCTAACCTAAACGTAACCTAACTTGAGTCTAACCTAAACTTGAACTCAAGTTAACCAAAACCTCAAGTTCAACCCACATTGAACCTAACCTAAACCTAACCTAACTCGAGTCCAACTCTAACTCGAACTCAAGTTAACCTAAACCTTAGGTTCAACCCATATTGAACCTAACCTAAACCTAACCTAACTTGAGTCCAACCTAAACTCGAACTCAAGTTAACCTAAACCTCAGTTCAACCCACATCGAACCTAACCTAAACCTAACCTAACTTGAGTCCAACCTAAACTTGAACTCAAGTTAACCTAAATCTTAGGTTCAACCCACATCGAACCTAACTTAACTTGAAACCTTAGGTTTAACCCATATTGAACCTAACCTAAACTGAACTGAACTTAAGTTCAATCCAACTACAACTTAGTATAATCCAAGTTAAACCTTAACTTAGGATCAACCCACATTGAACTTAAATCGACCTTAAGTCTAGGTTCAACCTGACTTGAACCTAACTTAATCTAAACTCGAAATTTAACTTAAGTCTAACCCACATTAGAGTCATGTCAAACCAAAACTTAGGTTCAACCTAACATGAACCTAACCCAAAAACCTAACTTAAGTCTAATCCATATTAGACTTAAGTCAAACCATACTTAGGTTTAACACGATATAAAACTAAGTCTAATCTAAGCCTTAGGTTCAACCTAACTTGAATCTAAACTAAAATCCGGCTTAAGTTCAATCCTAAGTCTAGGTATAACTTTAAATAGACTTAATTAAAACTTAAGTCTTATCTAAAAGGGACTTAGATGGTCTGCAATCTAATCGAGTCTAATTTATTAGACTTGATTAACCTTTAAGTCTTATTTAAACAAGACTTAAAACTTAATTAAATCTATTCTAAACCAAACCTTTTAAGTTGACTTCAGACAGACACGAACTCAAGTTAAATAGATTCAATCAACATTGAATCTAGCTTAGGTTCAACCACACATGAACCCAAGTCAATTCAATCAATATTGAATCTAATTTCAAACTTTTTAACTTGAATTCAAGACACGAACTCAAGTTAAATAGATTCAATCAACATTGAATCTAACTTAGGTTCAACCAGACATGAACCCAAGTCAATTCAATCAATATTGAATCTAATTTCAAACCTTTTAACTTGAATTCGAACGTACACGAACTCAAGTTAAATAGATTCAATCAACATTGAATCTAAATTAGGTTCAACCAGACATGAACCCAAGTCGATTTAATCAATATTGAATCTAATTTCAAACCTTTTAACTTGAATTCAAACATACATGAACCCAAGTTAAATAGATTCAATCAACATTGAATCTAACTTAGGTTCAACCGTACATGAACCCAAGTCAATTCAATCAATATCGAATCTAATTTCAAACCTTTTAACTTGAATTCAGTACGTACACGAACTCAAGTTAAATAGATTCAATCAACATCGAATCTAACTCAGGTTCAACCAGACATGAATCCAAGTCAATTCAATCAATATTGATTCTAATTTCAAACCTTTTAACTTGAATTCAAACAGACATGAACTCAAGTTAAATAGATTCAATCAACATTTAATCTAACTTAGGTTCAACCAGACATGAACCCAAGTCAATTCAATCAATATTGAATCTAATTTCAAACCTTTTATAACTTGAATTCAGACAGACATGAACTCAAGAAATTCAATATTTTAAAACCAAAATTGACATAATCAACAAAATAATTGACATTTCAAAATAATTCGACATAAACTAACATCCAAGACATATCCAAATATTCTGTGACATTATTTCTGACAATGTTTTCTTTGCAGGGTAAAAGTAAGAAATTTTGTTTAGATTTTCTTTGCATGTTATAGGATGTGTTAACTCTGTTTTGCAGGACGTCGACGACAGAAAAAAAATAAAACCAAGACTTTTAGGTTAGACACATAACCTGAAGCTTTTCAACAAAACAACGACATTGACAACAAAAACAAAATCAAAACCTTTAGGTTAGACACATACCTGAAACTTTTCAACAAAACAACGAAATTGACAACAAAAACAAAATCAAAACTTTTAGGTTAGACACATAACCTGAAATTTTTCAACAAATCAACAACATTGACAGCAAAACCAATACTTTTAGGTTAGACATATAACCTGAAATTTTTCAACAAATCAACAACATTGACAACAAATCCAGAACCTTTAGGTTAGACATAATACCTAAAGTATTCAATAACATGATATAATGACATTCGGGAGTGATAGTGGGTACATCTCTCCTTAAAATGAATTCTCAGAAAACAAATGATTAACATTAATCAGAAGTTTTCTTAAACAATTGAAAATTGTTTAAGATGTAATTAACTATAGAAGCTTACCTCTATAGGAGATCTAAAAGAACCCGAAATAGAAATCTCTGGTTTACCATGATTTTCTTAATATGAAAATTCTAGAATATGTTATTCTAGAATATCCTCATATAAGAATTATCGTAAACATCTTTTTCCACTATTAGTCCTAAAAATTCTCTAAATCTTTCATAGGATTTATATGAATAAAACTAGGCTAATATTAGATGCCGACTCCTTGACATTGACATTTGATGGCAATGACATGACCCCACCCATCCGCCTGACAACATTCAACATTAAAATTTTCATCGCCACCAAACAAAGAGTGGCGACTCCGCTGGGGAGAATCTTTCTTCTCATCTTTTGTTATCATTTATTTTCATTTCAAAATTTTGAAATTAAAAAGTTCCCATTTTATAAATAAATCAATAATATTCTCTTTTCTTGAAATTACAGATAAATCGCAATGGATTCTTTGAATTCGATCTTTTCTTACTTTCAAGACTTTGACATACCAATAGAGGAAAATCCTCCTTTTTATCACAATGATTATGGATTATTTAGTGAAACGGAATTCATATTAGATAATCCATATCAAACTGATACTCAATCTTTTCAAGAATTTGACTTGCAACCTTATGAAAACTTTCTGAATTTTACAGACAATTTACTTGAATATACACCTGAAGAACCTTACATCCTTGAAAAAAATGAAAAGACAGAGTGATAAGAAAGGAAAACAAGTTTACAAGGAAGATGACATTCCACCATCATCTATGTATGAAATCAGGTCTTCTTCGAGGAACGTTCATAGAACTCCTTCATTTAAAAGAAAGAAAAGGTGGAACTAAAATGATAATTTTGAAACACCTGAATTTCAACATAATATTTTTGGAAATCCTTCCTTTTTAGAGGAAAATCAATATATTCCAATTCCTGTTGAATACACTGACAATTCCTTTCAACCTAAAAGATCTCCTCCATTTTGTGTTGTACATTCAGTGTTTAAGAGATTAGGACGAAAAGAAAAATGTTCATTATCTAAGCTATTAGATAAAATGGGTTGTGCAGTCTCCAACACCATGAAAAGGAGAATTTTGGCAATGGAAAAATCTGATTATCAATTCCCAACTGATAAACATTGTGTTCGAGTGCCGCAAAATTTCGATCGGGCCCTAGAATAAAAGATGTAGTGGTCACCAATGACAAAACTCGATATGACAAATTAATGTCGAAGCAGCAGGATACAATCGCTAAAATGACGGACTTGGTCCGTATGCTACAAAAAGCAAATTATTCTTATACTGGATATGATACACCACCTGAGAATTCTCGCCCTATACTTGAAAATAATGTATGGAGGCGAAAATCATCTGAATAGAATTCTAATACCACCAACACTCCTGCAAATAGATCACAAGAAGAGATTTGCAGAAAAAATTCTACAAAATTATTTCAAGAAAGATTAAAGAAATTAAAAGAAGATATTAAACAACTTTCAGGACAAGAAAAGAAAAATACCTCTGACAGTTCCAATGAGAATGTTGCCAGTATTAACATGGTAGAAACCCGATCAACTTCCTTAGCACGAGAATCAAATGAAGAGGAATTGCGAGAGGTGATACGACAACGAGATGAACAAACAAGTCGTCTTGAACAAAGAATGGAAGCACTGGTAGCGACTTTGCAAAAACCACCAACGGACCCTTCTCCAAACTTATCGAAATCATTAGACCGAAGCTATTCACATCCTTGAAAGCAGAGAAGAACTAATGGATGTCGAGGAAAGCACTTGAAAGAGAAAGAATTCTCCTCATAACAAAACTCCGTAAAAGGATATTACAAAAATAGTGGAACAGAAAATTAAAGAAACGATGGCTCAGGCAAAAGCTGGAGCATTAACTCCAAAAGGTAGGCCATACCCAGAGGAATACAATTCTGTTCAATATCCTAATGGTTTTGTTCCTCCTATCTTTAAAATGTTCGATGGAATGGGAAATCCCAGACAACATCTGGCACATTTTAGAGCAAGCTGCTGTAATGCTGGGGGAAATGATGCTCTCCTATTTCGACAATTTGTTAACAGTCTCACGGGAGTTGCCTTCGATTGGTATGCGAACTTCCCAATGGATCCGTCGAAACCTTTATAGAGCTTCAAAGCCTTTTTATTCAACGCTTATGCAGAGCACAACATCATACCACTCGTTGGTGATCCGGTGGTAGAGAAACAAAAACCAGGAGAAACCTTGGTAGATTTTATTTTACGCCGGAGAAATCTCAGCATGAAATGTGAGCCACAAGCTTACAAGAACAACATGCTGTTGGAATACCGCTCAAAAATATCCATGGTCCTATAGCTTTTATGCTTAAAGGATTTACGATAAAAACTTTTGAAAAATTACTCAAGAAAGCCGCCAATCTTCGTGAAGAGGTTAAGCAGATGAGTGTAATGGAGAAAACCGAAAACACAAAAACTATCAAAACTTTTGAAAAGAAACTCTGGAATATAGCGTAAAAAGGCAAACAGGTGATGCAAATCCAACCGGAGCAAAAGAAGCAACGGCAAAATCCTTCGACATCACAGACATCACCTCAATTACAACTTCAACAACTAATCCCAGTATCAACTGAAAAGAAAACAATGGCTCAAAGAATGAAAAAGTATATTCATTAAAACAGAAGTCGTCAGAAAAATATTTCATAGCTTGCTTAAAATACCTGAATTTAAGCTACCTGAAGCTAAGAGACTAGCAGAAATTGACATGAAGGACAATCCTAATTATTGCCCTTATCACAGGATGCTCGGACATAAAATTGAAGAATGTTTTGTCTTCAAAGACTGGTTAGAGCGTAATATCAAAGATGGAAATACAGTCATTCCGAAAGAGTACTTGAAAGAACCTGAAAAGGGATCAGTCAATATGATTTTGATAGAGGAACTTCATCCTAAAAACAAGGATAGCATTTCTGAAGAGATCTTTGCTAAATACCAAGTTACAACATCTCCCAAGAAAGAAAAGAAAAAGAAAATCAAGAAAATGGAAAAGATTAGAGGTCTTCCAGACATAGGGGCTGCAACTCCTTTTGTACCTTCTAGTTCATTTCACTCTTGTACTAGGATAGTTATGCTCGCCGAAGGACGAAAAATCCTCAAGCCGATAACTTCGTATGACTTTCTTTTTACCATGAATGATAACAATCCTAGTTTTGCGTACATTTTTTCTATTCTGGATGATGCTTCTGAGAATGACCATTTGAATTCTAACCCTATAGACAATACTCAAATCGTATATGATCAATCTAAAGACAACCAAACTAATGAAAATGAAAATGAGAAATCTGACAACGACAAAAATGAAGATGACATTGCTACGCTTCAATTACAAGGAATTACGATTTCTATAAAATTGGAATCTTCAGATTCAAAAACAAATGAATCGGATAATCAACCTGAGGAAATAATTGAAATTAACTTGAGAAGTGGAAAAATCTTACCTCCTAGGATAATTCCACAAGAAAAAGAAAAACAAATAATTACACCATATAAGATCATTCCTCCAATATATCCCCGAACTTCTGAAGGAAATAAGGATGATCTTCACAACAAGGTGGATTATAATGTACTGGCCCATTTGAGAAAATTGCCTACAAAATTAAGCATCTATGACGCTCTCATACTTTCTAAAGAAATGAGAGAATCATTAATCAAGGCCCTTTCGGACCCTGACATTTGCTTAACTCAACTTGCTAATACTACCCAAAACGAAGCTTACTCATTAGAGGAATCAACAAAGATTACCTTCTCTGACAATGACTTGTTGCTCGGAACAACTGAACATAATCGTCCACTATATATTACAGTAAACATCAATGACACGATACTTTCGAGAGTTCTTATTGACCCAGGTGCTTCAATCAACATTATGAATCTGAGAACTCTTGCATACTTAAACATTGATGCCTCTCAACTATCAAGAGATACAATGATGTTAAGAGGATTCATTCAACAAGGAGAACGGGACCTTGGATCAATAACATTGCTCTTAAAAATAGCCGGCTTGGCAACGACAGCAAAATTTCATATTATTGATTGAGACACCTCTTTTAATGCCTTACTTGGCAGACCATGGCTCCATGAATATAAAATTGTACCCTCTTCATTACATCAATGTATCAAATATTTACGAAAAGGACAAGAATTTCGTATTATAGAGATCCGCAACCGTTTTCAATCCATGAAATCAAGTATACATGAAGATGCAACATATTATGCTCCTATAAATAAAACAATATCTTCCAAAGAGACAACGGTAAATATGGAAGAAAAGAACAAAGAAAAGAAAATAAATGAAAAGGATTTTTCTTCATTAAAGACAAAAGAGACTAATTTCCGTCAGACTCGCACTCGAGGTCGAGGCCGAGAACGAGGACTGAGGAGAGAAGATCCAATTGTCACAATGAAGAAACCATTGAAGTTCAAAATCCACCTGGATTCTGAAGAAGAAACGACATATGTGGTTGCAAAGGAACCTTAATTCAAAATATATTTAGAAGAAGAAGATAAAGAGAAATAATTTGAATCTATGTATGACAAAATCAATCATTATATACATTCTATGACTCTAACTCCAATCTCCACTGCTAAGATTGAGAATCTGATAGTCAAAGAAGTATATAATGATGACAAAAAGCCAATTAAGTTTAGACTTGGCTCTACTTCTTCTTGTACTAAAAATGATGTAAAAATAGAAGATCAAAATCTTCCACAATCAATGAAAATTCCTTTTGAGTTGTATTCTCCTTGGGCACAAAAATTCATTCAAAATAGTTTAATGCTCAAACAATGGTCTTTAAAACAACCACATTTCATTGAACAAATGTGGAATGATAATAAACGAAAGTCTAACTCTAAAAAAGGTGTTGGATTTGGAATTTTGGGGCCATTAGATGATACAGAATTTTGTTTGACTGTCACAGAAGAATGTGATTTCGAAACATTGCATGATCTTCCAATTGAAAATGCTCCCCCGGAGTTGGAAGAAGAAATTAAATCGACAATTGATGAACTAAAAGAATTAAATTTAGGAAGTAATGAAAATCCAAAACCGACGTTTATTAGTTCATTCCTTAATGATGAGGAAATAAAAGACATAACTCAATTGTTGATGGAATATAAAGATTGTTTTGCTTGGACTTATGACGAAATGCCTGGTTTATCTCCAGAAGTCGCAGTCCATAAACTCGGGATAGACCAAATCATAAACCCATTTAAACAAGCTCCAAGAAGGATGCGTGTCGAAATAGAGCAACAAGTCATTGCGGAAGTCAAGAAATTGATAGAGGCTGACTTCATACGAGAAGAAAATTATCCAACAAGGCTAGCCAATGTGGTGCCAATTAAAAAGAAAATGGACAAATAAGAGTCTCAGCATAGACTACAAGGACTTGAACAAAGCATGTCCAAAAGATGAATTTCCTTTATCAATTCCCGAATTAATGGTTGATATTGCATCAAAATATGCAATATTTTCTTTCATGGATGGATCATCGTGATATAACCAAATAAAAATGTTTTCGGAAGACGAAGTAAATACAAACTTTCCGAACACCCATGGGCATATATTGTTATAAGGTTATGCCATTTAGACTAAAAAATGCTGGTGCAACCTATCAAAGAGCCATGACACTGATTTTTGATGAACTAATACATAATCAAGTCGAATGTTATGTCGAAGATCTGGTTGTCAATAGTAAACAAGAAGACGATCATATATACGATTTGAGAATTGTCTTTTAACAACTACGACGATATAATCTTAAAATGAACCCTTTAAAGTACGCCTTTAGTGTCACTTCAGGAAAATTTTTAGGATTTATAGTTCGACATCGTGGGATAGAAATTGATCCTCTCAAAATTGAAGCTATCCTAAATATGCCTCCTCCTAAAAATCTAACTCAATCGAGATCCTTCCAAGGAAAATTAGCATATATACGACGTTTCATTTCCAATCTATCGGGTAGATGTCAACCCCTTACTGCCCTTACTAGAAAGGATGCCAAATTCGTGTGGGATGAAAATGCCAAGCATGCCTTCGA
Source organism: Papilionanthe hookeriana x Papilionanthe teres (assembly GCA_022702705.1). Classification (NCBI taxonomy): domain Eukaryota; kingdom Viridiplantae; phylum Streptophyta; class Magnoliopsida; order Asparagales; family Orchidaceae; genus Papilionanthe; species Papilionanthe hookeriana x Papilionanthe teres. The sequence goes on from CM040427.1 coordinate 26,041,583, forward strand.
AGACATTAAACAATATTCGACAACCCCTCCCGTCTTAGCAGACCCTCGTATTAGGAAGACCTCTAATCCTTTACACCGCGGCATTGGACAATTCACTTGGAGCTTTACTAAGCACAAGTAAATGATGAAGGAAAAGAAAATGCGTTATACTACTTGAGTCGTTGTTTAGTTCCAACTGAAATAAAATATCCAAAAATCGAGAAGCATTGCTTAGCTCTGATTTTCGCAGTTCAAAAGCTAAGGAACTATATGCTTTCTCATAAAGTAACTCTTATTTCAAGAGCTAACCCATTACAATACCTAATGACACGACCAACTCTTTCTGGAAGATTAGCAAGATGGGCAATGATCTTGTTACAATTCGACATAACATTTGTACCATTACGTGCTATTAAAGGACAAATCCTAGAGCATTTCTTAGCAGCACACCCAATTCCAACGGGATCACTCCTTAACGACGATCTACCCGATGAACAAATATCGAAGTAAAAATTCTAACATGCAACGATGGGAACTCTATTTCGACGAAGCATCATCCGCATGGAAAGACAAAGATAGACATACAATCATACTGTGCAAAGCCTGAGTAGGATTAATTTTCATTACTCCAGACAAAATGATGATGCCCTTTTCCTATCATTTGACAGAACCATGCACGAATAATGAAGCCGAATATGAAGCGCTCATAACCGGTCTAGAATTGACAATATTAATGGAAATTAAGAATATTGATATCTACGGAGATTCTCAGTTAATAATCAATCAAATTGCTGACAAATATAAAATTTTGAAACAACGACTTGAACAATATTCTCGTTACACTTTGAAATTACTTCAACAAATTCCCGAGGTAACATTTTTCTTAATTCTGAGACGAGATAACTCTCTCGCGGATGCTCTGGCAAAACTTGCAAAGGAATTTGCATGTCCAGAAGAAGATGACATACCGATTTCTATAAAAGGACGACAAGTTCTTTCTCAAATTGATATGGATAATTTGCATAAAATCGGCGAAAATATGACAATGATAATAAGTGACGAGAAGGATGATTGGTGACAACCAATCATCCAATATTTACAAACTGGAAAATTACCTGAAAATAGTTCTATTGCCAATCAAATTAAACAAAGAGCATTATCATATGCTCTAATAAATGACGTCCTTTATGAACGATCTTTCGATCAAATGTGGTTAAGATGTTTAAACCAAATTGAAGCTCGAGAGATTGTTAAGGAAGTTCATTCAGGTTTATGTGGTGCACATCAATCTGGGCCCAAAATGAAAATGAAAATAAAAAGAATGGGTTATTATCGTCAACAATGATGACCGACCGTCTCGACATTGTAAAGAAATGTCATCAATGTCAAATACATGGAGTAGTTTTACATCAACCTCCAAATGTCCTACACCCAACTATTGCATCATGGCCATTTGAATGTCGCGGTATCGACATAGTGGGCCCTATAGATCCTCCATCCTCCAAGGGCCATAAATTTATTCCGGCAACCATCGACTATTTTTCTAAATGAGCGTAAGCAATACCCCTTCGAGAAGTCAAGGCAAAACAAGTTCTCCATTTCTTTACAACACATATCGTTTATAGATTTGGGATTCCTCGAAGAGTCATATCGTACAATGGATCGGTCTTCAAAAACACAAAAATGAATCACTTTATCCAGAGACACGGGATTGATCGGAGATATTCCACAATCTATTACCCTAAAGCTAATGGATTAGCTGAAGCTTTCAATAAAACCTTGGTTCAAATCTTGAAAAAGACATTAAGTAATAGCCCGAGACAATGGCATGAACGACTAATGAAGCTTTATGGGCTTATAGAACTACATACCGAACTCCAACACGGTCTACACCATTTGCTTTGTATATGGTTCCAAGTCATTTTGCCTCCGGAAGTCCAAATTCCTTCTCTCGTAATCGCAATAACCGATAAAATAATCGAAGAAGAAAATGTCAAGTTGCGACTCGAAGAACTTAAAAATTTAGAGGGCAAACGTCTGCAAGCCCAACAAAATCTTGAATTGTATCAAGCAAAAATGATACGAGCTCACGACAAACTAGTTTGCCCTAGAACCTTTCGAATCGGTGAATTAGTTTTAGTTCTTCGAAGACCTATACTAGCTCATCGAAAGATAGGTGGCAAATTCGAACCGATATGGGAAGGTCCATATGTAATCGAAAAGACATATTCCGGAGGATCCTACCAATTGGTGGATTGTCAAGGAGAAAGAATCCTACCTCCAATCAATGGGCGTTTTCTAAAGAAATATTACGCGACATAAAAAAAAGAAATGAATAAAGACTTATTTATAAACTGGGACAATAAATTCTCCTTTCAAAAATCATCTTTGATGTTTTGTGACATCTCTTTCATTTGTTAAACAAACATTTGAAAATCTAAAGTGATATTCTGTCTTGATATTTTCAGGAAAAATGCCTGAAGACAGATTATTTTTCTCATTCCGAAATAATATGACTTTTGCCTTGGACCGTCGACATATAGATGTGGGGACCAGAGTTCACTTTGATTTTGACCTGTTGCAGGTTGACTCCATATATCATGGATCGTTACTTTATCTGGCAAATCACAGTGAAGTTAATCTGCAAACACCTTTGATAGAATTCAAACTCCGACAACCCGAAGAATATGACTTCACAATCAGTAATAGCTCAGATGAAGCAGAATTCATGACTGCCCGATACAAGGAGCATCAACGTTAGGAACCAAAAATCCGACGACAGGATTCACCAGATCGCAAAGACGAAATCGCAATAAACGACTAAAACGACAAAAAACAATTACAAGAGAAACAAGACATGGAAGATATGAGTCAGTTAAAATCGCGAAATATCAATACTCCATTTGAGGAAAAAATATCGGAAACGACAAATCTAGACCTTACAGAAAAAGAGGATGGCAAAGCAGTCATCACTCCACCATCGGTCACACCTGCTCAATACTTAAGAGTATCATACAAAAAGAATCACTCGGAGGAAGAGATACGACGAATTCGCGACATTGAATGGAGAACTTTCGATCAATATATATGCGAATAAAAGAACAATAAATATTCTGGATGGTCTTAAACTATTTACCAGAATATTTGATGAAACTGAACAAGCTGCTATCATCAACCACATCATAGAAGCCCGAGATAAGCGTAGGGCTGGACGTCTTCGAAGGAGGACCTATTCTGAACCTAGTAAATGGATTCGCGGTAAGGGTAGGCAAACCATTCAATACGGATGTTGCTATAACTATGCAAGAGACAGAGAAGGAAATCTTCCTGGGATTCTACGACATGAACAAGTCGACCCTTTAACCGTTGTGATAATCCCAATTATCAGACGACTTGTTACTTGGGGAATCATACCTGCGGATTGTGTTCCCGATAGCTGCATCATTAATATGTATGATAAAGGAGATTGTATTCCTCACATCGACAGTCATGATTTTGAAAGACCATTTTGTACTCTCTCTCTTTAATGAATCGTTGCTCCGTGATATTCGGAAGAGAGATACAAATCTTGGGACCCGGAGAATTTGAAGGGACATGCCGCGTCCTTTTAACCCGAGGATCAGTTCTTCTGTTCCAAGGGAACGGTACGTATTTTGTAAAACACCGCATACCCAAGTGTTAACAAGCCACGAATCTCCATCACTTTGCGACGAATGAAACCCGACAAACGACTGCGACGGATATCAACCAATACTCGCAGCTCGAAGGACTAAAGCCTTTGGAACTGTTGTGATCCCATAAATGTCTGAACACCTGAAACATGTTCGACGAATGATGTTTTGGAGTGTAGGACGTTTATGGACGATCTGACAATCTCCAAATCTATGACATGATATGAAGAACTCTTGACATATAATATATCTATAGTTGTCGATGTGTGATATATCGGTAGTTGTTGACATGTAAAATATCAGTAGTTTGTTGCAACGTGCTATATGATATGTACATATGTGTGTACTGTAAGCTTTTGTTTGCAATAAATATGTACTGGTGACTTTTTATGGAAATAAAATGAAGTGTTGAAGAAAAATATATCCCCATTGCCTGTGATATGTCGACAGGTCCTGGAATCAATAAATGACAAAATGAATAATTTATGATAATCAAACATGAGAATTAGCTTTCGACCTATATAGGTCAAAACCCCAGCGGATATTCCCACCAAAAATATTAATGAGTTCGCCACTCTCTTCGGTTATTGGATATAAGTTCTTTCCTGATGCGGAAATTACGACTTTCCTCTAACCAAATCTTGACATCGACATTTTGAGGAAAATAGAAAATGACATCTATTTTCACTCTTCGGTTATTGGATATAAGTTCTTTCCTGATGTAGAAATTACGACTTTCCTCTAACCAAATCTTGACATCAACATTTTGAGGAAAATAGAAAATGACATCTATTTTCTCTTCGGTTATTGGATATAAGTTCTTTCCTGATGCGGAAATTACGACTTTCCTCTAACCAAATCTTGACATCGACATTTCGAGGAAAATAGAAAATGACATCTATTTTTCTCTTCGGTTATTGGATATAAGTCCTTTCCTGATACAGAAATCACGACTTTCCTTTAACCAAATCTTGACATCGACATTTTCAGGAAAATAGAAAGTGACATCTATTTTCTCTTCGGTTATTGGATATAAGTCCTTTCTTGATACGGAAATCACGACTTTCCTTTAACCAAATCTTGACATCGACATTTTCAGGAAAATAGAAAATGACATCTATTTTCTCTATCCGGTTATTGGATGTAAGTCCTTTCCTGATACGGAAATCACGGCTTTCCTCTAACCAAATATTGACAATGACATTTTGAGGAAAATAGAAAATGACATATATTTTCTCTATCCGGTTAATGGATGTAAGTCCTTTCCTGATACGGAAATCACGGCTTTCCTCTAACCAAATATTGACATTGACATTTTGAGGAAAATAGAAAATGACATCTATTTTCTCTATTCAGTTATTGGAAATAAGTTCTTTCCTGATGCAGAAATTACGACTTTCCTTTAACTAAATTTTGACATCGACATTTTTGAGAAATAGAAAATGACATCTATTTTCTCTTTCCTGTTATTGGATATAAGTCCTTTGCTGATAAGGAAATTACGGCTTTCCTCTAACCAAATATTGACATTGACATTTTCAGGAAAATAGAAAGTGACATCTATTTTCTCTTCGGTTATTGGATATAAGTCCTTTCCTAATACGAAAATCACGGCTTTCCTTTAACCAAATCTTAACACTGACATTCGAGAAATAGAAAATGACATCTATTTTCTCTTCCAATTATCGGATATAAGTCCCTTCCGACACTGAAGTCGTGACTTTCCTCTAACCAAACATCAACATTGACATTTTGAGAAATGGAAAATGACATCCATTTTCTCCCTCCTGTTATAAGATATACATCCTTTCCTAACACAGAAATCACATCATTCCTTTAGAAAAATATCGACATCGACATTTTGAGAAATGAAATATGACATCCATTTTCCCTCCCAATAAATCTCTTTTCAAATACAAGAAGAAAATCTCTTCTTAAGAACCGACATAAAAGACATCTGACATCCTCTGGGAGCGATATGACATCCCCTCCTTTCCTGACCATTATGAGACATGTCTTAGATCACTTCGGTCAACACCAATAATTGCAAAATACTTATATAGTATTCTACACATATCGGAGTCTCTTTGTTGACCTCATTTTACAATGAGTCAATGCCCTTGTGACCTAAAAAGTCAACTTTGGTCAAACTAGTCAATACTGCACCTAATGACCAACCCCGATCGACCCCATAGGTCACCCTTTTGACCTAAAAAGTCAACATTGGTCAAAATGGTCAAACCGTACCCAATCGACCTAACCCCCGTTGACCCCATAGGTCAACCTTTCGACCCGAAAAGTCAACCTTGGTCAAACTGGTCAAACTGCACCCAATGACCTACCCCGTTGACCCCATAGTCAACCTTTCGACCTAAAAAGTCAACATTGGTCAAACTGGTCAAACCGGACCTAATGACCTACCCCGTTGACCCCATAGGTCAACCTTACGACCTAAAAAGTCAACTTTGGTCAAATTGGTCAAACTGCACCCAATGACTCACCCCGTTGACCCCATAGGTCAACCTTTAGACCTAAAAAGTCAACATTGGTCAAATTGGTCAAACCGTACATAATGACTCCACTGCCATTGACCCCATAGGTCACCCTTATGACCTAAAAAGTCAACTTTGGTCAAAATGGTCAAACCAGACCTAATGACCTACTCTGTTGACCCCATAGGTCAACCTTTTGACCTAAAAAGTCAACATTGGTCAAAATGGTCAAACCAGACCCAATGACCAACCATGTTGACCCCATAGGTCACCCTTTAGACCTAAAAAGTTAACATTGGTCAAATTGGACAAACCAGATCTAATGACCTACCCTGTTGACCCCATAGGTCAACCTTATGACCTAAAAAGTCAACATTGGTCAAATTCGTCAAACCAGACCTAATGACCTACCCTGTTGACCCCATAGGTCAACCTTTTAACTTAAAAAAGTCAACTTTGGTCAAATCGGTCAAACCGGACCTAATGACTTACCACTGTTGACCCCATAGGTCAACCTTTCGACCTAAAAAGTCAACTTTGGTAAAATTGGTCAAACCAGACCCAATGACCTTCCCTGTTGACCCCATAGGTCACCGTTATGACCTAAAAAGTCAACTTTGGTCAAATTGGCCAAACCAGACCCAGTGACCAACCCTGTTGACCCCATAGGTCAACCTTTTGACCTAAAAAGTCAACCTTAGTCAAATTGGTCAAACCAGACCTAATGACCAATCCTGTTGACCCATAAGTCAACCCTTTCACCCAATGACACATTTAAAACCCCACAATGACAAAGTCACAAGTACTGGGCTAACTTGGGTCAACCCAGGTCAAAATTGGTCAACACCTATCTATTTTGATTAAAATAGATAAAAATGAAATAAAACAACAAAATTAATCAAATAATTAATTTCAAAATTATTTTGATTAATTAAAATGATTAATGATTTCATTTTCAATATTTTAATTAAATGACATAATTAATTAAAATGAAAATTAAATTAAAATCATAAAATCATAAAGATGATAAAACTAATCAATTAATTAAATTGAAATTATTTTCAATTAATAAATTGATTAATAAAATATTTTCCAACAATTTTAATTAATAAAATAATTAATTAAAATGGAGAAATTAAAAAGAAATGAAATGACATATAACCTTCTCATAATTAATTAGGCTAAACTCATCTTAAGGCTTAATTAGCACATAATTAAGCTCACATTAAGACCACTTAGCCATGGGTTAATACCCATCATGATGCATGGGGTGAGGTGTCACTCTCTCCTTCACCCTAAGCCTCATTTATCCATGAGGTGGCCGGCCCACATGAGGCCTCACCACCCACCTCCCAAGCCACCCAATGGAAGGAAAACCATGCATGAAACCCCCCCCCCTTACCATGGTTAGAAGCAATGATGAGGGATGGGCTTGTGTGTTACCATTTTCCAAGCTTAAGAGATGAGGTGTAAGCTCCCTAAGAAGAGTAGAGGCAGCTCACCATGCACCTCTCACATGAGCCAATGGATGAGAGACAAAACAATGAAGATCATCATGGAAAACTTAGGGAGAAGCATCAATGCCTATCTTCAGCCAATTCCTTCTCCCAATGGGCTGATAGAGGAGGTAACTACTTCCCTAGAACATCCTAAGCTAAGCCATAACCTCCCCTTGCTATAAATAAGACCCCATGGCCGAAACTAGCAAGAAAAAGAAAAAAATTAGGGAGAACTATAGGCTGCCCAAATCCACCTGCTCCCAACATAAAAAGTCTTCCTAAGAGTCCAAACAATGTTTTAGGATCAAATCCAAGCCATAGTTTGAGCCTATTTGAGCCAATTTGACCAAATTTCAAAAACAACCCCAATTTAGGCACTTCTTCAAAATTCCTCCCCAAGCCCGACTTCTGGATCAAATTGCTACAACAATAACCTTCCATTGGAGTCCTAGAAGGCAACCATAAGGTCTGATCTAGCTTGATTTGCTTATGGCAAAGGTATGGAATTTTTCTTTACAAAATAAATCATATTTTTGACATATCATGTGTTATATTAGTCCAGAAGTGTATCATCACCTTATTGATGGATACTTCTCATCCAGATGATCATTTAAAAAAAATCACTCAATTTCATCAAGAAATGAGTGAGATATTGATATTTGAAGTTTAATGGCTCGAAATAATTCTGATTTTTATCCGAATTATCTCGGCCGTCAGATCCCGCGCCTTAAGGATGGATGGCGCGGATGATTCCCCGCGGTGTCCGCTGTTCGGCTTCCCGTAGCGGATCCTCCCGCTCATTCGACGCGTACGAGGACACGCGTCGAACGGTGGTGAGTTTGGTGGCGCTGTTTAAAAATAAAAAAGAAAAATCCATTAAATCCTTAAAAACATCAAATATTCATATCTTTTTTATCTAGAGGTCATAAAAATAAAATAAAAATACCTCTAGAAAGCTCTTGAAGAGGAGAAAATTATGAGACCAAAATCATAATTTTCTTTCAGTATTTAATTTTTAATTAATTAAATACTCTCCGGAGTATTTTAATTATTAAAAATTATTTATAAATCAAAAAATTATGAAACTTGGAGGTATTTATCTTTATGTTCTTAGGGACCTTCCATAATTTTTCCAAGGATAGAAAACATGCCTAGGACACTTTTCTTTAATTTTCAAGTTTCTTTGTAATTATTTCAAATAATAATTATAAAAATTGAAAATTAAGGAAAATAAAAATGCAAATGGCTAGAAATGATAGGGCAACATAACAATAACCCTAAGAAAATTATTTCTAAGTCATAGAAATCATTTTGAATGGTATTTTGAAATTTAGGGTTAAAATCATTTATTAATTAAATAATTTTAATCCCAAAAATACCCCTTTATAAATTTAACCTATTTTCATCAACAATCAAAGTTCAAAATGGTTCTAGTCTATGATAGACCAATGATAAATTTCACTTAAGTCTAAAATGACCAAATTGGACTTAACAAAATTTAAAACAATATTTAAACCCATTAAACCTTACTTAAATTAAGATTAACATAAAAAAAAAATCTTAATTAAGTTTAAAGACATTAAACTTAATTAATCAAAATTAAACCCTTTACATAAGTTTAAAGACATAATAAACTTAATTAACTCATTAAACCTTACTTAAATTAGGTTTAATATGAAAATTAAATATTAATTAAGTTTAAAGACATATTAAACTTAATTAATAAAAAATTAAACCCTTTAATTAAGTATAAAGACATAATAAACTTAATTAACTCATTAAACCTTACTTAAATTATGTTTAATATGAAAATTAAATCTTAATTAAGTTTAAAGACATATTAAACTTAATTAATCAAAATTAAACCCTTTAATTAAGTTTAAAGACATAATAAACTTAATTAACTCATTAAACCTTACTTAAATTAGGTTTAATATGAAAATTAAATCTTAATTAAGTTTAAAGACATATTAAACTTAATTAATCAAAATTAATCCTTTTAATTAAGTCTAAAGACATAACAAACTTAATTAACTCATTAAACCTTACTTAAATTAGGTTTAATATAAAAATTAAATCTTAATTAAGTTTAAAGATATGTCAAACTTAATTAATCAAAATTAAACCTTTTAATTAAGTCTAAAGACATAATAAACTTAATTAACTCATTAAACCTTACTTAAATTAGGTTTAATATAAAAATTAAATCTTAATTAAGTTTAAAGACATTAAACTTAATTAATCAAAAATTAAACCTTTTAATTATGTTTAAAGACATAATGAACTTAATTAACCCATTAAACCTTACTTAAATTAGGTTTAATACAAAAAACAAATCTTAATTAAGTTTAAAAACAAACTAAACTTAATTAACCCATTAAACCTTACCTAAATTAGGTTTAAATACAATAAACTCAACATTTTTAATTAAGTTTAAGAACATATTAAACTTAATTAATCAAACTAAACCTTTAATTAAGTTTAAAGACATATTAAACTTAATTAACCTTCTTACACATTAGGTTTAAAACAAACCTAAACCCTAATTAGGTCTAACCCATTAGACCTAATTAAACCATTAGACCTTAACTAACTAAGGTTTAAACAAACTTAAACCCTAATTAGGTCTAACCCATTAGACCTAATTAAACTATTAGACCTTAACTAACTAAGGTTTAATCAAACTTAAACCCTAATTAGGTCTAACCCATTAGACCTAATTAAACCATTAGACCTTAACTAACTAAAGTTTAATCAAACATAAACCTTAATTAAGTCTAACTCATTAGACTTAATTAAACTATTAAGTCTTAACTAAGTAAGACTTAATCAAATACAAATCTTAATTAAGTCTACTACATTACACTTAATTAATTATTAAACCTTAATCAACTAAGGTTTAATTAAACCCAAACCCGACCTTTAATCCAAGTCCAACATAACCTAAACCTAACCTAACTTGAGTCCAACCGAAACTTGAACTCAAGTTAACCAAAACCTTGGGTTCAACCCACATTGAACCTAACCTAAACTTAACCTAACTTGAGTCCAACCTAAACTTGAACTCAAGTTAACCAAAACCTTAGGTTCAACCCACATTGAACCTAACCTAAACCTAACTAACTGAGTCTAACCTAAACTTAACTCAAGTTAACTAAAACCTAGTTAACCCACATTGAACCTAACTAAACTTAACCTAACTGGTCCAACCTAACTCAACCAAGTTAACCAAACCTAAGTTCAACCCACATTGAACCTAACCTAAACCTAACCTAACTTGAGTCCAACCTAACTCGAACTCAAGTTAACCTAAACCTTAGGTTCAACCCACATTCAACCTAACCTAAACCTAAACCTAACTTCGAGTCCAACCTAACTCGAACTCAAGTTAACCTAAACCTTAAGTTCAACCCACATCGAACCTATCCTAAACCTAACCCAACTTGAGTCCAACCTAACTCGAACTCAAGTTAACCTAAACCTTAGGATCAACCCACATTGAACCTAACCTAAACCTAACCTAACTCGAGTCCAACCTAAACTTGAACTCAAGTTAACTAAAACCCAGTTCAACCCACATCGAACCTAACCTAAACTTAACCTAACTCGAGTCCAACCTAACTCGAACTCAAGTTAACCTAAACCTTAGGTTCATCCCACATCGAACCTAACCTAAACCTAAACCTAACTCGAGTCCAACCTAACTCGAACTCAAGTTAACCTAAACCTTAGGTTCAACCCACATCGAACCTAACTTGAATCTAACCTAACTTGAGTCTAACCTAATTCAAACTCAAGTTAACCTAAACCTTAGGTTCAACCCACATTGAACCTAACTTGAACCTAACCTAACTCGAGTCCAACCTAAACTCGAACTCAAGTTAACCTAAACCTCAGGTTCAACCCACATCGAACCTAACTTAAACCTAACCATAACTCGAGTCCAACTCTAACTCGAACTCAAGTTAACCTAAACCTCAGGTTCAACCCACATCGAACCTAACTTAAACCTAACATAACTTGAGTCCAACCTAAACTCGAACTCAAGTTAACCTAAACCTTAGGTTCAACCCACATTGAACATAACCTAAACCTAACCTAACTTGAGTCCAACCTAAACTTGAACTCAAGTTAACCTAAATCTTAGGTTCAACCCACATCGAACCTAACTTAACTTGAAACCTTAGGTTTAACCCATATTGAACCTAACCTAAACTGAACTAAACTTAAGTTCAATCCAACTAGAACTTAATATAATCCAAGTTAAACCTTAACTTAGGATCAACCCATATTGAACTTAAATCGACCTTAAGTCTAGGTTTAACCTGACTTGAACCTAACTTAATCTAAACTCGAAATTTAACTTAAGTCTAACCCACATTAGACTCAAGTCAAACCAAAACTTAGGTTCAACCTAACATGAACCTAACCCAAAACTTAACTTAAGTCTAACCCATATTAGACTTAAGTCAAACCATACTTAGGTTTAACACGATATAAACCTAAGTCTAATCTAAGCCTTAGGTTCAACCTAACTTGAATCTAAACTAAAACCCGGCTTAAGTTTAATCCTAAGTCTAGGTCTAACTTTAAATAGACTTCATTAAAACTTAAGTCTTATCTAAAATGGACTTAGATGGTCTACAAATCTAATCGAGTCTAATTTATTAGACTGGATTAACCTTTAAGTCTTATTTAAACAGGACTTAAAACTTAATTCAATCTATTCTAAACCAAACCTTTTAACTTGACTTCAGACAGACACGAACTCAAGTTAAATAGATTCAATCAACATTGAATCTAACTTAGGTTCAACCAGACATGAACCCTAGTCAATTCAATCAATATTGAATCTAATTTCAAACTTTTTAACTTGAATTCAAACAGACATGAACTCAAGTTAAATAGATTCAATCAACATTGAATCTAACTTAGGTTCAACCGTACATGAACCCAAGTCAATTCAATCAATATCGAATCTAATTTCAAACCTTTTAACTTGAAGTTCAAACGTACACATAACTCGAAGTTAAATAGATTCAATCAACATTGAATCTAACTTAGGTTCAACCACACATGAACCCAAGTCAATTCAATCAATATCAATCTAATTTCAAACCTTTTAACTTGAATTCAAACGTACATGAACTCAAGTTAAATAGATTCAATCAACATTGAATCTAACTTAGGTTCAACCAGTACATGAACCCAAGTCAATTCAATCAATATTGAATCTAATTTCAAACCTTTTAACTTGAATTCAGACAGACACGAACTGAAGTTAAATAGATTCAATCAACATTGAATCTAACTTAGGTTCAACCAAACATGAACCCGAGTCAATTCAATCAATATTGAATCTAATTTCAAACCTTTTAACTTGAATTCAAACAGACATGAACTCAAGTTAAATAGATTCAATCAACATCGAATCTAACTTAGGTTCAACCGTACATGAACCCAAGTCAATTCAATCAATATCGAATCTAATTTCAAACCTTTTAACTTGAATTCGTACTGTACATGAACTCAAGTTAATAAATTCAATATTTTAAAACCAAAATTGACATAATCAACAAAAAAAATTGACATTTCAAAATAATTCAACATAAACTAACATTGAAGACATATCCAAATATTCTGTGATGTTATTTCTGACATTGTTTTCTTTATAGGGTGAAAATGAGAAATTTCGCTTAGATTTTCTTCACATGTTATAGGGTGTGCTAACTCTGTTTTGCAGGACGTCGACGACGGAACAAAAACAAAACCAAGAATTTTAGGTTAGACACATAACCTGAAACTTTTCAACAAAACAACGACATTGACAACAAAAACAAAATCAAAACTTTTAGGTTAGATACATAACCTGAAACTTTTCAACAAAACAACGACATTGACAACAAAAACAAAATCAAAACTTTTAGGTTAGACACATAACCTGAAATTTTTCAACAAATCAACGACATTGTCAGCAAAACCAAGACTTTTAGGTTAGACATATAACCTGAAATTTTTCAACAAATCAACAACATTGACAACAAATCCAGAACCTTTAGGTTAGACATAATACCTAAAATATTCAATAACATGATATAACGACATTCAGGAGTGAAGTCTTTGTCAGAGGAATCGGAGTAGGATTTAGTCCTGAAAGAATCAATATATTTTATGGCCTGCCACCAACTATTGAATGTTATTATTCTGGATTATCACCATCTGAGGGAGATTTGGATATGATCATTGCTTATTTGACAGATGGTACTGGATCTTGGAAGATCAGGAACGGAAAAAGGGTAAACTTCAAATCCTCCAAATTAATTGGTCTTTCTAAAGAATGGCACTACTTTATTTCTGCAAGATTGTTACCTTCCAACCACCTGAGTGAAGTAACTAGAGATAGAGCGATCTTAAACTACCGCATTCAGGAGAGGAAGCCTATTGATGCCGGCAATATTATTTATGATTCCGTGGATTCTACCTGCGAGATCCGAAGACTTCGTTGGATTGGGATTCCCATCTCTCGATTTTTTCACTATGTGTTAGTAATGGAGTCATCGTCGATATTTCTAAGGAGAAGTTAAAGTCTACCAAGCCAATCGGGTAGGAGAGTGTTAGTATCTATGATCGTCTTCGAGGGGAAAAGATCGACCGCTCCTTCTACTTCGCACATACTCTGTGTAGACCTTCTACTTCTCGACCCTCTACTTCGCCGAGCCACCATCGAGTTTCCGGGAATCAATGAATGATCAGCTTTATAGAGCAAGCAGCAGCAGCTATTTCAAACTCACCTTGCAGATTGATACTATTGATAGTGAAACTCGATCATTTATCCGATTATACCCGGAGGGAGAGTAGTTATGATCCTGAGTATGATGAAGCCCTAGTCGATTTCCTCGAAGGGTGAACATGATGTTAGTTTCCCTACTTTTCCTAGTTTCACACCATTTGTCGATCCTAAGGACGTAGAATTTTCCTTTCGGTGATGATGATGATGATGAGGCTACAGCCAGTGACTAGTAGTTATAGATCTTTATGATGAGCTACTCTATTAGTTTGTTTTGTTTGGATTGTTTGTTTAGTTTTGTGAGTGATGTATGTTAATTTGTTTAAATATTTATGTGGATTCATTAGTGTTAAAATTCTGTTATCAAAATATTCTTAGTATATTGTATTGAGACTGATGTTAGAGTTAATTTATATGTTTGTTTTAGTCTATTGTTTAGTAACTTAGTAATTTTGCTCTGCTTTAGTTTTGTTTCAAATTTAGTATAATCATAAAAATTAGCCTGCTTACTTTTTATACATGCTTCAATTTTATCTTAATTATTCATAAAAGCATGAGTAGAAGTAATTTTTCTTTTTAAGATTGTTTTTACATACTTATAAAAATTCTTATGATTTTCTTTCTCTCATGCTTTCAAATTATCATAGTATACCAAAACTTAAGTTTGGGGGAAGGGAAAATACATTCAAATTTAAATTTTATTTGTCCTTAAAGAGCTAATATTTCTTAAAAATAAAAACTTTTTAACATAACTTAAGGAATGAAGAATTTATTTGAGATCACTTTTATTTTTGAAATTATAAACAATTTAGTGAAATTAACCAAA
This sequence comes from Papilionanthe hookeriana x Papilionanthe teres, assembly GCA_022702705.1. Lineage (NCBI taxonomy): Eukaryota > Viridiplantae > Streptophyta > Magnoliopsida > Asparagales > Orchidaceae > Papilionanthe > Papilionanthe hookeriana x Papilionanthe teres. The sequence continues at coordinate 26,056,837 of CM040427.1, forward strand.
ATTTTACTAACTTTGATTTATTTTAAGAGTAGAATTATTTAACTTAAAGAAGAATAAGATTAAAGAATTTTTCTATTCATGATAGAAATAATAGAGTTTTAGAAATATTAAGTAATAAAAAATTATCACTTGAAAAAGAAAAGATGGGAAATCTTTTTGAATTCTTATTTATGTTATAATAATTAAGTGGAAATGTATACGTTCTGAAAATATATGTTAAGGATAGTGATGTTCAAAACCATTAATAGCTATCCAGATATAAGTAATCCTCTATATATATATATATATATATATATATATATATATATATATATATATATATATATATATATATATATATATATATATATATATATATAAAAGAGAAAAAAAAGAGAAAAAAAAGAAGAGAGGAGAAGCTTCGAGGAAATGCCTAATCAAAAATCGGCTTCACTGAATTATCTTATAGGAAGAAAACTAGTTATATATTTTACTTAATTTTTATACATGAATATTTATTTAGAAACGATTTTTCAAGAAGATCTTTTTCTTGTAAATAATCTATGAGATCTTAATATAATAGACTTCTATTATTTTCATAATGAATGAAAAGTTTGAAATCTTATGATTTGGTAGTTAAATATTATTTATATTCTTAAAATTAAACCTAGTTAGTGAAATTGGTTTAATAATTTACTAAAAACTTTATAAAATAAAAAATTATCGTGAATCCTAAATATTTATATTTTATATAGTAGAAAGAGTTACTTGAGGACAAGTAACATTTAAGTTTTGGGGATTTTGATCTATAAAAAAATACCTATTTTTTATGTCTTAATTCTTATTAATTTCTAAGGACATTATGCTTTAATGAAAGGTTTTTTTTATGTTTTTGGATGCAGGTGATGTAAAAAGGTCTAAAAAGGAAAAAGGAGCAAAAAGGAGCAAAAAGGAGCAAAAATGAGTAAAAAGGATCAAAAATGGAGCAAAATAAAAAAAGTATAAAAAAATATGGCCTGGCACCTAAGCGCCAGACTTGATACAGAAACTGTCTAGTTTTTGACAACGTTTGAACGGTTATTTTGACGGAGTGAGTGATTATTGGACATTCTAGAAGACTGGCAATTGTTCCTTGATAATAGGACATGCGATACATTGTATTTGGACACTCCAAAACGGTTTTAATCGCGAAGAGGTGTGAGCCAAAGTGAAGAAGTGCGAAGAACTGGACGCGGTGTCCGGCGCCTAGGCGCCGTACGTACCTTCTAGAAGATTCATCGAATGTGGACATGTTTTGAAGAGGTGCCTCAAGGCAACCCTTAAAGCCTATAAATAGGGGTCCATTTCTTCGTAAAACGTGCTCCTCCCATTGTAACCCTTTCTCTTATCCACTTTAGGATCTCTCATCCTTAGAGAGACAAATAGAGGGAGAAATTTAGGGCCACTTTTGTTTAGTTTAGTGAGTTTATTTTCAAGTTGTTGCATCCGAGTTCATTACACCGTGGAGTCGGTAGGAATCGAAGATCTCGTAGAAATAATATTTGAGATAAGTATTTTATATTTGATTCAAAGTTTATTTATTATGTTTTGCTATTTATATTCAATGTATTCTGAGTAGTTAGTTTACTTTCTTCCTTCAATTATGAAGAGATAGATAAGATAATATAAAGATTCGATGGAAAATTGAAATTCAAAATATTTTCAAAACAATGTGATGACATTAATACTCGATCTTACTTTACTTTTTAAATCGGTCATTTAAATTGTTAAAACATGTTGAAGAGTTTTGAGACCTTGAAGGAGAAGAACTCTTAACTTGTAAATATCACATGAATCCTTGGGTAGTCTAAGGCCATGTGCGGACAATTCAAGGTGAAGTGCAAATAAATAGGAAGATAAGATTTAAATGACGTAGAATTGATAAGTTTTTAGAGTGACATATAAATTCTTATAATTTAATTTATAGATTAGGAAAGGGTCACTAGTAGGGCCGACCATAGCCACCCTTGGACATCTAGTAGTGTGAATCTAGATTAACCCATTCTACTAACAATACATCCGGACCTGATATGTAAATTAGCCAAGCGCCTGGATCAAAGGGTAAAGAATAGGAATGCTTCTATTTGGCACAATACCATTAATCAAATTCTCCAATGAATATTAAATTATCTTAAAAATCTTAGATTAATTGAAGGAAAGAAAGTTGTTTATTTTATATATTTTTCATAAATCATTTTCTTATTATTGTTTTCTTTATTTGCATCTAGTAAATTAATAGTAATTTACAATTAATTTAATGGATAAAAAAAATATATTTTTGAAATATAATATTTAGAAAATTTATTACTATAATTTTTCCCCGTGGGATCGATACTGGGGTTATAAAAGAAAACCCTATATTACTTGAAACGATACGTATACTTGCGTTGTACCCCTAGTGTGTAAAATATTTTCTAAAATTTACAATATTTTGATTTTATACACTAGCCGCTAATTATAAATAGGGTCGAGTTTTTTGCCATCTTTTGGAAGCGAATATTACTGCGTTAGTGCGGGTCGGGTCACTTACGAAGGTGTAGAAGTTATTTGATTGAAGCCACACTCCTCATATCACGGTATTGAACTCTCATCTCCTCCCGAGTTTGTTTCAATTTTCCATGAATGTGTATTATATTTCATACCGTATAAACCGTATAGATAGGTTCGTCTCACTTAGATGAAGCTCTAGAAACAAACCGTACTCGATTTGGTTGAGTCTAGGTTGAGACCTTAGAGTTAAAAGGTAGATGATTCACGGATTAGGTCAGTTGGGGACGATGACCAAGGGTCGTCAGATTGAGCGTGTATTAAGTGGAGGGCTCTGATTGCGCTAGACGAATGACGTAAACATAAAGTGCATATGTGTGGCTCCTGAGTCAAAAGACGATGTAGAATGACAGAGCGATGTGTGGGGACTTCGGAGATATTAAGAATGACGTGGTGTCGCGTGGTTAAATAGAAAAATTGTATTATTTTTTATTTATTTAATTCAGTCCACCTTAGAAAATTCATAACTTGGTGTAAAAAAATAGAAAAATAAAAAAGATACCCTCTTGCTCGTCACACAGATGAGAATAATGTGGAAATGGATTCATGTTTATTTAATGCATGTATTATTTTTAATTAATTAGATACAGTATTGAATGCTTTAAATATATTTTTTCATTAGCATTTCACGATGGCTTGAGCTTTATGGTTTTTTTTCTCTCTGCCATGAGAGATATTCCCTGATTTTTCCAAGGTTAAGGGGGATCTCTATGAAGAGATCTCTAATTTTCAAGTTAATCACCCCTATTTTGGTAAAGTAATTATAATAATTAGAATATTGATCAGAAAAGTACAAAGTAAATTATGTTTGGTCCACTGTGACTAGAAGACTAGAGAAAAAAATATAAACTTAGTTTAACTCATTGAACATCTCCCTAATGATAATTAAACCTCTAAAATGAATGAAAAATAAAATGGGTTAAATAAAAATGTAAATGACTTGATAATGACTCTCCACTATAGATTAGGGTCAGAGGAGCTCCCATAAAATATTTAAGTCATTTGGAGTTAATCTGGCCACCTAACTTGATTTTCTAAGTTAAATAGCATTTTTGATATTAAAATAATTATAATAATTAAATATAAGTTGGAAAAGTATGAAATTAATTTTAGAAGTTCCTTGTGTCCAAGAGAATTTAATTAAAATAAACACTTTATTTTTAGGCTTATTTTTTAATTTTAAAAATTATTAAAAATATTAAAATTAATTAAAAATCACTAAAATACAACAATACACTAAATTGTCATTTCCTCCAATTTTTCACTAAAGTGAAGATATTAATTTTAAAATAATTTTTTTAATTTCCTAAGTGAAGATATTAATTTTAAAATGCTAAAAATAATTTTTCAAAGGCTAACTATGAATTTCGTCCAATTTTTCACTAAAGTAATTCTAATATTTGAAACATAAGCCAAAAAAATATGAAAGGTTTTTCTATGGGTTCCCTAGAATTAGAGAGATTTAATAAAAATATTAAACTTAATTTTAAACATAAATAATATTTTATATTTAATTAATACTTTAGAAATTAAAATAATTATAGTAGTTAAACTAAAATTCAAAAAATCATGAAAATTGATCGAAGTGGTCCTCTGGTCTATGTAAACTTCAAAAAAATTTTTAAGGGCAGAAGTTTTGTTTTGATTAAGTTATAGAATTATTTTCAAAAATCTTTATTTTTTACATGTAAAGAATTATATAAATTAAATTAAATTAGAAATATCATATTTTCTCTTCAGATATTTTAATTGACCCATGAGTGGGTTAACATAAAAATTTTAAAAGTCATTTGAGTTGAATTTAATGAATTATGAGGTGATAGCCTTAAGGGGAAAGTTGTAATAAAAGAATTTAAGTCTTAATTAATATTTAAGCCTAATCAAAGGGTAAAAGGGCAATTAATGATCATAAATTGATAAACCTAAGTGACTGAAACACAAAGGGATTCGTCGCAGAAAAGATAAATTTGCAATTTGTTTAATTATTTTAATTTTGTCGATAATCAAAATTAAATCATCCTAAGTTAGGGGATTCAACCTTGGAAGATAATATCTAATGATCTAAAATCCCTAATTTATAGTTTAACTATAATTCAATATTTTGATAAGAATCATAATCACAAAGTCAATTTTCCTAAATATGCAAATATACCCAATTAGTCTTAAAGGCTTAATAGTGAGCTAGGCTTAATCAAGCTTGACTAATATGGATTAGAAATGATAATAAAATTAAATATAAACATATTTGAAACACTACAAGCCCAACTTTTAAAATTAAATTGGCTAATTTCTTAATAATTTAGTTTACCCCTAAGGGCCTTTACCGACGTAATTTATAAATAAAATATCAAATGATGGTTACCCCATTCTTTGGGATAATTGGAACATCAAGATTCATTGGGTATAAGGGTATGATAGGGATGAATCATCAGGTAACATAATAAGTTTGAAAGAACTCGATCTGTTTCAGAGGATTGTGAGATGTCGGGGGCCCGGCCCCTGGACCCTTCTCATAATCTTTGGATATCTTGGAGAGCGATTGAACTTATTATGCATACCCTTAAACAAATAAGACCCACCAAGTTATGATATAGGATTTGGTAGGCTCATGACGAACATATCTATAGGTTTTCTCTTCTTTTCCTACAAGCTTGCTTTAATTCCTGTAAAATTATATATATGCTTGCAAGGCTAAACTTTCAGGTGGAGGAATGGGAAGAATCGACAATACACTTTTTATTATTGCAATTTACTTGCATTTTCCCTTCTTTATTCGATGATTTTCTGCAAAAAAACAAGATTTCATGTTAAAAAACAAGGTTACATTTCTTGTGAAAACTAAATTTTTAGGATGGTCACAAAAACAAAGCCAAAATTAAAATTAAAACAAAATAAAAAATCAAACCACCACCACAACAAAGAAAAATATAAGACAACTCAAGATTTAATCACAAATAAAACAAAAATCACAATTGAAACTAAATTTAAATATCTCTATCGGATGATCGGGAATCCTTCGGAGGAGGCAACCTATGACTGCTAATGAGATTTCACACGGTCTAAATGAAAGTACTGAATTTATTTAGTTGAATTTAGTAAATTCAAAAAGATTAAGTGAATCTTAAGAAACTAGTGTACCAAAATGAGGGAACCGTAGAATCCTAACTAGTGTCACTGTAATCAACTTAAAAATTCCCTTAATAAGATATTAAGACACCTCAATTTAAACATTTCTAAAACATGCTACTTCTCTCAATCTCCTATATTTGACACTTCTAAAACTAAACATACTATGATGAGGCACTTGGAGCAAAGAGTTGTGGGCAGCACGGCTATCTTCAACATCAAAACTCTTTAGAAATAAAAAACAAGTTATAGAACTTCGAGGTAGTTTGCTTAATGAAAATATAAACCCTCACCTTATATTTTTAGGCATTTGCACCTGGTGCAATATGATCTCTAACTCGTCTTAGGATTCTGAGGTTATCATCCAATATGACATAAATCCTCCCATCTTCCAAACTAATCACACGATCGATATCATGTGAATGTGAGCCCTAGATAAATAAAATTGGCAGTATAAAACATTATATAATTTCCTCAAATTGAAGCCAAATCAAAGGATAGTTTGGGAAGTTACCAAGATTCTTCTTGGATCCATGTCTTCCCGTAGTTCCTCTTCCTTTAGACTCTTGCAATAGCTGTCCCAAAATTTAAGCCAATCACCTATTACTTTGGTTATTTAAGAAGTAATTAACTATAGGGGCTTGCCCTTATAGGAAATTTAAATGAACCAAGTATTAATATAAACCTTATTTGATCCTTTCATATCAACTAGAGGAATGTGTTTGTCAACACAAATAGTTCGCAGACCAAAACGGATGTCACAAATTTATTAGTTTATTTAATTAAGTCACACTATCAAGTAATGTGTTTATTTCTCGGGATAGATGCATAGCTTATGGTGAGAATGTGAGATCGGTTTGATTTCATATTTTTAAAATTAAAAAATATTACTTTCCCAAATTATATATATATCTATATATATATATATATATATATATATATATATATATATATATATATATATATATATATATATATATATATATATATATATATATATATATATATTAAATTAAATACTTTTAAAATTGAGTGTCGGGATATCCATTCCGGTGACCGACAGATCCCAAAATCTTTAACGGTCGACAGAGTTGAACCACAATTTTTTTTATCCCTCAAGAAAAAGGGAAAAATCCCAAGTCTAATAACGTAGTTTGACACACCATTCTAATGAATGTAGCGCATTTCTAATAAACTTACTAAATGTAAATTTGTATCCCCATACGGGGTTCCTCCCAACTAGTTATTCTACACTATTAGGATAATAACATGTTTTAATTCAAATGTCTTCTATAGTAGGAGTTTCAATACTTAAGTGAATCACATATGTCGTTGGATTAGCGTAATCTCTTAATGGTCTATGCGTGCTATGTTTTTCATTATTCGGTATTTGGTTATCTAAATTGTTCTGTTGAATATTTGTCATTTCTTCTACAAGTTCGTAAAGACTTTTCTATTTTCTAATTTTCCAAATAGTCTTCTCTAGTTCTAAATGATAAGGTACAAGTCCTGTAGATCCTGCACTATGCATACACAACTGAAGGTTCAACTATTAAGTTTTACACATGCATAATAAGCAAACAAAATAATAATAACTATTTTTTTTTTCATTTTCACACAAAAAAACACTTACAGAATAAAACTATAACACAGTATTCCAAGCTAAGTCTAATTGATTCAAATAAAATTCTCCTAAAGTTCTTTACCATCGCTTCTCCTGCAACGACGCCAAAAGTTCAGTTCTCTGGCAGCTGCACTAAAAAAACTGATGTTTCTTGAGTGACTTGATCAGGTTCTTCAGGTCAAAATTTTTCTAAACACTAACGTTGCTTAATGTAGAGTACATAACCCTTTCATAATATAGGGCTCTAATGAGTCCAGATTGTCAATCCTACAGGTAATGAGGTAATGAATAACTTAGGCTGAGTTCTAGTATATTATAATCAGATATTAGTTTGGAATGTCGATTAAGGTGGATTTTCTAACAACCAATCCGAAATTACGCCATTATGTTTAAATTAAAACCTAACTAGATCAATTGGGTTAGTGAATATCAAGATGTAAAAAGTTACATTTTCTTGTGATTATATAAGTAGATTGTAGGATCGAATACTATGTATTGCTATTGTGGCTAGTGAAAAATAGGAGCAATTATTTTATTTACCCTCTTCCAAGTGTGTAAGGAAGATTTGTTAACCTTTTTAGTTCTTAAACCACAGATTCAACCCATCAATGTGTATTAACCTATCTATATGAATTTCCTATAGTCCACCATCAATATAACCTAGAGAAAAATGTGAATAATCTAGTGGTTCATCCACCGCTCTTTTGAGTCATAGTGGATCACAATGAATTTTAACAATTCATATGGCCCGTACAAAAAGTAAATGAAGCATAGAATAATATTCATCACATTGATACTAAAAACCAATTATATATGCATTGATACATCCTACAAATCTTGCTTATTCATCACAAGAGAAAGGTAAAAGAAATATACTCACAAAGCATGAAGAACACCTCATAAATAATCATCTTTTAATAAAGAATGTACACTAAATATGAGTTTAAAATAAGTACAAGAAAAATAACAATACGATACATAGCTTTTCTCCCATGAAAAGAGATGAAAGTCCCTCTGACAATGTCCCCAAGTTCTCCCTGCGGTGTTGAAATGAACCACTCACTTATCTCTTAAGAAAAGTGGAAAATATAAAAACACTAACTTTTTTAGAAACTTATTTTCCCAAAAAGCATTCTACTCTTTAAATTATCAAATAAACATGAGAAAAGAGCATTTCTTCTGCTATTATTATCTAGATTAAAGCCTAAATAAACTAAAGGTAGAATAGCTTTATTGCAATTAGAATAACCCACCATCCAATTCTTTTTAGTAGCAGAAACATGTTTGGAACAATAAATATGACATTTAGTAGTATGAAGAACATGCCTAATGTATCTTGAGAAAGACTGATTTTTTTCCAATGCTTCTTAATGGAACCTTTATTAGCATTGGTAAAAATAATTAAGTCATCAGCAAAGCAAAAATGAGAAATACTAACCATACCTTCGTGAAGATAGTACATAAAAGGATATTTATCAAACAAATTATTGATACACTTAGATAAGTAATCAAAAGTAATAATGAAAAGATATGGTGATACTGGATCACCTTGTTTAATACCTCTAGTGGTCATAAAAAAACCACAACCTTTACCATTAATCAAAATAGAGTAAAAATTGTTATCAAGCAGCCTACTAATTATTTTGAAAAAAAATTTTTGAAACCCCATTGCATGAAAAACATCTAAAGTGAACTCTCATCTAATAGTATCAAAAGCTTTTTTTTATACCCATCTTAAAAATTACATTTCCACCATTACCTTTTTTTATCCAAGTCTAAAAGCATTTCTTAAATAGTTAAAGCATTATCACATATATTTCTCCCTTTAATGAAAGCAGTTTGATTTAAAATAATAAGCTCATTACGCAAAGCTGAATTCTATTAACTAATATCGTAGACATAATTTAGGCACTACTGTATTTAAACTAATAGGTCTGAATTTATCCCAAGATGTAGCATTTTTTCTTTAGGATAAAAGAAATATTGGAAGTTTTAAAATATTTAGGTAGATCAAATCCCATGAAGAAATCTTAGATAGTATCCACCCATTTAGGGTGAATAACATCCCAACTCTATTTGTAGAATTCCACAGTGAAACCATCTGGGCCAGCCACCTTAGCATCCTTTATACTGTCAATGATTTTTTTTATTTTCTCTCTAAACGGAATATAAGTAAGATTCCTACAATTACTCTCATCATAGTTAGCTTAATTCTTAGTTTTTAACTTAGAAAGAACATTACCGTCACCATTAAACAGGTCTGTGAAAAAGTTGATTCCATCCTCTTCAATTTTTCAAGGAGTTGAAAACATTTTCCTATCAAATTTAATGATTTTAGTAATTAAATTATTATTCCTTCTACTCTTAATATAGGCATGATTGTAAGATAAATTTGTATCCCCATCTCAAAATTTTAGCTTAGCAGCGTTTTGTGCATATAGGTTTTCTTCCATACCAATGGCACTATTTATTTCTTATTTCCCCTATAACAAAACATCCCAATAGATGTTTCTATTGCTAAAATCCAACTCCATGTCTTTCGCTTTCCCTTCCAGCTTAATAACTTTCTTTTGAATATTGCCAAATACATCCCAATTACAGTGCTTAAGCTTGAGAGCTAGATTTTTATGTAAATGCTAAAGCATAAACCAGAATTTCCCTTATCGTTACAATTCCAATTATCTTTGATAAATTGTAAGTAAGAACTGTGCATAACCCACATATTAAAAAATCTAAAATTATAATTGATATTAGTAATACTCATCTTTACTTTCAATAAAAAAAGAGCATGATCTGATGCAAAATAGCAAGGTGACAAATCTTATGCAAATAAAGTTTATTAGACTAATTAGCATGGAAAGAAATCTATCCAATATTTCAAACACTTGCACTCTACTCCAAGTAAAGATTTTCCTTTAAAACCCAAATCAAATAGATTAGCATCAAAAATGACATTATTGAAAAGAGAAATGATATTCAAATTAGGAGGATTTCCTCCTTTTTTTCTCTCTTGGTGAAGTAATGAGATTAAATCTCTACCCACTAACAAAGGTTCTGAAATAGTACTGATGTAATGCATAAGATTCTGCAATTAAAATCTTTTTTGCATTGTACATCAAGCATAAATGATAGATAACATAAATTGATCATTATAGATATGCACATTAATATGAAGGAGCTGCTCATGATTGATAAGTATATCAATCTTCACAAAATATTTCCATAAAAACTAAATTTTATTATTAATATTAGTAAAAAGGTTTAAATTACCAATTCTATTAATATATTTATCATTATTCTTAGAATCCACAAGGGGTTCAAGAATACTAAGAAGATTAAGTTTATGAGAACGAATCAAACTTTTGAGTCTGTTAGCAGCATAGATTTTAGCAATGTCCCTAACGTTCCAAAAAAAAAGAAATTAAACATCATAAAGAAAATCTTTCATTCATCAACTAATTCTAAAGATAGAATCTAAATCCTCCTTTTACATATCTTCTCCCACCTGACAACGTATAATAGTATCAAAATTAACATAACTTAACTCTCTACTAGCTTTATTCTTTCTTTTTCAAGCGTTTTTGGGACTCACCCATTCTTCCTCAAGTTCTAATACAGTAACCAAACATTGTTTCACGATGGGATTAATATTGGTTTACATATTATTATCCTCTAGAATGGGATCATGATTGTCAATCAAAGAACTACAATTGGTAGTTTGATTAATATCCTTCATGATAATAATATTCATTTCATTATTATTAGAAACAATATTATCCACACTGTTATTCTTACTAGTTTCCTTTCCAATAGAGATAATATTATTATTTATATCATTATCTTTCAAAGGATGTAAAATGTCATTATTCCTTAACTTAAAATTTGTGATTAAGGAAACAACTGGTTGCATTTCTTTATAACCCTCTAGGGAATTAGAATTGACTCCAATGAACTCCACTTATTTCCAAATCTTTATACTAAAGATCCAAAATTCAATCATTTTCATTTTTAGTCCTCAAGATCTTCCTATGATGAGTATTAATTTTTAAATTAGGATGAGCAATAAAGCAATCTGACTAACAATGTCAAACAAACGATTATCGGCATTATTTTTGGGTTATGTGTTTTATTTTGAAAAGGGGATCGTCTACAGAAGTCGTCGGCGAATTTTAAATTTTAAATTTAATTTAAATATATATATAATTTCTAAAGTAGCATTTGATTTTGAAAATAACTTTAAATTTGAAAGTTTTAAGATATGAAATCAAACCAATCTCACATCCCGAATAGTTTATATAAACGAGCACCGCACCACAAACCGTGTATTTATCCCGAGGAATAGACACACTGCTTGATGATGGGACTCGATTAAATAAACTAAAAGATTTGTGACATCCGTTTGGTCTGTGAACCAATTTTATAAGCCGACAAGTGTCCCTACTTAATATAAAGGAATTAAGCAGGGTTTATATTACCTGGGTTCTTAAAGTTCCCTATAAGGGCTAGCCCCTATAGTTAATTACATCTTAAATGACGGGAATTATTTAAGAAAACTCTCGATAATGATCAGTGATTTTTCTCTCAATAATTTCAAAGTTTAATGTTTTCAAAGGATTGAATTTTGGAGATTTCAATAGGGAATGGATCAAATTTGGAACAGTTATTTTCAGGAGTCCAAAGGAAGAGAAGTAGGAGAATTTGAAGATCCAAGAAAAATCTTGGCAAACTCCCAAACTATCCTATTGTTTGGCTTCAATTTGAGAGTTTATTTAATGTTGTAATACTTCCAATTTTAATTAATTACGACTCGTAACAGAACGATTACCTCGGAATCCTAAGGCCGGTTAGGGCTTAATTTGCATAACATGATTATACAAATGCCTAACAAAAAAGTTGAGGATCTATGTTGCACTAGGCAAACTACCTCAAAGTCCTATGGCTTTGTTATTTAACTCTAAGAAAGGTTTCGCTGAAGTAGCCACAAGTTTTGCTGACGATGATGGCCGTGCTGCCCACTATGCTCCAAGCTCCTTGTTGTTGCAGAGGTTTAGTTTTAGAAGTCATAAATCAAAGGATGAGAGAAGTGTTTTGGTTTAGAAAAAATTGAAAATCGAGATGGCTTAATATTTTAATTAAAACAAATCTTAAAGTTGATTAAGCAGAACCGATTAAGATCCCACGATTCTGTCATCCCGACACCGTTATTTTCATCGAATTCACTTAGTCCAGATGAATTTACTAAACTCAACTGAATGAGTTCAACACTTTCATTTAGACCATGGGAAATCCCGTTAGCAACATGTGGGTTACATCATCCGAGGTATTCCCGATCATTCAACGAGACGTTTTAATTTAGTTGCAATTGTAGTTTTGTTGTTCTGTTTGTGATTAAATTTTGAGTTGTTTTATATTTTGGAATGTTGTGGCGGTGAATTTTATCTTGTGGTGACTTTTAATTTAGTTTTGGTTTCAGTTTTGTGACTATCCTAAAGGTTTTAGTTTTCATGCAACAATCTTGTTTATCATGCAAGAAAAGTAAAGTACAATGCATGTAAGTAAATTGCAATAAAGTAAATTGCAATAAAATAAAAGCGTTCCTGGAGGGTCTTCCCGTCATCCCAAGATGCACTTAAAACACATGTTAAGGCATTTAAATTTTTCAACAGATACCTAGGTAAAGCTAAGGGAAGGGTTTTGGTTGTCTACCAGAATCCTAATCCTATTGCTATTCACTTCCTATGACGTCTAGGTTGTCGGTTTGGTTTAAGGATGATTTTCTTCATCAAAGAACAATTAAATTCAATTGTTCTTCTAAAACATCCCGTCATATTGAGGAAGTACTTAGGACGAGCCTAAACATCTTTTCAATACTTCTGGAGTTTAGTTAAAGTAGATTTAGTTGCACATGTGAATTAATCATCCAGGAGTTTAGTTAAACTTTATCTCTTGCTCAGTGAACCTGTGTATTTGATTACCTGATGAATGAAGTGACATCTCACTTAATACTCTATTTAAGAGTTAAAATAATTAAAGTCTTTAAGGGCAAGTTGGTTTATTGAGAATTTTAATCATCCTTAATTAAAAGTTTAAGTTAATGATTTAAAGTGATTTAATTTATTTATGAGGTTTTAATTAATAATTTTAAATTTGGAATAGTGTTCAAATTATTTTTAGATTTAATTTAAATCTTTACACTTTCAATTATCTTAGTACTTCAGATTGATGTTTATGTTTTAAATTTACTTAGATAGAAAGGGGTGTTGAAATTATTGATATGTTTTGATTTAACTCTTAATGATTTCAATTAGGTTTGTTGTTAAGTGATTTTAATTTAATTTAATTTAATTTAATTTGAATTAATTTAATTTAATTTAATTTTATTTAATTTTATTTAATTTTCATTTAATTTTCATTTAATTTTAATTTAATTTTAATTTAATTTTAATTTTAATTTAATTTTATTTAATTTTAATTTAATTTAATTTATTTTATTTTATTTTTAGTTTTAATATTTTAAATTTAATTTAATTTAATTGTTAAGGTGTTAATTTAATTTAATTTAATTTAAACTTTGACTTGACTTAATTTAATTTAATTTAACTTAACTCCAAGATTTTAAATTTGATTTTAATTATTGGGTCATTTAACATTTTAAGCATTAATTCATTTAAGGGTTATCTTCTTTTAATTTTTAATTTATTTAATTTGGATTATTATTTTAATTTTTAATTAAGAACTAAATATTATTGAAGTGACTTATTTAGGGATTTTTAAATTAATGAATAAATATCCTCTTAATAATATCCCTATTTTAATAATCCAAATTTAAAATATATTCTTTCCAAAATTTAAATTATTTAATTAATTAGAGTTTCATTTTGATATTTTCAAAGTGTTTAATGGGTTTCTACCCCTTAATTTCCATAAGTTTCAATCATCCAAGAGAAAGTTAAAATCAAATATTTTACTCCTCCATTTTGATTAAACCTGAAGTTTTAATTAAGGGTTAAAATTTTTAATTACCTTTATGCCCTTTTAGACTTATTTATTTCATAACTCACTAAATTGAGCTCAAATGAATTTGAAATTTTTTTGTCACCTCACACACATGTGAATTAAGACATTAGAGGAGAAAATGTGATTTTTCTGACTTTAGTTTATTTATATAATTATTTTTGGTAGAAAATGGGTGTTTTTAAAGAAAATTCAACAACTTGACCAAGGTAAAGTTTCTGTCCTTAAGAAAATTATGGAATATTTCTAATAACCAGAGAACCACCTGGACCAATTTTGGTTATTTTTTGAATTATATTTTATTTATTATAATTAGTTTGAGTTTTAGAGTATTAATTAATTTTAAAATAAAATAAAAATTGAAAAAATATATTTTATATTTTTCTTAAATTTCTCTAACCTCAAGGAGTCCACAGAAACAAATTTTATAATTTTCTGATTTTTCTTTGATTTATTAGAATTATTTTAGTGAAAAAGGTTGAAAATTCATTTTTTTAATATTAAAAATTACATTAAGCCTTTAAAATTCAATATCTTATCCTAGGGACTTAGGAAAAATATTTGGTTTGTTCCTAAGTGATTAGGAGTCAAAATGTGACATTTTTATGATTTTTAATATTTTTGTGATTTTTATTATTTTTTAATTATTAAAATATTAAAATATTGTGAAAAATCAACTTTTTTTTTAGAAAATTTCAATTTTAATTTTCATGGACTCCCCTGATATTAGAGAAGCTCCAAAACCATTTTTGTGAATTTTTGAAAAGTATTTTTGGAGTTATGAATTTTTAAAGTTCCATTTTGCTTATGACGCTTAATCAATCTATTTGGTGGGATTAATCAAGTCTAATTGATTTCAAAATTTTATGTAAGGTTTCTCTAACCCTAAAGAGCAATGGAGAATTGTTTTCAAGTCAATTTGGTGTGTGGTTAACCCTAGTTAATTGAAATTCAATTTTGGGAGTTTAGGCCAATTAAGGTTATTATGAATGAATTAACTCAAAATATATTTTTCAAAGGGTCCCCTGATCCTAAGAAACACCACCAAATTTTCCTAGAATTTATTTTATAACATGCTAATTACTGGAATTAAAATTCCTAAAACAGTGACATGAACTTGAAAAATCAATAACATTTCACAGAGATGGCCTCTGACCTTGAAAAATTCAGGGAATGTTCCCAAGATCAGAGGCTTCAAAAGCCCTATGGTTTCATGTCATGGTGAATTGTCTATGCAAATGGAGAATCAAAATATTGGAAACAGTAAATAAATTATTAAAAATAAAATACTAATCCAATTAACTTGATTTCTTTTTCACATTATTCTCCTCTGTTCACTGAGCAAGTGGGTATTTTTATTTTATTTTTATGATTTTTCTATGCAAAGATATGAATTTTTGAAGTTCTGGTATTTAAATAAATCCAAAAAATCCTAATTTTCTACTTATCTGACTCGGCGCCGTGTCATCCTTGTCCAGATCGAAAGCCCACGCGTCGCTCCATGATTCGCCGCAGCCATCTGACTCAGCGCTCCAGGGGCCCGCGGTTCACGTAATATTCCCTGGTCCGGCGCAATCTGAACCGTCCACTCGATACACGCGCGATCCAAAGGCTCCTGGTCATCGTCTACGACTGGTGCGCACCCATGACCGTCCACACTCAAACCTTAATATCTCTCTCGATTCTCAATAGATTTTTGAGTTCTTATACTCTATGGATTCGTCTTGAAGAGACGAACACATCCGTATGGTTTATAAGCTATGAAATTAACCCAAACAAAATGGAGAATCTACAGGAGCTCGGGAGGAAGAGTGAGTTCATACCTTTGCTCAGAGATGTGAAGCTTCGATCTGAGGGTTGTGTCACCTTCGATTGAGTCCAAGCAAGCTCCAGATGAAGTCTCTGGCTCTGGGGAATTGTCTAAGTATGAAAGTGACTAGACCCGATTTCAAAGCTTGGTGGCTGGAGCAACTGGGTGGCCTGGAGAGGGGGCTTTCTCTAGGGAACTCCTTCTCTTGGTCATGTGCAGGTGTGGGTGAGTTTAATTTGGATTTGGTGGAGGTTCCAGATATGTCCTGGTTTTTGGGTGGATTTTCAACTCAGAAATTGAGCTCTGTTAATGGGGTTTAGGGCAAAGGAACACTGAGGATCAACTGCTCTGGGTTAGGAGAACGTCCTGGAGCAATTTTGGCAGAGTTTCCTTAAGGTCTGGTTCATCACCTTATTTTGCTGAGAGGTGAGTGGGTTTAAATAGAGGTGGCTGGAGGGCTTCCCAGGGGCAATTGGAGGCTGGGATCAGCTGCTCAGGGCAAGGGAAGAACAACCATGGAGTTCAATTGAGTTGGGACACCTCTGCAAGGAGGAATTTCAAATTTGAATCAAATAGGTGCTCACGGGTGTGGTGTTTTCCGGCGGCTGTGGTGGTTGGCCGGCCAAGGTCAAGTCACTGTTGTCATCAGGGAGGTCAGGGCTTAGCAATGGTGCAAGCAATTAGCATTGGCCATGTGTAAAGGACTTGATTCAAATGGAATGGGGGAAGTGGCTATTTTGGGTTCAAATGGGTTAAATGCATGCTTTAGGCTTGGTGCACCTCGCCAAGGCTTGCTTTTGGGCTGAGGTAAATCAGTGGGTTCAGCCAAGAGAAGGTGGTGAAGTCCCCATCCATTACTATTTAGATTAATCATGGGTTAGGGTGTATCATTAAAAGGGTTAAAACCTTTTTAAGGGGGTTTAAAAGAGGCTCCTCCTTTTGTAATTAATGGCATGGTGATGTGTAAAGGGACTCCCAAGGCTTGCATGTGGCTCATGCATGGCTCCATGGCTCCATGTGGCTCGGGAATGGCTTAGCCAAGTTTCATGAAAGTGGTTTTTAGAAATTTTGGAATTTTGGTGAAAAATTTTCATGAAGCTTGATTTGGAATGGTTTAATGATGGTTTTGAAACTTAGGGGTGATTTTGATTAAATGGATGATGGAAAGAAATGTCATGTGGGCTTTGGATTGAAAACTTGGGCTTTTGAAATGGTTTTGGATGGGCTTTTAAAAGGCTTAAATGGGTGGGCCTTTATATTTCAAGATGGACTTTTGGATGAAGAATTTTGTGAAAGAACATGCCAAATAAATGTTGGGTTTAGTTTAGGGATGTTTCATGAATGGTTTGGAATCAATTTGGTGTGATTAGGAGTAGAATTGGGTTGAATTTGGGCTTTTTTGGTAAAGGGGCCAAGGTGGGCCTAATTGGGCAAACTTGGGCTAAGGTTGGGCTAAGGTTTAATTTGGTGTAAAATTAATGTTGAAAAATGTTTATGGGAGTGTTACAAAGAGTTTTTCAACTTTGGTTGGGCTCTAATTTTGGGATTTGGGCCCATTTGGGTTAGGTTTAGGCTTAGGTCAATTTAAGGGATTTTGGTTTTGGGTTAGGTTTGGGTGGAGTTTAGGTTTAAATTTTGGGCAAATCAAGTTAGTGTTTTGTTTATGGGGATGTTAGGAAGGTTTTAGAAAAGATTTGGGGCCAATTGGGGTTGAGGTGGGTTGGTTTGGGCTAGGTTTAGGTCATGGGCCAAAATTGGGCCTTTAGGCTTCAAATTGGAATTGGGCCCAAATGTCAATCAAATTGGAGTTGGATTTGGTCTAAGTTGATATTGGGGATATTGAATTGAAGTTTAGAATTGAATTGGACCAAAATTGAGGTCAATTGGGGTGGTTTGGTTTGACATTGGGTTCACTTGGGTGGTTAAAAAATGGGTCAAATTGGGGGTTTTGGTAAAAGTGGGGTAAATTGGAAAAATTGTCCCATGGTATAGTTGAACAAAATAAAATTGGAAATATTTGGGATTTTTGAAAATTTTCTGGGAATTTTTAGAATTTTTGGATTTTTGGGGTAGAAGGGTATTTTGGTAATTTTGGGGGGGGGTAAGGGGTATTTTTGGAAATTTTGGTATTTTTGGCCAAAGATGATTAATTTGAGTGGTGGGAAGTGTTTAGGATTGATTTTGAGAGATCTTGGGTAATTGAGGTAATTTTGCAAATTTTGGGTCATTTCAAGGGTATTTGGTAGGTTTGGTGGGTCCGGGGCCCCAGGGGTCAAAAACTGAAATTTTGAAAACAGGAGGATTGATCAAATGTGAGTGAAATGGAATCACTTTGGTTGAGCCATGAAGCCATATTAAGCCCATATGAGCCATGAGAGGACTCATTTTAGGCATTCACTATGTTGTTCCTAACCCTCTTAACCAGGGGCTTAGGGGTTAAGGACCATCCATATGAATTACCTACATGAGTCAGGAAGTCAAGTTGGGTATGAATGGTTTTAGGACTTGGATTGTGTGTGAGAGTGTAGTGTATGTGCAAGTCAACCCTCACCAGACCAGGCCAGCCAGGGTATTCCTAAGGCCAATAAGTCCTATAGGGAACTCATCCTTTAAACCTCCACATTTGATTTCAACCCTCTAGGTGATTAGGGGTCTACAATCAAGCTTGTGGGGTTTGTAGGGAGTCAAGAAGTGTTTCAATTTCTAAGTGGTGGGTTCCATTTCTAGTCCTCTAAGATTAGTCAAAGGAAAAGCCTAAGGCTAGATCCTAAGTACTAAAGAGAGAAGCAAAAGACCTCACCAAAATTGAGGTCAACAACGACAATTATTGAAATTTGGCAGAACATATTCCATCTCTAGACTCTATCAATAGCTAGAATTCGAGTCTCCATTCCAAATAGAATCACTAAAAGATGTCGGTCACCAAATTAAAAGTTTTCGGTAGTTTTGAAAATATAAGTTTATGTAGTATATATACATATATAATTTTGAAAGTAGTATTTTAGTCCTAAAAATACGAGACTGAAAGGATCTCATATACTTAATATTTTAAATAATCGAGCACAACACCATGAGAAATGCATCATTCTCGTGGAATAGAAACATTACTTAATAACGATGCTTGATTAAATAAACTAATGAATTCATGACATCCATTTTGGTTTGTGAACCTTTTTGTCGACCTAAATTTTTCCCTATTTAATATAGAAGATTAAATAGGGTTTATATTAAGTTGGATTCCAAAGTTTTCTATAGAAGCAAGCCCATATAGTTAATTATATCTTAAGTGACCGAAACCACTTAAGAATACTGTTGATTCAGATTAGTGGTTTTGCCTTCAAGAATTTTAAACTTTAAGTTTACAAGATTAGACAAAGAAGTATAAAATGGGAGAGATTAAATAGGAACATTTATTTTCAGAATTCAAAGAGAGAAAACTAGTGGATGTCACGAATCTTGAGAATAATCTTGGTGACTTCTCAGAAAATATTATGATTTCACTTCAATTTCCAAGAGATATTTTTTAATGTTCCATCATGCCAATTTTATTATTTAGGGCTTAAATTTGCATGATACTGATCATAGAAATAGCCTAGAAGATTGGAGGCTTTACATAAGACTGAACAACGACTTAAGAATCTTAAGTCGAGTAAGGGCTTATATTCCACAGCATGGTTGTGCAAAAGCCTAAATGATAAGGAGAGGATTTACGTTGTGTTAGCAAAACAACCTAAAGTCTTATGGCTTTTTTAAAATAAGGGAAGAATTTTGTTTTTGTAGTCTCACTTGCACTCTCAAAGATGTCCTACTGTAAGTCCTCAACGTGCTGCCCATGGTATATGCTCCAAGCTCCCTGTTTAAGTAACAGTTCTAAATTCTAAGGTTCAAAAAGTTTTATCATGTACATTTCAATTTTATGGTTTTGTTGTTGTTTTTGTTCAAGTATCTCATTAATGGGATTTTTAATTTAATTAGAGCGATACTGGTTAGGATCCCACGGTTGCCTCATTCTGGCACCACAATTGTTTTTCAGATTTATTTAGTCTAAACAAGTTGTTAAGCTCATTTAAACTGGGGAAATCTTGTTAGCAACAATATGTTACGTCATCTGAGGGTTTCCCATAATCTAAAAGGGGTGTATTATGTTGTTTTGTTATTTTTTGAAAATATTTTCGGTCACCAAATTAGAATTTGTCGGTCGCCAACATAGGAATCCCATCACCAAATTTTAAAATATTTAATTTAATTTTGTATATGTATAATTTAGAAAATAATATTTTTATTTGAAAATATGAAATCAAACTGATCTCATATATGCAATAGTTTAAATAAATGAGTTCAACATTGCAAGTTATGCATCTAACACGAAGAATAGACACATTACTTATGGATGAGGCTCATTTAAATAAATTAAAGAATCTTTGACATCTGTTTAGTCTACAAAACCATTTATGTTGACCGACAAGTTCCCTTATATAATATGAAAAATTAAATAGGGTTTATATTACCTGGGTTCTTAAAGTTTCCTATAAGGGAAAGCCCCTATAGTTAATTACATCTTAAATGACCGAAGTCACCTAAGAAAACTCTTGACAATGATCAGGTAATATTGCCTTCATGAATTCAAAAGGTTTTAGGATTTTTCACGGTCGGCAATAGGAAATTCAAATGGGAAAGGTGCAAATTGGAACAATTATTATGGAATCCAAAGGGAGAAAGCTAGGGGATGCCATGGATCCTGAGGAGAACCTCAATGCTTCCCATACTAACTTATAGCTTGGCTTAAATTTAGAAAAGATATTATTTAATGTTTCATCCTACCAATTTTATTATTTAGGGCTTATATCTGTATAATATCGATCATGCAGATGGCCTGGAAGATAGGAGGATTTATGTCTGACCGTACAACTATCTTAGAGTCCTAAGACGAGTTAGGACTTATATTGCATTGCATGGTGTGCAAAGGCTTAAAAGATAAGGTAAGGGTTTATATCATACTAGATGAATTATCTTGTAGTCCTATAACTTGTTGTTTATTGATAAGAAGTTTTGTTATTGTAGACCCATTTGCTCTCTCGAAGATGTACTTCTGTATGCCTCATCATGCTGCCCACATTGTTTGCTCTAAGTTCCTAGCTGCAGCAGGTTTAAGTTTAGAAGTGTCAAATTGAGGAGTTTGAGAGAAGTATCAATTTTATAGTTCAACTTTGGTGTAGCTGTCAAGTTCAATGTTGTACTCATAATTATTTAAATGTCTTATTAGGGGGAAGTTTAAATTTATTAGAGCAACACTAGTTAGGATCCCACAATTCCCTCATTCTGGCACCATTATCTTCTTCGGATTCAATTAGTCCAAATGAATTTATCAAACTCAATTAAATAAATTCCATAAGTTCATCAAGACTGGGGAAAACTTATTAGCAGTCGTTGGTTGTCTCATCCGAGGGATTCTCAGTCATCCAGAGAGACATATTAATTTAGGTGCAATTGTCTTTGTTTTAATTTTTAGAGTTTTCTTATTTTGTTGTTGTTGTTGTGAATTTTGTCTTTGATTGGTTTGGTTTTGTTTTAAAATGCATGGTGGCATAATTTACAGAAAATGAAAAGTAATGGAAAGTAAAGTACAATAAAGAAAAGTGATGCAAATAAAATATAAAAGCATACTAATCCTCTTCTCGCACTTCAGCAGAAATGTCAAATTGGCAATGTATGTATAATCTTGCAGGGAATTAAAATATGTTGCATGCAAAGAAAGCAGTCAAAACTGGTTTAAGGTGTGTCTACCAGACCCTAGGATTTAACTTGGTGGGTTCCTACTCATAGGATGATTTTCTTGAGTAAAAGATAATAGATTTAGTTGTCCTTCAAGATATCCAAAAGGTCGTAAAAGTGTTCGGGGTGGGACACTAAACAACATTTAAAGGTCTTTGCAAGGTTCTGAGTTCTTCCAAACTTATTATTTTACTAAATCATTCATCCATTATGGTTTGAAGTTTAATGGTCATGTCTTCACTCTGTACTCAATGAACATTAATGTTTTAATCATTCCATGAGTGGGATAACTATCACTTGACATTTTACTTATATATTATGTCAGTGAAGGCCCTTTAAGGGTAAATTGATTTGTTCAAGAATTTATCCAATTAACTTAAAGTTTGGCTAGTAGTGTTTTCAAAATGTTCTTGATTGATTTATTTTTCTTTTCTAAGCCTCATTAGTCAAAATTTGGATCAAGCTTAGTTCATTACTAAACCCATAAGGATTATGAATATGTAATTTTTGGAATATTAAGTTATATTTAATTAATCCTTATCTATGATTGTATTATCATCAAACTATTAGCTAGACATCTCAAATTTGTGAGCTAATTCTTCCAAAAGTCATACCTCTCACCTTAGAATCATTTAATGTAATTAACTTCCAAATTACCATAATTAAGATAAAACTACCATTTATACCTTTGTTGAGGGAAAGTGATGTGTTGGTTTCTACCTCTTAATCCCTTGTGTTTTAATCATCTAGATGAATAACTAGGATCATACATTACCCATTTTACCCTTAATTAAACATAATTATTAATTTAAAGCTTAAATTCCATAATTACCTTTTTAGCCCTTAAAGGCCTATCACTTCATCATTCATTAAATTGAACACAAATGACTTTAAAATTTTTATGTTACCCCACTCATGGGTCAATTAAAACATTAGAGGAGAAAATGTGATTTTTCTAATTTTTTGTTTTATTTTCATAATTATTTTAATGCAAAAATAGGTGCTTTTAATATTAATTCATTAACTTAGCCAAAAACAAATTATCTATCCTAAACAAAATTATGTAGATTCCACTTTGTCAGAGGACCATCTAGGACAATTTTCATGATTTTTTTAGTTTTATTTCATTTCAATTATTATATTTTTTTCATTTTGAGTATTAATTAAATATAAAATATTATTTAAATTCAAAATTAGGGTTTATATTTTTCTTAAGCCTTTTTTATTTCAAGGAACACAGCAAGTAAATTTTATATTTTTATGACTTTAATTTATTTATTATAATTATTTTAGTGTAAAATTAAGAAAAATTCATTTTTAGCCTTTCAAAAATTCATAATTCTTTTAGAAATTTAGGAAAATATTTTAATTGTTCCCAAGTGACCAGAGGATCAAATATGATATTTTGGTGCATTTTCATATTTTTGTGATTTTCATTTTTTATTTTTAATTATTTTTAATTATTTTAAATTCAAAATACAGCTCGAAAATGAAATGTTTATTTTAATTCCAATTTTATTTTTCCTAAGTTCCTCTAATTACTAGGAACTCTCGAAATCATTTTTTATAATTTTCTTAACAATATTTTATTTATTATAATTATTTTAATACCAAAAATGCTATTTTATTTAGAAAATTTGTTTAAGTGATTAAATCAAATCCAATTCACATTAATTTTTTATGGGGAATTAACATGATTGTTATTTATAGTACGGAATGATTTTTGTGATTTTTCTATTTATATTTTAATTATTTAATTTTTTAAGGGTTTTAATGAGTTAATTACTTAAAATGCCATTTTATTTACTTAAACTCATTTAACATTTTTCCTAGGGTTCTCAAACCACAGTGAATTTACCAAACCCACTTTTGTATTTTTTTTTTTAATATTTTAACAAATATAATTTTTAAAACAAAACAGAGAGGTTTAACTTCAAAATTAGAGATCTCTGGCGAGAGATATCCTTTGACCTTGGAAAAATCAAAGAACATTTCTTAGCATACTTTAAATCCCATGCCATGGTGAATTATATATAACAAGTTATGATTTAATAAATTTTTAGGGTATTTAATTAATTTATAAATAAATATAAGATAAATAATTTTGATTTTATTTCCACATTGTTCTCGTTTATTCACTGAGCAAGAGGATACTTTTCTTTTATTTTTATGAATTTTCTACACCGAGTTATGTATTTTTAAAGTTAACTGAATTAAAAGAAATCAAAAATCCCTTATTTTTCTATTTATCCATCTCGGCGCCACCTCAACGTAGGTAACTTTGAAGCTCCACATGGAACTCCTCTATTCGATTCAACCGTCCATGTAACTGCTAACTCAGCCTGCGCTTTATGTTATATCCATCCATCCGGCGCATTCTGATTTTTTTCGTCTGATACACGCGCGATCAGACGTCTCCTTGTCTTTTTATTCATCCATTCTAACCCGAGAACCATCCACACTAAAACCTTAAGATCTCTACCTAGACTAAACCAGATCACTTCAGATGTTCTCCAAAACCATCATCTTGTCCAGACGAACACATCCATATGGTTTATCATGCATGAAATTAAGATCTTCTTCATAAAGACCCAAACCAAGCTCCATTTGGGGAAAAAATGTGTATACCATTGTCTGAGAGGTGCGGATTCAATCAGGAACTTGAAGAAGCTTCGTTGGGACCTGACAAACCTTTTGGAAGTGTCTCCTTGCTCTGGTGAATTATTTTTGTAAGACTTCTTCGTTCAGGTGTGGACTCTGAGGAGAAAGTCTAGTGTGGAGGCTCTGGAGATTGGGCTTTTAGTGGGGAATCCTCTCTAGCCCTGGGGAAGTTTAAGGAATGATTAATATGATATTTGGTGGAGTTTGGTGAGGTGTCTTGTTTCTGGATTAATTTTGAGCTCTGAAATTGAGTTCATGCACTGTGGCTCTAGGCTAGAAGATGGCTGGGAGAATCTCTAGGAGCAATTTGGTAGAGTTTCCCCAGGTTCTAGTGTGTTCTTCTTCCTTGGTCGTTAGATGGTGGTACTTAATTAAAGGGACAAAGGGTGGTTGTCATGGCTTCAATTTGAGTGTGCTTTGCTGCTTAGGTGGAGGGAAGAAAGCTGCAAGTGACCACTCAGGTTTAGACACACTGGTTGGGTGCAATTGAGGTTTGTTCCATGAGGGAGCCTTCTCGAGTTTAGGTTTTCTGACCACTATGCTGGCCGGAAAGGACAGGGGAGGTGGTTAGCTGGGTCAGGGGAGCCAAAGGAGAGTTTAATTGTGATTAGCTTGGAGTTTGATGGCTGGTGGCAAAGATATCTTTGAGCTTAACCATTTATGGAGGAAATCCCCTAAATCATGGGACCCTTGTTCCATGGCTCATGTAGGTTGGACTAGGTAGATCTGGGTTGGTTCCTAGGGTTCAAATGTTGGCCTTTGTTTGGTCAATTTCATGGCTTTGGTTCAAAATTGGGTCTTTAGGTCAAACATGGGTCTAGGTTGGGTTTGGGCTAGGATTTAACTCAAGTGATTGACCAATTTGGAGTGGATGTTTGTCATGAGGAGTTTTAAAAAGGAATTGGGTGGTTTTAAATTGATTTGGAGGGTCAATTTGGGGGATTTTGGCTCATGGTCAATTTAGGGCATTTGGGCTAGACTTGGTTTTGGATTCGGGTAGGGATTGGATATGGTTCAATTGATGGTTCAATTTAGTCCAATATATTGCGATGAAGAGTTTTATACATTAATTGGGTGAATATTTTGGGGTTACGAGGTTCAATTTGGTGAGATTTAGGATTTTGGTCAAAATTGGGGGTTTTGGCTAAGTTTGGATTTGGGTGAGCTTTGAGTTCAAATCTGAGTTGATTGATTGTTCAAATTGATTTGGGGAAGTGTTATGAAGGGTTTAGAATTCAAATTTGGGGAAATTGATTTGATTATGGGGTCCAATTTGAGGGAATTTAAGGGTATGGCTAAAATGGGGACTTTTTATTGGGCTTAAAATTGGGTTCCATTGGTCTTGAATTTAGTTTCAATTGAGATTAGGGATGATTAATTTGAGTTTGGAATTGAAATTGAGGGATATTGAAGTTAATTTGGTGGAAATTGGTGGTAATTTGGGCATTTTTGGCCTTTATGGGCAATTTGGGGATTTTGGTCAAAATGGGTCAATATGGTCAGATTGGGCTCAATGAAGTGGTTTTAACTGGTTTTGGGACCATTTTGAATTTTTTTTGATATTTTGTGAATTTTTGGAATTTTTGAAATATGATGGGCATTTTGGTAATTTTTGGGTTTTATGGGGTATTTTGGGTATTTCGGGAATTTTGGGTTATTTTGGTCAATTTGAGTGGTTTGAAATGTTTTTACATATTTTTTGGAGGAAATTTAAGAATTTGGGTAATTTTGAGAATTTTGGGAAAAATTAGGGTTGTATGAGCATTGTGGTAAATTTGGTGAAGTTTGGGCAAAAAAGGGATCCAATTGGGATTTTGATAAAATTGGGATTAATTGAGCATGCCATTCATGGTATTAACCCACTTGAGTAATGAACCAAAGAAAAGTTCTATTTTGGATCCTTTATAGGTTAGTTTAAGCCAAACCCTACCGTAGGGCTAAGAGCTTGGGGAACTACCCATATGAGATTCCAAAAGAAAAGGGAACCAAGAATGAATATGTTTGGTTTAGGGTTTTTGATTAGGAGTGAAAATGTGCGGTTCAACTATATGTGTGTGTGAAGGTATGAGCTAGGCCAGGCCACCCAGGGTTTGTGCTAAGGCTTGACCATCCTATAAGGGACTCCTCTTGAGTTTCCTTATGCTTGGCTCCATCCTACTAAGTGCTAGAGATTGGTAGTAAGAATATGAAACTCCAAGTAAAGCAAAGAAGCATTTTGAAGTTCTAGTGGGGAGGGTTCCATTGCTAGTCTTCTAAGATAGTTACCAATAAATTTTATGGCTAGATCCTAGGCTCCTAAAGAAAGACTAGACTCAACAAAAGTGAGGTCAACAAATGGACGCGCAATAGGTGTGGTGTGTCTGACAAGAACACTGCATTTATTGACATTGCTCGACGAGATCAATAAAGCCAACACAACTATCTGAGCGAGCAGTCTCAAAACAAAATGTAGAATTTAGTGAAAAAGTATCTGCTGAGGATTATCTGGTGAAAACCTTCAAATCCTAAAACTCTTGCCGGGGATGAATAGATGGCAGACCTTCATCATGGAGTTATGAATTTCAAGCTTCCAAATTTGATGGAGACCCGATCTGATTTGACTTCAACTTCAAATTCGATTTTAATTTTAATTTTGAACTTTTGAACTAATTTTGATTTTGAATTTAATTTGTTTTGCAATTTTGACTTTGAAGATTTAAATTTAGGAGAGAGCGGAATCAAAATTTTAGTACCGATCTCAAATGATGGGAATCAGAATTTAGGTACTGACCCCGAATGATGATAACTGGAACTTAGGTACCAGTCTTGGAGTGAGAATTGGAATCCATCTACCGATCTCGAAATATCAGGAATGTTGGAATTAAGAGAGGCTTCAAAATTCTTGCGTTGACCCTCAAATGTCGTGTGTGTGGGAATCAAAATCATTTCATCGATCAAGAAAATATCATATTTGTGGGAATCAAAATCCTTGCATCAATTTCAAAAATATCATGTGTGGGAATCAAAATCCATGCATTGATTCCAAAAATATCGTGTGTGTGAGAAAACTGTGAACAGGATGTGAGAATGTGTTGAAACTTTATGGAATCGAAATCCTTGTACCGATCCTTGAATATCGTGGGTGTGGTAAATTTGTGGGTAGGATGTGGAATACATAGGGAAATATTAAGGAATTGGAATCCTTGCAATGATCCTTGAATATCGGGGACATGAGCAACTTGTGGGAAGAGTGAGAAAATTTAGAGGAGGTGTCGAAATCCTTGCATCAACCCTCAAATAACGTGGATGTGGAATCTTATGGATAGAGTGTGAAAATATGTGGAAATTTTGAAGGAATCAGAATCCTTGTACAGGTCCTCGAATATAATGATTGTGGAAAACTAGGGATAGGGTGTAGAAATTTAGGGAAAAAGTGCCAAAATCATCGCATTGACCCCTAATATCATGGAGGTGGAAAATATATCAGATAGAAGGTGGAAATTATGTGGAGAGGACGCAAAATCTTTGCATCAACCCTCCAAGTTCGAATTTGAAGGATTGTGATAGAGGGTGGTCCCTAAAGTAACGCGGAATCAGATGTAAAATCCTCAACCTCTAGAATTTAATGTGAAAGATTGTGATAGGAGGCGGCCTCTAAAGCAACGTGGAATCAGATGTAAAATACGAAAACCTCTAGAATTTAATGTGAAGGACTACCATAGGTGGCGACCTCTAAAGCAACACGGAATCTTATGTAAATTCCTCAAACTCAAGAATTTAGTGTGAAGGATTACGATAGGGGGGCAACCCTAAAGCAACACAGAATTGGATTTAAAATCCTCAACCTCTAGAATTTAGAGTGAAGGATTGAAATAAGGGGCGGCCTCTAAAGCAACGCTGAATTAGATGTAAAATTCTCCTTCTCTATTATTTAATGTGAAGGATTACGATATGGGGTGACCCATAAAGAAACACAGAATTGAATTTAAAATTCTAAACCACTAGAATATAGTGTAAAAAATTGTGATAGAAGGTGCCCCTAAAGCAATGCGAAATCATATATAAAATCCTCAACCTTTAGAATTTAGTGTAAAGGATTGTGATGGGGGGTAGCCCCTAAGGTAATGCTGAATCGAATGTGAAATCCTTAACCTCTAGAATTTATTGTGAAAGGTTGCAATAGGGGCAAACCCTATGGCAACATAGAATCAGATATAAAATCCTCAACCTCTAGAATTTAGTGTGAATGATTGCAATAGGGGGCAGCCCCTAAGGCAACATGGAATCTAATGTAAAATCCTCAGACTCTATAATTTAATATGAAAATATTGCGATAGGGGTGGCCCCTAAGGAAATGTTGAATCGGATGTAAAATCCTTAACATCTAGAATTTAGCATTTTGGAATTTAAGGAAATTCGATGTTGAATTTTTTAGAATTTTAAGAAAAGGGGGAAGCTGCCAATTTTTTTGAATTTGTGGAGAGTCGTAGAAGATTATGAGAATTTTGTATTGGTGGGAAGCGGCATTGATTTGATGCAAATGAGAGATTCTTAAAGTGTACGAGGAACGCAAAATTGTGCAATGAGTGAGGAACTTAAGATTGCGGAAGAAGTTATTTATCATTTATTTTCTTATTTGCTTTCTTTTCATTATTGTTTCACTTTTCCTTTTATCGAGAGAGTTTTCAATTTCAAATTATCTTTTATTTCGCTTTTTAGCTCCTTAATTTTAATTTCATTTATTTTCTAGTTTGATTTTTTTCATTCCTTGTTCGTTTAGAATTTGGGACCACCGTGTCGCTCTAAGGCTTTTCATCCATTGTGCAACTACGGCACATTCCAAGAACACATGTTGAACTGAAATATCTTCATTGATTCTGGCAGAAAATGCAGTACAATTGATCATATGCTGATTAGCATCCAAAAATATCAAGAGTAAACCTGAGTAGAAATCAAAAGCATCATATCTACAAAAAGGTAACAAATATCTGTCCAGCAAGGTTGTCTCGTGATCGAGCTAACCTCCTAAGCTTCACTCCATGTCGGAATTCCCCTCGCGTACACTTAAAGGTACAGCTACTTCACAGCTCCAATGGCCAAAGACTTGCTAAGTCTAGATCTAGCTCATATCCATAGGGTACTTTATCTTCATCCATCTTGCGAAAGGTAACTGAAACTCTGGCACGTGTGACAGCTGCAATGAAATGCTTTGACAAATCTGCGCCATTCCTCTTCAAGACCAGAACTTATCCGACCGGTAGAGTGATCTCCACTGAGCCTCTAAATTCTCCAGTCCAACAATCTGTATTTCCCTTCCAAGTAGAATATTACTCTCGCACATGAACGAGATTGTGTAGAATGGCCTGACGAAATCATGGTGGGCAATATGAGGTGGAATGAAATCCCCTTCCTCATATATGTTAATAATGAAGATGTTCGGAGTACAGTCTGTTGGAAGTATGTGCCACTTCACCATTCTCCTGATCAATTTTTTTATCGAGGACAGCATTGGGTCCACTTCATCATTTTTCAAAATCCTCGAGGGATTTCCCTGTCTGTACTTCGCAAAGTTGTATTAGCAACCACATTGAATTATGATCCTGCCCTTTCCTCTTTTCCATTTCTAAGGCTCTGAGTAGGTTCTTTCCCTCAGATGGTCTGCCCGACCCAAATCTCTGAGACTAAAGATGCAGTCCAAAATCTTTTCTTTGTCATTTCTTAAGAAAACATTGGTATTTAGCTCTAATCCTTTTAGGATGTTGAGAAATCTTCCTTGGATCTCTTCATAGTGCTCGAATTCTTTCTTTCCGACTCTGCAAATTTTGGCGATTACGTAGTCTGAAACCTCTTACTGTCAACAAGGCTCTAGGAACTGTGGTATATATGGCTCCATGTCAGAGTGCTCCCTACTTCTCATCAACATTGAGACAGATGTGTATGCCTCGAAAGTCCCATTATCCTCTAGAGAACATTGCGAACATTGCAATCTGGGCATTCTGTAATTGCTCCTACAACTGACGACTGTCTGGGTAAACTTGAGCTACACGTCAGACATCCAGTGAAGATTTCCTCGAGTTGATCCCTTTACGGCACAGGCTCTGTCGTAAGCTCTGGCTCCATTTCCGTAGCTGGCGGACTAGTACCGGTTTCTCTTATTTATGGATCATAGTTTTCTTCTTCAGATCGGGGAAATTCGGGAACTGTCTCTCTAGCCTATCAATTCTCAAGCCTATCTAAGGCTCAGCACTTGCGACGATTAGTGTTTCTTCTTTGAGTGCGCCTCAGTGGTGTGTCTGGAGCTCTCTCTGCGATGGCAGTAACTAGCTCTCCTTCTAGTGTGGTGATCATTGATGGTATGTGCTTATTCCTTGCTATCTAGAGGTTTGAATCTATAAATCCTCTGGTATCTTTCTGTTTCGATATCTCTTCTACCTACTGATGACTGACTCTGGTCACGACTGCAGGCCTGCAGCTTCCCCGTGACTAAACAAATCCATTAAGGGGTTGGGGGAAAAATCCAAGTCAAAGTTTATCACACCTCCTTCCAGTGACTTCTCTTTATTTAGCGCTAGACTCAAACCATCTTTTAACGCAAAAACCAAGTTTCATCCCTACATTTCCTGTATAAAATAGGGGAAACGTCAACGAGTCGGTACTTTGCATAGCAAGAAAAATAACAAATTATTATTTTAGTGCATTTTAGTTGTCATTATCTTATTTAATATAACTTTATGAAGTTCTGTATTAAAATAAAAGATTTCAATGTGCGTATTTTATTTCTTATAAAATTTATTTTATTTCACTTGATTTTATTACAAAATTTCTTTTATGTTGTACCCATTCACAGACACTGGTCACCTAGCAATCTCGGAATGATCGTTGTTCTCCAGATTTGTCATGTTGCGTAGTAGTTGTTTAAATATTGTCCATTAACTGGCAACATGGGCCTTCCTCCTTGGGAATCCCCCAGATGGTATGCTCCTCCGAAGTAAACTTTTTCTATCTCAAATGTTCCCTCTAAGGTCGATTCAAAATTTCACCTATCTTGCAGTGTGCAAGAATAAGCTTTCTGAGAAAGAGAACAAGGGCACTAACTTTGTACGTCCTCGGGCGGACCAATTTGTCAAGGGCTTGAATCATCTTCTCTTGGTGGTGTTCCAAGTTCAGCTGTACGGTAAGTTGCTTCCCTTTGAGATTTTCCAATTCTATAATTCTAAGCTTGGAATTATCTTCTATTGTGATCTATTTGGTGACGACGATTTTGACAGATGATAGTTGGACCTCTAACAGAAGTACTGCCTCAACTCGTACACAAGTGCGTAAGGCATAGACTGTGTTGGCATTTTGACCATTTTCCTGTATGCCCATAGCACTTCTAGTAATTTCTCGTGCCATCCTATTTTATTATCGTCCAATGTTTTCTTCAAAATATGTAAAAACGCCATGTTGAAGGCTTCTTCCAATCTTTTTGCTTTGAGATAGTAAATTGTAGAATGCCTAAAATCTATCTTGCGGCGTCTGATGAAGTTGTTGATCTTTGTAACCTTGAAGGCCAACCCATTGTCGAAAGTGATTCTGTGCGGTACACCGAAACTGTAGACAATCTAATTTTTGAAAAATTGTAGAACTTGTTTCACTATGACCTCTCGCAATGGCACTACCTCTGCCCACTTAGAGATGTAATCTATTTTTGCAAGTATAAATATGTTTCCTTTATAAAATGGAGGGTCTATCAGACCTATTATATCTGCAACCCAACACTTGAATGTTTGCGATGTGACCATGGGGTGTAGAACATTCGGAGGTTGGTGCAGGACCACTCCATGCATCTGGCACTGATGACATTTCTTAAGTATTTCCTTACAATCTGTCACCATTTTTGGCCAGTAGTATCCAAGTCTTTTGATCTTTATTTTCATCTTCGGCCCTTACTGATGAGCTTCACACAATCCGGCATGTACTTCTTTGACAATATTCTGCGCTTCTGCTCTACTCAAACATCTCAGCCACATCGGATCGAACTATCTTTTGTACAGAACGTTGTTGATTAAAGCATATGAAATTGCCTTTTTTTTGAATCTAATGTGCTACTAATTTATCTTCTGGCAGTTTCCCTATTTATAAATAGTTTATTAACGATTGATGCCAATCTTCAATATCATCCATCACTGTAGCTGTTATCTCTTCTTTTTCAAGCTTGTCTAAATTTTCGAGGTCAATCAGTGCAAAATATGATGTCTTTGTATTGTAATTTTTATGGAATCTTCTAATGGACAAGCCAATTCTTTAGTGAGCTTAGCTAAAGTGTCTACATGGGCATTATCTTCTTGAGGAATCCTATAGAACTTGACATTGAAAATCTATTCTAGTAGCCTCATTGCATACTGGTAGTATTATTCTAATCTCGGTTCAGAATCTTATACTGTCCGGTCACTTGCTGAATGACGAGTTACGAGTCGCCATAGATGGCAATGTCTATTATTTTGATTAATATTGCCAATTCTAATCCCATTATCAGTGCTTCGTACTCTGGTTCGTTGTTAGTACATTGCTTTGTTAGTACATTGCTCTGTTAGGTTAGTAAATGTGTTAAAATTTTTCGTAGTGTATTTGGTTTGTTAGTGTAGAAGTTATTCTAGAAACTATTAGGAAGGTTTAAAACACTATTAAAATCCATTATTTAATTTTATGCTTGAACATTTTCAATTTACTGCCATATATATTTTAGTTGTGGATTTCTATTTAGGTACGTGTGAATTTGCTTTTATAACCTCCACTACATTAGAAGTCTTTTGAATTTCTTTTATATAAAATGTGAAGTTAAAATTTGATCTAGTTGATTTTTCTCCTATTTTTAATTGTTATACTTGCATATTTAGGATATAAAAAGTCCTGCAAGCATGATACTTATAGTTTTCAATTGCTACCCATGTATCTTTTTACTATGCTTAAATGTTTTATCATAACAAAATTTCAAAGTTGGGGGGTTATGAAAAACAATTTTCAAAAAATTAAAATTTATTTATTCTCAAATGTGCTAAAAATAAAATTTGATTTTGATTGAAAAATAATTATGTGTATGAAGTTATATTAGGGAATTAAAAATTTGAATATAGAAATGAGTAAGAGAATTTAGTTAAAATCTATAATAATGATGAAAAATTTAAAGTTAAAAGTTTCTTAGTGAAGAAATTATAAATATTTTGTAATTATTTTTAGTAAGAAAAGTTGTATTTTTCAAAAAAATAGAAGAATTGGACTTTTATTTTTAATACTTAAGTTTCTTTTATTGAAAGTATTTTTCAAAACTTTTACTATGTTCTAAGTAAAACATATATATCTACCTTATGCTTTAGAAAAGGGAGGGTGGAATTCAAAATTATTAAAGGCCTATCCAGATATAGTAATCCTAGCCTATAAATAAAAAAAATAAAAAAGGAAAAAAAAGAAAAGAAGAAAAGAAAATAAAAAATAAAAAAATAAAAATGAAAGGAGAAGCCTGAGGATTTAAGGGTCTGATAAAAAATTTGTTCCACACCTGATCTTTCTAGAGTATAAGATTTGACAAAATCTTGAAGCTTACAAATATAATATAGTTAGTATAATTATTTTTAATAAAGATTTTTAAGTAAAGAAAATAAAATGCCTAAACCTTATATTTTGAAAAATATGTAAGTATTTATGAATAAGATAGAAAAACATATTTTTCATTGATCTTTATCTAAGAGATTTCTAAACTTTAAATTGGTCTCATTTACTAAAAAAATTTTTTTCTAAATTAGACTACTACATTTCTAGCACAAAATTTTAAAAACTTCTAAAGAAACTTTTCCACATAATTTGTATTTTTTTATGTGATTAAAGTGTCACTTGAGGACAAGTAACATTTCAAGTTCGGGGGATTTTGATACACCTAAAATATATAGTATTTTTATAGACATGTTTATACCTATTTTTGATGATATTGCACTTTAATGGAAGGTATTTTGTGTATTTTTCTTATATGTATGATTAAATGGATAAGTTTGTTGAAAGGAGTGAAAAAGAACCAAATTTGGAGCAAAAATGAAGAAATGCACAAAATTGATCTGTGGCGGCTAAGCGCCTGGACTTGCACTTATGCACAACAGCCTCGAGGCTATGCGCTCAGACTTGCAGCTTACATGCCAGAAGCCTTGCAGCTAAGTGTCGAGGCCTCGTGCTTACGTGCTGTAGTTACTAAAAAGGAGTTATTTACTTTTTGGTGCCATTTTGAAGAGGTGTTTGATGCATCTCTTGGCACAAACGTGGGTAAATTCCTATTGACGCCAAATTAAATTAAATTACTCTTGAATGGATGCATCTCTTGGAAGATTCGTTGAATCTGGATACAATTTATAGAAATACGAAGGCACCTACTGGAAAATTATAAAAGGAAGACTTGAAGATCAGAAAATAGGTTGTTTTTGGAGGGTGTGTAGTTTATGTATTTATGTAGGAGAGTTTTTAGTAACACGCCATTCCACTTCACCAT
Source organism: Papilionanthe hookeriana x Papilionanthe teres (assembly GCA_022702705.1). Lineage (NCBI taxonomy): Eukaryota > Viridiplantae > Streptophyta > Magnoliopsida > Asparagales > Orchidaceae > Papilionanthe > Papilionanthe hookeriana x Papilionanthe teres. Next base: position 26,091,901 of record CM040427.1, read on the forward strand.
TTCTACTTACTTTAATATAGTTTGTATTAGGATTAGAAGTGAGATTTGGAATCCTTAGAGTTGGGTGCCAACCTCTAAGGAGTATTGTAAGGAAAATTAAACTTTTTAAAGGAACTTCAAGAGTTTAGTGGAGAGTATTTTCAGATAAGTCTTTATCTTTGTTATTACATTTAGTTTTAAATCAAGACTTCTTATGTTTTCACTATGATTTCTACTTTTAAACAAAATTTATGATTCTATTTTCTCCATGATTTCTGAGTATTTTTCTTTATCTTTTTCCTTAAAATGATGAAGTAATTAAGATATAGATTGATTTTGTGTGAAGTATAGTAATACAATGTTGGAGGAAGTTGTGATGATTGAAAACCTTGCACTTCATTTACTTCTTGATTTGGCCAATTAAGATGTTAATATATGTTGTAAAAACACGTAAGAAACGGTATATTATTGTCTCAATCAACAATTGGTAAGAATCGCATGAGATTATATGGGTAAGAATGTAGTCCATATGATTGAGTGCAAATAAATAGGGAGATATACTTTAATGGGTGTAGAATTAGAGGACTTTAGAGTGATAGGCTAAATCTCGAATTTGATTTATTGTTTTATGTTTTGATACATGATGTCAGCCTCCAGGTGGAGGGAGAAGAGGAAACTCTAGAGTGAGAGCTAGTATCTTTCCTGCCTAACTCGTCTTCAAGATTAATAAAATAATAGATTAACATATGTTCTTTATAGCATCTCTAATAAGGGTAAAGAATATAATTGCTCCTATTTGGCACAACACATTTTAGGTACTTCTACAACAGAATTCCATGTCTTATTACTGATTTATAATATGGAAAAAGATATTTTATTTTCATTCGCTTTAATCTTACAAAAATCTAGTTAAAGTAGTTGTTTGCTTTTATTTCAAATTATAAAATTATCAAAAGGAATCGAACTTTCTTTCCTAGAATATCATCTTTAGTTTGGTAAGATCTTTACTAAAAAGTAAAACATTATTTTTTTATTTCCTTGTTAAGAAAATTTAATATTTTTTCCCCGTGGGTTCGATTTCTCGGGGCTTAAACAGAAAGTCTTATATTACTTGATAATGATATGTATACTTTCTTAGAATCCCATTTTATAATAATATCAAATAAATCTCATAATTTCATTGGCATCAAGTTTTGTTTTAAAGAAAGATATATCATTAAAAAGAATTATAAATTCATATACAAAATTTAAACATAAGTTTCACGGATCAGTCTAATGCTAACAATATATATATATATATATATATATATATATATATATATATATATATATATATATATATTGAAAGAAAGGAGCTACATTAGGCTCCCTACATGTTGATTCAAGAGAGTGGAGTTACAAAATATCCCAAATGGGAACAAACATGACTCAGTACAACTCCATACCAAAAGAGAAAGTAGCTAAACTAAGTGTAAAGTAAGCCTATCCAAAAGAAAAAATATGTGCCCAATAAACACATAATCCAAAGAAAAGAAAAAAGAGATGTCACCAACACTGCCAACTTGTAAGACACTCCCTAAGCAGTAAGGGGAGGAGATGCAGAAGTTGCCAACCATGTAGGAAACTGCTTCCAGGAGGATAAACTGAAGGTCAAACTGCCAACCATACTGAAGTTAATTCCTTCCCAGTCTAAGGTGGGGGAGACTCAGCTTGTCCCCAGCAATGATCAAGTTTAACTCATAAGTGGGGGTGGTGGATACCCTCACCTGCTGAGAAGAAGCACCCTTACATGCCAGCCAGTGGGAAGCTTTATTTCCTTCCCTAAAAATAGAAGTGAATGTAGTCTGAGAGGATGAGAGCCGTTGAATCCGGTGGATCCAGAGTGGTTGTGCCTCCAAGAGGAGCCACACTCCATATGTAAGCTGTTAACAAGAGCAGTGGAGTCAACTTCAATCCAGAGGTTAGACCAGTGAACAGACTGTGCAAGCTGCAAGGCATAAAGGACTACAATGTATTCAGCTTCTAGAGCATCCAGAGCTAGAACAGGAGCATAGAAATAAAGAAGACATTGACCATGGTGGTTTATGAAAATGCCCCCAACCCCAGCTCTCCCATTTGAGAAGCCGCCATCGTTGTTAATTTTAATTGTAGGTCTAATGGGGGCAACCATCTTACCAATAAGACCTTAGGGGTAGGAGTAGAGGTAGTAGGTAAATCAATGTTTAGCGAGGTTGGTGAAGCCTTTGTGACTAATGATTTTGTGTAAATAGACTTTGCAATTTTTAGCCACTTTGGTAGAAGAGGCAACAATACCATTAAACTTGGCATTGTTCCCGGCCATCCACGTAAACCGGATGACAATGAGATGGATGGTTTGGATTTGTCGGTCGTTCCCCTCTAACCATTGATTACTAAAATCTTCCCAAGCAACAATTCTTAATTTGCTCGTCGTCGGATAACTGTCGCCAAACGTAACTGGAGAAAGAGCAGTTGAAGTACAGGTGGGGGATGGATTCCTCCTGAGAGTAGCATAAAACACACTTGGAAGGGCCTCTAAGACCTTTTAGCTTCATTATGTCATCAGTGGGAATTAATCTGTGGAGGGTTCTCCAACAAAGGAAGGCCATAGAAGGGGACAAAAATTGATTCCATACAGCAAGATGCCAAGGCACAGGAGTCCACTGGTATAGGGTGTTATAGAAGACTTTAGAGATGCTCTGATGTTGAAGATTAGGCCTGCAGATGGAGTCTGGAACTGTTCTAGTAAATTTGATAGTGGAGATCAGCTGAGGCTGACTGGTCTTGAAGAATGGCTTTGAGGTGGGGGAGAGACCGGTTGTGCCCATCCCGGAAATCGGAGACTTTAGAAGAATGTTCGAGGTGAGGACTTCTAGCAACCAACCAATCTTTGGGACACCAATTATCAAGCCGAAGTTAATTTCTCCCCTTCCCAAATTCCGGATATATAATTCCTCGACTGTCTTTCTAACACTAAAAAGTTTGACCCGTGTTCCGGAATCCCCCAATTTTCTATCCACTCGGGAAGGGTGTGAAGACTCGCAGTATTTCCCCATCATAAACCTTGCCCATAAAGATGTTTGGGCCCCGAAATGTACCCGCAGTTTACGGAAATTAACTTGTTGGATGTGTGGGAGACCTTTCGGTCCCGAGCCACCTGCAGCAGCTTGGTTTAGCAACGGTTGCCGCGGAGGTCCAAGTGTGGTTGCTTAGTCCGGCCGGACCAAAGAAACTCGTTAAATGCCCTCTCCATCCGTAATTGTGTACTTTTCTTCATAGTGATCATTTGGAGAAGGTATGAAGGGAAAGTGGTCGGGATGCTCTCGAGGAGAGTGATCCTCCCTCCATTAGATAAAAAGGAGATGGTCCAAATTGCTAAGTTGTGAGTTAATCTTGGCTATGATATCATCAAATTGTATCTGTTTGGTTCTACCCATGGTGAGGAAAGCCCCAAGATATTTCAGAGGAGGAGAGGCACATTTGAAGCCAGTGTAGTTCAAGATCCAGTGCTTGATTGGACTAGTTGTCAAGTTTGAGAAAATCAACTGACATTTATCGGCATTGAACACCATGCCCGATTGTTGTTGAAATGAATCCAAACATATTTTAACCTTCTTAACGACTGATTTGTGAGCACTCGGAAAACGAGCATTATATCATCAGCATACATCGAAGTGGGTAATGGAGATGTTGGATCCGTGGTGGAACCTTGCATAAGGTTTGTTCGGCAACTCATGATCAACCATCTTGGAGAAATAATCCACTCGCAAGGATGAAGATGGTGGGAGATAATGGGTCTCCTTCGTCGTAGACCTCTAGTTGCTTTGAACTTGCCTCTAGCGTAACCATTAATTAATATGGAATGTTCATTGGAGTGGAGCCACCTTGAGATAAAGTTACGTAAATGTTGATTAAATCCTCTAGCAGATCAATACTTCTATGATAAAATCCCAATTTATGGTATCATATGCTTTTTGTATATCAAGTTTGTAAATCGAGTTGCCCCTCTATGGGTTTTGTTTAAATCCAATAGGAGTTCTTGTGCCAAAGAAAACATTATCGCAATTAATCCGCCTTTGACAAAGGTCGATTGATTCAAACCGATAATGTTATCTAAGTGAGGTTGGAGTCTTCCCACCATGACTTTGCTTGATTATTTTGCTAATCACGGATGTAAGGCTAATGGGTCTAAAATGTTCCCATCTTTGTAAGGTAGGGCTTTTTGGAATCGGCACCATGCCTGGAAGCACGTAAATAGCTAGGCGAGGATTGACCTTGGAAGAAGCTTTGGACAGCAGACGAATAACATCATCCCCCACCGTATTCCACTCCTTCCTGTAGAAATCAGCGAGTGTAACCATCTAGGCCTGCAGCTTTAGAAGGGTCAATCGAGTTTAAAGCCATCCGCATCTCCCGAGCAGAAGGTATGTCGGTGAGATGTAGATTGCTCGGTATATTGGTAATTTTCCCGGAACAAAGAGCCATCAATGGGTTTCCCGCACAAGGGGTTGTGATTGAGGAGCTTTTCAAAGTAAGAGACGACATCCGGACCAATCTCATTATCATCGGTGAGCTTTCTTCCATCGGAGGATAAAATGGAGTGAATATTATTGCATTTTCTTCTATATTTGATGCGGGCATGATAGAATTGAGTATTTCGTCCCCATGAAGTAAGTGATTAAATGCAGCTTTCGTTTAAGGTACCGATCCAGCTTTTCGATAAGCAGTAAGGAGATTCGATTGAGCAGGATAGAACGGATCTTCGGGTTCAAGTCCAGCTTCAATAGCAGACTTCCACTCTAGTCAAATTTCTCTCGACTTCTTTAACGAGCAGCAGAAAAGTCCCCAATAGATGTCCGAGCTCCATTTTCTAAGGGCTTTGCTTAAATTTTTCTCGCAAGATACTTAGCTTAGTAAAGGGATCGAGCGGTCCTCACGAGCCAATGATCCTTCACCACATTATGAAACCCCTCATAGGTGGACCAAACATTTAGGTATCTGAATGGAGGGGAGTATTGGAGCAGCTGGGGGAAGTTATGGAGATGAGAAGGGGCCTGTGATCAGATCCAGAGAAATTAAGATGAGTAACATAGGTTTGGAGCCAATTTGCAAGCCAATCATTATTCACCGAGACCCTGTCAAGTCTCTCCCAGATGTTACCCCTCTTCCAAGTGAACTCATAACCTCTAAAACCAATGTCAAAGAGATTGGCAGCAGTGATACTATCATTAAACATGGTCATTTCAGAGAGCTTGGGAGGTCTGCCTCCTTTCTTTTCACATGTGGACCCAATGTCGTTGAAATCACCTCCAACTAACCAAGGTGAATGCAAATGGATACTAATCTCATGGAGTCGGTCCCATAACGCTTTTTATCGACTCTATTGCATCCACCATAGACAAAGGTAGCAATGCCTTGTCTCCCATTAATCCGAAAAGAAGAGTGGATAAATTGTCCGTTGTCTATAAGAACGATCCAGAAACCTCTTTTCTGCGAAAACCCAAATTTTGTTATTGCAATTAGCAAAGTGAGAGAAGCCATGTAATTTGTTGATAATCTTCGTGGACACTTGTGGACCGGGGGTTCCAAAATGGAAATGCACCAAAATTTATATTTTTTATTAAGATACAAAAGCCTTTTGAAAGTTAGGGGATTGGCAATACCCCTAATGTTCCAAATTAGGAAACTAATCATAGATTAGGTAAAGAGGTGAGGGAAGACCGAGATCTAGATCTAGATCTACCCCTAGTTAAAGAGTTGCCGCCAGCTTCCCCACGGAGAGAGGAGTACCCAGCTTCGAACTTCGTAAAGAGCCTTTTTTCTCGTTTTTGGAAATCGTGTGAGCCATTTGCCTTCCGAGCTCGAATGCATTTGGTCGACTTCAACTCGAGTGGGGACCCGTGGGTCGGATAGTCGCTCAAATGATGGAGTAGGTGTGATCATTCGACTTCCAGCTTCCTCCTTCCTACACCGGCCGATGGCCGGTAGCAGATGAGGGAAACCGAGTCAATACACGGTAAGGAGGGGAGGCTGATCTAATATCGCCAACCCCGCATTAGAAGTAGCAAGGAGAGTTGGAGCTCGTGGGGGAGAGATCGGTCCCCCAGCAACTGGAAGACATTCGACGGACTCGGAGACCCCGCATCCCGATGAGCAACGACAGCTTCTTGTGAGATAGTTTCAACTGTGGATTCGCTGCACTCGTACTTTCCCGCTCGGAGGATGGAGTCTAAAACATTTCTCATTTGTATGTCCAAACATTTTACAATGGGAGCAGAAATAAGGCTTTTGTTGCATAATGACTTCTTGCCATTGTCCCTCATTGGGCCGAGCCAATCCGGATCTTGTGAATCACGAGCAAGGTAATGTCTCTTTCAACTCGGATTCTAGCCGCTTCGGGTTTAGCCTTATTTAGAGTTTCGACGATCCGATCTTAGGGGTGTGCCAAGTGATTCGCCAATTTGGAAAAGTGTTGTTTGGTTAAAATATCTATAGGGAAGATTTGGTAATTTGAACCAAATTGGAACAATAGGTGGGTCTTTGTCGGGATCAAAGTCGAGGGTCCACTTGATGATTTTCATTTCCACCCTGCCTATATAAACCACTTGTTTAGCAAACGAAGTGCATAATCCTCTTCATTAGAGAAATTGATTAGCAGATGTCTCCCATCTAAAAGTCCAATTTTCCAATTGCCCTCGAAGTTAAGGGATGCAAAGAAATTTCGACGGTTTCCATCTTGGGGTGTCCCGAAGCATGAATTTGCCTATCAAAGTAAGTTTCACCTCATCATCCAAAGCCGACGGTTCTTCATCGGTAAAAATAACGGCAGGGCATCCATCTTTTACTTCAATCGGGTGAATGAAAGGGCGGGATATCTTCCTCGCAGCGACCTCATGGAGATTTTGGGGGAAAATGAGTTTAGAGGGGTCGGAGGTAGAAGGGGCATTGCCAACCACTCCAAGCATAAGTGGCTTTAGCCCAATTTAAGCCGGTTTCCGTATCTATTGGACAGGCCATAGGCCCAGTCAGGAAAACCCCAGTCAGCAGAAGACAGAAGGTGAATCCAGGAGAGACAAACCAGAACAGTGAAAAAGGGATAACCACAGGAACAAAGAGAGCCTTGCAGATAGGAACAGCAGGAAGTGGAGCTCAGCAAGCAGGCAATGTAACAGTAGAATTTGAAAAAGGAAAAACCCGGGAAGACTCAAAAAGCCAGAAGAGAGACCAAGGCTCAGAACTACACTTCACAGGAGGCCAAGAGGGAGGTAGCAAGACCGAGAACCCACCCGAGGACTCACCCGAGACTTAGCCGCCGGCAGGTCATGGCCGAAACCCTAGCAGAGCGGCATTTCTTACCGTACCGCCATTATATATATTATATATATATATATATATATATATATATATATATATATATATATATATATATATATATATATATATATATATATATATATATCCGAAAGATAGTTTAAATGGTCCCATGAAGTCTAATCCCCAAACATCAAATATTTCAACTTCTAAAAAATAATTGAGGGACATCTCGTTTCTTCTAGAAATACTACCTACAATTTGACAATGATCACAATTTTTAATTTAAGTATTAACATCCTTAAAGATAGTAGGCCAATAAAATCCATATTGTAAAATTTTTTATGTTGTTTTATCAACACCAAAATGTCTCCCAAAATCAAAATCATGATATTTTTGGATAATTTCAAAAGTTTCTTCTAAAGGCACACATCTTCGAATAATTAGATCCTTCCCATATTTATATAGAAATGGGTCGTCCCAAAAATAAGTCTTAGCTTTAGATAAAAATTTTCTCTTTTTTGGTGTGTCAGACCATAGAGTAAAAAATTTCTAACAATAAAGTTCACAATGTCTGCATACCATGGAACACACCAATCATTAATATTGAACAATTTTTCATATTGAAAATGTTCATTAATTTCTTTTTCAGATAAAAGTGATTTATCAAATTCAAGCTTGGATAGATAATCAGCAATTTGATTATTAGCTCCCTTTCTATCTACTATATCAGAATCAAATACTTGCAAAAGAAGAATCCATATTATCAATCTTGATTTTGCATTCTTCCTTTTCATTAAATGCTTAATAGGAAAATGATCTGAATGCACTACAAATCTGGTTCCTATTAAATATGATCTAAATTTAACAAAGGGAAATACTATTGCTAATAACTCTTTCTTAGTTGTTGTATAAGAAATTTGAGCTTCATTAAGAGTTTTACTAGCATAGTAAATTACTTTGAAATTTTATCAATTTTTTGTCCCAAAATAGCTCCAATAGCATAATCACTTGCATCACACATTAATTCAAATGCTTTTTCCAAACTGATAAAATAATAATTGGTGTAGTGACTAATTTTTCTTTTAAAAGCTCAAAAGCTTTTTGGGAATCCTTATCAAAATTAAAAATCACATCTTTTTCGAGAAAATGGCATAGTGGCTTAGTAAATTTTGAGAAGTCTGTAAAATATCGTCTGTAGAATCCAGCGTATCCTAAAAAACTTCTAATGTTCCTCACATTTGTTGGGTGAGGTAACTTAGTGATCACTTGAATTTTAGCAGGATCTACCTCCATACCTTTCTTTGAAATGTGACGTTCCAAAACAATTCCTCCTGCTACTATAAACTGGCATTTTTCCCAATTAAGGAGTAAATTTGTTTCTTCAAAGCTTTTAAGAACTTGTGATAAATATTCTAAACATGATTTAAATGAACTTCCAAATAATGAAAAAATCGTTCATAAAAACTTTAATTCCTTTTTCAATTAATTCACAGCAAATAGCCATCATACATGTTTGAAATGTAGCAGGAGCAATACATAAACCAAAGGGCATTCTTCTAAAAGCAAATGTGCCATAAGGATTGGTAGACACTGTTTTCTCTTAATCCTCTGGAGCAATTTGTGTTTAGTGATAACTAATATATCCATTGATGCACTGAAAATATATACAGTTTTTGTTATCTAATTTTACCCAATTTTATGGTGATATTGCACTTTAGAGAAAGGTATTTTTCATGATTTGTTGCAGGTATGATGATTTTAGGTGATTGGAGTGAAAAGAAGCAAAAAAGAAACGAATCCGGAGCAAAAATGAGCAAAATGGAGCAGAATGGTGAAAAAGTGTTACGGCATCTCCGATGCCAGAATGGGCGCCGCAGGCTCCCAAATCCAAAGAGCACTGCAATTAAATGGCTCGATAGAGCGCCTCCGGCACCCGAAGTCGGTGGAGTTCAAATTTGAAGAGTTTTGGCGACTTTTTGAAGGGATGCCTAAGGAAACTCTTGGGATTTCATCCCTATCTTATAAGTAACTACTTTTAGATGAAAAGTGGAGAGAAGAGAGAGTTCTAGAGTGCTTCTTCATTGGTTCTAGTGTAGTTTTAGTGAGTGTTAAGTGTTAGGGTTTAGAAGTAGAGAGTGTAGAGTGAAGATTTGAGAGGGATTCTTCTCTAAGGAGGGGAGGAGAAGAGGTAAAGTGAGAGATTGCTTCTTCCTTTCCATTCTAAAGAGAGAATCAAGTGTTATAAAGAAGAGAGAAGAGGATTCAAAGGAACTTCAAGGGAATTGCATTGGGGAAGAGAAAGAGATAAGTTGTATTTTCTTTTGTGGTTTGTATCACTTTTCTTTTATATATAAAATCCATGTTTTATTGTATCTTCTCCGTGAATTCTGAGTAGTCTCCCTTGTCTTTCCTCTTGCATAGAGATGTGATGATGGATTGATGTGGATTTGATGTGCTTTTAATGTAATGAAGAAATTGTGACGGTTTTTCATTTAGAACTTAATTTACTTTCAATTTGGCCAATTGAAATGTTAAAATATGTTGTTGAACATTAAGTTTGAAAGGATTTAATTTCCTACAACAGTAATGAAAGATCCATTCAATTTTTATTGATGATTTGCGTAGTTCATGGGAATTGAGTGCAAATAAATAGGGAAATATGTTTTGATGGACTTCAATGTGGAGATTTCAGGGTGACGGGCTGAAATCCCCAAATTGGTTCTAAGATTAGTAACTAATATCAAAAGTTAGCCTTCGGGTGAAGGGTGAGTGGGAGCTCCGAAGTGAGAGCCGGTATCCTCCCAGCCTAGCCTTAGAGTTAGTGACTAAACTTAGAATATGTCAATGTTCTTTTCGTACTTAGAAGAGGGGGTACTCTTCTAAGGGTAAAGAATCATCTATGCTCCTATTTGGCATAATAATTGTTGACCTCATTTTTGAAGAGGTCTTCTCTTCTTCTTTTAGTACTTAGGATCTAGCCTTAGGCTTTTCTTTTGACTATCCTAGAGGATTAGAATTGGGACCCACCACTTAGAAATTCAAACCACTTCTTAACTCCCTGCAAACTCCACAAAGTTGATTGTAGACCCCTAATCACCTTGAGGGTTGAAATCAAATGTGGAAGTTTAAAGGATGAGTTCCTATAGGACTCTTTGGCCTTAGGACCGCTCTGCAGGTGGCTCTGGTCCAGTGAAGGGCTGACTTACACACACACTACACTTACACACTACACTTTCACACACCTCCTAAAACCACACCTATACCCAACTTGACCTCCTGACTCATGAAGGTGATTCACATGGATGGTCCTTAACCCCTAAGCCCTTGGCTGTGAGGGTTAGGAACAACATAGTGAATGCCTCGAGTGAGTCCCTTCATGGCTCATGTGGGCTTGATATGGCTTCATGGCTCAACAAAAATGATTTCATTCCAATTACATTTACCCAATCTTCAATTTTCCAAATTTTCAATTTTTGACCCCCGGGACCCCAATACCCTCCAAATAGCCAAAATGCCCCTCTTGACCCAAACATCCAAAAATTCAGAAAAATCCCCAAAAATTCCAGAAAATCCCAAATATTCCCAATTGTATTTTGTTCAACTACACCATGGGCCAATTTTGTCAATTTACCCCACTTTTGTCAAAATCCCCAATTTGACCCATTTTAACCCAAAGTGAACCCAATGTCAAACCAAACCTACCCAATTGACCCAAATTCTGGTCCAATTCAATTCTAAACTTCAATTCAACATCCCCAACACCAATCAAGACCAAATCCAAGCCCAATTTGATTGGCATTTGAATCCAATTTCACTTTTGACCTTAAAGCCCAACTTGGACCCATGACCCAAACTTAGCCCAAATTAACCCAATTCAACTGCAATTAACCCCAAATATTTTCTAAACCTTCCCTAACATCCCCACAAATAAAACCCTAACATAATTTGCCCAAAATTTTGACCCAAACCCCACTCAAATTCAACCCAAAACCAAAAAGCCCAATTTTGACCTAAACCCAAACTTAACCCAAATAGACCCAAACTCCAAAATCCAACCCCAACAAAAGTTGAAACATCTTTGAAACACTTCCATAAAAATTTCCCAACATTAATATTACATCAATTTCAACCCTAGCCCAACATTGGCCCAAATTAGCCCAATTTGACCTACATTGGCCCTTTACCAAATGAACCCAAATTCAACCCAATTCAAACCCAAACCACCTCAAATTTGTCTCAAATCATTCATGACACATCCCTAAACCAAACCCAACATTTATTTAACATGGCCCTTTGCAAAACTTTTCATCTAAAAGCCCATTTTGAAATATAAAAGCCCATTCCCTTAAACCATTTTAAAAGCCCACCTTTACCAAATTTTAAAAAAAAGCCCAAACCCATCCTAAAGCCCACACTACAATCTCATCTCATCCTCACTCAATTAATATCACTCCCTAAGTGCTAAATCCATCATGAAAATCAAACCAAAATGGTATTATGCCAAATCCCATCAAATAACCCCAAAATTTCCAAAAATTCCTAAAACCCTTTTCCATGAAAATTGACCAAACTCTTGGCAAGCCAAATGTAAGCCATGAAGCCACTCTTAAGCCACATGCAAGCCATGTGATTTGTTCACATGTGACCTTACCACATTTGGCAAAAGGAGGAGACCCTTTCCACACTCCCTTAAGGTGATTAACCATCTCCATGTCTCCCCAAAACCATGTTTAAATCTAATTGTACTTGGATTGTGACTTGACCCCACTAATCAAGCTGATCCAAATCACTTTCCCTTCAGCCTAAACCAAGCATTGGGTGGTGCACCTAGCCCAAAAGGATGGGTTGACCCATTTAGAGCCAAAATTGGCCTTCCCCCATGCCATTTTAATCCAAGCCTTTGACACATGGCATTGACCATCGCTACACAAAACCCCGACCCCGACCCACCCGAACTTGAGGGAGACCCTTGCTGCCGGCCGACCGCACTGGATCGCCGGAAAACACCATGGTCGAGACCTTGGGAGGAGCCAAATTTTGGAATTCCACCTTGCCGAGCCGCCTCACTCCAAATGGCCATTGCAACTGTTCTTCTCCTCACCAGAGCAGCTGATCCCAACCATTAAACCCCCCTGGGAGGCCCTCCAGCCTCTCCTATTTAAACCCCACCTCCTCTCGGCCAAGAGAGGTGCTGAACCAAACCTTACTGAAACCCTGCCAAAATTGCTCCAGACCACTCTCCACACTTAGAGCAATTGATCCCCAATGACAATTTGCCCTAATCCCCATCAACAGAGCCCAATTTCTCAGCCAAAATTCCACCCAAAACCAGGACATCTCCCAATTCTCCACTAAATTCAAATTAAACTCACCCACACCTACACAAGGTCAAGAGAAGGAGTTCCCCAGTGAAAGCCCCTCTCTGAGTCACCCATCCGTTCCGGACTCCAAGCTTTGTAATCGGCCGTGGTCGAAATCATACCGGACAATTCACCGGACCAAGGGACTTCATCTGAAGCTTGCTTGGACCCAATCGAAGGTGACACAACCCTCAGATTGAAGCCACACTTCTCTGAGCTAAGGTATGAGCTAACTCTTTATCCCGAGCCTCTGGAGATTGTCTATTTCAAATGCTTTAATTTCAATGCATGATCACCGTATAGATGTGTTCGTCTCTTCAAGAAGAATCCATAGAGCACAAGAACACGAAAATCCGTTGAGAAATGAGTGAGTTCTTAGGGTTTTAGTGTGGACGGCTCTCGGGTGAGAACGGCTGGGGACGATGAGCGGATGCCGTCCATTCAATACACGCGCGGACGGACGGCTTAGATTGGGTTGGATCGGCAGATGATATGCGGAAGGCGGGACTCGGGCTGCTGACTCAAACGGCAGCGTCGAATGGCAGCGCGACACGCGGCATTTCGGAGCTGCCGAGGATGGCGTGGCGCCGCGTGGATAAGTAGGAAATTAGGGTATTTTTTATTTATTTAATTCCCTAAACTTCAAAAATGCATAACTTTGTGTAGGAAAATCAGAAAAATAAAGTAAAAATACAATCTTGCTCAGTGAACAGAGGAGAATAATGTGGAAAAGAAATCATTTAATTTCATTGAATAGTTGATTTTTAATTATTTATTTACTCTCTGCACTATTTCAATTCTCCATGCATGTATACAATTCACCATGGCATGAGACCATAGGGCTTTTGAAGCCTCTGAATTTGGGGAGATTCCCTGAATTTTCCAAAGTCAGAGGCCATCCCTATGAAGAGTTATTGATTTTTTCAATTCTAGGTCACTATTCTGAGTATTTCAATTCCAATAATTAGCATGTTGTGAAATAAATTCTAGAAAAAATTGGTGATGTTTCCTATGACCATAGGACCCTAGGGAAAATAGGTTTTGAGTTAACTCACTTGTAATAACCCTAATTGGCTTAAACACCCAAAATGGGGCTTTAATTAATTAGAGCTAATCGTACATCAAATTGACTTGAAATCAATTCTCCACTGACCTTTAGAATCAGAGGAACCCACCGTAAAAGTTTGAAGTCAATTGGACTTGGTTAGCCCTATCAAATGGGTTGATTAAGCCATTTAGCCAAACTGAAACTTTAAAAATTCATAACTTTCAAAATACTTCTCAAAAATTCACCAAATTGGTTTTGGAGCCTCTCTGATATCAGGGGAATTTAAGAAAATTAAAATTGCATTTTTCTAAAAAAAATTGATTTTTTGCATTATTTTAATATTTTTAATAATTAAAAAAATAACAAAAATAATAAAATTCACCAAAATGTCACATTTTGATTTTTAATCACTTAGGAACAAACCCCATATTTTTCTTAAGTCTCTATGATGAGATATTAAATTTTAAATCCCTAAGGTAATTTTAAAATTAAAAAATGCATTTTCTAGCATTTCCACTAAAATAATTCTAATAAATCAATGAAAAATCAGAAAATTGTAAAAATTGGTTCTCTGGTTTCCTTGATATCAGAGAGATTTTTGAAAAATATAAAATTCATTTTTCAACCTTTATTTTATTTTTAAATTAATTAATACTTCAAAAATCAAAATAATTATAATAAAAAGAATATAATTCAAAAAATCACCAAAATTGGTCCAAGTGGTCCTCTAGTCATTAGGAATGTCCCATTATTTTCTTAGGGACAGAAACTTTCCCTTGGTCATGTTATTGAATTTTCCTTGAAAATCCCTATTTTCCACCAAAAATAATTACATAAATAAATTAAATACAGAAAAATCACATTTTCTCCTCCGATGTCTTGATTGATATATGAGTGAAGTCACATAAAAATTTCAAATTCATTTGACCTCAATTTAGTCGATTATGGAATTAGTAAGTTTAAAGGGCAAAATGGTAATTAAAATTTTAACTCATAATTAAAAATTTTAGGTTTAATTAAAAGGGTGGGTAAAATATTTGATATTAAGTTGATTTTGGATGTTTGAAACTTAGGCAATTAAAGGGTAGAAATCTACCAAACAATTTAAAAACAATTAAAATAAACCTTAATTAAATAATTAATTAAATTTGGAAGAATAATAAAAAATTGGAATTATTAAAATAGGGATACTATTAGGAAGAGATTTGTTCTTTAATTTAAGAATCCATAAATTAATCACCTCAATAATGTTTAATTCCTAATTAAAGTGATAATCCAAATTCAAAATTTAAAATGCTAAAAGACTTAATCATTAAATTAAATTAAAGTTAAAACATTTAAATTAAATCCTTTTAAAATTTCAATTAAATTAATACTTTAACAATTAAAATTAAATCATCCTTAAAGTATAAAAAATAAAATTAAATTTAAATTTAAATTAAATTACAATTAAAAATAAAATTAAATTAAAATTTAATTAAATTAAAATTTAAACTAAATTAAATTAAATTAAATTAAAATTTAAATTAAGTTAAATTAAATTAAATTAAATTTAATCACATTAAATTAAATTAATAAATTAAATTAAATTAAATTAAATAAAATTAAAATTAAAACTAAACTAAATTAAATTAAACTAAAATCAAATTAAATTAAATTGAATTAAATATAACATCACCTAAGACATAAATAATTCAAAATAAATCCAAAACAACTTGAACACTATTCCAAACTTAAACCCATTAATTGAAATTAAATTAAATCACAAATCACTTGAACATTAATTTGCCCTCAAAAGCTCTTATTGTCATAACTCCTAAACGGAGTATTAAGTGAAGTGTTACTTTACTCATAGGATATTCAAATGTCCTAGTTCACTGAGCAAGATAACAAAACTTGAACTCCTAGATGATTAATTCATTTGTATAATTAAATTCTCTTGGACTTAAAACAATCCTAGAGGTATTGAAAAGATGTTTAAGACTCATCTTAAGCACTTCCTCAATATGATAGGATATTTATAAGAATAATTGAACTTAATTGTTCTTTGATGAAGAAAATCGTCCTCAAACCAAAACACAAGAACCTAGACGTCATAGGAGATGACTAGCTATAGGATTAGGAACTTGGTAGAAAACCATAACCCTTCCCTTAGCTTTACCTAGTTTTACCTAGGAACTTGCTTTAAATGCTTAAATATTCTAAATTGTGTTTAAGTGCAGCTTGGGATGACGTGAAGACCCTCCAGGTACGCTTTCGTTTTATTGCAATTTATCTCCTTGCAATTTACTTTATTACAAATGCACTTTACTTTTCTTGCATGATAAACAACTGTTGCATGAAAACCCACACCTTTAGGATAGTCCCTAAAATTGAAACCAAAACTAAATTAAAAGTCTTTACAAGATAAAATTCACCGTCACAACATTTCAAAATATAAAACAACTCAAAATTTAATCACAAACGAACAACAAAACTACAACTACAACTAAATCAAAACGTCTTGTTGGATGATCGGGAATACCTCGGATGATGTAACCTACGTGTTGCTAACGGGATTTCCCACGGTCTAAATGAAAGTGTGGAACTCATTTAGTTGAGTTTAGCAAATTCATCTGGACTAAGTGAATCCGATAAAAATAACGATGCCGAAGGATGGAACAATGGGATCTTAACCGGTGTTGTTATAATCAACTTTAAGATTTGTTTTAATTAAAACATAAAAAGCACTTGGAAATTAAGACCTTCTCTAAACCAAAACACTTCTCTCATCTCTTGATTTATGATTTCTAAAACTAAACCTCTGCAACAACAACAAGGAGCTCGGAGCATCGTGGGCAGCACGGCCATCGTCATCGAGAAAACCCGAGTCTACTTCAACGAAAACTTTCTTAGAATTAAATAATCAAGCCATAGGACTTCGAGGTAGTTTGCCTAGTGCAGCATAAATCCTCAACTCTTCGTTAGGCATTTGCATTACAAATTAAGCCCTAACCGGTCTTAGGATTCCGAGGTAGTCGTCCGATACGACATAAACCCTCACATCTTTGAGGCTATTTGTGTGATCACATCATACGAATATAAGTCCTAATTAATTAAAATTGGCAAGATCAAAACATTAATAAACATTAGGGCATTCCTAAATTCAAGCCAAACAATAGGATAGTCGGGAAATTACTGAAGTTCGCTTCGAATATGTGATTTCTCCTACCTTTCTTCCTTTGAATTCCCAAAATAAAATGTTCCAAATTTGATCCATTCCCTATTGAAATTCCAAAATTCAATCCTCGAAAAACTTAAACTTTGAAATTCTTGAGAGCGGAACTACCGATTATTATCGAGAGTTTTCTTAGGTGATTCCCGTCACTTAAGATGTAATTAACTATAGGGCTTGCCCTTATAGGGAATTTTAAGAACCTGAGTAATATAAACCCTGTTTAATGTTTTTTTTTATATTAAGCAGGGAAACTTGTCGGCAAATAAAATGGTTTCGTAGACCAAACGGATGTCACAAACCCTTTTAGTTTATTTAATCGAGCCCCACCATCAAACAGTGTGCCTATTCTTCGGAATAGACACGCGGTTTGTGGTGCGGTGCTCGTTTATATAAACTATTCGAGATGTGAGATTAGTTTGATTTCATATCTTAAAATTTTTAAAATTATTTTTAAAATCAAAACACTACTTTCCAAATCATATATATATATATATATATGTAAATTAAATTAAAAATTCGCCGACAATTTCTGTAGGCGACCCCTTTTCAAAAATAAAACACATAACCTAAAAATATGCCGAAAACTTCTAGCGACTCCGCTGGGGACTAGTTCCTCTCTCCATTTTTAATCAGATAGTTCTGCTTTCAAAAATCGGTAATGTATCCATGTCCCTAGTGGATCAAACTACCCTTCTTTCCGTTGGAATACTATGTTCATTTCTACCTTGAACAAGTATAGCCAACATTCTCTCGGATTTAGGAGCCACTGTTTAGACGCCCCTAAACAGAGAGGTTCCGAGATCCTTTTACCTCATTTCTGAGGTGGGGTGGACCCCCAATAGGTATTAGTTTAGGAGCGGTCTTGCGGGTCGAGAAGTTTCTACAAGACTTTCTCTTCCTTTTCCAGCTTCCTAATCAATTCCTTTACCCTTCCTACAACTCTCCTTCTTTTAATAATTCTCCGTCCTAACGAACAAATCTTTTCGAAAAACAATTATCTAAATAAATTTTCTTTTAATACCACAAATACATTAAGATAAACAGAAATGTGTTCGGACTCTTTCTTTTTCGTCATGAGTTTTACGACAAGAGGAAGCACAATTCGGGGACTAACACTTGGAATCCGCCTCGCGTAAATGGAAGCCCCAAACTCGATCTTCTCCTTCATCAACGGACCTGGACTCGGTCGTTTTCAAGGACGAATCGCCTAATAATGGAATCATTCGATTCGGACAAGGATTCGGGGACACCGACATCAAAATCCCCGACGTCACTCTCTTTTCACTCACAAGCAAAGTACTCGAAACTGAGAAGACGTTGATTGAGTTTAACCTCAAGTCAACTAATGAATTCCCTCCTCTGCAAAAGATTCCAGCTGAGAGGAGTACTGTTGTTCGCAGAAGGACTGTTGTTGCTACTCCCACCGGTCTAGTTGTCTCTGCACCTACCCCGGCTTCTGCCAGGATAAAGGGGAAGGAAATTCAGAACTGTGATGAACCTGTGGAGGGTACAGATCTTCTTGTGACACCTTCCGTTTTTGAAATCGGGTCCAGCTCGAGAATTCCACCACTGACATGGACTCAGAGGAGGAACAGAAGTAGAAGGATTGCTAGAGAAACCGCAGCTACCGAAGTTGCTTTCTTGGAGGAAATCCCGAACCGCCCGAGTATACACCGCCGCTCGAATACATACCACTTTTGGGAGGAAGTAGGTTCCATCCCCTCTCCACCGCAGAGGACGAGGAAAATGTCCGCAAGATTGCTTCGCATTGCCTCGACCCGCATATTACAACGACGGCCGTAAGAAAAGAGCTAGAATTACGCCATTTGCTCGACTGCAGACCCTGATAGAGAAGTTAGCAAAGAAAGAAAAATGCCCTGTATCGGAGATTTTAAGAAGGATAGGGCGGGTGCCGGCCAAATCCCATCTTAGGCCGCGAATAGAACCTGCTATCACTGCAGAAAAGCCGAATAAGAAAATGAAAGCTAGTCCACCTGTCGTTGTTTCAGGACTACAAATTAGGGAGGATACCACCTTCCAGCATTTGGCTGACAAACCATCCGGTCCTAGACCTTCTGCTGCTAGAAGAATGGTGTGGCATCCCACTACCGGACAATTAAGATTAAAACAACAACCTGAGAAGGAAAGTCTCGTCAGGAGACTTGAGTCCGAAGAAAGCACTACCGCAATGAAGGGGAATCATGAGAAGGAAACTCGACGACTATCGCATGACAACCGCAAGGATGTACGTAAAAGACCACTAGAAGATGCTATGGAAAAGCTAAGAACTGATATTCAGCGATTAGCAAGAGAAAGAGAAGAAAAATTCGGAGATGAAGTCGACTCGTCAGAGTTCATGGATGATGAATATGCAGAAATTAACATGGTTGAAACACGAGCTTCGTCAGCTTCACAAGGTGTTCCTGCAGCCGCAGAAAGAGAGGAGCCGGAAGTGATGAGGATACAACTTCAAGAGAAAGATGATACGATCTCCCAAATGGCAAAGAGGATGAAGAGATGGTTGCGGCTCTAGCCACTCTCCGCAGTCGGGTTCAACCCCAAAGAGAAACACCCCCGAAGTTATTCACATTGTAGACGGAGGAAAGGAGATTACATCCGTCAACGGGGATGATCGGCTAAAAAGGATGCAATATAAAGCATGATTCCGGAAAAGGATATCAAGAGCATGGTGGAACAGCAGGTGCGAGAAGCCTTGGCACAATCAAAGAGCGGGACATCCATTCGGACGGGTAGACCTTACCCGAAGAATTCGACGTTGTCCAATATCTGAAAGGCTTCGTACCACCTCTGTTCAAGACCTTTGATGGAACCGGAAACCCTCGGCAGCATGTTGCACATTTTCGTGCCAGTTGTTGCAATGCCGGCGGAAGTGATGCCTTACTCTTCCGACAATTTGTTAGCAGCCTGTCAGGGATCGCCTTTGATTGGTATGCGGAATTACCGAACGGTTCGGTGAAGACATTTTCAGAATTAGAGAACCTCGTCATCAAGAGATTTGCCGGAGCTCAACACCACATCACTATAGGTGATTTAGTGGTAGAGAAGCAGAAGCCGAACGAAACTTTGGTGGACTACATACTTCGATGAAGGAATCTAAGTATGAAGTGTGAGTCACAGCTACAAGAACGAAGCATGCGATCGACATTTAACTTAAGAGCATTCATGGCCCGATAGCACTTCTCCTCAAGGGATTTACTATTAAAACTTTCGAGAAGTTGTTAAGCAAGGCCGGAAGCTTGCAAGAGGAGGCGAAGCAATTAAGTTTCACCGACAAAACAGATAAACAGAAGCCCGTGAAAACTTTTGAAAAGAAGTCTTGGATCGTCGCAGCAGTCGATAAAGGCAAGCAGCCAATACGAATACCGTCAGAACGGCCGCAACAGAATTCAACGAGTGACTCCAGCAACCCCGACCCAACTATCAGTCATCTCAACAGTATGAACAACCGCCTCGTCCACAACGTACGTTAAGGGAGCTTCTGAGCAGGGAGTATCCGTTCAAGAATGAGGCAGTGCCGAAAATGTTCCGCAGTCTGATGAAGACTCCAGATTTCCAATTGCCAGAGCCTAAGAGACCAGAAGAAGTCGACAAGAAAGGTGATCCCAACTTTTGCCCTTACCACCGGATGCTTGGGCACAAGATAGAAGATTGTATTACCTTCAAAAGTTGGCTCAACGACAATCTTCGAAAAGGGAATACGATCCCGAAGGAATACATGAAGGAACCCCGTAAAGGAGGTTCCGTCAATGTTATCTCGACGGATCTCATTGTTCTGATAGATCCCTATGCGACTGATGATGGATGGACTACCGCTTGGACAAAGTCTTCGAAGAAGATTTTGGATCGCATCCAAACCACTTCAGTGCGAGCCTCAATTCAGAGTTCGAAACCTGTCAAGTCGGCACTATCACTTAAGATAAAAGAACCACCTCAACAAGAGACAATTGAAGAAAAGAAGAATATTGATGAAGAAGAGAAGACCAAGGCTCCTGAGGCTTGCCTAGGGGCTGCTTATCCTAGGACGGTTGTTTCCGATTCGGGGGAGAAATCCCTCTAACCTCTGACTCTGTATGATTATCTGCTCACTCCGGTGGGATCTTATAATTATAAGGGTTATGGCGTTGGCTACGTTTTGACTATTTCTAACAATTACGTAACTACCGACAACCAACCTAATCCGGACGTCGATTCCGATACAAATAACAATTCTCAAATCATACACAATCTCGACGATCACAATGACAAAGAAGACATCTACCAAGGAGGCTACGAGAGTTCAACAAACAACGAATCTATTTGCGAGTTCCGAGGAGCTCCAGTCACAATAGAGTTAGAGCCTTCAGACTCCGAAGCTAATCCAGAAGAACCTATGATTCCGATTCAGAAGGAGACACCAGCAAACTCAATACTAGATTCAGAAGAAATCACAGAAGTCAACTTAAGAAGTGGAAGAGTTCTACCTCCGAGAATGGGTCTAAAGGACAAAGGAAAGCAGGTGGTTGTTCAAGAAGAACCAACCCCGGCAGAAGAAATGCCCATTCGGGAAGAAATCGAGACACATGAAAATAAAGTGGACTACAATGTGCTAGCCCATCTTAGGAAACTACCAGCCAAACTGAGCATCTACGATGCTCTCATCTTATCAAAGGAGATGAGAGAAGCTCTGATCAAGGCCTTACTTGATCCAGAAATTTGCTTAGCTCAAATGACCGGAGATTCCTTAGACGAGGTTTGCTCATTAAAGGAACAGCGAGGTGTTACCTTCACGGACAATGACCTACTACTTGGGACGTGCGGACCACAACCGACCGTTGTACATTTCGATTACAATTGGGAAGTTTACACTCTCCGCAGTATTGGTGGATCCAGGAGCATCAATCAATATAATGAATCTTCGAACGCTAGCATACTTGGAAATTAATGCTCGCGAGCTCGAGGCGGACAAAATGTTATTAAGAGGATTCAACCAGAAAGGAGAATGAGCCCTCGGATCAATAACACTGCTAATGAAGACCGGTGACTTAGCAAAGACAACCGTGAAATTTCACATAATCGATTCAGAAACGTCATTCAACGCTCTGTTGGGCCGACCATGGATACATGAAAACTGGATGGTACCATCATCTCTACATCAGTGCATCAAAGGTGACTTACAACCATTCTCCGTACATGAAATTGGAATCCATGAAGATGCAGCTTATTACGCACCCCCGAAGAAAACAATCATCTCCGGAGATACCATAACGAATGAAGCAAAGGAAGTTCGGGACGACGAAGAGCCCGAAGTTCTGAGTCCAACGATCACTCACCACTCCCTTACAGCCGAGATGGTGAAGGTTTCTCCACAACTCGCATCCGAGGTCGAGGCCGAGGACGAGGTCGTGGCGTAGACGTTAGGACAGTTGGACGGAGGAAACCGACCATCAATGTTAATCGGGAAGATAGTTACGAAGAAGAAAAAGAAATCAAGCAAGAAGCAGCAACAATAAGTCGAAAGAAGCCGCAATTCAGGATCTCTCTCAAAGATGAAAAGAACGAAGAATATAAATCGATGTACGAGAAGATTAACCACTATGTACATACTATGACCCTGACCCCGATCCATTCTAATAAGATCGAGGGTATGGTGGTCAAAGAGGTACGTAGCGGCGGTGCAAAGCCCATCAAATTCTACCGTGGGGCTCCTTCCTCCAAAACTCGAAAATAATGTACAACTTGAAGACGCTACTTCATCGAATTAATGGAATTACCCGTTGAGTGGTACTCTCCTTGTGTTCAAAATTTAATTCGGCGTGGTTTCTTACCTCGACAATGGACAAAAGTTCAATCACAACATTTTGAAAAATTATGGAATAACTCCGGTCGTCCACCCAATTCAAGGCATGGTCTCGGATTCGGCACGTAGGATCGGTCGACGATATCGAATTTTGCTTGGTTGTAACTTGCGAGTCTAATGAAAACTGCATGGAAGCTACAGAAGAACTTGAAGATTTACAAATTGGAAATGCTCCACCAAAGTTCGAAGAAGAGATCAAATCTACAATAGATGAGTTAACGGAAGTTAACATAGGTACTAGCGAAGAGCCCAGACCTACCTTTGTTAGCTCCTTACTCAATAAAGAAGACTCTGAAGAAATAATCAAGTTATTAATGGAATTTAAAGATTGTTTTGCTTGGAGCTACGATGAGATGCCGGGATTAGCTCCGGAGGTCGCGATCCATAAGCTAGGAGTGGATCCTACTGCTCCAGATCGGACAAGTTTCCGAAGAATGCGTCTAGATATCGAACAACAAGTCATAGCCGAAGTTAAAAAGCTAATAGACGCTAAATTTGTCCGTGAAGAACAATACCCGACTTGGTTAGCCAATGTGGTACCGATCGGGAAGAAGAATGGTCGGATCGAATTTGTGTGGATTTCGGAGATTTAAACAAGGCATGTTCAAAAGATGAAATCCCTCTACCGATCCCGGAATTAATGATCGACATTGCTTCAACACATGAAATATTCTCATTCATGGATGGATCTTCGGGATACAACCGGATAAAAATGGCTCCAGAAGATGGAAAACTTACAAGCATTCGAACGCCGATCGGAGTATATTGCTACACAGTGATGCCATTCGGATCGAAGAACGCAGAGCAACCTACCAAAGAGCGATGACAAGAATTTTTGATGATCTCATCCACAATCAAGTCAAATGTTACGTGGATGATGTGGTCATCAAAAGCAAAGTAAAGGAAAACCACTTCGTATGATTCGAGAATTGTTTTCAAACGATTAAGACAATTTAACCTTAAGATGAATCCCTTAAAATGCGCCTTCACCTCCGGGAAGTTCTTAGGATTCGTTGTCCGACATCGTGGAATTGAAATCGACCCGAAAAAGATTAAAGCTATCTTAGAAATGCCACCTCCCAGAACCTTAAAACAACTACGATCTTTTCAAGGGAAGTTGGCATATCTTCAACGCTTTATCTCGAACTTGTCAGGTAGGTGTCAGCCTTTCTCGGCATTAGTTAAAAAGGACGCCAAATTAATTTGGGAAGAGAAATGCCAGAGGGCCTTCGAGGACATTAAACAATATTTAATGACACATCTTGTCTTAGCAGTCCCAGTCTCAGGTAGACCGTTGATACTTTATACTGCGGCTTTAGACGACTCTCTCGGAGCCCTGTTAGCCTAGGTCAATGATGAGGGTAAAGAAAATGCTCTTTACTACCTAAGTCGTCGTTTACTTCCAACGGAAATAAAGTATCCCACAATTGAAAAGCACTGTTTGGCCCTGATCTTCACCGCTCAAAAGCTCAGGCACTACATGCTTTCTCATAAGGTCAACCTTATCTCGAAATTTAATCCATTGCAATACCTGATGACCCGCCCAACGCTTTCTGGCAGACTTGCCAGGTGGTCAATGATATTATTGCAATTCGATATAACTTTTGTGCCTCTTCGTGCCGTAAAGGGACAAGTCCTAGCAGACTTCCTCGCAACGACACCCTTTCGCGGCAGAATCTCCTCTCAATGACGACTTGCTAGATGAACAAATAATGAGCTTAGAAGACCCCGATGATCGACGTTGGGAATTATATTTCGATGGAGCATCTTCAGCAAACAAAGACGAAGAATCGCAAGTGATAGTGCCGGTAAGGCGGGAATCGACTAATCTTTATAACACCGGAGCGGGGGATGTTAAGATACTCCTAGCACTTAACAGAGCCGTGTACAAACAACGAAGCAGAATACGAAGCTCTCGTAACAGGACTGGAATTAACTATTCAAATGGGGATAACGAACATCAACATCTACGGGGATTCGCAATTACTCATTCAACAGATCGCCGGACAGTACAGAATTTTAAAGCCAAGACTCGAGCAATACTTCCAGTATGCCATACAGTTGTTGGAATAGATTCCGAATGCAACGATCTACAAAATTCCCAGAAAAGAAAACGCTTTAGCAGATGCGTTAGCCCGCCTCGTAAAAGAATTTGCCTGCTTGCAAGATGAATCAGTGGAAGTGTCAGCTCACGGACGTCGAGTCCTATCACGACTCGATATAGCACACAATACACAAATCGAAAAAGAAGAAGAATCGATTGCAACGATGACGTAAAAACACAGAAGATTGGCGATAGCCATTAATAGACTATCTGCAAACAGGAAAATTACCGGACGATAAGTCATTAGCCCATCAGATCAAGAAAAAAACTCTGCCCTACGCATTAATAAATAACACGTTATACAGAAGGTCTTTCGATTAAATGTGGCTAAGGTGCCTAAGCGGGTCCGAGGCCCGTGAAATTGTTAAAGAGGTGCATTCAGGATCTGTGGCGCTCACCAGTCGGGTCCAAAGATGAAAATAAAAATTAAAAGACTAGGGTACTACCGGCCCTCGATGATGACCGACCGCATGAAAATCGCCAAGAGCCGTCACCAATGCCAAGTGCACGGAGTGGTTCTACACCAACCTCCAAATGTGCTACATCCGACAATTGCGTCGTGGCCATTTAAATGTTGGGGCACGTAAATAGTGGGTCCAATAGAACCACCATCTTCAAAAGGACATCGCTTCATTCTTGCGGCTACAGATTACTTTTCCAAGTGGGCAGTAGCGTCCCACTCGGAGAAGTGAAAGCACACTACGTGCTACGCTTTTCAAGAACCAAGTTATCTACCGTTTCGGAGTGCCGCGCAGATCATCTCGGATAATGGGCCGCATTCGAAGCACGCAAATCAACAATTTTGTCGGGAGACACGGAATCGATCGGCGGTATTCAACAATTTACTACCCAAGAGCAAATGGCCCGGCCGAGGCTTTTAATAAAACTCTCGTTCAAATTTTAAAGAAAACTTTGGATGATAATAAGAGAAATTGGCACGAGAAGTAATTAGAAGCCTTATGGGCCTACCGACAACCTTCGAACTCCTACTCAAGCTACACCTTACGCTCCGGTGTATGGGTCTCGAGCAGATGTTACCCTTAGAGGTCCAGCCTTCCTTCACTCGGAATTGCAGTTGCAAACAAAATCACGACGAAGAGAATGCCAAATTACGACTAGAGGAATTGGAAAGCCTGGAAGTGAAAAGACTTGCAGCGCAGCAGAATTTAGAACTATACCAAGCTAAGATGGTTCAAGCCCATGACAGACTGGTCTGCCCAAGAACCTTCAAAGTTGGTGATTTAGTTCTCGTTCTCAAGAGACCTATCCTTGCACACCGCAAGATAGAAGGAAAATTTGAACCCACTTGGGAAGGGTCGTTTGTGGTCGAGGCGCGCCTACTCAGGAGGCTCCTATCGCCTAGTGAATTGCCAAGGAGAACGACATATGCTTCCGATCAATGGACGATACTTGAAAAAGTATTACACTACCTGATGTTTCGAAGGAATGAATTTTTCATCCCTAGAAGCACGGGTGAAGTAATTACTTATGACTGGGTCCGAACCCAAAAATAATAAAAAATGTGCTAAAATAAATAAAGTCATGATAATAAAGTCTTCCTTGTTTTCTCTTACATATCAAAATCTTTTTTCTAATCTTTTCCCACTTCATTCCTGTTGAATTTAAAAATACAAAAATAAATAATAAAAAAAAGAGGAAAAAAAAAAAGAAAACTCTGTCTCTAATAAACATTTTCTTAATGTTCTTGTTCTTAGTACAGCCCCTGATCCTTTTCCTTGTCTTTTCGCAGGGAAATGTCGAACGGGCGGTTGGTCCTGAACTTTAGAAATGGCGTAAGCCTCGCACTCGACGAGAAGAGGGTGAAAGATGGAGCGATAATAGAGATCGACTCGTACTTCGCACCAGCGAGCTCGCAATATGAGGAAGGTGACCGGGTCCCGGCTGACCGAGAGGAACCGCCCGGCCGACGATAATGAAAGTGGGTGGCCCAAGCCACCAATCCAAAGAAGAAGAAAAGGAAAAAAACACCGAGGAGGACAAGAGAATCAAATCCGTAGTCGCTACGACAGAGGGCGAGCTTGTCGCCGCCGCGCCTACGTAAATTCGTGAAGTACGAAGGGCTACTCTCACAACGAACTCAGCGAAGAAATAAAAATCACCGTATCCGCAAGATGTTAACTAAACTAGCAGACAGATCGAACGATGAGGCGATCAGCTACTACCGGTGCATATACTTCAAGGATACCGGTTCGCTAGGAACCCGAAGAAAGGAGGCCGACTCCGAGGACAACGGAAGAACCCGTGGAAATCTCGAGAAGATCGAATAATGAAGGCTACCACGCCACCGGATAAAGCCACCGCAATGCATAACCTTGTTGCGGAGCAACCCCGGAGGATGTCCCGACCGAGACCATCCCCGAGGAGCCGAGGTATGTAGGAGAACGCGAAGGGATCGAGCCATATATCCCACAAGACGTCACTGTGCCTCGCCATTTGCAGATTATTCCGGAATACGAGCTAGAAAGAATGCGGAATGTCGAGAAGCAAACTTTTGAATACTTCGAGAGAATCGAGGCGAAGGATCAATATACTAGAAGGCCTCGATCTACATACGTGACGTGTTCTCGAATATGAACAACAACAAATCGTGGATCGCATCCGGGATTTGAAAAGAATGGGTCGAGCGAGCCGCCTAAGAGAAAACACTTACTCGGAACCCCGGAGATGGATGCCAGGGAAAGGAAGAATTACAATACAATGTGGATGCTGCTACAACTTTGCAGATGACAGGAAGGGAAACCCACCGGGGATACTCCGTCATGGCAAGGTAGATCCAATGCCATTAGTCATCAAAAGGATGGTAAAGAGAATGATAACATGGAGGGTACCGCCGCAGATTGCATACCCAACGGTTGCATCATTAACATTTACAAGAAGGGTGATCGCATACCCCCGCACATAGGTCACCACGACTTTGTCGGACCTTTCGCACAGCTTTCTTTTCTGAACGAGTGTAATATCATGTTCGGATCTGACCTCCGGATAGCAGGCCCAGGTGAGTTCTGAGGGCCAGTAAAGATACCATTACCGATAGGTTTCGTCATGATACTAAAGGGCAACGAAGCAGACGTCACTAAACATTGCATACCGGGAGTACCAATGAAGCGGATCTCGCTTACTTTCGAAGGATGGATGACGGAAAGCACCTTACCACTTCCAGCCGTACCCGTAGCTAGAGAGCCTCCGGCCTTACGAGCTGTGAGTTACATGGAAAATATCACACCTCCAACGTACATCCATATGACATCCTTGCCAAGGATGGCTTGGAAGGTGATGTTATTGACCATGTACCCCACTATTCAGACATGGATTTTTGACAGATGCCTTTTTGGATGGATCGACAAAGATCATACATAGTCCGTTTTGAGTCTACATGGATTGTATGAGATGTATTCCAGATCGAGTTGTATGATGTATGTTCAACATGATTGGAATGAAAGTGACCATGTCATATTTTTGGCCTTCACCTCTTTTGTGCAAGTTGACTGGGAAATGCCATTAAAGTTAAATGAACTTCGAACAAAGAACAGAAAAGAAACAAAAGAATAAAAGAAAACTTTCCTTAAAAATCTAAAAAATGATGAACGCCAAATTCACATGAACATTAAATGAACGATAAAGCAAATTTGAATTGTTAAAGGACAAACAAAATGAACACAAATTTCAAATCAAATCTCAATCGAATTCAAATTCAACTTTCCAGATTTCAAATCAAATCTCAATCGAATTCAAATTCAACTTTGCAGATCTCAAATCAAATCTCAATCGAATTCAAATTCAACCTTCTAGATCTCAAATCAAATCTCAATCGAATTCAAATTCAACTTTCCAGATCTCGAATCAAATCTCAATCGAATTCAAATTCAACCTTCCAGATCTCAAATAAAATTTCAATCAAATTCAAACTCAACCTTCCAAATCTGAAATCCAATCCCTTCTACTCTCTCCCTTGTTTGGGATGGAAGCGGTCGATTCCATTGACGTGAAGCCACGAGGTTTTCGATTTGGATCTAGTGGCGAGGAATTGTATCCAATCCAAACCAGCAACTTTCGATCAACTTTTTTTTGAATGGGATATGTAGCATCTACATATTCCCTCTTAATTTGTTTCTTTCCAAAAAAATCTTTTACAACTTCCATGAAATTCTCGAAACACCAAAATTCCACACTTTTCAAATCAACACTACAAATCTTTGCAAAATCAATTACCATACATCAAAATCAAATTCTTGGGGTTGAGGATTTTTCGTCCGAGACTGCATTGCTTTAGGTTTCATCCCTATCGCAATGAAATACATCAAAATCAAATTCTTGGGGTTGAGGATTTTACATCCGAGACTGCATTGCTTTAGGTTCCTTCCCTATCGCAATGAAATACATCAAAATCAAATTTTTGGGGTTGAGGATTTTACATCCGAGACTGCATTGCTTTAGGTTCTTTCCCTATCGCAATGAAATACATCAAAATCAAACTTTTGGGGTTGAGGATTTTACATCCGAGACTGCATTGCTTTAGGTTCCTTCCCTATCGCAATGAAATACATCAAAATAAAATTTTTGGGGTTGAGGATTTTACATCCGAGACTGCATTGCTTTAGGTTCTTTCCCTTTCGCAATGAAATACATCAAAATCAAACTTTTGGGGTTGAGGATTTTACATCCGAGACTGCATTGCTTTAGGTTCTTTCCCTATCGCAATGAAATACATCAAAATCAAATTCTTGGGGTTGAGGATTTTACATCCGAGACGACGATTGCTTTAGGTTCCTTCCCTATCTCAATGAAATACATCAAAATCAAACTTTTGGGGTTAAGGATTTTACATCCGAGACCGCATTGCTTTAGGTTCCTTCCCTATCGCAATGAAATACATCAAAATCAAATTCTTGGGGTTGAGGATTTTATATCCGAGATCGCATTGAATTTAGGTTCTTTCCTATCGCAATGAAATACATCAAAATCAAATTCTTGGGGTTGAGGATTTTACATCCGAAACCGCATTTCTTTAGGTTCTTTCCCTATCGCAATGAAATACATCAAAATCAAATTCTTGGGGTTGAGGATTTTACATCCGAGATCGCATTGCTTTAGGTTCTTTCCCTATCGTAATGAAATACATCAAAATCAAATTCTTAGTGGTCGAGGATTTTACATCCGAAGACTGCATTGCTTTAGGTTCCTTCCCTATCGCAATGAAATACATCAAAATCAAATTCTTGGGGTTGAGGATTTTACATCCGAGACTCGCATTGCTTTAGGTTCCTTCCCTATCGCAATGAAATACATCAAAATCAAATTTTTGGGGTCGAGGATTTTACATCCGATACTCGCATTGCTTTAGGTTCTTTCCCTATCGCAATGAAATACATCAAAATCAAACTTTTGGGGTCGAGGATTTTACATCCGAGACTCGCATTTCTTTAGGTTCTTTCCCTATCGCAATGGAATACATCAAAATCAAATTTTTGGGGTTGAGGATTTTACATCTGATACTGCATTGCTTTAGGTTCTTTCCCTATCACAATGAAATACATCAAAATCAAACTTTTGAGGTTAAGGATTTTACATCCAATACCGCATTGCTTTAGATTCTCTCCTTATTGCAATGAAGCACACCAAATCAAGCTGTTGAGGTTAAGGATTTTACATCCAATACCGCATTGCTCTGAGTTCTTTCCTCATTGTAATGGTTCAATCCAATCAATTCAAATTTTTGAGGTTGAAGATGTTACATCTAAAACCACAAAATTTCAATTTTCATTTCAAGTTCAAATCCCTTCAAATTAATTTTAACAAAACTTCAATCTAAATTGAAACTCAAACTAAAATCTGAGCTCACACATCCAAAACTTGAACCTGAAACAAAATGAAATCTAAATCAAAATTCCCCGCATCATGTGATTTGGGATTCACCTCCTTTTCCTTTCCCAGCCGAGAGTTCAGGAATCTCCAGTCTCAGAGATATACTTGACACTCCCCAGCGGAAACTCTTCTACTCGGTCCCAAGTTTGTCACTTGGACTTTTGTGTTGGTTTTGTTGATCGCTTCGGTCAATGCCAATACGCGCGGTGTGCTTGGTTAGCACACCACACCTATTGGGGGTCCATTTGTTGACCTCATTTTTGATGAGGTCTTCTCTTCTTCTTTTTAGTACTAAGGATCTAGCCTTAGGCGTTTCCTTTGACTATCCTAGAGGATTAGAATCGGGACCCACCACTTAGAAATTCAAACCACTTCTTAACTCCCTGCAAACTCCACAAACTTGATTGTAGACCCCTAATCACATAGAGGGTTGAAATCAAATGTGGAAGTTTAAAGGATGAGTTCCTATAGGACTCTTTGGCCTTAGGACTGCCCTGGGTGGCCTGGTCTGGTGAAGGGCTGACTTACACACATACTAAACTTACACACTACACTTTCACACACCTCCTAAAACCACACCTATACCCAACTTGACCTCCTGACTCATGAAGGTGATTCACATGGATGGTCCTTAACCCCTAAGCCCTTAGCTAAGAGGGTTAGGAACAACATCGTGAATGCCTCGAGTGAGTCCATTTATGGCTCATGTGGGCTTGATATGGTTTCATGACTCAACAAAAATGATTTCATTCCACTTACATTTACCCAATCTTCAATTTTCCAAATTTTCAATTTTTGACCCCCGGGACCCCAATACCCTCCAAATACCCAAAATGCCCCTCTTGACCCAAAAATCCAAAAATTTAGAAAAATCCCAGAAAATTTCAGAAAATCTCAAATATTCCAAATTTCATTTTGTTCAACTACACCATGGGCCAATTTTGTCAATTTACCCCACTTTTGTCAAAATCCCCAATTTGACTCATTTTAACCCAAAGTGAACCCAATGTCAAACCAAACCTACCCAATTGACCCAAATTCTGGTCCAATTCAATTCTAAACTTCAATTCAACATCCCCAACACCAATCTAGACCAAATCCAAGCCCAATTTGATTGGTATTTGAATCCAATTTCACTTTTGACCTTAAAGCCCAACTTGGACCCATGACCCAAACTTAGCCCAAATTAACCCAATTCAACTGCAATTAACCCCAAATCTTTTCTAAACCTTCCCTAACATCCCCACAAATAAAACCCTAACATAATTTGCCCAAAATTTGGACCCAAACCCCACTCAAATTTAACCCAGAACTAAAAAGCCGAATTTTGACCTAAACCCAAACTTAACCCAAATAGACCCAAACTCCAAAATCCAACCCCAACAAAAGTTGAAACCTCTTTGAAACACTCCCATAAAAATTTCCCAACATTAATTTTACATCAATTTCAACCCTAGCCCAACATTGGCCCAAATTAGCCCAATTTGACCTACATTGGCCCTTTACCAAATGAACCCAAATTCAACCCAATTCAAACCCAAACCACGTCAAATTTGTCTCAAATCATTCATGACACATCCCTAAACCAAACCCAACATTTATTTAACATGGCCCTTTGCAAAAATTTTCATCTAAAAGCCCATTTTGAAATATAAAAGCCCATTCCCTTAAACCATTTTAAAAGCCCACCTTTACCAAATTTAAAAAAAAAAGCCCAAACCCATCCTAAAGCCCACACTACAATCTCATCTCATCCTCACTCAATTAATATCACTCCCTAAGTGCTAAATCCATCATGAAAATCAAACCAAAATGGTATTATGCCAAATCCCATCAAATAACCCCAAAATTTCCAAAAATTCCTAAAACCCTTTTCCATGAAAATTGACCAAACTCTTGGCAAGCCAAATGTAAGCCATGAAGCCAGTCTTAAGCCACATGCAAGCCATGTGAGTTATTCACATGTGACCTTACCACATTGGGCAAAAGGAGGAGACCCTTTCCACACTCCCTTAAGTTGATTAACCATCTCCATGTCTCCCCAAAACCATGTTTAAATCTAATTGTACTTGGATTGTGACTTGACCCCACTAATCAAGCTGATCCAAATCACTTTCCCTTCAGCCTAAACCAAGCATTGGGTGGTGCACCTAGCCCAAAAAGATGGGTTGACCCATTTAGAGCCAAAATTGGCCTTCCCCCATGCCATTTTAATCCAAGCCTTTGACACATGGCATTGGCCAATTGCCTACACAAAACCCCAGCCCTGACCCACCTGAACTTGAGGGTGACCCTTGCCTGCCGGCCAGCCGCCTGGATCGCCGGAAAACACCATGGCCGAGACCTTGGGAGGAGCCAAATTTTGGAATTCCACCTCGTCGAGCCGCCTCACTCCAAATGGCCATCGCAGCTTGTTCTTCTCCTCACCGGAGCAGCTCGATCCCAACCATTAAACCCCCTCGGGAGGCCCTCCAGGCCTCTCCTATTTAAACCCCACCTCCTCTCGGCCAAGAGAGGTGCCGAACCAAACCTTATCGAAACCCCTGCCAAAATTGCTCCAGACCACTCTCCACACTTAGAGCAATTGATCCCCAGTGACAATTTGCCCTAATCCCCATCAACAGAGCCCAATTTCTCAGCCAAAATTCCACCCAAAACCAGGACATCTCCCAATTCTCCACTAAATTCAAATTAAACTCACCCACACCTGCACAAGGTCAAGGGAAGGAGTTCCCCAGTGAAAGCCCCCTCTTTAGGCCACCCATCTGTTCCAGACTCCAAGCTTTGTAATCGAGCGTGGTCGAAATCATACCGGACAATTCACTCGGACCAAGGGTCTTCATCTGAAGCTTGCTTGGACCCAATCGAAGGTGACACAACCCTCAGATTGAAGCCACACTTCTCTGAGCTAAGGTATGAGCTAACTCTTTATCCCGAGCCTCTGGAGATTGTCTATTTCAAATGCTTTAATATCAATGCATCATCACCGTATAGATGTGTTCGTCTCTTCAAGACGAATCCATAGAGCACAAGAACACGAAAATCCGTTGAGAAATGAGTGAGTTCTTAGGGTTTTAGTGTGGACGGCTCTCGGGTGAGAACAAATGTGGGACGATGAGCGGATGCCGTCCATTCAATACACGCGCGGACGGACGGCTCGTATCGGGTCGGATCGGCAAATGATACGCGAAGGCGGGACCCGGGCTGCTGACTCAAACGGCGGTGTCGAATGGCAGCGCGACACGCGGCATTTCGGAGCTGCTGAGGATGGCGTGGCGCCGCATGGATAAGTAGGAAATTAGGGTATTTTTTATTTATTTAATTCCCTAAACTTCAAAAATGCATAACTTTGTGTAGGAAAATCAGAAATAAAAAATAAAAATACCCTCTTGCTTAGTGAACAGAGGAGAATAATGTGGAAAAGAAATCATTTAATTTCATTGAATAGTTGATTTTTAATTATTTATTTACTCTCTGCACTATTTCAATTCTCCATGCATGTATACAATTCACCATGGCATGAGACCATAGGACTTTTGAAGCCTCTGAATTTGGGGACATTCCCTGAATTTTCCAAAGTCAGAGGCCATCCCTATGAAGAGTTATTGATTTTTTCAATTCTAGGTCACTATTCTGAGTATTTCAATTCCAATAATTAGCATGTTGTGAAATAAATTCTAAGAAAATTTGGTGATGTTTCCTATGACCAGAGGACCCTAGGGAAAATAGGTTTTGAGTTAACTCACTTGTAATAACCCTAATTGGCTTAAACACCCAAAATGGGGCTTTAATTAATTAGAGCTAATCATAAATCAAATTGACTTGAAATCAATTCTCCACTGACCTTTAGGATCAGAAGAACCCACCATAAAAGTTTGATGTCAATTGGACTTGGTTAGCCCTATCAAATGGGTTGATTAAGTCATTTAGCCAAACTTAAACTATAAAAATTCATAACTTTCAAAATACATCTAAAAAATTCACCAAATTGGTTTTGGAGCCTCTCTAATATCAGGTAAATTTAAGAAAATTAAAATTGTAATTTTCTAAAAAAGTTGATTTTTGCATTATTTTAATATTTTTAATAATTAAAAAAATAACAAAAATCACAAAAATAATAAAATTCACCAAAATGTCACATTTTGAATTTTAATCACTTAGGAACAAACCCCATATTTTTCTTAAGTCTCTATGATGAGATATTAAATTTTAAAGCCCTAAGGTAATTTTAAAATTAAAAAATGCATTTTCTAGCATTTCCACTAAAATAATTCTAATAAATCAAAGAAAAATCAGAAAATTGTAAAAATTGGTTCTATGGTTTCCTTGATATTAGAGAGGTTTTTGAAAAATATAAAATTCATTTTTCAAGCTTTATTTTATTTTTAAATTAATTAATACTTCAAAACTCAAAATAATTATAATAAAAATAATATAATTCAAAAAATTACCAAAATTGGTTCAAGTGGTCCTCTAGTCATTAGGAATGTTCCATAATTTTCTTAGGGACAGAAACTTTCCCTTGGTCATGTTATTGAATTTTCCTTGAAAATCTCTACTTTCCACCAAAAATAATTACATAAATAAATTAAATACAGAAAAATCACATTTTTCTCCTCTGATGTCTTGATTGATATATGAGTGAAGTCACATAAAAATTTCAAATTCATTTGACCTCAATTTAGTGAGTTATGGAATTAGTAAGTTTAAAGGGCAAAATGGTAATTAAAATTTTAACTCATAATTAAAAATTTTAGGTTTAATTAAAAGGGTGGGTAAAATATTTGATATTAAGTTGATTTTGGATGTTTGAAACTTAGGCAATTAAAGGGTAGAAATCTACCAAACAATTTAAAAACAATTAAAATAAACCTTAATTAAATAATTAATTAAATTTGGAAGAATAATAAAAAATTGGAATTATTAAAATAGGGATACTATTAGGAAGAGATTTGTTCTTTAATTTAAGAATCCCTAAATTAATCACCACAATAATGTTTAATTCCTAATTAAAGTGATAATCCAAATTCAAATTTTAAAATGCTAAAAGACTTAATCATTAAATTAAATTAAAGTTAAAACATTTAAATTAAATCCTTTTAAAATTTCAATTAAATTAATACTTTAACAATTAAAATTAAATCATCCTTAAAGCATAAAAAATAAAATTAAATTAAAATTTAAATTAAATTAAAATTAAAAATAAAATTAAATTAAAGTTTAATTAAATTAAAATTTAAACTAAATTAAATTAAATTAAATTAAAATTTAAATTAAGTTAAATTAAATTAAATTAAATTAAATCACATTAAATTAAATTAAATTAAATTAAATTAAATTAAATTAAAATTAAAATTAAGCTAAATTAAATTAAACTAAAATCAAATTAATTTAAATTGAATTAAATATAACATCACCTAAGACATAAAGAATTCAAAATAAATCCAAAACAACTTGAACACTATTCCAAACTTAAACCCATTAATTGAAATTAAATTAAATCACAAATCACTTGAACATTAATTTGCCCTCAAAAGCTCTTGTTGTCATAACTTCTAAACGGAGTATTAAGTGAAGTGTTACTTCACTCATAGGAAATTCAAATGTCCTAGTTCACTGAGCAAGATAACAAAACTTGAACTCCTGGATGATTAATTCATTTGTATAATTAAATTCTCTTGGACTTAAAACAATCTTAGAGGTATTGAAAAGATGTTTAAGACTTGTCTTAAGCACTTCCTCAATATGATAGGATATTTATTAGAATAATTGAACTTAATTGTTCTTTGATGACGAAAATCGTCCTCAAACCAAAACACAAGAACCTAGACGTCATAGGAGATGACTAGCTATAGGATTAGGAACTTGGTAGAAAACCATAACCCTTCCCTTAGCTTTACCTAGTTTTACCTAGGAACTTGTTTTAAATTCTTAAATATTCTAAATTGTGTTTAAGTGCAGCTTGGGATGACCGGAAGACCCTCCGTGTACGCTTTGTTTTATCGCAATTTATCTCCTTGCAATTTACTTTATTGCAAATGCACTTTACTTTTCTCGCATGATAAACAACTGTTGCATGAAAACCCACACCTTTAGGATAGTCCCTAAAATTGAAACCAAAACTAAATTAAAAGTCATTACAAGATAAAATTCACCGTCACAACATTTCAAAATATAAAACAACTCAAAAATTAATCACAAACAGAACAACAAAACTACAACTACAACTAAATCAAAACGTCTTGTTGGATGATCGGGAATACCTCGGATGATGTAACCTACGTGTTGCTAACGGGATTTCCCACGGTCTAAATGAAAGTTTGGAACTCATTTAGTTGAGTTTAGCAAATTCATCTGGACTAAGTGAATCCGATAAAAATAACGATGCCGGAAGGATGGAACCATGGGATCTTAACCGGTGTTGTTATAATCAACTTTAAGATTTGTTTTAATTAAAACATAAAAAAGCACTTGGAAAATAAGACCTTCTCTAAACCAAAACACTTCTCTCATCTCTTGATTTATGATTTCTAAAACTAAACCTCTGTAACAACAACAAGGAGCTCTGGAGCATGGTGGGCAGCACGGCCATCGTCATCGACAAAACCCGAGTCTACTTCAAAGAAACTTTCTTAGAATTAAATAATCAATCCATAGGACTTCGAGGTAGTTTTCTTAGTGCAACATAAATCCTCAACTCTTGTTAGGCATTTGCATTGCAAATTAAGCCCTAACCGATCTTAGGATTCCGAGGTAGTCGTCCAATACGACATAAACCCTCACATCTTCGAGGCTATTTGTGTGATCACATCATACGAATATAAGTCCTAA
This sequence comes from Papilionanthe hookeriana x Papilionanthe teres, assembly GCA_022702705.1. Classification (NCBI taxonomy): domain Eukaryota; kingdom Viridiplantae; phylum Streptophyta; class Magnoliopsida; order Asparagales; family Orchidaceae; genus Papilionanthe; species Papilionanthe hookeriana x Papilionanthe teres. The sequence continues at coordinate 26,129,512 of CM040427.1, forward strand.
TTAATTAAAATTGGTGTTGACCTCATTTTTGATGAGGTCTTCTCTTCTTCTCTTTAGTACTTAGGATCTAGCCTTAGGCTTTTCCTTTGACTATCTTAGAGGACTAGAATTGAGACCCACCACCTAGAATTTCAAACCACTTCTAAACTCCCCGCAAACTCCACAAACTCGACTATAGACCCCTAATCACCTAGAGGGTTGAAATCAAGTGTGGAAGTTTAAAGGATGAGTTCCTATAGGACTCTTTGGCCTTAGGACTGACCTGGGTGGCCTGGTCTGGTGAAAGGGCTGACTTACACACACACTACACTCATACACTACACTTCCATGCACCTCCAGAAAATACACCCATACCCAACTTGACTTCCCGACTCATGTAGGTGATTCACATGGATGGTCCTTAACCCCTAAGCCCTTAGCTAAGAGGGTTAGGAACAACATAGTTGAATGCCTCAAATGAGTCCCTTCATGGCTCATGTGGGCTTGATATGGCTTCATGGCTCATGTGGGCTTGATATGGCTTCATGGCTCAACCAAAATGGTTTTATTCCACTTACATCCACCCAATCTTCAATTTTCCAAATTTTCAATTTTTGACCCCCGGGACCCTACACCCCGCCTAACCTACCAAATGCTTCAAAACTACCCAAATTTCTCAAAAATTTCCAAATTACCCAAAATTCTCCAAAATCAATCCCAAACATTTCCACATCACTTAAATTGATCATCCATAACCAAAAATGCCAAAAATTCCAAAATACCTCCCAATACCCTCCAAATACCCAAAATACCCCTCTTAGCCAAAAAATCCAAAAATTCAGAAAATTCCCAGAAAATTACAAAAAATCCCAAATATTCCCAATTTCATTTTGTTCAACTACACCATGGGCCAACTTTGTCAATTTACCCCACTTTTATCAAAACCCCCAATTCGACTCCATTTTAACCCAAAGTAAACCCAATGTCAAACCTAACCCACCCAATTGACCCAAATTCTGGTCAAATTCAATTCTAAACTTCAATTCAACATCCCCAACACCAATCTAGACCCAATCCAAGCCCAATTTGAGTGGCATTGGGATCCAATTTCACTTTTGGCCTTAAAGCCCAATTTGGACCTATGACCCAAACCTAACCCAAACTCACCCAATTCAACTCCAATTAACCCCAAATCTTTTCCAAACCTTCCTTAACATCCCCATAAACAAAACACTAACATGATTTGCCCAAAATTTAGACCCAAACCCCACTCAAATTCAACCCAAAATCAAAAAGCCCAATTTCGACCTAAACCTAAACCTAGCCCAAATGAGCCCAAATCCCAAAATCAAAACCTAACCAAAGCCAAAACCTCTTTGAAACACTCCCATAAACATTTCCCAACATTAATTTTACATCAATTTCAACTCTAGCCCAACTTTGGCCCATGATAACCCATTTTGGCCCACCTTAGCCTCTTTACCAAAAAGGCCCATATCCAACCCAATTCAAACCCAAATCACCTCAAACTTGTTTCAAACCACTCATGAAGCATCCCTAAACCAAACTCAACAATTATTTGGCCCAAGCCTTTACCAAAATTTCATCCCAAAATCCATTTTAAAATTCAAAAGCCCACTTTCCTAAACCATTTTAAAAGCCCATCCTTTACCACATCCAAAGGCCCAAAATTGGTCCCAAAGCCCATATGACATTTCCCCTCATCATACTTTCAATTAAACTCAATACCTAAGTCCTAAATCCATCATCAAATCATTCCAAATCAAGTTCCATACAAATTTCCATCAAATTACCAAAAAATTCCTAAAACCCTTTTCATGAAACAAGTCAACCTTTTCCCAAGCCAAATGGAGCCATGAACAAGCCATCCTCAAGCCACATGAAGCCATGAGGGCTTTGACTTGTCATTAGTCCATTTATGGCAAGAAGAGGGGGCCCTTTCCTAATCCTTCTTAAACCTTTTTTTACCTTAAGCATGTCACACACTAAACCATGCTTAGCCACCTCACCATGGATGGAGACTTCACCACTCCACTACAGACTGACCCAAGTGACTCTTTTCAGCCCAAGACCGCACCTCGGGTGGTGCACCTAGCCCAAAAGGATGGGTTGACCCAAACCTAGCCAAAATGGCCTCTTCCCCATTCCATTCCAAGCCATCTCCTTTACACTCGGCCATTGCCAATCGCTCGCACAAACACCCGCCCCCGACCCACCCGACCCCGAGGGTGACCCTCGCCTCGCCGGCCACCCACCCTGCGCCGGAAAACACCATGGCCGAAAGCTCACATGTGAGCCAACATTGAAATTCTCCATTGCCGACTTGTCCCAACCCAAATGGATAGCATGGCCGTTCTTCCCTCGACCTAAGCAATCGATCCCAACCATTAAACCCCCCGGGAGAGCCTCCACCATGCCTATTTAAACACCACCCCCTCACGGCCATGAAAAGAGAGTTGCACAAACCTTGCCAAAATTGTTCCGTACTCCTCCCCATACACGAAGCACTTCATCCCCAAGGAGATCCCCCTGCCATTTCTTCTCTCGCGAGCTCAATTCTCGTAGTCGAAATTCCACCCAAAACCAGGACACTTCTCCACAAAGGACCAATCCCCAAATCGATTGGTTCTACACCTTCACTGCACCAAGGGAAGGTGTCCACCAACAAAAGCCCCTTCTCCAGGCCACCTGGGCTTGCTCCGTACTCCAAGCTTTGTGATCACCGTGGTCGAAGTCCAACCTAGACAATTCACTGCATCGGAGACTTCATCCGGAGCTTGCTAGATCCAATCGAAGGTGCAACAACTCTCGGATCGAAGCTTCACTTCTCCGAGCAAAGGTATGAATTCATTCTTCTTCCCGAGCTTACGGAGATTCTCCATTTCATTTGAGTAAATTTCAATGCATGTTTACCGTATGGATGTGTTCGTCTCTTCAAGACGAATCCATGGAGCATAAGAACACGAAAATCCATCGAGAATCGAGCGAGAAATTGAGGTTGAAGGTCGACGGTCACGGTGCACACCCGCCGTACACGATGACCAGGAGCCGTTGGATCGCGCGTGTATCGAGCGGACGGATCGATTGCGCCGGACCGCAGAACGTTACGCGAACCGCGGGCCCCGGACGGCCGACTCGGATGGCGGCGCCCAATCGCGCCGCGACACGTACCGCTTCGGAGAGGCTAAGGATGCGCCGGCGCCGCGTGGATAAGTAGAAAATTAGGGGTATTTTCTATTTATTTAATTCCCTAAACTTGGAAAATTCATAACTTTGTGTAGAAAAATCGAAAAATAAAAGAAAAATATCCTCTCGCTCGACGTGAACGTAGGAGAATAATGTGGAAAAGAAATCATTTAATTTCATCAAGTATTTTATTTTTAGTAATTTATTTACTCTCTGCATACATTTAATTCTCCATGCATTCATACAATTCACCATGGCATGAGACCAGAATTTGGGAACATTCCCTGAATTTTCCAAAGTCAGAGGCCATCCCTATGAAGAGTTATTGATTTTTCAAATTCATGTCACTGTTTTGAGTATTTTAATTCCAATAAATAAGCATGTTGTGTAATAAATTCTAGGAAAATTTGGTGATGTTCCTTATGACCAGAGAACCCTAGGAAAAATAGGATTTGAGTTAATTCACTCAAATTAACCCTAATTGGCTTAAACACCCAAAATAGGTCTCTAATTAATTAGAGTTAACCATAGATCAAATTGACTTGAAATCAATTCTCCATTGACCTTTAGGATCAGAGGAACCCACCATAAAAATTTGAGGTCAATCGGACTCGGTTAGCCCCACTAATCGGGTTGATTAAGCCACTTAGTCATTTTAAACTTTAAAAATTCATAACTTTCAAAATATCTTTCAAAAATTCACCAAATTGGTTTTGGATTCTCTCTCGATATCAGAGGAGTTTAAGAAAATTAAAATTTCAATTTTCTAAAAAAGTTGATTTTTAATATTATTTTAATATTTTTAATAATTAAAAAATAATAAAAATCACAAAAATAATAAAATTCACTAAAATGTCACATTTTGAATTTTAATCACTTAGGAACAAACCCCATATTTTTCTCGGGCTTATTTAGTGAGATATTAATTTTTAAAGCTCTAGGGTGATTTTAAAATTAAAAAATGTATTTTCTAGCATTTTCACTAAAATAATTATAATAAATCAAATAAAAATCAGAAAATTGTAAAATTTGGTTCTCTGGAATCCTTGATATCAGAGAGAATTTTAAAAATTATAAAATTCATTTTTCAACATTTATTTTATTTTTAAATTAATTAACACTCTAAAACTTAAAATAATTATAATAAAAATAATATAATTCAAAAAATCACCAAAATTAGTCCAAGTGGTTCTCTGGTCATTAGGAATGTCCCCTAATTTTCTTAAGGACAGAAACTTTCCCTTGGTCATGTTATCAAATTTTCCTTGAAAATCTCTATTTTCTACTAAAAATAATTATATAAATAAATTAAATACAGAAAAATCACATTTTCTCCTCTCATGTCTTTATTGACATATGAGTGAAGTCACATAAAAATTTCAAGTTCATTGGAGTTCAATTTAGTGAGTTATAAAATTATTAAGCTTAAAGGGCAAAATGGTAATTAAATTTTAACCCTTAATTAAAACTTTAGGTTTAATAAAAAATTAACAAGTAAAATATTTGATCCTAATCTGATTTGGATGATTGAAATTTAATAATTGAAGGGTAGAAACCCATTAAGCAATTTAAAATGATTAAACTTTAATTAAATAATTGATTAAATTTGGAAGAATAACAAAATCGGAATTATTAAAATAGTGGATATTATTAGGAAGAGATTTATTCTTTAATTTAAAAATCCCTAAATTAATCATCTCATTAATATTCAACTCTTAATTAAAATGATAACTCAAACTTAAAATATTAAAAGACTTAAAAATTAAACTAAAATTAAATCATTAAACTCTTTCAAAAATTTCAATTAAAATTAAATTAAATTAAATTAAAAATCAAATTAAATTAAGTAAATTAAATTAAAATTATATTAAATTAAATTAAGATTAAAAGTTGAATTAAAATTAAATTAAATTAAATTAAAAATCAAATTAAATTAAGTAAATTAAATTAAAATTATATTAAATTAAATTAAGATTAAAAGTTAAATTAAATTAAATTAAATTAAATTAAATAAATTAAATTAAATTAAATTAAATTAAATTAAATTAAATTAAATTAAATTAAATTAAATTAAATTAAATTAAATTAAATTAAATAAATAAATAAATTAAATTAAATTAAATAAACTAAATTAAATTAAATTAAATTAAATTAAATTAAATTAAATTAAAAATTAAATCAAATCAAGCTAAATCAATTAAATTAAATCAAATCAAATTGAATTAAATTGAATTAAATTAAATCAAAATAAATTAAATTAAATTAAGTTAAATTAAATAACATCACTTAAGACATAAACCTAAAATAATTCAACACTATTACAAACTTAAATCATTGATTCGAACTTAAATTCAATCACAAACTATTAAATACTATTTTGCCCTTAGGAGCTTTTATTATCATAACTCCTAAATGGAATATCAAATGAAGTGACACTTCACTTATAAGGATATTCAAACATCCTAGTTCATCGAGCAAGTCAACAAAACTCGAAAACCTCTGATGATCGATTCATTTACATAATTAAATTCATTTCGACTTAAAACAATCCTAGAAATATTGAAAAAGATGTTTAAGATTCTTCTTAAGCACTTCCTCAATATGATAGGATATTTATAAGAACAATCGAACTTAGTTGTTCTTCGATGAAGAAAATCGTCTTCAAACCAAAAACACAAAGAACCTAGACGTCATAGGAAATGACTAGCTATAGGATTAGGAATTTGGTAGAAAACCATAACCCTTACCTTAGCTTTACCTAGGAACTTCGCTTAAATATTCTAACCGTGTTTTAAGTGCAACTTGGGATGACGGGAAGACCCTCCAGGTACGCTTTTATTTTATCATAATTCACTTTCCCGCAATTTATTTTATTGCAAATGCACTTTACTTTTCTTGCATGTTAAACAACAGCTTGCATGAAAACCTACACCTTTAGGACGTAAACCAAAACTCGAAACCATAACTAAATTAAAAGACACTACAAGATAAAATTCACCTCCACAACATTTCAAAATATAAGACAACTCAAAGTTTAATCACAAACAGAACACAAAACTGTAATTACAACTAAATTAAAATGTCTCATTGAATGATCGGGAATACCTCGGATGATGTAACCCACGTGTTGCTAACGGGATTTCCCACGGTCTAAATGAAAGTGCGGAACTCATTTAGTTGAGTTTAGCAAATTCATCCGGACTAAGTGAATTCGATGAAAATAACGGTGTCGGGATGACGGAACCGTGGGATCTTAATCGGTTCCGTTTAATCAATTTTAAGACTCGTTTTAATTAAAACATAAAGAACACTTGGAAATTAAGATTCCTCTAAACCAAACACTTCTCTCATCTCCTCGATTTATGACTTCTACAATTAAACCTCTCGCAACAACAAGGAGCTCCGAGCATGGTGGGCAAGCACGGCCATCGTCGTCGCAGAAACTTCCCTAGAATTAAACAACCAAGCCATAGGACTTGGAGGTAGTTCGCTCTAGTGCAACATAAATCCTCAACTCTTCGTTAGGCATTTGCATTGCAAATTAAGCCCTAACCGGTCTTAGGATTTCCGAGGTAGTCGTCCGATACGACATAAACCCTCATATCTTCTAGGCTGTTTGTATGATTCTATCATATAAATATAAGCCCTAATTAATTAAAATTGGCAAGATTAAAACACTAAATAAACATTAGGACTTTCCTAAATCCAAGCCAAACAATAGGATAGTCGGGAGATTATCGAAGTTCACTTCGAATCCGTAATTTCTCCTACTTTTCTTCCTTTCGAATTCCTAAAATAAAATGTTCCAAATTTGATCCATTCCCTATCGAAATTCCAAAATTCAATCCTCGAAAACTTAAACTTTGAAATTCTAGAGAGCGTAATTATTGATTATTATCGAGAGTTTTCTTAGCCGATTCCCGTCACTTAAGATGTAATTAACTATAGGGGCTTCGCCCTTATATGGAACTTTAAGAACCTGTGAATATAAACCCCGCTTAATGTTTTCATATTAAGCGGGAATTTGTCGGCTTATAAAATTGGTTCGCAGACCAAACGGATGTCACAAATCTCCTAGTTTATTTAATCGAGCCCCATCATCAAACAGTGTGTCCATTCTTCGGGATAGATACACGGTTTGTGGCGCGGTGCTCGTTTATATAAACTATTCGGGATGTGAGATCGGTTTGATTTCATATCTTAAAACTTTTAAACTTAAAATTATTTTCAAAATCAAATATTACTTTTCAAATTATTTATTTAAATTAAAAATACGCCGGCAATTTCTGTAGGCGACCTCTTTTCAAAATAAAACTCATAACCTAAAAATATGCCGACATATTTCTGGAGACTCCGTTGGGGACTAGTTCCTCTCTCCATTTTAATCAAATAGTTTTGCTTTCAAAAATCGGTAGTGTATCCATGTCCCTAATTGATCAAACTACCCTTCTTTCCGTTGGAATACCGTGTTCATTTCTACCTCGAACAAGTATAACCAACATTCTCTCGGATTTAGGAGCCACCGTTTAGACACCCCTAAACAGAGAGGTTCCGAGATCCTTTTACCTCATTTCTGAGGTGGGGTGGACCCCCAATAGGTGTTAGTTTAGGAGTGATCCTTCGAGTCGAGAAGTCTTGCTTAAGACTCTCTTTTCCTTTCCAACTCCGATTCAGATTCCTTACCTTCTCTACACCTTTGAACACTTCGTTCTAAATAAACAAACCCTTTAATAAGTGATTCTTTTCCTTTTTATAAATACATGAACAAGAATGAGTTCGGACTCTTTTCAATTCCTTTCTTTTCGTCCTAAAGAAAAGAAGCATAACTTGGGACTGACAACCAGAATCTACCCTGCAGAAATGGAAGCCCCGAAACTGATTTTCTCTTTTACCAATGGACTGGACTTCGCTGTCTATAAGGATGAGCTGCCCGACAATGGAATCATCCGATTTGGACAAGGATTCGAAAACACGAACGTCAAGATCACTGACGTCTCTCTCTTTGCACTAATGAACAAGGTATCTGAAGCTGAGGAGCCGCTGCTTGAGTTCAACCTTAGGTCGACCCAAGAATTCCCTCCTCTGCAAAGGATCCCGACTAAGAGGAATACCGTTGTCCGCAGGAGGACCGTTCTTTCTACCCCCACCGGTCTAGTTGTTTCGCACCTACCCCGACTTTCGCCAAATCAAAGGGGAAAGAAATCCGGAATTATGATGGACCTCGTTATCGTGGAGGGTACAGCATCTTCTCGTAAGACCTTCTCGTTTTCGAGATCGGGTCCAGCTTCAAAGATTCCGTCACCGACAAGGACCCAAAGAAGAAACAAGTAGAAGGATCGCTAAAGAAGCCGTAGCCGCCGAAGTCGCTTTCCTAGAAGAAATTCCGTAACCGCCGTAATATACACCGCCGCCCGAATACATACCACTCTTGGGAGGAAGCGGGTTTCATCCCCTCTCCGCCGCAGAAGATGAAGAAAATATTCGCAAGATTGCTCGCCACATTACCACGACCCGCATATTACAACGATAGCCGCAAGAAAAGAACTAGAACTACGCCGTTTGCTCGACCGCAAACTTTGGTAGAAAAGTTAGCAAAGAAGGAAAACCGCCCCGTGTCGAAATTCTACGAAGGATAGGGCGGGTGCCGCTCAAATCCCGTCTTGGGCCCCGAGTAGAACCCGCCATCATGACGGAAAAGCCAAGTAAAAGAATGAAGGCTAGTCCGCCCGTTGTCGTCTCGGGATTACAAATTAGGGAGGATACCACCTTCCAAGCATTTGGCCGACGGACCATCCGGTCCTAGACCTTCTGCTCGTTAGAAGGATGGTATGGCGTCCCACTACCGGACGAGTTGAGATCGAAGCAAGCAGCCCGAGAAAGAAAGTCTCGCCAGGAGACTTGAATCTGAAGAAAGTGCTACCGCGATGAAGGGGACTCGTGAGAAGGGGACCCGGCAGCTATCACAAGACAACCACGAAGACACACAGAAAGCTCCGCTAGAAGATGCAATGGAAAAGTTGAGAACCGATATCCGACGATTAGCAAAAGAAAGAGAAGAAAAGTTCGGAGACGAGATTGATTCATCGGAATTCATGGACGACGAATACGCAGAAATCAACATGGTTGAGACACAAGCTTCATCGCCTTCGCAAGGTGCTCCCGCAGCTCGCAAAAGAGAGGAGCCAGAACTGATGAGAAGGCAGCTTCGGGAGAAAGATGATACGATCGCTCAAATGGCAAAAAGGATGGAAGAGATGGCCGTAGCTCTGGCCACTCTCCAGAGTCAAGTACAACCACATAGAGAGACACCCCCAGAGGTCATTCACATTGTAGACGGAGGAAAGGAGATTACATCCGTCAATGGGGATGATCACTGAAAAAGGATACAACACAAAGTATGATTCCTGAAAAGGATATCAAGAACTTGGTAGAACAGCAGGTGCGAGAAGCCTTAGCGCAATCAAAGAGCGGAACATCCATTCGGACGGGTAGACCTTACCCCGAAGAATTCGACGCTGTCCAATACCCGAAAGGCTTCGTACCACCTCTCGTTCAAGACCTTCGACGGAACCGGGAATCCCCGACAAGATGTGGCACACTTTCGTGCCGCTTGTTGCAATGCCGGCGGGAGCGATGCATTACTCTTCCGACAGTTCGTCAGCCAGTCTGTCAGGAATCGCCTTCGACTGGTATGCAGAATTACCAAACGGTTCGGTGAAAACATTCTCAGAACTAGAAAACCTCTTCATCAAGCGATTTGCCGGAGCTCAGCACCACATCACTATAGGTGATTTAGTGGTAGAAAAGCAGAAGCCGAATGAAACTTTGGTAGATTACATACTTCGATGGAGGAACCTAAGCATGAAGTGTGAACCACAGTTACAAGAACAACACGCAGTCGGCATTTTACTTAAAAGCATTCACGGCCCGATAGCACTTCTCCTCAAGGGATTCACTATTAAGACTTTCGAGAAGTTGTTAAGCAAGGCCGGAAGCTTGCAAGAAGAGGCGAAGCAATTAAGTTTCGTCGACAAGACGGATAAACAAAAGCCTGTAAAGACTTTTGAAAAGAAATCCGGGATCGTTGCAGCAGTTGACAAAGGCAAGCAACCGATGCAAATACCACCGTAACGGCCGCAACGAACTACAACAGAATTACCAAGCAACCCCGGCCCAACCTATCAGCCATCTCCGCAAGATGAACAACCACCTCGTCCGCAACGTACATTAAGAGAGCTTTTGAGCGAGAGAATATCCGTTCAAGAATGAAGCAACGGTCGAAAATGTTCCGTAGTCCGATGAAGACTCCGGATTTCCACTGCCGAGCCTAAAAGACCGAAGAAGTCAACAAGAAAGGTGATCCCAACTTTCGCCCTTACCACCGTATGCTTGGGCACAAAATAGAAAATTGCATTACCTTCAAAAGTTGGCTCAATGACAACCTTCGGAAAGGGAATATAACGATCCCGAAGGAGTACATGAAGGAACCCCGTAAAGGAGGTTCCGTCAATGTTATCTCGATCGATCCCATCATTCCGATAGATCCCTATACGACCGACGATGGATGGACTACCGCTCGACGAAGTCTTCGAAAAGATTTTAGACAAGCATCCGCACCGCTTCGGTGCGAGCTTCAATTCGTAGTTTGAAACCTGTTAAGCCGGTACTATCACTTGCGATAGAAGAACCACCTCAACAGAGACGAATGAAGAGAAGAAGAAAATCGACGAAGAAGAGAAGACCGAGGCACCTAAGGCTAGACTAGGGGCCGCTTATCCTAGGATAGTTGTTTCCGATTCGGGGAAAAATCCCTCGAACCCCCGACTCTATATGATTATCCGCTCACTTCGGTGGGATCATATAATGATAAGGGTGATGGCGTTGGCTACGTTTTGATCGTGTCTAACGATTACGTAACTAACGGTAATCCGGATATCGATTTCGATACAAACGACAATTCTCAAATCATACACGATCTCGACGAGCAAAATAACGAAGAAGACATCCATCAAAGAGGCTACGAGAGTTCAACAAGCAACGAATCTATCTCGCGAGTTTCGAGGAGCTCCGATCACGATAGAGTTAGAACCTTCGCACTCGAAGTTAACCCGAAGAGCTCGTCATTCCGATTCAAGAAGAGACACCGCAAGCTCAACAATAGATTCGGAGGAAATTACGAAGTCAACTTAAGAAGTGGAAAAGTTCTACCTCCGAGAATGGGTCCAAAAGACAAAGGGAAGCAGGTGGTTGTTCAGGAAGAACCGACCCCGGCAGAAGAAATACCCATTCGAGAAGAAGCAGAGACACATGAAAATAAAGTGGACTACAATGTGCTAGCCCATCTTAGGAAACTACCAGCCAAACTAAGCATCTATGACGCTCTCATCTTATCAAAGGAGATGAGAGAAGCTCTGATCAAGGCCTTACTTGATCCGAAATTTGCTTAGCTCAAATGGCCGGAGAGTCCTTAGATGAGGTTTGCTCGTTAAAGGAACAGACGAGGTGTTACCTTCACGGACGACGACCTACTACTTGGAACGATAGAGACCACAACCGACCGTTGTACATTTCGGCTCATAATCGGAAAATTCACACTCTCCGGAGTATTGGTGGATCCAGGAGCATCAATCAATATAATGAATCCGCGAACGCCGGCATACTTAGAAATTGATGCTCGCGAGCTCGAGGCGGACAAAATGTTATTAAGAGGATTCAACCGTAAAGGAGAAAGAGCCCTCGGATCAATAACACCGCTAATGAAGACCGGTGATTTAGCAAAGACAACCGCGAAATTTCACATAATTGATTCGAAACGTCGTTCAACGCTCTACCGGGCCGACCATGGATACATGAAAACAGGATGGTACCATCATCTCTACATCAATGCATTAAATACTACGATGGAGGGGAACAGCTGTATTAAAGGTGACTTACAACCATTCTCCGTACATGAAATCGGAATCCATGAAGATGCGACTTATTATGCACCACCGAAGAAAACGATCTTCTCCGGAGATACTATAACAAATGAAGCAAAGAAAGTTCGGGACAACGAAGAACCTGAAGTTCTAGTCCAACAGCTCACTCACCACTCCCTTACGGCGAGATGGTGAAGGTTTCTCCACAACTCGCATCCGAGGTCGAGGCCGGGGACGAGGTCGTGGTAGAGACGTTAGGACGATTGGACGAGAGGAAACCGACCATCAATGTCGATTGGGAAGATAGTTCGAAGAAGAAAAAGAAATCAAACAAGAAGCAACGACAATAAGTCGGAAGAAGCCGCAATTCGAATCCCTCTCGAAGATGAAAGAAACGAAGAATATAAATCGATGTACGAGAAGATTAACCACTATGTACATACTATGACCCCGACCCCGATCCATTCTAATAAGATCGAGGGTATGGAGGTCAAAGAGGTACGTAGCGGTGGTGCAAAGCCCATCAAATTCTACCGTGGTGCTCCTTCCTCCAAAACTGAAAATAATGTACAACTCGAAGATGCTACTTCATCAGAATTAATGGAATTGCCTTTTGAGTGGTACTCTCCATGTGTTCAAAATTTAATTCAGCGTGGTTTCTTACCTCGACAGTGGACAAAAGGTCAATCACAACGTTTTGAAAATTTATGGAATAACTCCGGTCGTCCACCTAACTCAAAACATGGTCTCGGATTCGGCACGACAGGATCGGCCGACGATACCGAATTTTGCTTGGTTGTCACCTGCGAGTCTAATGGAAACCGCATGGAAACTACAGAAGAGCTCGAAGATTTACAAATTGGAGATGCTCCACCGTAATTCGAAGAGGAAATCAAATCTACAATAGATGAGTTAATAGAAGTTAACTTAGGTACTAAGCAAAGAGCCTAGACCTACCTTTGTTAGCTCTTTACTCAATAAAGAAGACTCGAAGAAATAATCAAGTTATTAATGGAATTCAAAGACTCGTTTTGCTTGGAGCTACGATGAGATGCCGGGTTTAGCTCCGTAGGTCGCAGTCCATAAACTAGGAGTGGACCCCATCGTCGTCCCGGCCGGACAAGGTCCCGTAAGAATGCGTCTAGAAATCGAACAACAAGTCATAACTCGAAGTTAAAAAGCTAATAGACGCTAAATTTGTCCGTGAAGAACAATACCCGACTTGGTTAGCCAACGTGGTACCGACCGAGAAGAAGAATGGTCGATCGAATTTGTGTGGATTTCGCAGATTTAAACAAGGCATGTCCGAAAGATGAATTCCTCTACCGATCCTGAATTAATGATCGACATTGCTTCAACACATGAAATATTCTCATTCATGGATGGATCTTCAGGATACAACCGGATAAAAATGGCTCCAGAAGATGAAAAGCTTACAGCATTCGTAACGCCGATCGGAGTATTTTGCTACACAAAGTGATGCCATTCGGATCGAAGAACGCAGGAGCAACCTACCGTGAGAGCAATGACAAGAATTTTTGATGATCTCATCCATAATCAAGTCGAATGCTACGTGGACGATGTGGTCATCAAAAGCAAAGTAAAGGACAACCACTTGTATGATTTGAGAATTGTTTTCGAACGATTAAGACAATTTAACCTTAAGATGAATCCCTTAAAATGCGCCTTCGGCGTCACCTCCGTGAAATTCTTAGGGTTCGTTGTCCGACATCGTGTAATTGAAATCGACCCGTAGAAGATTAAAGCTATCTTAGAAATGCCGCCTCCCAAAACCTTAAAACAACTACGATCTTTTCAAGGGAAGCCGGCATATCTTCGACGCTTTATCTCAAACCCGTCGAGTAGGTGTCACCTTTCTCGGCACTAGTTAAAAAGGACGCCAAATTTATTTGGGAAGAGAAATGCCGTAAGGCCTTCGAGGACATTAAACAATACTTAATGACACCTCCCGTTTTAGCAGCCCCAGCCTCGTGTAGACCGCTAATACTTTATACCGCGGCTTTAGACGACTCTCTCGAGCTCTGTTAGCCTGTGTCAATGATGAGGGTAAAGAAAATGCTCTTTATTACTTAAGTCGTCGTTCATCGCCGACGGAAATAAGGTATCCCGCAATTGAAAAGCATTGTTTGGCCCCGATCTTCGCCGCTCAAAAGCTCGTGCATTACATGCTTTCTCATAAGGTCAACTCGATCTCGAAGTTTAATCCATTGCAATACTTGATGACCCGCCCAACGCTTTCCGGCAGACTTGCCAGATGGTCGATGATATTATTGCAATTTGATATAACTTTCGTGCCTCTTCGTGCCGTAAAGGGACAAGTCCTAGCAGACTTCCTCGCAGCACACCCTTTGCCGGCGGAATCGCTCTCAATGACGACTTGCCGGATGAACAAATAATGAACCTAGAAGACCTCGATGATCGACGTTGGGAATTATATTTCGACGGAGAATCTTCAAGCACATAAAGACGAAGAATCGCAAGTGATAAGTGCCCGGTAAGGCGGAGAATCGGGCTAATCTTTATAACACCGGAGCGGGGGATGTTAAGATACTCCTACCACTTGACGAGCCGTGTACAAACAACGAAGCAGAATACGAAGCCCTCATAACAGGATCGGAATTAACTATTCAAATGGGGATAACGTGACATCAACATCTACGGGGATTCACAGTTGATCATTCAACGTATCACGGACAAGACGTAATTTTAAAACCAAGACTCGAGCAATACTTCCAGTATGCCATACAGCTGTTGGAGCAAATTCCGAATGTGACAATCTACAAAATTCCCAGAAAAGAAAACGCTTTAGCGGATGCGCTAGCTCGTCTCGCAAAAGAATTTGCCTGTTTGCAAGATGAATCAGTGGAAGTGTCAGTTCACGGACGTCGGTCCTATCACGGCTTGACATAGACACGATACACAAATCGAAAAGGAAAAAGGATCGATTGCAACGAAGGATGAAAAACACGGAAGATCGGCGACAACCATTAATAGATTACTCGCAAACAGAAAACTACCGGACGATAGGTCGCTAGCCCATCAGATCAAGAAAAGAGCTCTGTCCTACGCATTAGTAAACAATACGTTATACATAAGGTCTTTTGATCAAATGTGGCTAAGGTGCCTAAGCGGGTCCGAGGCCCGTGAAATTGTTAAAGAGGTACATTCAGGACTCTGTGGCGCTCACCAGTCAGGTCCAAAGATGAAAATGAAAATTAAAAGACTAGGGTACTATTGGCCCTCGATGATGACCGACTGCATGAAAATCGCCAAGAGCTGTCATCAGTGCCAAGTGCACGGAGTGGTTCTACACCAACCTCCAAATGTGCTACATCCGACAATCGCATCGTGGCCATTCGAATGTCAGGGCACGGATATAGTGGGTCCAATAGAACCACCGTCTTCAAAAGGACATCGCTTCATTCTTGCGGCTACGGATTACTTTTCCAGTGGGCGAGGCGGCTCCACTCGTAGAAGTGAAAGCACATCACGTGCTACAATTTTTCAAGAACCAAGTTGTTTACCGTTTCGGGGTGCCGCGCAGATCATCTCGTATACTGGGCCGCATTCGAAGCACACAAATCAACAATTTTGTCGGAGACACGGAATCGACCGGCGATATTCAACAATTTACTACCCAAGAGCAAACGGCCTTGTCGAGGCTTTTAATAAAACTCTCGTTCAAATTTTAAAGAAAACTTTAGACGACAATAAGAGAAATTGGCACGAGAAGTTGTTAGAAGCCTTATGGGCCTACCGGACAACCTTCGTAACTCCTACGCAAGCTACACCTTACGCTCCGGTGTATGGGTCCGAGGCAGATGTTACCTTTAGAGGTTCGGCCTTCCTTCACTCGAGATTGCGAGTTGCAAATAAAATCACAACGGAAGAAAATGCCAAATTACGACTCGAAGAATTAGAGAGCCCGGAAGGGAAAAGACTTGCAGCGCAACATGTAATTTAGAACTATACCAAGCCAAGATGGTTCAAGCCCATGATAAACTGGTCCGCCCAAGAACCTTCAAAGTTGGTGACTTAGTTCTTGTTCTCAAGAGACCTATTCTCGCACACCGCAGGATAGGAGGAAAATTTGAACCCACTTGGGAAGGACCGTTTGTGGTTGAAGCAAGTATACTCGTGAGGTTCCTACCGGCTAGTGAATTGCCAGGGAGAACGACATATGCTTCCGATCAATGGACGATACTTGAAAAAGTACTACGCTACCCGATGTTTCGAAGGAATGAATTCTTCAATCTCTAAGAAGCACGGGTGAAGTGATTACTTATGACTGGGTCCGAACCCAAAAAAATAATAAAATGTGCTAAAATAAATAAAATCCTGATAATAAAGTTTTCCTTGTTTTCTTTTCCAAATCAAATCTCAATCAAATCTCAAATTCGATCTTTCCAAATTTCAAATCAAATCTCAATCAAATTTCAAATGTGATCTTCCAAATTTCAAATCAGATCTTAAATCAAATTTCAACCGAGTTCAAACTCATCCTTCCAAATTTTAAGTTCAATCTTTCCAAATTTCAAACCTCAAATTCAATCTTTCCGCATTCCAAATCTCTATCAAATCTCAAATTCGATCTTTCCGGATCTCACATCAAACCTCGAGTCAAATTCAAACTTTTGGGTCGAGGATTTTACATCCAAGACTGCACTGCTTTAGGATTCTTTTCCTATTGCACTGAAATACATCAAATTCAAACTTTTAGGTCGAGGATTTTACATCCAATACTCGCACCGCTTTAGGATTCTTTTCCTATTGCACCGAAATACATCAAATTCAAACTTTTGGGTCGAGGATTTTACATCCAAGACCGCACCGCTTTAGGATTCTTTTCCTATCGCACTCGAAATACATCAAATTCAAACTTTTGGGTCGAGGATTTTACATCCAAGACCGCATCGCTTTAGGATTCTTTTCCTATCGCACCGAAATACATCAAATTCAAACTTTTGGGTCGAGGATTTTACATCCAAGATCGCACCGCTTTAGGATTCTTTTTCTATCGCACCGAAATACATCAAATTCAAACTTTTGGGTCGAGGATTTTACATCCAAGATCGCACTCGCTTTAGGATTCTTTTCCTATTGCACTCGAAATACATCAAATTCAAACTTTTGGGTCGAGGATTTTACATCCAAGACCGCATCGCTTTAGGATTCTTTTCCTATTGCACCGAAATACATCAAATTCAAACTTTTGGGTCGAGGATTTTACATCCAAGACCGCACTCGCTTTAGGATTCTTTTCCTATCGCACTCGAAATACATCAAATTCAAACTTTTGGGTCGAGGATTTTACATCCAAGACCGCACCGCTTTAGGATTCTTTTCCTACCGCACCGAAATACATCAAATCAAACTCTTGGGTCGAGGATTTTACATCCAAGATCGCACCGCTTTAGGATTCTTTTCCTACCGCACCGAAATACATCAAATTCAAACTCTCGAGGTTAAGGATTTTACATCCAATACCACATTACTCCGAGATCTTTCCTCATCGCAATGACCCAATCCAATCAATTTGATCTTCTTTTGGGGTCGAAGATGTTACATCTAAAACTTCAAAATTCCAATTTTCATTTCAAATCAAATCCCTTCAAAATTAATCTTAACAAAACTTCAATTTAAATGAAAACTCAAAATCTAAACTCACACATCATGACTCGAACATGAAACAAAATAAAATCTAAATCGAAATTCTCCCGCATCATGTGATTTGGATTTTTACCTCCTTTTCCTTTCCCCAGCGAGAGTTCAAGAATCTCCATTCTTAGAGATATACTTGACACTCCCCAGCGGAAACTCTTCTA
This sequence comes from Papilionanthe hookeriana x Papilionanthe teres, assembly GCA_022702705.1. Classification (NCBI taxonomy): domain Eukaryota; kingdom Viridiplantae; phylum Streptophyta; class Magnoliopsida; order Asparagales; family Orchidaceae; genus Papilionanthe; species Papilionanthe hookeriana x Papilionanthe teres. The sequence continues at coordinate 26,147,462 of CM040427.1, forward strand.
CTTCGTCCTAAGTTTGTTACTTGGACATCTGTGTTGGTTTTGTTGATCGCTTCGGTCAACACCAATACGCGCGGTGTGCTCTATCAGCTCACCACACCTATTGGGGGTCCATTTGTTGACCTCATTTTTGATGAGGTCTTCTCTTCTTCTCTTTAGTACTTAGGATCTAGCCTTAGGCTTTTCCTTCGACTATCTTAGAGGACTAGAATCGAGACCCACCACCTAGAATTTCAAACCACTTCTAAACTCCCCGCAAACTCCACAAACTCGACTATAGACCCCTAATCACCTAGAGGGTTGAAATCAAGTGTGGAAGTTTAAAGGATGAGTTCCTATAGGACTCTTTGGCCTTAGGATCGACTCCGGTGGCCCGGTCCGGTGAAAGGGCCGACTTACACACACACTACACTCAAACACTACACTTCCATGCACCTCCCGAAAATACACCCATACCCAACTTGACTTCCCGACTCATGTAGGTGATTCACATGGATGGTCCTTAACCCCTAAGCCCTCGCAAGAGGGTTAGGAACAACATAGATGAATGCCTCAAATGAGTCCCTTCATGGCTCATGTGGGCTTGATATGGCTTCATGGCTCAACCAAAATGGTTTTATTCCACTTACATCCACCCAATCTTCAATTTTCCAAATTTTCAATTTTTGACCCCCGGACCCTACACCCCGCCTAACCTACCAAATGCCTTTCGAAACTACCCAAATTTCTCAAAAATTTCCAAATTACCCAAAATTCTCCAAAATCAATCCCAAACATTTCCACATCACTTAAATTGATCATCCATAACCAAAAATGCCAAAAATTCCAAAATACCTCCCAATACCCTCCAAATACCCAAAATACCCCTCTTAGCCAAAAAATCCAAAAATTCAGAAAATTCCTAGAAAATTCCAAAAATCCCAAATATTCCCAATTTCATTTTGTTCAACTACACCATGGGCCAATTTTGTCAATTTACCCCACTTTTATCAAAACCCCCAATTTGACCCATTTTAACCCAAAGTAAACCCAATGTCAAACCTAACCCACCCAATTGACCCAAATTCTGGTCCAATTCAATTCTAAACTTCAATTCAACATCCCCAACACCAATCTAGACCCAATCCAAGCCCAATTTGAGTGGCATTGGGATCCAATTTCACTTTTGGCCTTAAAGCCCAATTTGGACCTATGACCCAAACCTAACCCAAACTCACCCAATTCAACTCCAATTAACCCCAAATCTTTTCCAAACCTTCCTTAACATCCCCATAAACAAAACACTAACATGATTTGCCCAAAATTTAGACCCAAACCCCACTCAAATTCAACCCAAAATCAAAAAGCCCAATTTCGACCTAAACCTAAACCTAGCCCAAATGAGCCCAAATCCCAAAATCAAAACCTAACCAAAGCCAAAACCTCTTTGAAACACTCCCATAAACATTTCCCAACATTAATTTTACATCAATTTCAACTCTAGCCCAACTTTGGCCCATGATAACCCATTTTGGCCCACCTTAGCCTCTTTACCAAAAAGGCCCATATCCAACCCAATTCAAACCCAAATCACCTCAAACTTGTTTCAAACCACTCATGAAGCATCCCTAAACCAAACTCAACAATTATTTGGCCCAAGCCTTTACCAAAATTTCATCCCAAAATCCATTTTAAAATTCAAAAGCCCACTTTCCTAAACCATTTTAAAAGCCCATCCTTTACCACATCCAAAGGCCCAAAATTGGTCCCAAAGCCCATATGACATTTCCCCTCATCATACTTTCAATTAAACTCAATACCTAAGTCCTAAATCCATCATCAAATCATTCCAAATCAAGTTCCATACAAATTTCCATCAAATTACCAAAAAATTCCTAAAACCCTTTTCATGAAACAAGATAACCTTTTCCCAAGCCAAATGGAGCCATGAACAAGCCATCCTCAAGCCACATGAAGCCATGAGGGCTTTGACTTGTCATTAGTCCATTTATGGCAAGAAGAGGGGGCCCTTTCCTAATCCTTCTTAAACCTTTTTTTACCTTAAGCATGTCACACACTAAACCATGCTTAGCCACCTCACCATGGATGGAGACTTCACCACTCCATGGCAGACCGACCCAAGTGACTCTTTTCAGCCCAAGACCGCACCTCGGGTGGTGCACCTAGCCCAAAAGGATGGGTTGACCCAAACCTAGCCAAAATGGCCTCTTCCCCATTCCATTCCAAGCCATCTCCTTTACACTTGGCCATTGCCAATCGCTTGCACAAACACCCGACCCCGACCCACTCGACCCCGAGGGTGACCCTTGCTCGCCGGCCACCCACCCCGCCGCCGGAAAACACCATGGCCGAAAGCTCACATGTGAGCCAACATTGAAATTCTCCATCGTCGACTTGTCCCAACCCAAATGGATAGCATGGCTGTTCTTCCCTCGACCTAAGCAATCGATCCCAACCATTAAACCCCCCGGGAGAGCCTCCGACCATGCCTATTTAAACACCACCCCCTCACGGCCATGAAAAGAGAGTTGCACAAACCTTGCCAAAACCTCGCCAAAATTGTTCCGTACTCCTCCCCATACACGAGCACTTCATCCCCGGTGAGATCCCCCTGCCATTTATTCTTCCGCGAGCTCAATTTCGTAGTCGAAATTCCACCCAAAACCAGGACACTTCTCCACAAGTGGACCAATCCCCAAATTGATTGGTTCTACACCTTCACCGTACCAAGGGAAGGTGTCCACCAGCAAAAGCCCCTTCTCCGAGCCACCCAGCTGCTCCGTACTCCAAGCTTTGTGATCGACCGTGGTCGAAGTCCAACCTGGACAATTCACTGCGACCGAGAGACTTCATCTCGGAGCTTGCCAGATCCAATCGAAGGTGCAACAACTCTCGCATCGAAGCTTCACTTCTCCGAGCAAAGGTATGAATTCATTCTTCTTCCCGAGCTTACGGAGATTCTCCATTTCATTTGAGTAAATTTCAATGCATGTTTACCGTATGGATGTGTTCGTCTCTTCAAGACGAATCCATAGAGCATAAGAACACGAAAATCCATCGAGAATCGAGCGAGAAATTAGGGTTAGAAGGTCGACGGTCACGGTGCACACCGCCGTACACGATGACCGGGAGCCGTCGGATCGCGCGTGTATCGAGCGGACGGATCGATTGCGCCGGACCGCAGAACGTTACGTGAACCGCGGGCCCCGGGACGGCCGACTCGGATGGCGGCGCCCAATCACAGCGCGACACGTACCGCTCGCGAGAGGCTAAGGATGCGCCGGCGCCGCGTGGATAAGTAGAAAATTAGGGGTATTTTCTATTTATTTAATTCCCTAAACTTGGAAAATTCATAACTTTGTGTAGAAAAATCGAAAAATAAAAGAAAAATACCCTCGTCTCGATGAACAGTAGGAGAATAATGTGGAAAAGAAATCATTTAATTTCATCAAGTATTTTATTTTTAGTAATTTATTTACTCTCTGCATACATTTAATTCTCCATGCATTCATACAATTCACCATGGCATGAGACCATAGGGCTTTTGAAGCCTCTGAATTTGGGAACATTCCCTGAATTTTCCAAAGAAGAGTTATTGATTTTTCAAATTCATGTCACTATTTTGAGTATTTTAATTCCAATAAATAGCATGTTGTGTAATAAATTCTAGGAAAATTTGGTGATGTTCCTTATGACCAGAGAACCCTAGGAAAAATAGGATTTGAGTTAATTCACTCAAATTAACCCTAATTGGCTTAAACACCCAAAATAGGTCTCTAATTAATTAGAGTTAACCATAGATCAAATTGACTTGAAATCAATTCTCCACTGACCTTTAGGATCAGAGGAACCCACCATAAAAATTTGAGGTCAATTGACTTGGTTAGCCCCACTAATTGGGTCGATTAAGCCACTTAGTCATTTTAAACTTTAAAAATTCATAACTTTCAAAATATCTTTCAAAAATTCACCAAATTGGTTTTGGATTCTCTCTGATATCAGGGGAGTTTAAGAAAATTAAAATTTCAATTTTCTAAAAAAGTTGATTTTTAATATTATTTTAATATTTTTAATAATTAAAAAATAATAAAAATCACAAAAATAATAAAATTCACTAAAATGTCACATTTTGAATTTTAATCACTTAGGAACAAACCCCATATTTTTCTCAGGCTTATTTAGTGAGATATTAATTTTTAAAGCTCTAGGATAATTTTAAAATTAAAAAAATGTATTTTCTAGCATTTTCACTAAAATAATTATAATAAATCAAAGAAAAATCAGAAAATTGTAAAATTTGGTTCTCTGGAATCCTTGATATCAGAGAGAATTTTAAAAATTATAAAATTCATTTTTCAACATTTATTTTATTTTTAAATTAATTAACACTCTAAAACTTAAAATAATTATAATAAAATTAATATAATTCAAAAAATCACCAAAATTAGTCCAAGTGGTCCTCTGGTCATTAGGAATGTCCCCTAATTTTCTTAAGGACAGAAACTTTCCCTTGGTCATGTTATCAAATTTTCCTTGAAAATCTCTATTTTCTACTAAAAATAATTATATAAATAAATTAAATACAGAAAAATCACATTTTCTCCTCTCATGTCTTTATTGACATATGAGTGAAGTCACATAAAAATTTCAAGTTCATTGGAGTTCAATTTAGTGAGTTATAAAATTATTAAGCTTAAAGGGCAAAATGGTAATTAAATTTTAACCCTTAATTAAAACTTTAGGTTTAATAAAAAATTAACAAGTAAAATATTTGATCCTAATCTGATTTGGATGATTGAAATTTAATAATTGAAGGGTAGAAACCCATTAAGCAATTTAAAATGATTAAACTTTAATTAAATAATCGATTAAATTTGGAAGAATAACAAAATTGGAATTATTAAAATAGGGATATTATTAGGAAGAGATTTATTCTTTAATTTAAAAATCCCTAAATTAATCATCTCATTAATATTCAACTCTTAATTAAAATGATAACTCAAACTTAAAATATTAAAAGACTTAATCATTAAACTAAAATTAAATCATTAAACTCTTTCAAAAATTTCAATTAAAATTAAATTAAATTAAATTAAAAATCAAATTAAATTAAGTAAATTAAATTAAAATTATATTAAATTAAATTAAGATTAAAAGTTGAATTAAAATTAAATTAAATTAAATTAAAAATCAAATTAAATTAAGTAAATTAAATTAAAATTATATTAAATTAAATTAAGATTAAAAGTTAAATTAAATTAAATTAAATTAAATTAAATTAATTAAATTAAATTAAATTAAATTAATAAATTAAATTAAATTAAATAAACTAAATTAAATTAAATTAAATTAAATTAAATTAAATTAAATTAAAAATTAAATCAAATCAAGCTAAATTGAATTAAATTAAATCAAATCAAATTGAATTAAATTGAATTAAATTAAATCAAAATAAATTAAATTAAATTAAGTTAAATTAAATAACATCACTTAAGACATAAACCTAAAATAATTTGAACACTATTACAAACTTAAATCATTGATTTGAACTTAAATTTGAATCACAAACTATTAAATACTATTTTGCCCTTAGGAGCTTTTATTATCATAACTCCTAAATGGAATATCAAATGAAGTGACACTTCACTTATAAGGATATTCAAACATCCTAGTTCACTGAGCAAGTCAACAAAACTTGAAAACCTCGGATGATCGATTCATTTACATAATTAAATTCATTTGGACTTAAAACAATCCTAGAAATATTGAAAAAGATGTTTAAGATTCTTCTTAAGCACTTCCTCAATATGATAGGATATTTATAAGAACAATTGAACTTAGTTGTTCTTTGATGAAGAAAATCGTCTTCAAACCAAAAACACAAAGAACCTAGACGTCATAGGAAATGACTAGCTATAGGATTAAGAATTTGGTAGAAAACCATAACCCTTACCTTAGCTTTACCTAGGAACTTGCTTAAATATTCTAACTGTGTTTTAAGTGCAGCTTGGGATGACGGGAAGACCCTCCGAGTACGCTTTTATTTTATCATAATTCACTTTCCTGCAATTTATTTTATTGCAAATGCACTTTACTTTTCTCGCATGTTAAACAACAACTTGCATGAAAACCTACACCTTTAGGACGTAAACCAAAACTCGAAACCATAACTAAATTAAAAGACACTACAAGATAAAATTCACCTCCACAACATTTCAAAATAAAAGACAACTCAAAGTTTAATCACAAACAGTAACACAAAACCGTAATTACAACTAAATTAAAATGTCTCATCGAATGATCGGGAATACCTCGATGATGTAACCCACGTGTTGCTAACGGGATTTCCCACGGTCTAAATGAAAGTGCGGAACTCATTTAGTTGAGTTTAGCAAATTCATCCGGACTAAGTGAATTCGATGAAAATAACGGTGCCGGGATGACGGAACCGTGGGATCTTAATCGGTTCCGTTTAATCAATTTTAAGACTCGTTTTAATTAAAACATAAAGAACACTTGGAAATTAAGATTCCTCTAAACCAAACACTTCTCTCATCTCCCGATTTATGACTTCTACAATTAAACCTCTGCAACAACAAGGAGCTCGGAGCATGGTGGGCAAGCACGGCCATCGTCGTCAAGCAAAACTTCCCTAGAATTAAACAACCAAGCCATAGGACTTCGAGGTAGTTTCGCCTAGTGCAACATAAATCCTCAACTCTTCGTTAGGCATTTGCATTGCAAATTAAGCCCTAACCGGTCTTAGGATTTCCGAAGTAGTCGTCCGATACGACATAAACCCTCATATCTTCTAGGCTGTTTGTATGATTCTATCATATAAATATAAGCCCTAATTAATTAAAATTGGCAAGATTAAAACACTAAATAAACATTAGGACTTTCCTAAATCCAAGCCAAACAATAGGATAGTCGGGAGATTATCGAAGTTCACTTCGAATCCGTAATTTCTCCTACTTTTCTTCCTTTGAATTCCTAAAATAAAATGTTCCAAATTTGATCCATTCCCTATTGAAATTCCAAAATTCAATCCTCGAAAACTTAAACTTTGAAATTCTAGAGAGCAGAATTATTGATTATTATCGAGAGTTTTCTTAGGTGATTCCCGTCACTTAAGATGTAATTAACTATGTGGGCTTGCCCTTATAGGGAACTTTAAGAACCTGTGTAATATAAACCCCGCTTAATGTTTTCATATTAAGCGTGGGAATTTGTCGGCTTATAAAATTGGTTCACGTACCAAACGGATGTCACAAATCTCCTAGTTTATTTAATCGAGCCCCATCATCAAACAAGTATGTCCATTCTTCGGGATAGATACACGGTTTGTGGCGCGGTGCTCGTTTATATAAACTATTTGGGATGTGAGATCGGTTCGATTTCATATCTTAAAACTTTTAAACTTAAAATTATTTTCAAAATCAAATATTACTTTTCAAATTATTTATTTAAATTAAAAATACGCCGGCAATTTCTGTAGGCGACCTCTTTTCAAAATAAAACTCATAACCTAAAAATATGCCGACAATTGGCAAGATAAAAACATTAAATAAACATTAGGGCATTCCTAAATTCAAGCCAAACAATAGGATAGTCGGGAAATTACCGAAGTTCGCTTCGAATCTGTGATTTCTCCTATCTTTCTTCCTTTGAATTCCCAAAATAAAATGTTCCAAATTTGATCCATTCCCTATTGAAATTCCAAAATTCAATCCCTTGAAAACTTAAACTTTAAAATTCTCGAGAGCGTAATCTATCGATTATTATCGAGAGTTTTCTTAGGTGATTCTCGTCACTTAAGATGTAATTAACTATAGGGGCTTGCCCTTATAGGGAATTTTAAGAACCTAGTAATATAAACCCCGTTTAATGTTTTTTTATATTAAGCAGAGGAACTTGTCGGCAGATAAAATGGTTTCGTAGACCAAATGGATGTCACAAACCCTTTTAGTTTATTTAATCGAGCCCCACCATCAAACAGTGTGCCTATTCTTCGGAATAAACACGCGGTTTGTGGTGCGGTGCTCGTTTATATAAACTATTCGAGATGTGAGATTAGTTTGATTTCATATCTTAAAATTTTTAAAATTATTTTTAAAATCAAAACACTACTTTCCAAATCATATATATATATATATATATATATATATATATATATATATATATATATATATATATATATATATATATGTAAATTAAATTAAAAATTCGCCGACAATTTCGTTAGGCGACCCCTTTTCAAAAATAAAACATATAACCTAAAAATATGCCGACAATAATATATATAACTATTCCATTTCAATCCAAACATCATATTCTCATTGCAAGAGGAAAGAAACTTTTCTCATATATCAAAAACCTTTCATATACTTAGTTTAGTGTGTCTGTTAGATAATTTTGTTCTTAAAGTTATTAGAAGTAATTGTAGTTAGTTAATTGTTACTGTTTCCTGCATGGTAGTAGTAAGTAGAAAAACTTAACTTTAGTACTTATTACACATTGTGCAATGTTTTCTTAAAACTTCAATATTTCCCTGTGAAATTGATATCCAGGACTCTATTAGAGCCTTGTATTACTTGATATGATAAGTATACTTGCGTTGAATGCTTGGACTTAACAAAATTATTATAAATCTATAAATCTGAGTTCATAAATTCTTACAAAATATAAAGTCGAGCATCATCCATCTAGAAAACAAAAGTATTTATGCCCAGCTAGTCAATCCAACATTTGATCCAGAAAGGGTAATGGAAAATGATCTTTCCTCATGGCAAGGTTTAATATTCTATAATCAATTCATATTTGTCATCCTCTAACTTATGTTATTGGTATTAGTTCATTCTATTAATTAACAGTTACAGTCACTCCTCATTTCTTAGGAAAACAATATATTGGACTAACCCATGCACTATCTAAAATATGATAGATTATCCCAGTATCTAACCACTTTAAAATTTCTTTCTTGATAATTTCATAATGGGATTTAATCTCCTTTGAGGATCAACTCTGGGTTTGCAGTTTTCTTTCATCAAAATTCTATCCATAAAAATTTAAGGACTGATTCCTTTGATATCAGCAATTGTCCTTCCAAAGGCTTTCTTATATTTCTTTAAAATTTTCAATAAACACTCTTATTCTTATGAAGTTAAGTTCGAGGAAATTATAATCGGTAAAATTGAGAAATCACCTAATAAGGCATATTTTAAATGTTTTGGAAGTAAATTTAATTCTAGTTCGAGAGGTTTCTTAATTGATAGACAAAAAGATTTGTCTTTTTCTGTCATGTCCAAAACTTCAAAACTTTCTTGAATAAAATTTGAATCTTCTTCATTAAAATCATTAAAATGTTCTAATTCCTCTTCCTCCTTGTGCTCCAATTCTTTCATTTCAAATTTCTTTTTAGGATTAGTTTTGAAATGAAATTCACTAAGATATCTCATTACATCCATCTTGAAACATTCATCATATATACTTTTAGCAGGGTATTTCATTGATTTTGAAATTTTAAAAGTAAATGATTGATCATTGACACACATAGTTAATTCCTTTCTTGTACGTCTATCATTGTTCTCCCTATATCTAGGAAAGGTATCCCCAAAATGATAGTTATCTCTTTATCTTTCATCATATCTAGCACAATGAAATCAATAGGAAATATAAATTGATCCACTTTTACCAATACATCTTCTACAAATCCCTTAGGATATGTTATAGAACGATCTGCTAATTGCAAAGTTACAATTGTAGGGGATATGTCTGCTAATCCAAGTCTTTTAAATATAGATAATGGCATAAGGTTAATGCTTGCACCTAAATCACATAAAACATTCCCAAAAATTTATCTTTAATCACAAATGGATTTGTGAAGCTTCCAAGATTCATAAGCTTTTTAGGAAGTTTTTCTAAATTATAACGCTGCACTCCTCACTAAGTGCAACTGTTTCATTATCTTCAAACTTCATTTTTTTTCTTCTAAAAAAGTCTTTTAAAAACATCACCTAGCTTGGCATTTGTTTTAAGGCTTCAGCAAAAGGAATATTAATTGTAAGCTTTTTAAAGATTTCCATAAATTTTGAAAATTGTTTATCCAACTTTTGTTGATGAAGTCTCTGAGGAAATGATGGTGATGGCAGTTTTTCCAAATCAATTATATGTGGAGAAATAGGTCTCTCAAAACCTTTTGGAGCGTCCTCTTTAGGTTCTTCAATTTCTTCTCTCTCTACTTCAATCTCTTTTGGAACTCTACCTTCCAACTCTCTTCCACTTCTAAGTTGAATAGCCTTTACTTTCTCTTTATTTTGGTCTTTTGGATTTACTTCAATATTACTAGGAAGTGTTCATTGGGTTCTATTACTTAATGAATTTCCAATTTGTCTCAACTGACTCTCAATACTTCTAATTGTAGCTCCTAGACTTTGTAACTGATTTCTTATTTATAACACCACTTCTTCTATAGACAACTTCTTATCCTTAAATTGTAGATTATTATTAAAACTTGGAAGATAAGTAGGTCTATAATTACTATTACCTTGGTTGTTTCAGTTCCTCGATGGGTTTACTTGGTTGTTCCTCCATTGTTGATTAGAACCACCCGAATTATTATTCCAATTAAAGTTAGGATGGTTTATCCAACCTGGGTTATAGTAGTTCGAATATGGGTTATTTGACTTATTATTTATAACATTTAATGTCTCTATTGATGTTTGAGAATCTACCATTTGGCCTATTGAATTCTCTTCAATAATTGGAATTAGTTGAGAAAAATTCACTCTAAATTTGTCTATATTCCTTGAGATTGTAGCAAGTTGATTTGCTAACATTACAAAAGCTTCAGATTCATGAATATTGGCTGCCATTTTAGGATGTACCCTTCAAGAAGGCCATTAAAAATTATTAGTAGTCATTTTTTAATTAAATCATAAGCTTCATGAAATGGTTTCAACATCAATGAACCACAAGCAGCGACATCGATAATAGATCTAAGAGATCCAGCTAATCCATTATAAAAAGTTTTAATAATTAACCAATCTGGCGTAGCATGGTGTGGACACTTTTTTAGGAGTTCTTTAAATCTTTTGGAAGCTTCATAAATAGATTCCCCTTCAAACTGAAAAAAAGATGCAATATCATTTCTAAGCTTCGCAGTTTTTTATGGTGGAAATTATTTAGTAAGGAATTTATGTGCTAAATCACCCCATGTTCTGATAGATCCAGGTGCTAACGATTTCAACCATATCTTAGCTTTTTCTCTTAGTGAAAATGGAAAAGCCTAAGTCTAATAGCATCATCAGAAACAACATCATATTTAAATGTAGCACACAACTCTATAAAATTGGCAAGATGTAAATTTGAATCTTCAGGTGCTTCCCAAAACTGATTATTTGATATCATTTGAATAATAGTAGGTTTAAGTTCAAATGAATTAGCAGCTATAACAAGATTTTTAATACTACCATGAAGTCTTAAATATTAAACTCTTGATGAATTTCAGCATTTTGATTATTTTGATATGTCATTTCTTGAAATTTTTAATTTTTTCTGTATTTTTAATTTTTAAAAATATTCTAATAGTTTGTTCTAATTCAGAATCATAGGCCACTAGTCCTTCAGAACTTGAACTACGCATAAACTATTACAACACAAAAATGAAAATAAAATAAAGCACACATACACAAATAAAGTTTAAATAAGACTTTCTAAAAATAGAAATTTTATTTTTCTAATAATTACTTTTAATTTTCCTTTTTCAATTCAAATCCAATTAAAAGAAAATTTCTCCGGCAAATGCGCCAAAAATATTATCCTGATTGTAGATATTTATAATTGTTGTAATATGATTTATAATTATATTTATGATATAATATACTATATTTTTTAATTGAATTTCCTTCTTTACAATGGCACCAAAAACTTCATTTCAATGTAATAAAAATTCAACAATTATATTTAAATTTAAGGATACAACGCAAGCATACGTATTGTTATTAAGTAATATAGGACTTTCCAATTATGCTCTGAAATATCAATCCCATAGAGAAATTTTTGGATATTTAAAAAAAATAACAATAACAAATGATTTAGATCACAATATCTATTTAGAAAAAGACACATACTAAAACAGTTTCAGATAACAGAAAACTTGAAATTGCAATTTTTTGGTATTTTTTGATATTATGAAATAAAGGGAACAGTTAACTAATTATAATGAGATTTTTGTAATATTAAAGAAGTATAAATGAAAATATCTTTTTCCTTATCATGAATAAGTAATAAGTACAAGGGTTCTGTTGTGGAAGTATGCAAAATGTGTTGTGTCAAATAGGAGGAATAATATTATTTACCCTTACTAGAGATGCTATCAAGAACATTGGCTAGTTTAAAGTTTGAATAGTTTTAAAGACAGTTTAGCTAAAGAAGATACTTGCTCTCACTCTAAAGTTTCCTCCTTTCCCTCCACTTGGGGGCTAAAATCTCGCATCAAAACCTAAAACAATAAACCAAATTGGGGGCTTTAGTCTGTCACCTTAAAGTACTCTAATTCTACTCCCATCAAAATATATTTCCCTATTTATTTGTACAAAATTATATGAATTATTTTCTTATCCATAAAATCTCATGTGATTTCTATCAATTGTTGATCGAGACAATACCTACAAAGATCTTACATGTTCTCATAACAAATGTTAACATCTTAATTGGTCAAATCAAGGAGTAAATGAAGTTTAAGGATTAAATCAACACAACTAATTCCAACATTAATGATCAATACTTCCACAACTTCCATCCATCACTTATTTACTTTTCATTTTAAGGAAAAAGGATAAAGAAAACTACTCAAAATCCGGGGAGAAATCATAACAACAAGTAATTTTAAAAGTAGAAATCATGTAGGAAACACAATAAGTCTCAATTAAAACCAAATAAAGTAAAAAGATAAAAACTTATCCCAAGTTCCTCTCCACCAAACCCTTGAAGTTTCTTTAAATCCCTTCCTTTCTTTTGCAAGACTCCCTAGGACTTGTCGCCCAACCCTAATATGGTTTAAATCTCTTTAAAATAGTGAATTTTTACTTAGAAATCTCTAACCACCTTCCCTTTCACTAGGAATGAGATAAGTGTGATAATCCTACAACTTCTTACTATAACTACTCTCCCTAAACACTCTAATTCAACTTTCTGACTGTTCTCTTCACAGCCTTATTAAGTCCTTGCTTTTATATTTTCTTAAAAGCCATATTTAATGAATCTTCCCAAAATATGCATCCTTTCAAGAAAAATTTGAATGTCTTTTGGTGTTCTTGATCAGTTACCCACATTTGTACCAAAGGTTTCCTCAAACACCACTTCAATCTTTGTAAAAAATTACTTGTAATTGTAAAGTAACTATCTGTCACTTAAGCGTGGGGGCCTTGGCTTTTAGGTGTAGCCTTCTCTGTCTATTAGCGCTTAAGCACCAGATCTGGGCGCTTAGGCGCCCCAATTAAATTTAACAACTTCTTTATTTTTGCTCCAAATTTGATCATTTTTCACTCCTTTTGACATATTTAGTCCATTTAATTGTACCTAAAAGAAAATCACACATAAACCTTCTATTAAAGTGTAATATCATCAAAAATTGGTATAAAAATGTGTATGTAAATGGTACATATTATAGGTATATCATAGGTCTCCCTTGATGCAATGTTGATTATCCATCTTCATAATACTTAATGCACTGATGTAGCAAATCATCACCAGTGAAGGTCACCCCAGGCTGTCCTTTCAAAGTATAAACTCTATCCGAGGAGGTGCTGGCCAACTACGCTAAGCAAATGTCTGGTTCAAGTAGAGCCTTGACCAGATTTTCTCTCATCTCCTTTGACAGGATCAGAGCATCATATATATTTAGTTTGGTGATCTTTAAATATTAAAAAAAAACCTTATGTTTTTCAATTTATATTTCCTTCTAATGATATTATCTCTTTCTTTGCAACGGTGCCAAAAATTTGTTTCTGAAGCAAACAAGAGAAATATTTTAATTATTTTATAATATGGGATTCTACGCAAGTAAACGTATCGTTTATCAAGTAATATAGGACTTTTTGATCAAGCCCCAAAATGTTGAACCCACAGGGAAATGTCTAAAATTTTAAATAAATAAGAAAAAGAACTCTTTACTTTTTAAAATGATTTTGTAAAGTATGTTTTAAGATATAAAGTTTTCAAATTTATTTTTGGTATTTTCTGAATAAAAAGTAAAGCCAACAACTAAAAGTAACACAACTATAAAATAATATGAAAGCAAATGAGAAAAAATATCTTTTTCCTCTTTCAATGAATCAGTAATAATTATAGAATTTCGTTGTGGAAGTATCTAAGTTTTTTGTGCCAAATAGAAGCAATTATATTCTTTACCCTTACTTGATTCTATAAAGAACATTAGTTAATTTGTAGTTTTGAGATCATGTAAATGGGTTAGGCAGGAAAGATACTAGCTCTCACTCTAGAGTTCCTTGTTTCCCTCCACCTGGAGGCTAACATTACATAACAAAATTTAAAATATTAAACCAAATTATGGGGCTTTATCCTGTCACTCTAAAATCCTCTAATTTTACTCCCCATTAAAAACATATCTTCCTATTTATTTGCACCCAACCATATGAAATACAATTCTCACCCATACAATTGCAAGTGATTCTTTCCAATTGTTGATTGAAACAATACTACGTTGGTTCTTACATGTTCTCATAACAAATTTTAACATCTTAATTAGCCAAATCAAGAGATAAACGAAGTGCAAGGTAGTGAATCATCACAACTTCTTCCAACATTGAAATCATATACTTCACACAAGTTCCTTCCATAATTTAATTACATCATCATTTAAAAGGAAAAAGATAAAGAAAGCCACTCATAACTCATGGATAAAACATAATCACAACTTGATTTGAAAGTAGAAATCATAGTGAAAACACAACAAGTCGTACTTTAAAACCAAATGTAAAACAAGATAAATACTTATCGGAAAAATCCTCTCTAGAGGACTCTTGAAGTTCCTTTGATACTTTGCTTTCCCTTTACAAGATACAATAGAGGTTGGCGCCGCCCAACTCCTTTAACTCTGAATCTCTATTCTGCTCTTAATAAAAACTAGATACAATTGATAATAAAAGTGGTGAAGTGGAAATGTGTGCTCTCAATAACTCTCTAACATAAATTTTTCTCTTAACACTAATCACACCCTCCAATAACAACCATTTTTCTAATCTTTAAGTCTTCTTTTTAAAATTTTCCAAAAGGTGCCTTGGTGTCCCTTCAAATCATGTCTAAATTCAATGTATCCACTAAAGAATGCATCTCTTCATTCAAATTTGCTGCCCAAAAGAAGTTAAGGAGGTTAACATCAAAAGTTGCTTCAAACACCCCTTGAAAATGACGCTAAATTTGATTTAATTCGTATTTTTTAACTGCCACGCCTATGCGCCAAGTTCTAGTGCTTAGCCACCACAGGTCAAATTTTTCATTCTTCAAATTTTTGCTCCAAATTTGATCCTCTTTTGCTCCTTTCATCATAAGTCAGTCATTTTAATCATACCTACAAGAAAAACACAAATATACATTTCATTAAAGTACAATATCATCAAAATTAGGTTTAAAAATGTATTTAAAAACACTATATATTTTAGGTGTATCATTTGGCTGGCAATTCCCTATGATGAGATAGTACATTGTAATCTACATTATTTAAACCTTTAGTTTCTGCTTTAATATTTGTGTCTTATATTGGTAGAGTTGGCTCTTCTCGAATAACTACTTGTGTTTCCTTTTCCATCAGAGTTGTTCTCGGGAGTAATACCTTTCCACTCCATAGATTCACTTATGTTACCTATTCTTCTTTCACTGTAGAAGATGAATCTTCTGGAAATTGGTTTTCCTTTGCACTCGAGGATTAGCTCCTCGCTTCCAAAACTATCATAACCGATGTTGTCGATATCCTCTGTGTTTTTGTTAACATATTCATTGCGACTTAATATAATTTGAGGATCATTTTAGGAATCGAAATCAGGATTAGATTGTTCATGATCGGTTATGTTATCACTAGAGATAGTTATAACATAGCCAAATTTATCACTGTTATTATCCAAAGCACCCGAAGGGACTTAGAGTAAATCATATAGAGTTAACGGTTTGAGGGATTTCTCCCCAAAATCTGAGATAACCAATTTAATAAGGGTAGCCCCTACCCTAGCCTTCACGCTACCAATTTTTATCTCATCCACGATCTTCTTCTTCTTTATATTATGTTGCGGCAGCTTCTCTGGTGTAATCTCCATCTTTTGCTTTGCAGGTAGCAGACTCTAAGCGGCAGCTTGCTCTGAAGTGGTCTGTATTTGATCCAATATCTTCTTAGAGGATTTCATCAACACTGTGCTCTATCCATTTTTATCAGTGTAGCTGAAACAATACTTATTGAACCTCTTCCAGTTTTCTTGAAATATTTTTTCGGTATTGTTATATTTTTATCTTTATAGTTCCTCTCGAGCCAATCCTTGAAGTTGAAACATCCTTATATAGTGTGTTCGAGTAGCCAGTAGTATGAGCAGTAGTTGGGATGGTCCTTTTTATTGTCTTCCTTTTGATTCTTCAGCTTGGGCAATCTAAACTCTGACTTCTTTAGCAAATTTCAGAACATCTTTGCTACGGCATCATGTTTGAAGGAATGTACCCTGTTCAACCGATCTGAGATCGTCGGACCCTGTCTCTCATCTATCCTGTACGGCCTCTGCTGGAAAGACTGCTAACCAGACTAACTACACTGTACTGCTGTGTACGGGACTGGCCATACTACTAATGGCTGAGCATAATGCGGTGGAGGCTGACTGTTCTGTGGTGGTTGCTGCTACGTTTGAATCCTCATTGGCTGCTTTCTCTTGTCGAATTTTGCCACTAATCCAGATCTTTTCTCAAATGCCTTGATTGGCCTTGGCTTCTCTATCTTTTCTGAAGGTTCCATAAGTTTTACTTTTTCTGGTAAGTTGTTGACTTTACTGATTAGCTTCTTGAATGATTTAATAATGAGACTCTTAAGCATGAAAGCCACTGGTCCGTGGATACTCTTGAGTATTATCTCGATCGTGTGTTTCTCCTACGACTAAGCTCGCATTTCATGCTAAGGTTTCTCCATCTTAAAATGTAGACCACCAAGGTCTTGTTAGGCTTCTGTCAATCCACTAGGAGATCTCCTATGGTGACATGGTGTTGCACTGCAAAGCTTTTCTTGAACATGCTTTCCAATTCTACAAAAGTCTTGACTGATCCATTGGGCAACTCTTCATACCAATCAAAAACGATTCCTGAAAGGTTAATGACAAATTGTCGAAACAACAACGCTTCATTCCTTCTTGTATTACAACAACTTGCTCTGAAATGGGTGACGAGCTGTCGAGGATTTCTTGTCCAGTTGAAAGTCTTGAAAGTCGGGGGCACGAAACCTTTTGGGTAAGGTATGGTATCAAATTCCTCTAGGTAAACATTACCCTTAGAAATTGATGCACCTCCTTTAGATTGGGCTAAAGCTTCCCGTACTTGATGCTCGACCATCTGCTTAATGTCCTTTTCAGGTATCAAATTCTAAGCTGTGTCTTTCTTCAGTGGCTTTTTTCATTAGCAGAAGTGACCTCTCTACTTTAACTTTTAATGTGAAAATTTCAGGCTGATTCACTTCCGGAGATGCTACCTGTCGTAATTGTAACTGTCCATGCATTGTATCCATTGTGGTCATAGCGGAAACCATTTCTTTTATTCTCTTTTCCATCTGACTAATCTGTTCATCTCTTAATAAAATGGCCTTTTCAAGTTCTTCTATGGTGTTCTCCTCTGTAGGAGGCAGAGCATCGATCACAGATGACGTGGCCTTGGTCTCAACAACATTAATCTCCATGAATCCTTCCTCCATGTAGTTTGAAAGGTAGTAATATTCTTCATTGTTGTTTAATCCTCGTTCTTTTTCTAACTCTGAAATCTCAAATCAGAGTTTTTGGACTTTATCATCAACTGCTTTCTCTTTTGTCAATTTCAAATGTACAGGTTTTCTTGCCTGTCACCTCTTTCTACAACTAACTTTGAGGCAACTATGGTAATGGTAACGAGAACATCAAACTCAAGATCCACTTTATGATCCACAGACTTCTCAAAATGTACTGGTGCGGTAACCTTCAGTGCCCACACCTTCCTCTTAAAATTCGGCTCCCTGAGATGAAGTGTCTCGGCTGGGACATCGAAGTGAGGATGAGAACTGAGCTCCCTAGGGTATAGACCATGTAAAAAGGAAAATAATCCTCTCCTACCATTTCTCTTTGGGAGTTCATTATAATCTTTGGCAGATGGTACTCTCGGATCCAGCCGAGACTTGATTGATATGCGCTCTGCAAATGTCAGGGTGACAGTAGTAGTAATTATAGCAGTGGAAATGGTATCAACACATTTCCCTAAATAGAGCTTAACAGGAACACGGACTGAGGGTGCTTCTAACAATTTCTGTATTGGACAGGTGGGTTTTTCCCTCCTCTCAATATCACGTTCTTCATTCTTGGGGACAATGTACATCTTATTCTCTTGAGCAGCTTGGCGACTGAGCACCCTTCTTTCTCAACTAGCCTCTGGAACATAGTACGGATCTTGGTGACAGGAGTGGGCTTCTCCTTTTCCTTTTCATAGCCATGAGGTGGTGGTAAAGTGTCGGCAATTCTATGGAGTCTCTAGTCTCTGATAGTATTTCTTAGCAGATGTAACCTACTCCCCCAAAGGAACGGAGAGGTATTCGGTACACCAAGTTTCTTCTACTAAGGAATCTCATCAATAACTGGTAGACTTGTAGCTTGAGCCTTGATGGCCCACAAAATTTTGCAGCTGCGGTTCCTTCTCTGAGACCTGGTCGGCAGAGTGACTCTGGAGAAGGAACCAATCTCAAATACTGATGGTGGGCCGAGAACAGCATCCGCAGAATCTTCTTCATGCAAAATCTATTTCCCTTTAGCCAATGGAAAGGTAGACGCAGTAACGGCAAATCTGAAGGCGGTAGGGGTGACAGTCCTTCTAGGCATGGAAACAACTGTTAACTCTTAACATAAGGGAAGTCTGATGGGAGTTCAGATTGAACTCAGCAGATGGTTCTTGAACTTCTGGAGTGGCTATCTTCATGAAGATAAACAGGGCTTTTCCGAGCACGATTTCAAACTTGCTGAAGTTGGTCTCAAACTGAATGGTGGGCGCTTTGAGACGTGCCACATGGGTGGTGGACAAGTTGCAGGAGAAGGTGAGTGTTGGGATCGACATTATCACTTTCAATTCAAGAAGAGTTATGAAAGTTAGCAAAGGCCTACACCTTGTAATCATAGTGCAAACACTATGAATTAACAAAGGTTGTTATGTGAACTGGGTATCTACCCAATTCATTTCGTCTTATCTTTTTAAAGTATTTATTTTGTTTTTTCTTTTTATTCTTCAAAATAATTGTGACACATTTTTTTAATTTTATCATTTCATTATCAATTCGAAGATTTCAAATTTGATTTTCAAGAATTAAAAGGTGTTTAGGATTCGAAAGGGTTGGCTCATTTTGCTAATAGCAAAATCAAACTCGAAAGACATAAAGCGAAGCACGAGACCCTGTCCAAGATCTCTTTCACAATGCGCCTTGCTTTGGCGAAACTTGTTCACCAACACACCTATTATGGTCCGAGCCCACACAAAAAAAAACCCTAAAAACTCCTGAACCCCTCTATCTAAGGGTGATTAAATAGATGGTCCTGGAATTGAGGAGATTCGATCTCACTCTCTAAGAAAGAAATGGGCAACGTACCTCAACAAATGAATGGTAATCTGGTCTATGAGGGACATAGACACATTACTGATGTACGAGGTAATATTTCCTAATCAAATGAAGAGAGAAACTAGTCCTTAGCGGAGTCGCCAAAAATTTGTCGGTCGTTAAAAAGTTTAGAATTTGTCAATTGCTGGAATGGATATCCCGACACTCATTTTCTATATATATATATATATATATATATATATATATATATATATATATATATATATATATATATATATATATATATATATATATATATATATATATAATCTTGAAAAGTAATGTTTAAGTTTTTGAAAATATGAGACTGAACCGCTCTCATATGTTCGATAGTTTGAATAAACGAGCACTACATCATAAGGCAAGCACCTACCCCGAAGAATAGACACATTACTTAATAATGATGCTCGATTAAATAAACTAAAAAATTTATGATATTCATTATGGTTTGTCAAACCATTTATGTTAATATGGAAAATTAAATATGGTTCTTATTACATGGGTTCTTAAATATTCCTATAAATAGTTAATTGAATCTTAAATGACCGAAGTCAACTAAGAAAACTCTTGATAATGATCAGGGAATATTGTCTTCATGAATTCAAAAGGGATAAGGTATTTTTCAAGGTCAGACAATAGGAAATTCAAATGGAAAAGCTGCAAATGGGAACAATTATTATAAAATCTAAAGGGAGAAAGCTAAGGGATGTCATGGATCTTAGGGAGAACCTCGGTAGCTTCCTAAACTATCCTATGGTTTGGCTTTTGTTTAAAAAAGATATTATTTAATGTTTCATCTTGCCAATTTTTATTTATGGCTTACATCTGCATAATACTGATCATGCAGATGGCCTAGAAGATAGGAGGATTTATGTCAGATCGAACGACAACCTAAGAGTCTTAAGATGAATTAGGGCTTATATTGCATAGTGTACAAAGGCCTAAAAGATAAGGTGAGATTTTTTGTCGTACTAGACAAACTACTTCAAAGTCTTATGGCTTGTAGTTTATTTCTAAAAAGGTTTGCCATTGTAAACCTATTTACTCTCTCGAAGATGTTCTTCTGCATGCCTCATCATACTACCCACGGTGTTTGCTCCAAGTTCCTCGTTGCAACAAGTTTAAGTTTAGAA
The DNA here is from genome assembly GCA_022702705.1 of Papilionanthe hookeriana x Papilionanthe teres. Classification (NCBI taxonomy): domain Eukaryota; kingdom Viridiplantae; phylum Streptophyta; class Magnoliopsida; order Asparagales; family Orchidaceae; genus Papilionanthe; species Papilionanthe hookeriana x Papilionanthe teres. The sequence goes on from CM040427.1 coordinate 26,168,459, forward strand.
GTGTCAAATTGAGGAGGTTGAGAGAAGTATCGGGTTTAGAGTTCAAGTTTTAGTGCAATTGCCAAGTTCAATGTTGTAGTCATAATCATTTAAATTTCTTATTAGGGGGGAGTTTAAATTGATTAGAGCGACACCGGTCAGGATCCCAAGACTCCATCATTTCAGGACCGCTATTTTCTTCAGATTCACTTAGTCTTGATGAATTTACCAAACTCAACTAAATGAATTCAATAAGTTCATCCAGATTGGGTAAATCTCGTTAGCAGTCATATGTTGTCTCATCCAAGGGATTCCCATTCATCTAAAGAGATGTATTAATTTAGTTGCAATTGTTTTTGTTTTATTTTTTTGTGATTAATTTTTAGAGTTGTCTTATTTTTTTTTTATTTGGTTTTGGTTTTGGTTTAACATGCAAGGTTGTATAATTTGCAAAAAATGAAATATACTGGAGTGGAAAGTATAGTGAAGAAAAGTGTTGTAAATAAACTACAAAAACGTACTAATCCTCTTCTCGCACTCCAGTTGAAATGCTAATATTGGCAGTTTATGTATAATCTTGTAGGGAATTAAAATATGTTACATGGAAAGAAAGCAGACAAAACTGGTTTAAGGTGTGTGTACTGAACCCTGGAACATTACTTGGAGGTTTCCAACTCATAGGATGATCTTCTTAAGCAAAATATAATAGATTCAGTTGTCCTCCAAGATATCCAAACGACCATAAATGTGTTCTGAGTAGGATCCTAAACAACTTTTAAAGTTCTTTGGATGGTTCTGAGTTCTTAAGAACTTATTATGTTGCTAAATCATTCATACATTATGGTTTGAAGTTTAATGGTCATGTCTTCACCCTTTACTCAATGCACATTAATTTTTTAATCATTCCATGAACGGGGTAACTATCACTTGACATATTACTTATAAATTATGTGATTAAAGGCACTTGAAGGTTAAATTTATTTGCTAAGGAATTTAGCCAATTATTTTAAATTTAGGCTCGTAGTGTTTTCAAATATTATTGATCAATTATGTTTTCTTTACTAAACCTCATTAATAAAAATTTGGATTAAACCTAGTTCACTACTAAGCCCTTAAAGATTATGGGTGAAACTTGTAATTTTAGGAATTTTAAGTTATATTTTATTAATCCTTATCTATGATTGTATTATCATCAAACCATTAGCTAGGGGGTCTCAAATTAGTGATCTATTGTCTTCCAAAAATAAGACCCTTAATCTCAGAATCATTTAGTTTAATTAACTTCCAAATTACCATAATTAAGGTAAAACTACCATTTATACCTTTGTTGAGGGAAAGTGATGAGTTGGTTTCTACCTCTTAATCCCTTGTGTTTCAATCATCAAGATGAATAACTATGATCATACATTACCCATTTTACCCTTTATTAAACCTAAATATTAATCTAATGCTTAAATTCCATAATTACCCTTTTGCCCCTTTAAGGCCTATCACTTCATAATTCATTAAAGTCAACTCAAATGACTTTAAAATTATTACGTTACCCCATTCATGGGCCAATTAAAACATCAGAGGAGATAATATGATTTTTTCTAATTTTTACTTTATTTTTATTTTATTTTTATAATTATTTTAATACAAAAATAGGTGTTTCTAATATTAATTCTTTAACTTAGCCAAAACAAATTATCTATCCTTAGGAAAATTATTGGAGATTCCACTTGGTCAGAGGAACATCTAGAGCAATTTTCATAATTTTTAGTTTTATTTTAATTATTATATTTATTTGTTTATTTTGAGTATTAATTGAATATAAAATACTATTTAAATGGAAAATTAGGGTTTATATTTTTCTTAAGTCTTTCTAGTTTGAAGAATATAGAGAAGCGAATTTTATATTTTTATGATTTTTATTTTGTTTCTTATAATTATTTTAGTGCAGAATTAAGTAAAATTCATTTTTAGCATTTAGAAAATACATAACTTTACTTAAAAAATTAGGAAAATATATTAATTGTTCTAAAGTGATCAGGATATCAAATTTGATATTTTGGTGTATTTTCATATTTCTGTGATTTTCATTTTTTTAATTATTTTTAATTATTTAAAATTCAAAATATATCTCAAAAATGAAATTTTTATTTTAATTCCAATTTTATTTTTTTAAGTCTCGCTCATCACTAGAAACTCCCAAAACCATTTTTTATAATTTTCTTAATTATATTTTATTTATTATAATTATATTAGTTCCAAAAATACTATTTTATTCAGAAAATCTATTTTAGTGATTAAATCAATTCTAACTGACTTCAAATTTTTATGGGGAATTAATATGATTGTTATTTACAGATGTGGAATGATTTTTATGACTTTTCTATTTAGATTTTAATTATTTAATTTTTTAATTATTTTAATGGGTTAATTAATTAAAATGACATATTTAATTACATAAATTTATTTAACATTTTTCCTAGGGTCCTCTGATCACAGTGAACCCACCAAACCTATTTTTATATTTTTGTGATTTATATTCTAATTATTGTAAGTTTTTAAACAAAATAGAAAGTTTTAACTTCAAAATTAGGAATCTCTGGCTAGAGATATCCTCTGACCTTAGAAAAATCAGAGAAGATCCCTAACCATAGAAGGAATAAACCCTCCAAATTCCATCTCATGGTGAATTATATATAATAAGTTATGAATTAATGATGTTTTAGCGTATTTAATTAATTTAAAAAATAAATATAAGTCAAATAATTTTAATTTTATTTTCACATTGTTATCCTCTATTCACTAATCGATAGGGTATTTTTCTTTTATTTTTATGAATTTTCTTCATAGAGTTATGCATTTTTAAAGATAACTGAATTAAAATAAATCAAAAACACATATTATTTTATTTATCCAGCGCGGTGCCACCTCTACCTAGGCAGCTCCAAAGCTCCATGTGGCACTCCTTTATTAGACGTCACAGTCCATGTAGTCGCCGACTCAGCCTGCGCTTTATGTTCTATCCATCCGTCCGGTGCAATCTGATATGTTTTTCTGATACACGCACGATCGGATGGCTCCCCATCTTTGTCTTCATCTGGCCTAACCTATCCACACTAAAACCTTAAGATATCTTCATAGACTCAACCAAATCACTTAGGGTTTGCTCCTACACCTTCCTTTATTCCAGACGAACACATCCATACAGTTTATCATGCATGAAATTAAGATCTTCTTCATAAAGACCCAAACCAAGCTCGATTTGGGGGAAATGGTGTATACTGAGAGGAGTCTCCTCAATCAGATGATTCCAAAAGCTTTCTTGGGACCTGGCTGGAAGTGTCTCCTAGCTCTAGTGAACTGTCTGTGTTGGACTTCTTCCTACGAGTGGGAAGGCTGAGGAGAAAGTCTGGTGTAGAGGGCTCTAGAGATGGGGCCTTCAGTGGGGAACTTTCTCTCTAGCTCTGGGGAAGCTCAAGGAATAATCAATTTAAGGTTAGTTGGAGTTTGGTGAGGTGTTTTTTTTGCCTGATTTTGAGCTTTAAAATTGAGCTTAGGAAGTAGGGATCTCTGCTGGAAAAATGGCTGGGTTGAGCTTAGAAAGGCTGGGAGAATCTCTGGGAGCAATTTTTTAAAGTTTCCCCAAGGTCCAGTGTCTTCTTCTTCCTTGGTCGTGAAAGGGTGGTGATTAAATAGAGGGGCTTAGGGTGGCTGCCATGGCTTCAGCTTGGGTGTGCTTTGTTGATTAGGAGGACGGAAGAAAGGTGCAGGTGACCGCTTAGGTTTAGACACATTGGATGGGTGCAATTGAGGTTTGGTCCATGGGGGAGCCTTCTTGGGTTTGTGTTTTCCGGCCACTAGGCCTACCAAAAAAAATAAGGGAGGTGGTCAGCTGGGTTAGAGAAGCCATAGGAGATTTTAATTATGATTATCTTGATGTTTGATGGCTAGTTGCAAAGATATCTTTGAGCTTAGCCATTTTTTGGAGGAAATCCCCTAAATCATGGGACCCTTGGTCCATGGCTCATGTAGGATGGCCTAGGTGGATCTAGGTTGGTTCCTAGGGTTCAAATGTTGGCTGTGGTAGATCTAGTTTGGTCAATTTGGGTTGGTATGGTCGATTTCAAGGCTTGGCTTCAAAATTAGGGCTTTAGGTCAAACTTGGGTCTAGGTTGGGTTTGGGCTAGGATTTAGGTGAAGTGATAGACCAGTTTGGTCTAGATGATTGTCATGAGAAATTTGGAAAAGGAATTCGGTAGTTTTGATTTGATTTGGAGGGTCAATTTGGGGGGATTTGGCTCATGATCAGTTTAAGGACATTTGAGCTAAAATTGGTTTTGGATTGGGCTAGGGCTTGGATATGGTCCAATTGATGGTTCAATTTGGTCCAATAGATTGTGGTGAATAGTTTTAGACATGAATTGGGTGAATATTTTGGGGTTAGGATGTTCAATCTGGTGAGATTTAGAATTTTGGTCAAAATTGGGGCTTTAGCTTAACTTGGATTTGAGTGAGCTTTGACCTTAAATTTGAGTCAATTTATTGTTGAAATTGATTTGGGAAAGTGATATGAAGGATTTAGAATTCAAGCATGGGGAAATTGATTTGATTATGGGGTCCAATTTGGGGGAATTTAAGGGTATGGCTAAATTTGGGATTTTGGATTGGGCTTGCAATTGCGCTTGAAATTAGGTTCAATTGGGCTTGGATTTGGTTTCATTTTGGAATGGGGATGATGAATTTGAGTATGGTATTGAAATTGGCGAGATTGAAGCTAATTTGGTGGAAATCGGGGGTAATTTGAGCATTTTTTGCCTTTAAGGGAAATTTGGGGATTTTGGCCATTTTATGTTTGTTATTATTTGGGTTGTTATATATATGATCCCCGATAAATATATGTGTGCCAAAAAATTGACTCCACATTGAATACATGTGTTGACAATTTAGATATAAAAATTATGATTTTATAATATGGGATACTACGCAAGTATATGTATCGTTTGTCAAGTAGTGTAGGACTTTCTGATTAAGCCCCGAGATATCGAACCCACGGAGAAATGTAAAAGCTTTTTAAAAATTAATAAAATATATTTTTACTTTTTTAATGACTTTTGAATGTATGTTTTGATTTTAAAGCTTGAAAGTTGTTTTTGGTATTTTTAATAAAAGCTAAGCAGGAAATAAAAATTATCAGAACTTTAAAACACGATATAAAATACTAGGAAATAAAATATCTTTTTCTTTTTCTTATAAAGTAGTAATATTATGAAAGTATTGTTATGGAAGTATTTAAATGTGTTGTGACAAATAGGAGCAAATTTATACTTTGCCCTTACTTGGTTCTATAAAGAACATTGGTTAATTTGAAATTTTAAATTTTTGAAATATGGCTAGGCAGAGAAGATACCAGCTCTCACTCTAGAGTTCCCTCGATTCCCTCCATCTGGGGGCTAACTTCTCATAACAAAATTTAAAATATCAAACCAAATTAGGGAACTTTATCTTGTCACTCTAAAGTTCTCTAATTTTACTCCCCATTAAAAGTATATCTCCTAATATATTACATACAATTATATGGACTACAATTCTCACCCATACAATTGCATATGATTTTTACCAAGTGTTGTTTGAGACAATACCGCATTGGATCTTACATAATCTCATAACAAATTTTAACATCTTAACTGGCCAAATTAAGAAGTAAACTAAGTTCATGGAATTAAATCTTCACAACTTATTCCAACTTTAAACACTTATACACTCCACAACAATCCTACATAATCTAATTACTTCTTCATTTAAGAAAGAAAAAGATAAAGAAAACTACTCAAAATTTATGGAGAAATCACAAGCACACATTGATTTGAAAATAAAAATCATAAAGAAAACACAACTAGAAAAATTAAATATAAAAATAGAAGTAAACACTTATCTGAAAATCCTCTCCACAAGACTCTAGAAGTTACTTTGAAACTTGACTTTCCACAGGACAACACTGCAGAGGTTGGCGCCCAACTTTGTTGACTCTAACTCTGACTTTAGACTTCAATAAAAACTAGATAAATTGATGAAAGAAATATTGGTGGAAAGAAAGTTTCACACCAACCCTTTCTCCTCTAAAACTAAACTAACAAACTAAAAAACTTTAAACATTAAAAGACTGAAAGTAAAAGTCTTTGAAACTAGAAGATGACACTGAAAACTAGAAGAGTAGACTCACACACAACACACACACACTTAACACAATTAAATTAATTCCAAGTTTTCATGATATAATTTTCCAAAAGGTGCATTGGTGTCTCTTCAAATTATTTTTCGATTCAATGTATCCACCAAAAGATGCATCCCTTCATTCAAATTTTCCGCCCATGGGAAATTAAGGAAGTCACCACCAAATGTTGCTTCAAACACCCCTTAAAATTGTAGCCAAAAATGAAGAAAATTTGATTTTTAACTATGGCAGCTAAGCGCCGACTAGGCGGCGCTTAGCCGCCAAAGTCCAATTTTTCATTTTTTTCATTTTTTGCTCCAAATTTGATCCAATTTTGCTCCTTTCATCATAATCACTTATTTTCATCATACCTACAAGAAAGACACAAAATACCTTCCATTAAAGTGCAATATCAATAAAAATAAGTATAAAAATGTGCATAAAAATACTATATATTTTAGGTCTATCAAAATCCCCCAAACTTAAAATGTTACTTGCCCTCAAGTGACTCTTAATCTCATAGAAAATTTTAGCATGCAAATTATTTAATGAGTTTCTTAAGAATTTAACAAAATTTTTTTCTAGAAATGGAATAGTCCAATTTAGAAAAAATTTCAGTAATTAAGACTAACTTAAAGTTTAGAAAGTTCTTAGGTAAAGGATAATGTAAAATATAGGTTTCTATCTAATTCAAAAATACTTGTAGATTCTTCAAAATATTGGATTCACACACTTATTTTTTACACTTAAAAATTTTTATTTGAAAATAATTTTACATACTATATTATAACCTTAAGTTTTAGATTTTCTCAGAACTTATATCTTATACTTTAGGTATGGAACCATTTTTTTATTAGGAACTTAAATCCTCAAGCTTTTCCTTCCTTTTCATATATTATTTTTCACTTTTTTCTCTTTTTCTTTTTCTTTTTATTTCATTTTCTCTTCTTTTTTTTATAAGTCAAGAATTACAATATCTGGATAGGCCTTTAATGATTTTGAATTCCACCCTACCATTTAAAATAAAGGTTTGATATACATCTGTAACTTAAAAATCATAATAATAGTATTTGAAAATTACTCCTCAATAAAAGAAATTTAAGCTTTAAATAATAAAAGTCAAATCTTCTATTTATCCAAAAATACAATATTTCTTACTAAAGATAGTTGAACTATATTTAACACTTCATTACTAAGAAAATTTTTAACTTTAAATTTTTCATTATTACTATAAATTTTAACTAAATTCTTTTATTCATTTCTATATTCAAAATTTTGTTCCCCTAATATAACTTCATATACATAATTGTTTTCAATCAAAAATCAAAGTAATTTTAAGTATTCTTTAGAACAAATAAATTTTAGGTTTTTTAAAAAATTTTCTATTTTTAAAATCCCCCCCCCCCCTCCCCCCAAACTTTAATTTTTAGTTAGGATAAAACATTTAAGCATAAGAAATGAAACATTTGTGAGAATTAAAAACTAACATAACATGCGTGCAGGAATCTTAATATCCTAAATATGCAAGTATAAAAATTTAAAAACAGGAGTAAAAAAGAAATCAAATTCAAATTTTTAAGTTTTTCATTAAATAAAAATTTCAAATTTTCAAAGGACTTCTACAATAGTGGAGGTTTTCAAATCAAATACACACCAACTGAAAATAACTGAAATCACACCAATACTAGATAACAAATGGTAGTAGTAGATTTTGAAAAGTTTTAAACATGCAGTTTTTAAATAATAGTTTTTAATAGTGTTCCTTATTCTCATAACAATTTTGGAATTAAAGTACACACTATAAAAAACTGACAGACATACATGTTAAAACATTTACTACTACACATATATTACACAAAGCAACATATAGAATAACAATTTAACAATGATACATTTGAATATGCAAAAATAGTTCAACTATAATTAGCATACTATCAGAGTTCACACAACAAACACAATATCAAAATAAATCACAAGACATAACATAATCAGTTCATCAACAAAAACTCAGTGACACATAAAAAAATTAACTAATCAACCTCATTATCATCATCATCTTGTTCGTTCCAATCTCTGGATGGCACATAAGGTATGTAGAATGGATGAGGAGGCATCTCAGCACTCATATCACCTCTAATCAATCTATCCAAATAAAGATGATAATTCTCCTCGTATTCATCATGTTTTACAATATATCTTTCCATATTATCCATCTTACCATCCATGTCTCTAATATGCACACGAGTAAGACTCACCTTCTTCAAAATCTTTCTTAACAAACTAGTCTGTGAATCACTAGATGATGAAGCTCTTGAAGTAGTATCACGGGAAAAAGAAGCAAAAGCAGTAGAAGCCCTACCAAATCCTCTTCTCCAGCCAAACTCTAAATGTACAGTGTAAGCTCCAACGTTTACACTGGTAATTGGTTTCAAAGGATGAAGGACCTCTTTCCAAGTTTCAAATTTCACACCAGACTGCTCACACAATGAATGAATCAGGTAAGGAAGTCACATACCTGCAGTAGTGGTAGATCTGTTACAATTCAAAATGTAATCATAAATGATTGCTCCAATATCTATAGGCTTCTCTTGCTTAATGCAATAGTTCAACACTGCTCTCTCCCTTGTAACTTTACTAGTATGACTTGAAGGCAAAAGCTTAAATGAGATAAAATAACGCCATGCTTTAAAAGTGTCATTTAACTTAGAGGCCTGGAAATTGACTCTTCTATCATTAATTATCTTTCATAATCCTCTTCCATCAGTCAGAAATGCCATTATCTCATCTAACTCTCCCTCAATAGGATGACAGTTAGAATAAAAACTAAACATATTAGGAGGCAGTCGATAAAAAGTATTGATTACCGCAGATGTAAAATGTACTTCTTGCCTTCTCAACATCACCAAATTTTCTTCTGCTGCAGGTAAGTTCGCATAAAACTCTCTGACCATAGAAACAACAGTAACAGCGGAGAAGCAGCAGTAATTTTCCCAATTCCTTCTAGAAATCATCTCCTCAATAACTTCTTCTGGCTTACTGACCCAAGAGAAAAAGGTCAAGATTTTCATGCTTATTTTTCTCTAATTTTGATGATATTACACTTTGAAGAAAGGTATTTTTGGTTTTTTTTTATGCAGGTATGAAGAATTAAGGACAAAGGAACGAAAATATGGAAAAATGAGCGGATTTGGAGCAAAAAGGACAAAATTATGCAAAGTTGACCTAGGCCGCTGACGGCGCGCTCGAGGCCGCCTACGGCGCGATTTTCCTGAAATTTCAGAAATATTCATAAGGGAGGCCGCCGATGACGTGGATCGAGGCCTCAGACGGTGGGGTCAGTCCAAAGGCATGGTTTCTAGAAGGCCGCTGACAGCGCCTCGAGGCCGCCGATGGCAGGAGCGGCGGTTTGTTCCAGAAATATGTCAAATGTGGACGATTTTCGAAGGGGTGCCTTCATAACCCATGGAGACTCTTCTACAACTTTAAAAGGAACAAATTTTAGCCGGAAAAGGGCTCTTCTTCTGGTTTCTAAAGTGATTGTAAGGGAATCATTAGTGTAAAGAGAGTCATTTAGTGAGTATAATTTAGTGACAAGTGAGTTCAAATAGAGAATTTGTAAGGAATTCTTTGAGGAATTGCAAGAGTGGAAGGGAAATGAGAGTCCTCTTCCACATTGACGTTGCGAAGGAGAATTCCAAGGAGAAGATCCAAAGGAATTTTGAGTAGTTTGCTTGGGGAGGAATTTGAGATAAGTAGTGTTTATTTGTTTTTAGTGTGTAGAACTTTATTTTATATTATGAAATCTAAGTTTTATTGCATCCTCTTCAAGAATTCTGAGTAGTTGTTCTATCTTTCTCCTGGTTTTGATGTCTTTGTGAAATTGTTATATAATTAGTATGTTAAATAAATTATAAAAGAAGTTGTGATGGTACTATACCTAAACTTAATTTATTATACGAATTGGTCATTTGTATAGTTAAAATATGTGAAGAATTTTTACAACCTGACCGTGGGTTAAGGACTTTTAACTTGTATGTATCACAATTCTCTTGAAAGGTAGAGTGAGTAAATCCTTGAAAGGAGAAGTGCAAATAAATAGGGAAATAATATTATCGGGCGTAGAATTGGAGATTTTAGAGTGACAGGCTAAAATCCTCAATTCGGTCATATTGTTTAGAAGCTGATGTGTAGATGTTAGCCCTCAGGTGAGGGGAACGTGGGAGCTCCGAAGTGAGAGCTGGTATCCTCCCAGCCTAGCCGCAGAATTAGTAACCCAAGCATAGGATTAGTCAATGTTCTTTATGCCTGGAACAAAGGGTAAATAATAGGTATGCTCCTATTTGGCACAACACATTAAAAACTAATTATAATTATCATTTCACTTAAATATCTTAACTAAGGAGAAAGATTCTTGTTATTATCTATATTAGAACTTAACTCTAGTAGTATTAGTAAGTTGTTTGTAAATCTAGTTTTTAATATAAGTTTAGTATTATTATTATCGATTGCATATCTGTGACAGATAAGCATTTCGATTTAATTTTAATTCTGAATTGATTTTTCTAAAATCCTAAGTCCGTAGGCTTTAATACTTTCCCTGTGGGATCGATATCCAGGACTCCATTAGAGCTCTGTATTACTTGAACGATACGTATACTTGCGTTTGAAAGTAACTCTGCCATTAAAAGATTAAAATATTTAATTGTTACTAGGCTTCTAGAACCTCATTTATCACATGTTTCATAACTTTGGCGCCTAAGCGCCAACTAGGCGGCGCATTGCCGTCAGTGTTCAATTTAGCACAGGTCTGCCAAATGTCCAAAATTTCATTCAGACTCCTCTAAGTCATAAACTAAGGTCAAATAAACACTATTATAACATAAAAACTCCAAAATACTACCACCAAAACATAAAAACAAACCAAACAAAGCACATAAAGCAAACATAAAGCAAAGCACACCGATAACTATGGGTTGCCTCCCACAAAGCGCTTGGTTTAATGCCTTCAGCCTGACATACCCAGAACTCATTATGAGTGACCCAACATCAAATTCTCATCAGATTTAAGTTGATCGACTGAAAAATAACGTTTAAGTCTATGACCGTCAACTTTAAATATTTTTCAGGTCGTAGGATCTTGAATATCCACATCTCCATAGGAATAAACTTTTATCACAATAAACGGACCCATCCACCTGGACTTAAGTTTTCCAGAAAAAATTCTCAACCTGGCATTATATAGCAAAACTTTCTGTCCTGACACAAGATTTTTAGTAAGAATCTTCTTATCATGCCATAACTTCATCTTTTCCCTATAAATCTTAGCATTTTCATAAGATTCATTTCTTATCTCTTCAAGCTCATTTAATTGCAACTTCTCAGCATCATCTTTAAAATTATAATTGAACTATTTAATAGCCCAATAAGCTATATGCTCAAGTTCAATAGCTAAATGACAAGCTTTTCCAAAAATCAGCCTATATGGGGACATTCCTATAGGGGTTCTGTAGGCAATCATATAGGCCCACAAAGCATAATTCAGTTTGATTGACCAATCCTTTCTGTTTGTATTAACAATCTTTTCTAATATTTTTTTAATTTCACGATTGGATAATTCAACCAAACCACTTGTCTAAGGATGATAAGCAGTAGCAATGTGATGATTTATATGATATTTCTATGCTAACTTTTCAATAATCAAATTTTTAAAATGACTTCCACCATCAGTTATGATTACTCTTGGTATTCCAAATCTGCAAAATATATTATTTCTTAAAAACTTTGCAACACTTTGAGCATCACATCGAGGTAAAGCAATGGCTTCAATCCATTTGGAAACATAGTCTACTGCTATCAAAATATAACATTTCCGAATGATGGTGTAAATGGACCCATGAAATCTAATCCCCAAACATCAAATATTTCAACTTCCAACATATAATTGAGGGGCATCTCATTTCTTCTAGAAATATTGCCTACACGCTAGCATCTATCACAATTTGTAACATAAGAATTCACATCCTTAAAAATTATAGGCCAACAAAATCCAAATTGTAAGATTTTATATGTAGTTCTTTCAACTCCAAAATGTCCCCCATAATTAAAATCATGACATTTTTGAATAATTTCATAAGTCTCTTCCAAAGTTATACATCTTTGAATTATAAGATCTTTTTCTTATTTATATAAAAATGGGTCATCCCAAAAATAAGTCTTAACATCAGACAGAAATTTCTTCTTTTCCTGGTATGTCAAACCATAGGGTATAAAATTACTAACAATGAAGTTTACTATGTCGACATACCACGGAACACGCCACTCATTAACAGTGAATAATTTTTCATCGGGAAAATATTCATTAATTTATTTAGCATCACAGAGAGATTTTTCATTTTCAAGCCTGGACAAATGATCAGCAATTTGATTATAGGAACCCTTTCTATCTACTATCTCAAAATCAAATTCTTGCAAAAGAAGAATCCATCTAATCAATCTTGGTTTCACATGCTTCTTCTTCATTAAATATTTGATAGAAGATTGATCAGTATGCACCACGCATTTAGCTCCAATTAAATATGATCGAAATTTATCAGAGGCAAATACTATAGCTAATAACTCTTTCTCAATAGTGGTATAATTAATTTGAGCTTCATTAAGAGTTTTACTAGCATAATAAATAACTTTGAAAATTTTATCATATCTCCGACCCAAAACAGCACCAATAGCATAATCACTAGTATCACACATTAATTCAAAAGGTTTCTCCCAATTTGGTGAAATTATAACAGGTGCAGTGATTAATTTTTCTTTTAATGTTTTAAAAGCTTTTAGGCAATCATCATCAAAATCAAAAGTTGCATCATTTTCCAGTGAACGGCGTAAAGGTTTTGTAATCTTTGAAAAGTCTTTGATGTAACGCCTGTAGAATCCAGCATGCCCCAAAAAAACTTATAATTCTTTTTACATTGGTCGGGCAAGGTAAATTAGAGATAACTTGAATTTTTGCAGGATCTACCTCTGAACTGCCCCGCACACTTTGCGTTAATTTAAAATTGCTTGTATTTTATAAAGATGTGTATAAAGATATTCAATAATCACAGAGCTAATCTTTTAACACAAGTATACGTATCGCTCAAGTAATACAGGGCTCTAATGGAGTCCTGAATATCGATCCCACAGGGATAGTTCAGAGACAACAGACTAGGATTATAGAAACTAATTTAGAATCATAACTTTGTAAATCAAATTGCCTATTTGTCACTAATATGAAATCGTAAATAGGAAAAAATTTTAATAAACTAGTTCTACCAACAGTTAACTAATTCTACTAATAAAGTGAAGTTCAAATATGTAAGCAAGAATCCTTCTCCTTGTTAAGAAATTTAAGTAAATGGATAATTAAATTGGTTTAAAAATGGTGTTGTGCCAAATAGGAGAATACCTATTCTTTACCCTTTGGTCCTGGCATAAAAAACATTGATTAATCCTATGCTTAGTAACTAAATCTGCGGCTAGGCTGGGAGGATACCAGCTCTCACTTCGGAGCTCCCACGTTTCCCTCGCCTGAGGGATAATATCTACACTTCAACACCCAAACGATAAGATCGAATTGAGGATTTTAGTCTGTCACTCTAAAATCTCCAATTCTATGCCAGATAAATATTATTTCCCTATTTATTTGCACCCTACTTTCAAGGACTTTGACCTCCCTGAATCTTGGATGTAATCTTCACTATAGTTGTTAAACTCAACATATTTTAACTAATCAATTAGCCAGATTGAAAGTAAATTAAGATTTAAGTAAAAAGATTATCACAACTTCTTTAAAATTCTCTTAGCACACTAATTTAAATTACCATTTCACAAAAATATCAAAACAAGGAGAAAGACAGAAAAACTACTCAGATTTCATGGAGAAGTTACGATAAAACTTGGATTTCATATATAAAAATAATGTTTTACAAACTAAAATAAGTAAATACAACATAACTTGAATTCCTCCCCAAGCAAACTCCTTGAAGTTCTTCTAAGTCTCCTCCTTTCTTTACAGCATGCAGAATTCTCCTTCGAAACGGCAAGGAGGAAGAAATCTCTCACTTCCCTTCCACTCTTACAATCTCTCGAAGAATTCCTCACAAATATCACTAATTGAACTCACTATCTAAAACTATAATAGATACAAGACACTAACTAACACTATAGTGACACACTATAGACTTGGTGGACTCACTGACAACAATAGACAACAACAATGGACACTAGTAGACACCTTTTTTCGGCTCCAAATTGTTTCTTTTAAAGTAGTTGAAGAGTTTCCAAGAGTTTCCCAAGCATCCCTTCAAAAATCGTCCACATTCGATGCACCTCGTGAGAGAACCAACTTTCCCGCTGTCGGTGGCCTTGAGCGCCGTCGGCGGCCATCTAGAATACTTAGTCTTAGACTCTCTTTTATAAGGCCCGCTGTCGGCGACCTCGATCTCGCTTTTGGCAAGCTTCCTTGTAATATTTTTCTGAACTCTCAGAAAAAATCCATCGTCAGCACCATCGAGCTCGCTGTCGGCACCGTCAAGCTCGTCGTCGGCACCCTATATCAATTATTCACATTTTTTGTCCTTATGCTCCAAATTCGCTCCTTTTTGCATTTTTTTCGCTCCATTGTCCGTAAATCAACATATCTGCAACAAATCATCAAAAATACCCATCTTTAAAGTGCAATATCATCAAAATCAATATAAAATAGGCATAAAATCTTAACATATTTTCGGTGGGTCAACCTCCAAACCTTTTTCTGAAATCTGATGTCCCAATACAATTCCTTTTGCTACCATAAATTGACATTTTTCCCAGTTAAGGACTAAATTAGTTTCTTCACAGCATTTTAGAACTTTAGAAAAATGTTCTAAACATGATTCAAATGAAATTCCAAACACTGAAAAGTCATCCATAAAAACTTCAATCTCTTTTTCAATTAAATCAAAGAAAATAGCCATCATACATCTCTGAAATGTAGCAGGGGCATTACATAAATCAAAGGGCATTCTTCTAAAAGAAAACGTACCATAAGGACTGGTAAATGTAGTTTTCTCTTGATCCTCAGGAGCAATTTGAATTTGGTGGTAACTAGTATATCCATCCAAAAAACAGAAGTAGTTATGCTCAGCCAGTCTATCCAGCATCTAATCTAGAAATGGGAGTGGAAAATGATTTTTCCTTGTGGCAAGATTTAATTTTCTATAATCAATGCATATTCGCCATCTTGTAACTTTTCTTGTTGGAATCATTTCATTCTTTTCATTAACATTCACAGTTACTCCTCCTTTCTTAGGAACACAGTGAATAGGGCTAACCCATGCACTATTTAAAATAGGGTAGATAATTCTAGCATCCAACCACTTCAAAATTCTTTCTTAACAACATCTTTCATGATAAGATTTAATCTCCTCTGGGGATCAGCCCAAGGTTTGCAATTATCTTCCATAAGAATTCTGTGCATACAAATTGAAGGACTGATTCCTTTAATATCAGTAATTGTCCATCCAATGGCTTTCTTATACTTCTTCAAAATTTCAAGCAAACTCTCTTCTTCTTTTTCAGTCAATTGAGATTGAATTATAACAGGCAAAGTTGAGGATTCACCCAGAAAAACATACTTTAAATGATCAGGAAGCATTTTTAACTCAAGTTCAGTAGGTTTTTCAATTGATGGACCATAATATTCATCTTTGTCAGTCATATCCAACAATTCAAAATTTTCATGAACATAATTTAATTCTTCCTCTTGAAAATCTTCATAATGATGTAACTCCTCTTCTTGCTTATGTTCCAATTCCTCTCTTTCAAATTTTTCTTCAAAGTTGACCTAAAAGGACATTCACTCAAATATCTGATAACATCCATCCTAAAATATTCATCATCTTTACCTCTTGCAGGATCAAAATATTGAATGTAACAGTTTGATCATTAATCCTCATCGTTAATTCCACTTTTTGCACATTTATCCATGCTCTGCCTACGACTAAGAAAGGTCTTCCCAAAATGATGGGTATCTCTTTATCTTCCTCCATATCAAGTACAATGAAATCAACAGGAAAGATAAATTGATCCACTTTAACCAAAATAACTTCTATAACTCCTTTTGGATATGTGATTGAACGATCTTCTAATTGCAAAGTTACAATAGTTGGGGTTATTTCTCCTAATCTCAGTCTTTCGAATATTGATAGAGTCATAAGGTTAATGCTTGCACCCAAATCACATAAAGCTTTTCCATAGAATATGTCTCCGATTGCACATGGAATTGTGTAACTACCAGGATCTTTAAGCTTTTCAGGAAGCTTCTTTTGAATTATTGCACTGCACTTCTCACTAAGTGAAACTGTCTCATTATCTTCTAACTTCCTCTTTTTGTTGAGAATATCCTTCATAAATTTCACATAGCTCGACATTTGTTCTAAGGCTTCAGTAAATGGAATATTAATGGTAAGCTTCTTAAATATCTCCAAAAATTTTAAAAATTGCTTATCCAACTTTTTTTGATGAAGTATCTGAGGAAATGGAGGTGGTGGCTTTTCCAAATCAACCTTGGGTGGAGAAATTGTTCTTTCCAAACCTTTCAGAGCATCCTCTTTTGGTTCTGTTGACCTCATTTTTGATGAGGTCATTTGCTTCTCTCTTTAGTACTTAGGATCTAGCCATAGGCTTTTCCTTTGACTAATCTTAGAGGACTAGAAATGGAACCCACCCTTTAGAAATTCAAACTACTTCTTAACTCCCTGCAAACCCCACAAGCTTGATTGTAGACCCCTAATCACCTAGAGGGTTGAAATCAAATGTGGAGGTTTAAAGGATGAGTTCCCTATGTGACTTTTCGGCCTTAGAATACCCTGGGTGGCCTGGTCTGGTGAGGGTCGACTTGCACATACACTACACTATCACACACATTCCAAGTCCTAAAACCACACTCTCACCCAACTTGACTTCCTGACTCATGTAGGTAATTCATATGGATGGTCCTTAACCCCTAAGCCCCTGGCTAAGAGGGATAGGAACAACATAGTGAAGGCCCCGAATGAGTCCTCTCATGGAGCATATGGGCTTAATATGGCTTCATGGCTCAACCAAATTGATTCCATTTCACTCACACTTGATCAATCTTCCTTTTTCAAAATTTCAATTTTTGACCCCCGGGGCCCCGGACCCACCAAACGTACCAAATACCCTTGAAATGACCTAAAATTTGCAAAATTGCCTAAATTACCCAAGATCCCTCAAAATCAATCCTAAACACTTCCCAACATTCAAATTGACCATCTTTGGCCAAAAATACCAAAATTTCCAAAAATACCCCTAACCCCCCCCCCAAATTACCAAAATACCCTTTTACCCCAAAAATCCAAAAATTCAGAAAATTCCCAAAAAATTCCAGAAAATCTCAAATATTCCCAATTTCATTTTATTCAACTATGCTGTGGGCCAATTTTGCCAATTTACCCCACGTTTACCAAAACCCCCAATTTGACCCATTTTTAACCCAAGTGAACCCAATGTCAAACCAAACCACCCTAATTGACCTCAATTTTGGTCCAATTAAATTCAAAACTTCAATTCAAAATCCCCAATATCAATTTAGACCAAACCAACTCCAATTTGATTGACATTTGGGCCCAATTTCAATTTGAAGCCTAAGGCCCAATTTTGGCCCACGACCTAAACCTAGCCTAAACCAACCTAATTCAACCCCAATTAGCCCCAAATCTTTTCTAAAGCCTTCCTAACATCCCCATAAACAAAACACTAACTTGATTTGCCCAAAATTTGAACCTAAACTCCACCCAAACCTAACCCAAAACCAAAATCCCTTAAATTGATCTAAGCCCAAACCGAACCCAAATGGGCTCAAATCCCAAAATTAGAGCCCAACCAAAATTGAAAACTCTTTGTAACACTCCCATAAACATATGCCAACATTAATTTTACATCAAATCCAACCTTAGCCCAACCTTAGCCCAATTTAGCCCAATTTGGCCCACCTTAGCCCATTTACCAAAAAAGCCCAAATTCAACACAATACAATTCAAAATCACTTTAAACTTGTTCCAAACCACTCATGACACATGCCTAAACCAATTGCAACATTTATTTGGCACAATCCTTCACAAAATTTTCATCCTAAATTTACTTTAAATCCAAAAGCCCACTTCCCTAAACCACATTAAAAGCCCATCCAAAATGATTTCAAAAAAGCCCAAAATCAATCCAAAGCCCACATGACAAATTCTTCTCATCATACCTTTAATTGAAGTCATCCCTAAGTCCTAAATCAATAATCAAGCCATTCCAAATCAAGCCACATGCCAAATTACCCCTAAATGCCAATAATTTATAAAACCATTTTTCATGAAACAAGCCAACCTTTTCCAAGCCAAATGTAAGCCAAATGTGAGCCATTTACAAGCCATATGAAGCCATGAGAGTCTTGACACCTCACCATGTCATTTATGGCAAATGGAGGGCCCCTTACTTAAGCCTTCCTTAAGCCTTTTTAACCACATCCATGATACACACTAAACCATGCTTAGCCACCTCACCATGGATGGAGACTTCTCCACTCCGATTCAGCTGAGCCATATGATTCCCTTCAGCCCAAATCAGGCCTTGGTGGGTGCACCAAACCCAAATCCATGCCTTTGACCAAACCAAGCCCAAAATGATCCCTTCCCCCTTCCACTTTGATTTAACTCCTTTACACTTAGCATTTGCCAATTGAACTCACAAAACTCAAGCACTGACCTCCCTGACCCTGAGGGTAACCCATGCCTCGCCGGCCAGCCACCACAGCCGCCGGAAACCACCAGGCCGAGAGGCTTAATTTGAATCAAAAATTCAATCTGAACTTGCTGAGCTGTCCCATGCCCAATGGCCACTGTGGTTGTTCTTCCCTTTGCCAAGGCAGTTGATCCAAGCCATTAAACCCCCCTGGGAGGCCCTCCAACCACCTCTATTTAAACCCACTCACCTCTCGGCCAAACAAGGTGATGAACCAGACCTTAAGGAAACTCTGCCAAAATTGCTCCAGGACCTTCTCCTAACCCGCAGCAGCTTGATCCCCGGTGTTCCTTTGCCCTAATCCCCATTAACAAGCTCAATTTCTAAGTTGAAAATCCACCCAAAAAACAGGACACTTCACCACAGTGAGCCAATCTTCAAATTGATTGACCCTACACCTTCACCAGACCAAGAGGAGAAGTTCCCCAGCAAAAGCCCCCCCCCCACCAGGCCGGCCATTGCTTCCAGCCTCCAAACTTTGTGATCGGCCTTGGTCACTTTCATACTTAGACAATTCCCCAGAGCCAGGGACTTCATCTAGAGCTTGCTTGGACTCAATCGAAGGTGACACATCCCTCAGATCGAAGCTTCACTTCTCTGAGCAAAGGTATGAACTCATTCTTCCTACCGAGCTTCCAGTAACTCTCCATTTTGTTTGGGTTAATTTCATAGCTTATAAACTGTATGGATGTGTTCGTCTCTTCAAGACGAATCGATAGAGTATAAGAACTCGAAAATCCATTGAGAATCGAGAGAGATATTAGGGTTTGAGTGTGGACGGTCACGGGTGCACACCAGTCGTAGACGATGACCACGAGCCGTTAGATCGCGCGTGTATCGAGCAGATGGTCGAGATCAAGCCGGACAGCAGAATGTTACGTGAACCGTGGGCCCCTGGAGCGCTGAGTCAGATGGCGGCGCCGAATCACTGAGCAACGTGTGGGCTTTCGATCCGCCGTAGGTTGACGCGGCGCCGAGTTGGATAAGTAGAAAATTAGGGTTTTTTTGAATTATTTAAATACCAGAACTTCAAAAATTCATATCTTTGCATAGAAAAATCACAAAAATAAAATAAAAATACTCTCTTGCTTAATGAACAGAGAAAAATAATGTGGAAAAGAAATCAACTTAATTGGATGAGTATTTTATTTTTAATAATTTATTTACTGTTTTCAATGTTTTGATTCTCCATTTGCATAGACAATTCACCATGCCATGAGACCATAGGGCTTTTGAAGCCTCTGATCTTGGGAACATTTCCTGAATTTTTCAAGGTCAGAGGCCATTTCTGTGAAAATTTATTGATTTTTCAAGTTCATGTCACTGTTTTAGGTATTTTAATTTCAATAATTAGCATGTTGTAAAATAAATTCTAGGAAAATTTAGTGATGTTTCTTAGGACCAGGGGACCCTATGAAATATATATTTTGAGTTGATTCATTCATAATAACCTTAATTGGGCTAAACCCCTAAAATTGAATTTGAATTAATTAGGGTTAACCACAATTCAAATTGACTTGAAAATAATTCTCCATTACTCTTTAGGGTCAGAGGAACCTTACATAAAATTTTGAAATCAATTGGACTTGATTAACCCCACCAAATGGATTGATTAAGCCTCATAAGCAAAATAGAACTTTAAAAATTCATAACTCCAAAAATACTTTTCAAAAATTCACAAAAATGGTTTTGAAGCTTCTCTGATATTAGGGGAGTTCAGGAAAATTAAAATTGGAATTTTCTAAAAAAGTTGATTTTTCACAATATTTTAATATTTTAATAATTAAAAAATAATAAAAATCATAAAAATATTAAAAATCATAAAAATGTCACATTTTGACTCCTAATCATTTAGGAACAAACCAAATATTTTTCCTAAGTCCCTAGGATGAGATATTGAATTTTAAAGGCTTAATGTAATTTTTAATATTAAAAAATGAATTTTTAACCTCTTCACTAAAATAATTCTAATAAATCAAAGAAAAATTATAAAATTATAAAATTTATTTCTCTGGACTCCTTGAGGTCAGAGAAATTTAAGAAAAATATAAAATCTGTTTTTCAAATTTTATTTTATTTTAAAATTAATTAATACTCTAAAATTCAAAATAATTATAATAAATAAAATATAATTCAAAAAATCACAAAAATTAGTCCAAGTGGTCCTCTGGTCATTAGGAATATTCCATAATTTTTTTAAGAGTAGAAACTTTCCTTGGTCATGTTGTTGAATTCTCTTTGAAAATCCTTATTTTCTACTAAAAATAACTATATAAATAAATTAAAGTTAGAAAAATCACATTTTCTCCTCTAATGTCTTAATTGACATGTGAGTGAGGTGACATAAAAATTTTAAATTCATTTGAGCTCAATTTAGTGAGTTATGAAATAAATAAGCCTAAAAGGGCATAAAGGTAATTAAAAATTTTAACCCTTAATTAAAACTTTAGGTTCAATCAAAATGGGGGTAAAATATTTGATTTTAACTTTCTCTTGGATGATTGAAACTTAGGGAAATTAAAAGGGTAGAAACCCATTAAACACTTTGAAAATATCAAAATGAAACTCTAATTAATTAAATAATTTAAATTTTTGAAAGAATATATTTAAAATTTGGATTATTAAAATAGGGATATTATTAAGAGGATATTTATTCTTTAATTTAAAAATCCCTAAATAAGTCGCTTTAACAACATTTAGTTCTTAATTAAAAATTAAAATAATAATCAAAATTAAATAAATTAAAAATTAAAATAATAATCCAAATTAAATAAATTAAAAATTAAAAGAAGATAACCTTTAAACGAATTAAAGCTTAAAATGTTAAATGGTCTAATAATTAAAAATCAAATTTAAAATCTTGGAATTAAGTTAAATTAGATTAAATTAAGTTAAGTCAAAGTTTAAATTAAATTAAATTAACACCTTAACAATTAAATTAAATTAAATTAAAAATATTGAAACTAAAATAAAAATAAAAATAAATTAAAATTAGATTAAATTAAATTAAATTAAATTAAATTAAATTAAATTAAATTAAATTAAAATCAAATTAAATTAAATTAAATTGAATTAAAATCACTTAACAACAAACCTAAATGAAATCATTAAGAGTTAAATCAAAATATATCAATAATTTCAATACCTCTTTCTACCTAAGTAAATTTAAACATGAACATCAATCTAAAATACTAAGATAATTGAAAGTGTAAAGATTTAAATTAAATCTAAAATAATTTGAACATTATTACAAACTAAAAAAAATTATTAATTAAAACCTCATAATTAAATTAAATCACTTTAAATCATTAACTCAAACTTTTAATTAAGGATGATTAAAATTCTCGATAAACCAACTTGCCCTTAAAGGCTTTAATTTTTATAACTCTTAAATAGAGTATTAAGTGAAATGTCACTTCATTCATCAGGTAATCAAATACCCAAGTTCACTGAGCAAGAGACAAAGTTTAACTAAACTCCTGGATGATTAATTCATATGTGCAACTAAATTTACTTGGACTCAAAATGATCCCGTAAGTCTTGAAAAGATGTTTAGGACTCGTCCTAAACACTTCCTCAATATGACGGGATGTTTTAGAAGAACAATTGAATCTAATTGTTCTTTGATGAAGAAAATCATCCTTAAACCAAACCAACAACCTAGACGTCATAGGAAATGACTAGTTATAGGATTAGAAATTTGGTAGACAACCAAAACCCTTTCCCTTAGCTTTACCTAGGTATTTCTTGCAAAATATGTTTAAATGCCTTAACATGTGTTTTAAGTGCAACTTGGGATGACGGAAAGACCCTCCGAGTACATTTTTATTTTATTGCAATTTACTTTATTGAAATTTACTTACATGCATTGCGCTTTACTTTTCTCGCATTCTTGCATGATAAATAAGACTGTTGCATGAAAACCAAAACCTTTAGGATAATCCACTGAACTGAAACCAAAACTAAATTAAAAGTCATTGCAAGATAAAATTCACCGCCACAACATTCCAAAATATAAAATAACTCAAAATTTAATCACAAACAGAACAACAAAACTACAATTACAACTAAATTAAAACGTCTCGTTGAATGATCGGGAATACCTCAGATGATGTAACCCACGTGTTGCTAACGAGATTTCCACGGTCTAAATGAAAGTGTGGAATTCATTCAATTGAGTTTAGCAAATTCATCCGGACTTAGTGAATTTAATGAAAATAACGATGTCGGGATGACGGAACCGTGGGATCTTAATCGGTTCTGTTTAAACAACTTTAAGATTTGTTTTAATTAAAATATTAAAAACACTTAGATTTTAAGATTTTCTCTAAACCAAAACACTTCTCTCATCTCCTGATTTATGACTTCTAAAACTAAACCACTAAACAACAAGGAGCTCGGAGCATGGTGGGCAGCTCGGCCATCGTCATCAGCAAAACTCGGATCTACTTCAGCAAAACTTTCTTAGAATTAAATAACCAAGCCATAGGACTTCGAGGTAGTTTGCCTAGTGCAACATAAATCCTCAACTTTTTGTTAGGCATTTGCATAATCATGTTATGCGAATTAAGCCCTAACCGGTCTTCGGACTCCGAGGTAATCGTTCGGTACGACATAAACCCTCATATCTTCCAGGCTGTTTGTATGATCATGTCATACGAATATAAGTCTTAATTAATTAAAACAGGCTAGATGAAACATTAAATGAACTCCTAAATTAAAGCCAAACAATAAGATAGTTTGGGAAGTTGCCAAGATTTTACTTGGATCCTCAACTTCTCCTACTTTTCTTCCTTTGGACTCCTGAAATTAACTGTTCCAAACTTGATCCATTCCCTATTGAAATCCCAAAATTCAATCCTTTGAAACCTTAAACTTTGAAATTCTTGAGAGCAAAACCACTAATCATTATCGAGAGTTTTCTTAAATGATTCCCATCATTTAAGATGTAATTAACTATAGGGGCTTGCCCTTATAGGGAACTTTAAGAACCCAGGTAATATAAACCCTGCTTAATTTCTTCATATTAAGCAGGAGAACTTGTCGGCTTATAAAATTGGTTCGTAGACAAAACGGATGTCACAAATCTTCTAGTTTATTTAACCGAGCCCCATCATCAAGCAGTGTGTCTATTCTTCGGAATAGATATACGGTTTGTGATGCAGTGCTCGTTTACATAAGCTATTCGGGATGTGAGATCGGTTTGATTTCATATCTTAAAATTTTCAAACTTAAAATCATTTTTAAAAATCAAACGCTACTTTCCAAATTATATATATATTTAAATTAAATTTAAAAATATGAAAATTCGCCGACAATTTTCGTAGGCGACCCCTTTTCAAAATACAACACACTCAACCTAAAAATATGCCGACATATTTCTGGCGACTCCGCTGGGGACTAGTTCCTCTCTCCAATTTTGATTAGATGTTTTTGCTTTCATAAATCGATAGTGAGTCCATATCTCTAGTGGACCAAAACTACCATTCTTCCGTTGGAATACCCCGTTCATTTCTGTCTTGAACGAGTATTGCCAACTCCTCTCTGATTTAGGAGCCACTGTTTAGACACCCCTAAACGGAGAGGTTCCGAGATCCTTTTACCTCTTTTCTGAGGTGGGGTGGACCCCCAATAGGTGTTAGTTTATGAGCGGTCCTTCGAGTCAGGAAGTCCTGCATAAGACTTTCTTTTCCTTTCCAATTCTAATTCGGGCCCTTTACCTTTTTTATAACCTTTTTCCTTTAATCGTTTTGTTTCTAACAAACGAACCTGCTAATAAACAACCTCCTAATAAACAATCTCTTTTAAAAATCACAAATATACTGATTAAATTGATTATCCTCCCAAATTTGGTATTCTCCTCCAAAATTAGTATTCCAGTTAAAATTTGTATAATTTTCTCAACCTGGGTTGTAATAATCAAAATAAGGATAGTGCATCTCATGGTCAGTTTCCATCCATTTATAATCCAAATTTGAATATTCATTATATTGTTGATCCGCCATTTCTACATTAAAATTTATGGAGTCTTTTCTAATTCAACATCCTCCTAAAAGTTCTCTCTCAATCTGACGCTTACAAATCTAAAGATTTAAATAAAAGGATAGATATCAAAAATATTTTTGGTATTTTTAATTTTAAAATAAACACACAATAATTAAACACACGATATAAAAATAATAATAATAATATAAATTCCAAAACTAAGTCTTACAGTTTTAACTAAAATTCACCTAAAAATTCTTATAATTGTTTCCCCGGCAATGGCACCAAAAACTTGACCCGACCCGCAATAACGCAGTAATATTTGCTTCCAAAATATGGCAAAAAACTTGACCCGATTTACAAATAGCGGCTAGTGTATAAATTCAAAATGTTGTAAAATTTTAGAAAATATTTTACACACTAGGGGTACTACGCAAGTATACGTATCGTTTCAAGTAATATAGGATTTTCTGTTAAGACCCTAGGATCGATCCCCCAGAGAAGCGAGGTAAGCAATCCTTTAGGCTAATTCCAGTCTATTTCTATAAGGCCTAAGTTTGTAATGTTGATTAATATCTTAAATAAAAAGATAACTTATCTGGATAAATTGGTTTGGAGAATTTTGAGATATTAAAAACTATCTTTCTCTTGCAATTACATAGATAATGTGTAGGAAAGAAATGCATAGAATTTTATTTAGTAGTGCCAAATAGAAGCATTTCTATTCTTTACCTTCGCTCGATAGTATAAAGAACATTGGCTAATTTATAGATCGGTTCAGGATGTATTATTAGTAGAATGGGTTAATCTAGGCTCACACTTCTATATGTCCAAGGGTGACTATGGTCGGCCCTACCTGTTCCCTTTCTATAAACCAAATTATTAGAATTTAGTCTGTCACTCTAAAAACTAATCAATTCTACGCCCATTAAACAATATCTCCCTATTTATTTTCACTTCACCATGAATAACCCGCTCAAGGCCTTCGATTACCCAAAGATCCATGTGATATCTAAGAACTCATCTCCGGTTAGGTCTCAGAATTCTTCAACAGATTTTAACAATACAAGTGATCAATTTGTAAAGTAAATGAAGATCCAGTATAAATATCATCACCATAATTTAATAAGAGAATATCTAAGCAAATCTTAATTCCTAAACATGCATCTATTTCATTACAAAATAAAAGTAAATGAAAATAATGGCATAAGAAGTAAAAGAATTTGATAGAATTATGTAATAAATTAAGCGCCAACAAGGAACTTATTTTATTAGTATTCTATTATATTTATGCAACTATCTGTCACCTAGAAGCATCTAATAGATAATTCTATTATAAAATAATTTTTCTGCACATGCCACTACTTCATATTAAAAGAAAGAGTAAAGAAAATTACTTACGAAGCATGGATAAATCACGACAGAAAACTCGGTTTAAAATAAAGAAAATCCACAAGAAAGTGTTTACAACAATTACAAGAGAATGAAGAACACAATACTTAGCTTTTTCACTCTGAAGGAAAGAAGAAAATCTCTCCACCAAAGTCTCCCATCGA